>BPLT01000159.1:767500-1361618 GCA_019656295.1 Rhododendron mucronatum var. ripense | reverse complement strand
CCCCCCCCCCCCCCCCCCCCCCCCCCCCCCCCCCCCCCCCCCCCCACCCAACTTTGACTCTTATAGGTTGTCAAAGCTATACAGTGACAATTGTACTTTACCGCCTGTGGCTCACCACTTTGTCTGGTATAACAATTTTGGCTTAGGTCCCCGCTTGCACACACAAAACCAACAAACCCCCCCCCCCCCCCCAACTTTGATTCTTATAGGTTGTTAAAGGTATACAGTTTTACCGCCTGTGTTTCGATTGAAGTATACAGCTCTATTTATTTCACCAATGATCCTTTAGTCAGCTATTTGATGATGCTATTGTTATGCATTTTGTTTGAGTTTTATCTTTGAGCATATGGGAAAAAAGTAATTGTAGTTGTTTTGTTCTTTATGGTGCCAAATGAGGAGCATCTATTGGATCACATTAGTATTTGACTAACTATTGAGTTTGAATAATGGTGTTAAGAGCACGTCTCTGCTGAATAAAATGCTTTGTACTCATATGAGGAGTTGGCCCAATATCATCACGTGGTGTACAATGCTCCTCCCCTCATGAGCATGGAGTAGTTCATTTGTAGGACGGGGCTTTAATTTTGGGAAGGTTCTCCATCAACATGTCAACAAATTTTCTGTCTCCTTTGGTGGTTGTTTTCTAAATAAATGCCTTTTATCACGGTTTGTTTATGGGCTGAACACGTTCAAATTCTGAAAATCAAACAAACTGGGCCTAGCTCAGTTGGTCAGGACTCTTGAATCTCATTAGGGGGTTAGGAGTTCGAGTCTCTCCACCTGTGTGTGGGTGTTCTTCCCTTAGAGGGCTTTTCTTTCTTTCTTTCTTGCTTTCTACCTATCATATAATGGGCTTATTTCTTGTATTGTTTGAGCAGTTGGACTTGGTTATCTCGTGGACTCTCACAATTGATGTAGTGTCCCGGGTTTTGTATTTCATATCTAATGTAAAATGATCTCTTCTATCAATTGACAAAAAAAAAAAAATTTCTGAAAATCAAAAGAATTCCTTTCTGCCTTTTTTTCACCTTATCTCCTGTTAGATGGTAGTCATGTCCTCCCTTCCTTTGCAGTTCTCCTTAAGAATCTTTAGGGTCTAACCTCTTTCTTCATTGCTGTCTTCTCTTTGTTTCTTGGCGTTTTACTCTTGTTGCTTTTTCTCTTCAGGATTGTTTCTATAGCAAATTATGAGTTTGGTTAGTAGAGTGCCATCTTAATGTAGATCATTGCTCATATTTCAGCTGGAATGTATTGTTCATATTTCCAATGCAATGTTTTTAAAACGGGTCTGTAAGTGAATCCGTTGACAAAGCACCAGTTTAAACTTTAATGGCATTATTACTTCATAAACCCAACGAACTATTCGTGAACGACAAATTAGTTGTTAAATTAGTAGAAAATTAATTACCAAAATGAATACAATATTGTTACACCTAAGTTTCTATAAATGGATGTAAAGGTACTTTTTTGTTTGTGTGGTGTTCCTAGTTTTTATTGCCAGGGTTGTGTTTATATTGCTGTTTATCAACAATGTCAACGGTGACGTGGTGCAGTGGCAATTAATAGTGTGACCATTGTTTCCTTCATCAATTTGTGTTCAAGCCGCAGGAGCCACTTTACTCTTCTACTTCAATTTCCTGCGGGTTTTACAACTGCTTAGTGGTGGGTGGTTCTGCTTAACCGGAAACCATTTAAACGAATCAACGGTCAACTAGTTAGCCAGTTTCAGACAGTTTGATGTAGCAAACTGTTTTTAAGCAATTATCCCTTGATGGTGCAACCGGGTGATCAGCCGGTCAGGTCCTGTTTGTAAGACAATGATCAAATGAAGTTTCTTCCTTTTGTGATGCTAGCCAAGTGTATTGTACTTGTTTGTACTGAACAACCACTTACCTTTAGCTGCTGAGCAGAAATGTTGGCTGGGATTCTTGTATTCTACTGAAGAAACCATTTAGGAATGATGACAAGACCATGCAGTTCTTTTTGAGAGCTTTTGACTTGACCTCTATGGATCGAACCTAAGATATGTTTTGGGCGGGGGAGCGCATGTGAAGATTGTAGGTGGTGATATTTTGTTTGGCCAACGGAGTTCGGGGACAACTAGCTCAGAAGAACTGTTATTACAATATCTAATCCTTTTCAGGTGGAGATCATTCAATTGCTTCTTTCCAGGTTGGTTGAATTTGTTTTAACAAGTTTCTACACTTAGATTGAATGAATCCCATAGGTTTGTAAATTCAAGGGTTTCAAGGATGTTAATGATTTCTTACTGGAAGTTGCTTGCTTGTGCTATCGTTCTGGATTTGATGATTGGTTGCATCCTCCTTTAATATTTCTGCTGAAGGAGAAAGCAGAAACAATCACACTCTCCCACACACGTATGTTCCGCACAAAATCTACATTTATTTGCATACCAACTTTTATTTGGGCTGTATTAGTTAACCAACATTTATGTGTATACCATCTTTTCTTTAGGGCTATATAGATTTTCTGAGATTTTTAGTTGTGCTCCTGTCATCTTGTTTGAGTATATTTGACTTGTGCATTTTAGTGATTCTTTATTGGTACCTGACCCTTGTGGCTAGATTAATCTGTGTTGCGTTTCTATAGTATTTAAATCTTGTGGCTGGACTAGTGTGCACCATTTGGTCATTACGAATTGGAGCGAGTTGTTGAAAGGTTACAGTGTTCTGTTCTGGCTATTTTAACTTATTTTTCCATCAAATGTCATCAAATTTAGAGGATACATGTGTCTGATTTTGGTAATGGTTATTGAACCCTTATCCCACATCCTTACCAAGCGTCCACACCAGTAGGATATCCAGATCCCACAAAAGCATATGTTTTAAGCACATATAGTTTATAACTTAATGCTTCAAAGGAAGCAGATCCAAAGCAATGCAAGCTCAGACAAAATGGATGATATCCAGATCCCACAAAAGCATATGTTTAAGCACATGTAATTTATAACTTAATGCTTCAAAGGAAGCAGATTAAAGGCAAACCGAGCTCAGACAAAATGTATGCCCCTGGGACATCAAGAATCAGAGCTCGGTATTCGCGAAGAAATCATCAGCAGGGACCACAAGTGAACATCACCAGAGATGTGACTGGAAGCCCTGCACAGGTCAAAGAAGGGTCCGGCATTGTTACTAGACACAAATGTATGCCCCTGGGACATCAAGAATCAGAGCTCGGCATTCGCGAAGAAATCATCAGCAGGGACCACAAGTGAACATCACCAGAGATGTGACTGGAAGCCCTGCACAGGTCAAAGAAGGGTCCGGCATTGTTACTAGACACTATCAGAAGTTGGTCATTTCATCTGTGAATATTCCTTATTGTGTGAATGTTAAACTGCAGTGTGCTGTGTAAAAAAGAAGCAAAACTCAGTGCAGCACGTAATCCAAGGTTAGTTTTTCCATTTAGAAGAGTCCATCTAACATTGATCGAATCCAACACTATCGGAAGTTGGTCATTTCATCTTTGTGTGTATTCCTTACTGCGTGAATGTTAGAAGTTAGAACTGATAAACTGCAGTGTGCTGTGTAAAAAAGAAGCAAAAGTCAGTGCAGCATGTAATCCACGGTTAGTTCTTTGTGTTTAGGTGATCTATGTCTTTCCAATTCTAGCCGCCTTTGTACCTTCTAAGAATATAATCAAGCATTTGATAGAGTTCCTAAATGCAATCACCGAGTTCACCCAAGGGAAAGAAGCTACTGCACATTCTGTTGTGGCAAAGGGAGCTCCTATCCGCAAGACAGCCTCCCTGCATTACATGTCCGCACCCTGAATGCGAGGAAATCCTTGACACCGACGGCAACAACAACACAAACATGATCTGCAGATCTTTCTTTTTATATCAGAGCCATTCGAACCATCTTCCCCCACATCAGCATTGAAGAAGCTCCACCTTCGAAGTGCTGACTGCGTGTGTATGGTGGTGTCGCACTCGTGCACTCTGGCTACACCCTGATGACACTGCTCGAGTTTCATGTATCTGTGTGCGGCATGCATTGTCTGGTGCCTCGTGGATACTACGGCAACGTCTTCGCTATCTGGCGGCAGTTTCGTTAGCGGGAAAGATTTCCACCTATCATTTTGGAACTCAAAATGGGAGAATTTGTAGTGTGCGCCTTCAAATGGGATGGTGGTCACTTTCAACTTCGTTGAAGTTTTGTCACCTCAAACTTGAGTTTCGATTCAACGTATACGAGTAAGAACATGTGAAATACTCTAAACTCTAAACATATTGTTGTCAAGGATGTTGAACCGTAAATGTGATTCGAATGAACTTGTCACGGTCACGGATGAATGTCTTTTGTTTGTCACAACTTAAAGATGGAGCCCAGCGATATCATCTTCCGAAGGTATTCATCATCAAACTAGTAATTTTGTTGACCAAAATTTCACATGGCAGCTATTTTCATGTTGTTGGATCTGGAGTGTTTGAGATCTTGGATTATTGGAGTTGAATTGTTTCTGTTTCTTGCTTTTGGTAAAGGATCAACTAGATTACTCCGGGGGCGTTTGGTAACATTTTTATTTTCAGTTTTTAGTTTTTGTTTTTACTTTTTTAGAAATTAATAATGAAAACTTGTTTGGTAACATGTTTTCATTTTTTTGTTTTTCATAAATGTTTTCAAAGTTTTTGTAAATTTTGAAAACTAGAAAAAGGTGTTTTACATGGTTTTTTTTTTCATCCCGATCAAAACTCATCTCGAGCCCCGATGTTCAAACAGATCCAGAGAATACGCTACTCTCTCTCTCGCTCGATGGTCTCTGGCGATGGCGTCTGGTACTCACTCTCTCTCTCTCTCTCTCTCTCTCTCTCTCTCTCTCTCTCTCTCTTCCCCCTCTATCTCCCTCTTCCCCTGTCTCTCTGGACGCCGGCAAAACCCTAGATATTCTCCATCTCTTTGGGTTTGTGTGTGTAATCCATTTATATTCGTTCCTTTTCTGAAACTCGAATTCTCCACTGGTATGTCTAATCCATCTTCTCCTTGTAGATTATTGAAGAATACAAGCTTATTCAACCGTTTTGAGAAGAAGGTATGCACTGAATTAAATTTTGTGATTCAATTATTTGCGTAATAGTTTATTCTTTGGGTAATTTGTTCCGTAATAGTTGCGATGAAGACCTGTTTCTTGGGTTTTTGTTTGGGTTTTGCTGGTGCTTTCTAGGCAGCGAGAATAGTCTGGTGTTTGCTGTTGTTTTGGTCTGGTTCCCTGTGCAAGTAGTTCTAGCCTGGTTGCTAGAGTATATTAAACATGGCTTGTGTTTCTACTGGAAGCAGCCTATTCCCATTAACACAGGCCTGTCTCCTATATAAACAAGAGAGATGAGTGAGGTGTATTGTGTATGGGGGTTCAATAATGTGAATGAACATGATTTTGTTGTTGTTTCAATTTAATGAATATGTGTCCTCAATAGTGGATCTATTTCATCAAATAATTGCCTGGGTTTTGATTGATTTGTCATTGGATCTATTTTAGTTTCTGTATATGTGTTTTGTTTGGATATCTACTGTTTCGATTTGTTTTTGTATGTTTTTTGTTAACAAAAGTAGGACATGGCACACAATGATGTTATGGAGGTTAGTGGAGAAAATGGTGACGGCCCATGGACAACTCGAAATGAGAAAATCTTCATTCAACTCATGGACGAGGAGGTTAAATCAAAGAAAAGTAGAGAAATTGGCACTTTCACAGGAGAAGCTTGGAAAAGGATTAAGAGTGAATTGATAAGGCTAACAGGGTATTCTTATACGAAAGAGCAGGTGAAAAACAAGTACAATGCGCTATGTATACTATTCAACAAATTCAACTCATTGAAAGCCAACTCAGGTGTTGGTTGGGATAGCACACTGTTGACTGTTACTGCTCCAGACGATGTTTGGGAAAGACTTTTCAAGGTAGGAATTTATTATCAACTGTTCACTTTAGTCATAATTGAAGATGCTATTATATTTTAACTCACATATAGTAATGTAATGATAGGTTAATAAATTTGCGAGGAAATTCAAAAAAAAAGGGATGCCCTATTATCATGAGTTGTGCCGTATATTTGGGGACACGTCTGCCACTGGAGCACATGCTCACCCTTCAAACAAAGTCCCTTCTAGTAGTGATAGTTCGGATCCAGAATTTCAGTTTAAAGATGAGCCAGAAGTTGAAAGTGCTGAAGGTTCAAAGGCCAAGCCCAAGGCTAAAAATAAGAAGAGAGATTCCTTTGCAGCAAACATTTCAAGTGCCCTAAGCCAATTTGCTGAAAATGCCAAGAGGAGGGTTGATGTAATGGAAAGGAAATTGCATTGCTCCCATCCCGGTTGTAGCGGGGTGAGTGGAAGCATGTCCATAGGGGAAGTGGGTATTGGCCCTCTTGCTGCCGGGATGAAAGAGTGTCAAGCATTGCTGAATACAATGGATGACTTGGATGAAGATTCATACAATAAGGTTTTGGAGAAGTTGCATGGTGATGTTCTTTGGAGGCAAATGTTCATGGATATGCCTGAGAGAAGGAGAATCGCTTGGATCAAAAAATTGTAGACAATTTTGTCTTCCGAAAGAGACTTGACCTAATTTATAATTATGTTTTGTGCTCAAGAGGGGTTGACGTCAGAACTGCTGGTTTTTGTGTTGAAACTATGTTAGAATTGTTGCTTTTGTGCTGAAACTATGTTAGAATTGTTATTGTTGTGCTGAAACTAAGATAGAATTGTTGTTTTTGTGCTGTTATGTTGCTGAAACTGTTATATTTCTGCTGTTGTTATGCTGAAACAGTAATTTCTGCAATATGGATCCTATATCTGACTCCGACGATGATTCTGAGGATGAAGAGGTGGTCGTGTTGCTAAGTTTGGCACTTTATGAATACTATGACATGTACATAGATCATAGACCATGTCGAACATCAATGTTAAGGGGCCATGACTATGTCTTAGAAGTCCTCAATGGTCACGAAGATAGGTGCCATCAAAACTTTAGAATGAAGCCTCAAGTGTTCATTGCCTTTTGTGAGGCGTTGAAATTACATGCAAACTTGAAACATTCGCGATACTTGACACTCCAAGAGCAAGTCTGCATTTTTTTGCTTACAATAGGGCATAATGAAAGGAATCGTGTAGTGCAAAGAGAGATTTCAACATTCTGGGCACACCATATCTATTTACTTCCATCGAGTACTGAAGGCTGTTTGCAAGCTAGGGGTGGTCATAATTCAACCCCCATCCTTTGATAACATCCCGCATCAAATCCGACGCAATGCCAAGTACTTCCCTTTTTTCAAGGTATTGTGCCACAATTCAGCTCCTTTCGTTCCACTTTGTGCTTTCCATTCGTGGTCGTTTCATCATATTGATAGTTTTGTTTGTTCGGTTATGTCATTACATATTTTGTTTCTTTAGTTTATGTTAATCTTACTCTGCGTGCAGTTTGTTAGTAGGGAGTTAACAGATAGAAAAAAGGCGTCCCTTGTTTCTACAGGAAAGTTGGTGGTCTCCAATTTAAATAGAAGAGTTGTTTTTTTTTTGTGAAACTAGGATTGTGTTGGAGCGATTGATGGTACCCACATATCGGCTAGTGTTCCGGCATCCGATCAAATACCATATCGTGGTAAACACACTGTTACTACCCAAAATGTAATGGCGGCTTGCTCTTTTGATATGCGGTTCACATATGTACTAAGTGGTTGGGAGGGAACTGCTAATGACTCGAGGGTCTTTTTAGAATGTGTTAATAATCCTGCTATGGGATTTCCCAAGCCTCCGGAAGGTAAACTAGAAACTTGTTTAATCTTCCTATCAATTCATTATTTAGACTAATGGATAATATGACTTACAGGTAAATATTATGTTGTGGATTCGGGATATACTAATATGCCAGGTTTTTTATCACCATATCGAGGAGAGAGGTACCATTTGAACAGTTTCCGTGGGCATGGCCAACGACCAAAAAAGATAGAAGAGTGGTTTAACTTTCGTCATTCGTCGTTACGTAATGTTATCGAGCGATGTTTTGGAGTGCTTAAAGCTCGATTTCCTATATTGAAGCAAATGCCACCGTATAGTGTTCGAACACAAAAGTATATCCCCACAGCTTGTTGTACGGTTCACAATTGGATTAGAATGCATGATGACAATGATGATCTATTTAGAGAATATAGCCAAGAGAATATGGTGATTCGACAATGTCAAAGAGCTAGAGGGAGTAGTTCCCAAAATCTAGTTGAGATTGATGTCACGCGTGGACAACTACGTCGTATGTCAAATGTTCGTGATCGGATTGCCGAACAAATTTGGTCTAGCATAAATCGTAGTTGATGATATTAGCACTGCAAATGTATTTATCCTTATTTAAAACTATGTTACCCTTATTTGATGATTGAACTCAAAGTGAACATTATTTGTATGCGATTAATGGATTTGAGTTTGTAGAATCATGCGATTAATGGATTTGAGTTTGTAGAATCATGTTGGTGTTAATTTTTTGTTTGCGAAACTTTATTCTTTCGTTTCCTCTAATTCCATTCAATTTGAAGAATAAAAAACCAAAATCAAAATAATATTACCAAACTTGTTTTGTATTTTCATTTTTTACTGATTACAAAAACATTATTACCAAACATGTTTTTTGTTTTTGTTTGTATAAAAACATAAACTTGATTCTATTTCTAATTTCTTAAAAACAAAAAACTGAAAACTGAAAATGTTACCAAACGCACCCTCCATGTTCTGTTTTGGTTTTGGCTTTGGCTTTGGCTTTGGCTTTGGCTTATGTGTGTTCACTTTAAATGAATTGTCTTAATTTGTATGCATAGTGTTGGGAAACGCGTGAAACTGTTGACTAGTTTGTGCTCTCTCTCTCTCTCTCTCTCTCTCTCTCTCTCTCTCTGTTCAATTTTGTATATGGCGTGAAAGATGGAGCTCCCATTCTTATTTTTTGTTGCATGTCCATTGACACTGGGCTTATATGTGCAGTTGTATTACTCCCTCCGTCCCTTTTTTATAGCCCGGTATTCTATTTTGGACTGTCCCTTAATAAGTGTCCATTTTGTAAAGTTTGTGGGTAAAAATTTGTGCATTGTCTATTTTGTCCTTAAAAGTAGATTCCATTTTGAAAAATTAGTGAGTAAAAGTGTAATGATGATAGGTAAGTAGGGAAAGTGGAGAAAAAAGTTGATGTGAAAGGTATAATGATGATGTCTTTATAATAAGTTGGAATTACGAAGCAGGACACTTAAAAAGGGACGGAGGGAGTACATGGACTCAGGTATGTATAGGTGCCAGACCAATTCTAAGCGGCTAGTGTTCTTGTACTTGAAACTTGGGATAATGAAGTCTTGAACATGCATTTGGATTGCAGATTTACTAGACATCTGTAGTCTGTTGAATGAAAGAGTGTACTTAAGTGTGATTGTCATTTGCGTCAGGGTTTTGAATGATTATTTATTTTTTGAGGTAAAAGTGATATATTATGAGATAATAACCTATCTCGTAAAACATAAAATAAGTACATAAAAGATAAAAATCTTAGTAGAATGGAACTTAAGTTAAACATTGGTCAATCTATTGAACACAGTCACAGAGTTTAAATATTTTAATACTTTCATATGGTTTTATTGCATTAGATCACTTATTCTATTTAACGTGTAACAATTGATGAGAATTCAATAGGTAGCATCAAAATTCGGCAATGCGTTAACATGATTTAGAATTTGGAATTTATTTCTGCGGAAGATAGAGTTGTGCCTTGCCGAATCTATGCCCACCACCGCTTCCCTCTGGTTTGGGTATTTTTCGGTATAGATCTTACAAAGAAATGATGTTAGGGTGGCTCGGCTCCCTCCGGCAATAAGTCTTCCGTTTTTGGGGTAGCATTCTCTGGCGACAACTCCTTGGCCAGAGGTTCTTGTACTGGCCATCTTTGGTTGGGTTTCTCCCAGGAGTTGTCCAGAGGTTCTTGTACTGGCCATCTTTGGTTGGGTTTCTCCCGGCTGGTCTCTACTGTCCGGTGACTATACCAGTCTGGTTTTCTCAAATCTGGTGGGCGTGGTAAGTGAGTGAACAAATTTTTAGCCTGTTGAAATTGTTTTTGTAGAAAATTAGAGGTAGGTCCTTCTTTTTAGGTCCGGTTTGATCCCAACCCTGAATATTTTTTCGAACCTGTGGAGGTTTGGTAATGTTAGGTAGTGACTTTTATACCCAGGTTCTCAAGATGACGCGACGTGGTCGTGGCCCACTACCGTACACGGATGCCATGGGGTCGTCGGAGACTTGGACGAGTTTGAGGCCACCGCCCTTGACGACGATGTTGATGGAGTTGGAGCTGGTGGCGAGTCTGTTCTCGAACAGCTCCTTCACGGCGGAGACTGACTGCTGGATCACTTCTCCGACAGTGATTTGGTTCACCACAGACACATCATTGCGGTGGATCTTCGATGGTGGTTCTTCCGGCACCGATCAAGGTGGAGGCAGATTAGGCGGCGATGTACAACGGTGTTTACAGGAATAGTGATCTGGTCGAGGTCCGGCCCGTGTTTGGGTATGGGTGTGATAAGGTGGTTGTGAAAGGTGAGATTTCGATGCGGTGGAATTGGTTTGGTCGCTTGAAAAGAATCAGTCTAAACAAGGTTTTAAAACTAGATTCGACAGGAGTATTACAATGGACATAAATATGTAAACCATTTACTGCTTTTTTTCAAGGGGCCGGCTACTCGCAGCCACGTTTTTTCTCCCGCACCCCGTTAAAAATTTTCAAGTAATTACAACATAACCCCCTAATGCAAAATGACCTCCTTACCCTTATACCTATACATGAAATGACCTACATGCCCTTATGACCAAAACCCCTAAATTATGGTCTTTCCCCTTTCCCTTAAAAATCACAGTCACATTTTTTTAGGAAAAAAAAAAAAACCAGACCAGAAGACCTCCTGTTTTTCATCTTCAGGCTTCCCGTGTTCATCTTCTCTTCTCCTCTCTCTCTAAATCATCATTCTCTTTTTTCCTCTCTCTCAAATCCTTCCATTGATCCATTTTTTGACCCACTTGTAGGTTTGGATTTTGAAATTGAATCAAATTATATTGGCAACCATATGATGGCAGAGGAGAAGAAAGATGCTGTGATGGACATTGTACCCTGAAAGCCACGTGAGGAAGAAAGTTTTTCTGTTTACAATGGCCTCTGGTTTGTTGTTGTGGCATCTGGGTTTTGTAAATTGATTTTTTCGATATTTCTGGTTCGAATAGAGTAAAGTAAGTAATTTCGGTAGCTAACCACTGTAAACTATTACCATACTCGACAGTTAGTTACCGAAATTGAATTACATTTTCAGCATTCAATTGCCGAAATATGTTTCTTATTTTTGTTGTATACATTTTCGACATGTAGTTACCGAAATATAATCTTGTTTTCAACATCTATTTACAGAAATGTATATATGATTTTCGTATATAGTAGTTCGACAGTTATGTACCAAAAGTTGAATATATTTTCGACATATAGTTACCGAAATATAATCTTTTTTTCAACAGTTATTTACTGAAATGTTATGTATGATTTTCATATATATAGTTCGGCAATTGGTTACCGAATTTTGTAGATATTTTTGACATGTTGTTACCGAAAGTGATCTAATTGCTATTATATATACATACATGTATGTATATACTCACAGAGTGAGAGAGACTGACGAACAGAGAGAGAGAGAGAGAGAGAGAGAGAGGGAGAACAACACCTTGAAGGTGCGGCGGTGGTGCGGCGGCCGGACTGGCGGTGGTACGGTGGTGGCTATGGAGGTGGGAGGCGGCAATGGGGGTGGGAGGCGTAATGGGGGGTGGGGGCTTAAGGTGGGAGTTAAAAGTGTAATTTTGAGAGGGGAAGGGTATAATAGGAAGATCAGGTACATTTAATGGGTTACATAGAGAAAATTTTGTTTTTTAAAATTTTGAAAATGGGCTATGTGGAGTAACGGGGTACGGGAGAAAAAACGTGGCTGCGAATAGCCGGCCCCTTTTTCAACTTCTCTCTCTCTCTCTCTCTCTCTCTCTCTCTCTCTCAGAGACTTTGTGAACTGAAACTTTTTTCAATTTTTGTTTGTGTGAATTTTCTATGAGAACTATGTATTTTTTTCTACGAGAATGGTTTATGAGAACTGTGTATTTTTTATGAGAATTGTGTATTTTTCTATGAGAACTGTGTATTGTCCATGAAAACTTTTTATTTTCTATCAGACTTGTGTATTTTTCTATGAGAATTGTGTATTTTCTATGAGAACTATGTACTGTCCATGAGAACTATCTATGAGAATTGTGTATTTTCTATGAGAACCGTGTATTTTAGTGTGTGGTAAGATTATTTGAACTGTGTATTTTTCAGTTCACATAGCCCAGTTTTCATAGTCTATTCACAAAGCATAGAGAACTGACAGTTCTCATATAATTGATTATGAGAATTGGCAGTTCACATCGCCATTTCTCGTAACTCAGTTCATAAAACTAGTTCTCTATGAGAACAGTCAGTTCTTATAGCTAATTCTTATAGAATTAACTAATAAGAATTGGCTATAAGAATTGACAGTTCACATAGCCAGTTCTCATAGCTCAATTGAGAATTTCTCATAAAACTGACTATGAGACTTGGCATTTAAAAATTTAATTCTAAATTAATTTATTTTTCATGTGTATTATTACTTTTTACTTTGATTATTTTTTTAAGACATGACTTTGAGAAAATTTATAACTATATTTGATTTTAATTACCCTTTTGATTTTGTTCAATTTTTGTTCATGTGTGTATTTTCTATGAGAACTGTGTGTTGCTCATGAGAATTGTCTATGAGAATTGCGTATTTTCTATGAGAACTGTGTATTGTCCATAGGAACTATCTATTAGAACCGTGTATTTTCTAGGAGAATTATATATTTTTAATGAGAACTGTGTATTTTTCAGTTCACATAGCCAGTTCACATAGTCCAGTTCTCATAACCAGTTCACAAAGCTAGTTCTCTATGAGAATCTATGAGAACAGCCATTGCCAAGTCACACAACTAGTTCTCATAGCTCAATTTACATAGCTAGTTCTCATATTCAATTCACATAGCCAAGGGTATTTTAATCTGAAAAAATATGATTCTGGAATTGATTCTAAAAATATAGCTTTCATAGTCTCAATTCTCATAGCCATAGTTTAGAGGTATTTTTGTCCAAAATAATATGTTAACTCGGGCTATGTGAACTGGCAGAGATATTTTTGTCCGAAATATTATATTAACTGGTAGTTTTCATAGCTATTTCACATAGCCAAGGGTATTTTTGTCCAAAATAATATAGGTCAGGAGTTGATTCTAAAAATATAAATTTTACTAAAAATAAATATGTACACAAAAAGTTAAGAAAAATAGGCAAAATAGTAAAAATGCATGAAAAGTCAAGAAAAACGATTGAAATAAAGAAGGAATTTTTATTAGGACTAAATTAAGTCCAAATATACTTTTTGGGGCTGGACTCTAAATTCTCCTAAATTACTGGTTGATGTTGATTTCTTCTGTGTTTACGGTTATGGTTTGAGTTAGGTGTCCTTTTGAGCTCTACTACTAAAATTGGAGACAAGCCTGATGCCCTGCATTTATGTATGGTTTGCCTTGCAGTGTGTGCTCAGTAGCCTCCTACTGGATGTTCTCCGGTGTCTAGATTTTAGTAATTTTGGTTCTTTCCTATATTTGATGAAATCGTTGTACCCTTCAGGCTTTTATCTTCGAGTATTGTGAAATGAATTGATTGCCTATTTTCAAAAAAAATTCCCCTAAATTACTGGTTGATGTTGATTTCTTCTGTGTTTACGGTTATGGTTTGAGTTGGGTGTTCCTTTGAGCTCTACTACTAAAATTGGAGACGAGCCCAATACCCTGCATTTATATATTGTATGGTCTACCTTGCAGTATGTGCTTAGTAGCCTCCTAGTGGATGTACTCTGGTGTCTAGATTTTAGTAGTTTTGGTTCTTTCCTATATTTTTTGATGAAATCGTTGTAGCCTTCGGGCTTTTACCTTTGAGTACTATGAAATAAATTGATTGCCTGTTTTCAAAAAAAAAAAAAATTGAAATGCTAAAACATTTCCAAAATATTTAACGAATATTAGATATAATTATTGATGAAGGGGTTTATACTAAAGGTGTGTCTATTCGAGTTAAATAAATAGACATAAACAATTGATTTAAATGGTGTGACCGTTGGGTTTAGATGAAAAGGTAATTATGTAGGACCACGGGCGGACCCATTAAGAGTCTATGGGGGCACGATCCCCTTCTCAATTCGTCGAAATAGCATTTTTTAAAATTCCCAAGTGTTTGGGTCAACTTGCGCACCTCGAATTGATTTCTGAGGGACCAATTCCACCCTCCACTAGCGGGGGGCTGGCTCTATAAAAGTTGATAGCACCTAGGGTGTTTTGAACTTGAGATGTATGGAGGAAACAAATACTAAGTCACAAGTTTTGACCACCAAAACAACTCCTTGGGATTTAAATTTTCCAAATAACTTCAGTACCCTTCAAAAATTGTCTCGAAATTATGGTATTGTCCAGTGTCTTCACTTATAGATATTGGTGCAAGACATTACACTTAATAAGAATTCTTTCGGAAGTTCACATTAAAGACCGATGACTTACTAACTAAAAGTGAGGGATGAAATTCATTATTATTTCCTTTATGGAATTCTTCTTTACCTCCGCAAGTAATATGTGTCCCCACTAACTTAGATTTCTGTATCCGCCACTGCGTATGCTCATGAGTGGTCACAATGGTTTGAATGTAAAGATGTGACCACTGGTGAATGGTCGCAAGCCTATGCCTAGATAAAGGCTAGGGGTTCCACCAATTTGGATATAGAACCTAATATAGTGAGAACAGTTCTGATTGTTCTCTCTCCAAATTATCTCCTAATTTATTCTTGGTGGGCTCGTAAAATCCGAAGGTGTTTGAGTAACTCTTCGTTAGTGTAGGACTCAGTTAGACAACAGTCTTTTTGGTTGGGCTTCATTGTATCATGAAGACGGCTTCGTGGTCGAGATTCTCTCGAATTAGTAGGGGCGAATATCATCCTAGGAGAGCGAGCATGTATGTGCCTTGAAGCAATCATTAATTCCTCCCCATGTTTATCCTCTTTCATCGGCTTGGACGAATTTTCAACAAAAATGATACACATTTTCAGTTATTAAGAACGTGTTCCATCCGTCAATCATTTAATAGTGCCTTGCCTGGGAACATAATGTATTTGTACAATTGAACGATTTTCCATCATTGAACGGACTCAGTCGAGAACAATTGGATGGTGACCAAATTATGAAAGATTGGCATTCCTTATTGTTTGTACTCAACAATGTATGGATAGTTAATTGCAGGGCCAGCTCATAAGGTAAACCAAAAAAGCATGGGCTTTGGGCTTGATGAATCAACTTTGTTGTCAGCCCCGACCTGATGCTGCAAAACAAAGCAAAAGCTTGAGTCACCGGTGTGGTGGCTTGCCAACCACCCTCCGATGCCTAAGTCAGTAGAGTATTTGCTATCTCTATTCTCAATAATGGGTTGCCTACCTCTTGTTGAAATTCTATCGTCATATTTATAGGCATTTTGATAGGAGGTTGAGTCCTTGTAGGACTGTATCTCGTAGATTCCGGATTATCTCTTTGAGGAATGTTGAGTCCTGCCTTAGCTAGGAATGAATGTGCATCCCGCCTTAGCTAGGGATTCTTATCCGTCTTTGATTATGCATATCACTAGCGCTTTATGCTTATCTGTCGACGATATTCCTTTATCCCTTAGAATTTCGATTTCTCAGTGTGGTCTCTTTATTGGAATAGGTATATTCTATGGATAATATTATGAATATTATCCTCTTTGCCATAGCTAGGGGCTAGAGTTGGTCCTTGGACCTTATGACAGCTTTGCCTAAAGAACAGAGCTGGCACGTCCTGACTTTACTCCAGGTAGATTTCCAGAGAGGTTCAGATGAGGCTGGTTTATACTCCCCAGGTCCGTAATTCTCTTAGTGCTGACCTCTTTGGTCCATCATACTTATCAGGTACTCCACTATTTCCAAGGTTCAACTTTTCCATGGAGGTTGGGAACATAGATTAGACCTAAGTGGCGGTAACCGCTCTTTTTCCTTTATTGAGGGTTTTGAAAGTGCGGGTCACATCGTGGGACAGGTGGCGAAATCCCTGCTACTCTGGTGTTTTGAGGTGGACAACGAAGATTAAGGAGGATTTCTCGGGATTAGAGCAAGGCTCTTAAGCTTCTTCTTGTTCTAATCAACCTCAAGCAGAGAAACGTTCGAATCTACCCAGGCGATTTCCTCCGTGAGGACTTTCTTCATCAATCTTTTTCGTTGTTCTCCTAGAGCCCATTCTCTTTTGGTACTTCCTCGTTTCCTAGCTGTTCTTTCTGTTGTTTTTAAGCTGGATTCTCCCCCTGGCGTACAGATTTCGGGCCCAACGTGGGTCGTTCCAGGGGAGTTCATCTGTGCTAGGTTGGTGTGGGCACACGCCCCGGAAAATCGCCCCGGTTTTGGTTTGGAATAGATATTGTTCGGGGGGCGGCCCTTTTGGAAAATAGCGCGGCGAAACGCTTCGATTCAGAGTCGCCACTCGGGTTTTAGCGAAAGAACACCCAAGGAACCGAACTCGAGAACGTTTGCTACGTTTTGCTTTGATTTGAAAAAGGGTTTGATTTGATTTGAAAAGGCGTAGACTGGTCCGTCGTCACCTTCGATATCTGAGGTTCGGGAGCCAGGTTACGAGAGGGGAAGGGTTTTATGGCACCCCTCTCGCCCAATCCGAAGATCGGTCTCTACTCAGGCATTTTGTAAAACTTTTGCATTTTTCTCTCATTTGATCATTTTTAGCCAGTTAGGGCGGGGAAGCAGTTAATAGGGATTAAAACTGTAACACGTTGCAGTTTATATGACAAAAATGTTTATGGATGATGATTTGCTTGCTTGAATTGAATTAAATGTAAGAACATAGATTGAGAACAAGCACTGCCAGAAATTCATCGGGATGATGTACGCTGCCCGTCGGGTGCGTGAGCAGGCGACATGCTAGCACGCCATGGCCAAGTCAAGACACGCCAGCACACCCTGCGCACGCCACCTTCAGGCTGGCGTACACTACCACACCAATTTCTTACAACTCCTACTCTCAATCCTCTGGGCTCTGGAAGGGACCAGTGCACACCCAAGGCAAACCACGCAGTTTACAATATGGATTATACATATGTACAGACATAAGGAATGGCGAGTAGCCAGAAAAATAGCAAGACAGACCCCATGAACAGAGTGGGGAGGAACAAGAGGCCAGGATTGAGCTGGGATGTAAGGGCCAGGCACTGATCTTCAGCAAACGTGCCGTACGCCACCCTGTGGGATTCGTACGCCAGGTATGCATGTGATACCAGTGTTTGGCTTTACATCATCTGGGTTCTGGAGCATGACCAGACTTACCCCAGAGGCCTTGATAATAAAGAAAATACAAGTATTGAAAGCTACGTTTGAACAGTTCTAAAATACAGAAAGCAATAGACTGGTTTTTAGCATGCTATAAGGTGATGACATAAAGAAAATGAGAAATAAAGGAGCCCTACATGATCCCCACGCCAACTGTGCACGTACAGCCAAAGGTGGCGTACGGCTTCTAGTAGTTGGCGTGCGCCACGTATTGACTTCTACGACTGGTTTATTTTACCAGAAAGGGGCCTGGACTAGTATCAGTTACTAGCCAGGACCCTTCTGGTTCCCCTCAGAAATTG
Source organism: Rhododendron mucronatum var. ripense (assembly GCA_019656295.1). Lineage (NCBI taxonomy): Eukaryota > Viridiplantae > Streptophyta > Magnoliopsida > Ericales > Ericaceae > Rhododendron > Rhododendron mucronatum. The sequence goes on along the minus strand of BPLT01000159.1, from coordinate 1,343,813 downwards.
AAAACAGGATGCAGCACAAAGGTGGTATACCTTTGGTGCAAGAGAGAAAGGATGGTGATGAGCTTTGGTTGAAGATGGAGGCTGTGGTATCAACTGATCAGTGAAGAGAGGGGGTGTGAAACTTCTCTATATCTCATTCCTACAATGGGAGAGCAAGAGCAAGAGAGAAAAGAGGGAAAAAGGCTTAGAGAGTTAATGTGCTTAACCCCTTGCAAATGAATGCAAGGGGGGTATTTATAGAGGAGAGAGGAGCTGGAAACCAGGGCTGATCAGCTGGGTTGAGGGCTGGTTAGGGCTGGTTGGGTTGAGTGAGTAGCCTCCCATGCATTAAATGCATGGGACTAGGTGTAGGAGAGAGTGAGGGACGGTCCAGCAGGAGACAATCATTTGGAGCACTGTTCCCTGTACTTTGGAGCCGTAAAAGCCTCGGTCGCGTGCTGTAAAAGCGGTGATTTGACCGGTCAAGACCCTCCGTACGCCACCTGTGACCTACCGTGCGCCAGGTCAAACTCAGTCAACGGTCGATGATCGACACGTGGCAAGAACCTGGCGCACGCCAAGGAGAGGTGGCGTGAGCAGGGTATGGTTTTGCTGAGGTTCATTGGGCTCGAGATTTGAAGGGTTTGAAGTGGGCCTTGAAGGTGGGTTTGAAGGGAGAGAGTTCAATGTCCAAAGCTCAAATCCATCCATCGACTCTGGACTATTCTCGACCGTTATCATCATCGGGTCGACAAAGAAAGTAAAAGGACTAATCTAGACAGTCCAGAATGGGGTGTCTACAGAAGCCCCCCTTTGACGGCACTTGGAGCACCATTTGTTTGAGTGGAGACAAGTAACGTCAAAGGTTGTCTAGACACCCTACTCTCGACTATCCTGAGCAAGATAAAGAAGACACGAATTTTAAAGAACCTGATCGGTGAGTTCAGCCAGACAGATTTTTTTGAGAAAGACTGCTGTTCACGGGTGGACCGTCGTCGAGTTGAAATTGGACGGGTGGACCGTCGTTGAAATTGGAATTGGACGGGTGGACCGTCGTTGATTTGAAATTGGACAGGGTGGACCGTCGTTGATTTGAAATTGGACGGTCGGACCGTCGTTGAATTGAAATTGGACGGGTGGACCGTCGTTGATTTGAAATTGGACGGTCGGACCGTCGTTGAATTGAAATTGGACGGGTGGACCATCGTTGATTTGAAATTGGACGGTCGGACCGTCGTTGAATTGAAATTGGATGGGTGGACCGTCGTTGATTTGAAATTGGACGGTTGGACCGTCGTTGAATTGAAATTGGACGGGTGGACCGTCGTTGATTTGAAATTGGACGGTCGGACCGTCGTTGAATTGAAATTGGACGGGTGGACCGTCGTTGATTTGAAATTGGACGGTCGGACCGTCGTTGAATTGAAATTGGACGGGTGGACCGTCGTTGATTTGAAATTGGACGGTTCGATCGTCATTGATTTGAAATTGGACGGGTGGACCGTCGTTGATTTGAAATTGGACGGGTGGACCGTCGTTGATTTGGAATTGGACGGGTGGACCGTCGTTGATTTGAAATTGGAAGGGTGGACCGTCGTTGATGGGGACCAAACCGTCCTCGATACAAAGAACTCCAACATCCACGGGTAAGTCGTGTCAGGTAGGTTAAATTCCATCTGTTGGGAATCAGAGCCAATCTCCTTATCAAAGACCATCCGAGACAGAGCAATAAGACTGTTGGAAGTTGCATTTGAAGCAAGACTGAAGGGAAGGTATTTGTTCGAGTCAGGCCGAGGCAGAGTCTCCTGGGGAACAGTTTGTTGCAGACGGACGGACCTATCGAATGATATTCTGATCGTTAAATCATCGTTGATTTGAGACGGTGGGTCATCGTTGAGGGACGACTCATTGAACCATCGTTGATTTGAGACGGTGGGTCATCGTTGAGGGACGACTCGTTAAACCATCGTTGATTTGAGACGGTGGGTCATCGTTGAGGGACGACTCGTTAAACCATCGTTGATTTGAGACGGTGGGTCATCGTTGAGGGACGACCCGTTAAACCATCGTTGATTTGAGATGGTGGGTCATCGTTGAGGGACGACTCGTTAAACCATCGTTGATTTGAGACGGTGGGCCATCGTTGAGGGACGACTCGTTAAACCATCGTTGATTTGAGACGGTGGGTCATCGTTGAGGGACGACTCGTTAAACCATCGTTGATTTGGTTGAAAGAGGGTATGAACTCTGTTGAGAAACGAGGATGGGCAGACCATCATTGAATGCCGAGGCGGACTTTCCTGGGGATTAATCAGTTGCGGACAAATCATTACCCTGGGGGATCGAACCTTCTTCGGCCTACAGAAACCTCAACAGCCACGGGTAGGTCGTGTCAGGTAGGTTGAATTCCAGCTGTTGGGAACCAGAGCCAATCTCCTTATCAAAGACCATCCGAGACAGAGCAATAAGACTGTTGGAAGTTGCACTTGCTATACATAGATATGGATCAGGATAGGCGGACGGTTGTTATGGACTGTTTGGACGGGCAGACCGCCGTTGTGGTGATTGATTGGATGGGCGGCCGCTGAGTTGAACGACGGGCGATATTCTGAATGCCGTGAAGGGTTGGAAGCGGGCGATATGGCTGATCGCTGTTGATGGATTGAAAAGGATGACATGCTGATCGTCGTTGAATTAAATTGACTAGAAGGACGACATGGCTGGTCGCCGTTGATCGAATTGATTTGAAGGACGATATGGCTGACCGTCGTTGATTGAATTGATTAGAAGGACGATATGGCTGACCGTCGTTGATTGAATTGATTAGAAGGACGATATGGCTGACCGTCGTTGATTGAATTGATTTGAAGGACGATATGGCTGACCGTCGTTGAATTAAATTGACTAGAAGGACGACATGGCTGGTCGTCGTTGATTGAATTGATTAGAAGGACGATATGGCTGACCGTCGTTGATCGAATTGATCTGAAGGACGATATGGCTGACCGTCGTTGATTGAATTGATTAGAAGGACGATATGACTGACCGTCGTTGATCGAATTGATTTGAAGGACGATATGGCTGACCGTCGTTGATCGAATTGATCTGAAGGACGATATGGCTGACCGTCGTTGATTGAATTGATTAGAAGGACGATATGACTGACCGTCGTTGATCGAATTGATTTGAAGGACGATATGGCTGACCGTCGTTGATCGAATTGATCTGAAGGACGATATGACTGACCGTTGTTGATTGAATTGATTAGAAGGACGATATGACTGACCGTCGTTGATCGAATTGATTAGAAGGACGATATGACTGACCGTCGTTGATCGAATTGATTTGAAGGACGATATGGCTGACCGTCGTTGATTGATTTGATTCTGGGTAGTGGTTTCGGCTCTAGTTCTAGCAGTGACTTGATCCCAGGTACGAAAACCCAAAATCCTGATTACTTGCTGCTTTCGATACTAGATAGGCGTGCTTTGGCACTGGATAGACTTTTCCTGTTTTCAACAGTTGATATACAATATGCAATGATATGTATTCAATTGTATGCACAAATTGAAAATGCAGATGCAAGCTAACGGCGGCTCCTAAGAGGACGATGACGCCTGAAGACTACCACTGAGTCTCCTTACTTCACTCCCTGCTGCTTTTGAGTTTCGGGTCTGCGTGCCAAAATAAAGGGGCATTGAGTGGGCTGGTGGGCTGGTGTGCCTTAGTTGACATAGTAACGGTATTGGGCCAGTGTGCCCCTTCCTTGATGCTTAGGCAGATGTGCCCCATAGATATGTTTTGCTTTGCCATGGGCTGACATACTCTTGTTGTTCACACGATTCCACTGCTTGGATAGAAGATAGAAGCTAGGGTAGCAATGTAAAACTTGCATTTTTCAGTTTATTGACTCTCCTTTGAGAAAGAGCGCATAAACGCATCACTAATATCTAATTTGCATTGACAAGTGAGCTGAGTCGACATACAGACACACATATATGTGCAGACTTGCCTAGCTCGACTGAAAAAAAGGGATAAAGAGCCCCAGGATGCGATGCAAACTCTTAGATTTGCGGAAAAATGAAATTTTAGGCATCGATGAGCCAAAATTCAAATATCCCGTAGACAAATGAAACTGACACTTACGTAAGGTCAAATAGATGTACAATGACCTGTACGAACAAACAAAATTGAGAAGAAAGCCCCAGAATGGGAGACAGACTGAAACACTTGAAAAATGTCGCAAAGATGGACAAAAAAAGACGCAAAGAGATGACTCATATAGGCCCGGACTGAAACCGACACCTCCATGCAGTCACATTAGGTCCGCATGACTTGCATGGTATAGAAAACTTGGCAAAAGCCTCTTGAATGGCATTCGAGGTGACAGTAGCTGGCTGCTTCTGAATGCTGCCCAAATTGAAGAAGTGTGCTCAGGCTTGAAACCAACGCGCATAACTTTGAACAAAAGCGCATGAACCTCAAACTAGCGTGCATGACTACAAGCCCGCTGCGGTTGCTTACACTAGACTCTGTTGACTTAGAATAAACTGTGAGCCGTTAGGCCTCGCAAGCATTTTGTTCTGTTTTTGATGCTTCAGATATTTTAAGACTTTTGCTCAGCTTTGGAATTGAAGAAGTAGTTTGAAATAAAATTGAAAGACGAAAGGTTTTCCCCCTTCTGCACAAATGAAGCTTGTCTTCTTCTTGACTATGGCGACGTACCGAAGCCTTTGATCCAATTGATAGATTGCGACCGAACTTCAAGGAAGGATTTGTCAAAACATAGGTCAGGCGGCCAACGCGATGCACCAAAGCCAAAACTTGAAATTCCTTTTGATAGATTATGACCGAGTCTCGAAGAGAGAGACTGCCTACGTATCCCCTTTTGGGGAATCAGGTCAAAACGTAGTTCGGGCCAAGGTTCACTCGTGTATTTTACCTCTCCTTTTACGCTCTAACTTTTGCCTAGTACCGCCCACTTGGGTCTTCGGTCTAGCGAGCTTTTGACTTTGCCTATTTATTTTTGCCTAGACCGCTTCCTTAGGTTTGTTGTTTTTTTTTTTTTTTTTTTTTTGGTCTAGCAGGCTGCTCTAACTTTTGCTTGGAACTGCCCACCCTTGTGGTTTTCAGCCCAACGAGCTTCTCTCAGGAAAAAGCAAAACTTGAATTGATCCATGTTGACCACAGTATTGAACTTTGTCGAGGCCGATGATCTTTGATTGTAGCCCCAGATAGAATGGCTTTGATAGTGAAAGGGTTCTGACTGCTTCGGTTTGAAATGCCTCGCTTTAGGCCACCTTTTTTGCACCTTTTTAATGTGCGCTTGATAGGAATGATGCTGTTACTGTTTTGGACATGGTACATGGCCTGGAGCCTTTTGAGCTTCTGCTTTCTGGATTGGCATCCGGTACCAGGGGATTCGATGCTTCTTTATCTTCTGATCATCGCCAGGTGTATCTTTGTGAGATCCATGCCAAGATATTGTTGAATTCTTTGAACATGTCTGAACTGGTACAATGCCCTTCTGGGGACAGCACTGAACCACTTTGAAGCTTTCGAGGGTCTACCTCATCTTTCAAGTTTATTTGAAATTACTTATTCCTTTTAATAGGCTGAGCATGCCTTTCGTCTTCCCTTTCGGCGAGGGAACACATTTCCTTGGGGATGATCCCATCGAAATCTATCCCTTCGTCGTCAGGGTCGACACAGTTTATTTAAGAGCCAGCAAAGTACTTAGAAGCAGGATAATGCATATCATAAAACCCTCGGGGTTGCCAAGTACAATAAAAAGACTCGAATAAAAACTACGACGTGGAGGGCCAAGAGGCACAAACTCCGACTCAGAGCTAGACTTAGACGACTTGACAGACACTGTGTTAGACCCAGACTCAAAAAGTGTCAATGCAAATTAGACGCGATTTGAAAATGCAACTGTTTATATTTACCCTTGACTTCCTTGCAGAGAGGTGGGAGCTAGAGGATGACAGGCCCAAGCAACAGCGCTTCAGACTCTTCAGCTCCTTCAATCCGACCTACTTGAAGGAACTCCTTGAACAACAGCCCCAAAGTCCTCATGATCACAGGACCACAGCATGTCCGTCTTCTCCTTTGATTGATCAAGCTTCCTCTTAAATTCCTCCTTTGCAGGCTCCTCATCACTGTCAACCCAGGTGTTGGCAGTGTGGACCTTGACTGCACCTATGGCCATTAGGTTAACCTCGGGTTCGGATGGGGGAGATACGATTGGTTTGGATTGATTGAATATGGTGGAGATAGGGTTGATTTGAGTGGAGCTGATAGATATCTGACTAACATGTTGAGGCACGGGTTTGGAAATGACATCGGGCTTTGATGGGAGTGGAGCTGGAATGATGCCATTGTCGATGAGATCTTGAATGGCATGTCGAAGGCGGTAGCAGGCATCAGTGAGATGGCCAGGCATTTGATGGAAAGCACAATAGGCACTTGAATCGTAAGATGCCGGGAACGTTCGAGGTGAAGGAGCTGGAATGAGGGGCTTGAGGAAGCCAGCTTCGAGTAGTTTCTCGTACACCGAGGACAAAGGTGTGGAGAAGCGGGAGAAGGTCCTTGGTGGGTTCCGACGACCGGATTGAGGATTCAGAGTGGAACCTTTGCTCGCTTTGTAGTTGCACAACACTGCACCTTCCACACGATGCACTCTTTTGCCTTTAGGATTGATTGCTTTGTTGCCCATATCCTCCCTTTCGGCATTGGCTCTGAACAATGATCCAGCATTCTCCTTCGGGTGAGTCCTGGCTTCATGAAACTCAGCCAAGTCTTTGAACATATCCTTCGAGCACTTTCCGACGGCAGGAGTGTGGCAGGCTTGAGAGGATTCCTTGATTAGCCCCATATCCGACTGCGGGGCTATGGTGGTGAAAAGGTCAACCAGTCCCTGGACCATATCCATTTGCTTGTCCATTTTCTGGTTCAGTTCCTGTATAGCCCTTTTCAGCTCAGCCAGTTCTGTTTGTGCTGCCATTTTGGATTGATGATCGATGAAGGTGATGGCCTAAAACTTTGGACAGCGAAGTAAATGAGAACTCAGTGGCGTTCCTGCAACAAGATTTTGAGAGAATTTGAAAGAATGCAATGCGCATGTCATCATCGTCAATGTCCTCCTAGACTCTAGAAACGAGTTTGTCTCATGAGGTTCGGATGCTGCCAGAATCCTCAGATTTCTTTTCGACGGTGTATCCTTATTTGAATCGACTATCACTAAGAGATGTCAAAATAGTCTAAGCCTTTGACTACTCCGTTCTCGAAATTTCAACTTTGGAGGTCGGAACAACTCGGTGTAGATGACGTGATACCGGAACCGGAGTGGCGTAAGCAGCCATGATGGTGTAAGTATTACGGCATTCTCTCCGTTGTTCCTAATTTTCTGTTTGAGACCTCGATTAGGTGTTAGACAAGGGCTTAGAAAGTATTGATTTCTCAAAGTCTCATTGATCCAAGGACTTTGAAAATTGATAACGTGCACCATCAAGATACACGACTCTTCATCGGGCCATGGCAAGGTCCTAACAATCACGAGATGAACTCGAGACAGACCTAAAAGCCACCCTAGCATGCTCCTACGCAAAACGGAATGTATGTATGTACAGGCATGCGATAAGGAAAGCAGTAACACATAGACAGTTTATGGGGGGTTAGATGCAAGTAATCCTACCCTGCAGGTTCCTGTCTTAGGTTGAAAGGTTCTAGTGCTTTGTACGCATGACGAGGCCGGTTTTGGCTAAAAGGGGTTCCTCTGACTAGAGCCGCGGTATACCTCCCACTGAAATGCGTGCAACAAAGCAATGGTCGAACGGTATTACGACTCATCATCGTCCAAGGTTGTTGGGCATTCGAGGACCCCGGGCTCCAGTAAACTGTGCCGGTTACCCAAAACACCTCAACGGGGCTTATCCAACATCGATGCAAATGGAAGAAATGCCAAAGACTGATCGAATGAGAGAGAGAAATGCAAGATTTTGGAAATGCCTTTTGAAGCTTGGCTCACTTTCATTAATCAATACTTGGAGAAAACTACACAAGCGAACAATAGTAAAAGCCCCAGTTCGGATTGGTCGTATGCTGAGATCCTGTTACGTTACCATTCCGTTCTTCAGCAGTGCGGAGCATACTGTTTTGCCAGACTTTTGAAGATTGTTCTTTTATGTATTACTCGCCAAATACGGATTAATGCAGATGATCCCCAGCAGAATCGCCACTGTGGGCACACGCCCCGGAAAATCGCCCCGGTTTTGGTTTGGAATAGATATTGTTCGGGGGGCGGCCCTTTTGGAAAATAGCGCGGCGAAACGCTTCGATTCAGAGTCGCCACTCGGGTTTTAGCGGAAGATCACCCAAGGAACCGAACTCGAGAACGTTTGCTACGTTTTGCTTTGATTTGAAAAAGGGTTTGATTTGATTTGAAAAGGCGTAGACTGGTCCGTCGTCACCTTCGATATCTGAGGTTCGGGAGCCAGGTTACGAGAGGGGAAGGGTTTTATGGCACCCCTCTCGCCTAATCCGGAGATCGGTCTCTACTCAGGCATTTTGTAAAACTTTTGCATTTTTCTCTCATTTGATCATTTTTAGCCAGTTAGGGTGGGGAAGCAGTTAATAGGGATTAAAACTGTAACACGTTGCAGTTTATATGACAAAAATGTTTATGGATGATGATTTGCTTGCTTGAATTGAATTAAATGTAAGAACATAGATTGAGAACAAGCACTGCCAGAAATTCATCGGGATGATGTACGCTGCCCGTCGGGTGCGTGAGCAGGCGACATGCTGGCACGCCATGGCCAAGCCAAGACACGCCAGCACACCCTGCGCACGCCACCTTCAGGCTGGCGTACACTACCACACCAATTTCTTACAACTCCTACTCTCAATCCTCTGGGCTCTGGAAGGGACCAGTGCACACCCAGGGCAAACCACGCAGTTTACAATATGGATTATACATATGTACAGACATAAGGAATGGCGAGTAGCCAGAAAAATAGCAAGACAGACCCCATGAACAGAGTGGGGAGGAACAAGAGGCCAGGATTGAGCTGGGATGTAAGGGCCAGGCACTGATCTTCAGCAAACGTGCCGTACGCCACCCTGTGGGATTCGTACGCCAGGTATGCATGTGATACCAGTGTGTGGCTTTACATCATCTGGGTTCTGGAGCATGACCAGACTTACCCCAGAGGCCTTGATAATAAAGAAAATACAAGTATTGAAAGCTACGTTTGAACAGTTCTAAAATACAGAAAGCAATAGACTGGTTTTTAGCATGCTATAAGGTGATGACATAAAGAAAATGAGCAATAAAGGAGCCCTACATGATCCCCACGCCAACTGTGCACGTACAGCCAAAGGTGGCGTACGGCTTCTAGTAGTTGGCGTGCGCCACGTATTGACTTCTACGACTGGTTTATTTTACCAGAAAGGGGCCTGGACTAGTATCAGTTACTAGCCAGGACCCTTCTGGTTCCCCTCAGAAATTGAAAACAGGATGCAGCACAAAGGTGGTATACCTTTGGTGCAAGAGAGAAAGGATGGTGATGAGCTTTGGTTGAAGATGGAGGCTGTGGTATCAACTGATCAGTGAAGAGAGGGGGTGTGAAACTTCTCTATATCTCACTCCTACAATGGGAGAGCAAGAGCAAGAGAGAAAAGAGGGAAAAAGGCTTAGAGAGTTAATGTGCTTAACCCCTTGCAAATGAATGCAAGGGGGGTATTTATAGAGGAGAGAGGAGCTGGAAACCAGGGCTGATCAGCTGGGTTGAGGGCTGGTTAGGGCTGGTTGGGTTGAGTGAGTAGCCTCCCATGCATTAAATGCATGGGACTAGGTGTAGGAGAGAGTGAGGGACGGTCCAGCAGGAGACAATCATTTGGAGCACTGTTCCCTGTACTTTGGAGCCGTAAAAGCCTCGGTCGCGTGCTGTAAAAGCGGTGATTTGACCGGTCAAGACCCTCCGTACGCCACCTGTGACCTACCGTGCGCTAGGTCAAACTCAGTGAACGGTCGATGATCGACACGTGGCAAGAACCTGGCGCACGCCAAGGAGAGGTGGCGTGAGCAGGGTATGGTTTTGCTGAGGTTCATTGGGCTCGAGATTTGAAGGGTTTGAAGTGGGCCTTGAAGGTGGGTTTGAAGGGAGAGAGTTCAATGTCCAAAGCTCAAATCCATCCATCGACTCTGGACGATTCTCGACCGTTATCATCATCGGGTCGACAAAGAAAGTAAAAGGACTAATCTGGACAGTCCAGAATGGGGTGTCTACAGTTGGTCGGCCTTGTTTTCTTCAACCTTTACTCTCCTATCATAGAAGATTTCGCCCTTTATCCTATCATTCTTCAAAACTGGGTCTTTTAGGACCTCTTCTTTCTGTCAGCTAACTTGTATCGTAGGTTCTCCGTAGGAACCCTAATGTCAGAAGGATTTATCAATTTTTCCCCTATTTTGAACGTTGAGGAGTCGTATGAAGAGGAGGAAGTGTCGTTGCACCGTAGCAGTAATGTTAGGGTTTCGTCTGACAAAGGTCAGTTGAGCACTGTTAAACCCTCGTCGCCTCTTACTTCTTAGTTGAGGGGTTCTCGTAGGGTTCCCATTTTTTCTACTTCTAATATACCTTCTACGATTACGAATGAAGAATTGGCCGTTCTTAGAGTTAGATACTCAATCCCAGCATCTGTCTCCCTTAGGAAACCTTCTGGGTTTGAACGAGCTTGTTCCCCTGTAGGAAATGAGACTTGTCTTTAAACCGATACCTTAGAAGGAGGTTTGTGCTTCCTCTTTCCTATCGTGGTGAGGGAAGTCTTGAGTTTTCTGGGCTTGGCTGCTGGCCAAATCGTACTCTTGGCGCCTTCTGATAGGTTGTGCGGCACTTTGGGGCACAATGTCGGATGGGTAGACTCTTCTGACGAAGAGACCCTTTCTCAACCAATTTTCTGTTAAGGAGGCCCCAGGAGGTGTTGGGTGGTATTACTTTACAAAAAGGCCTGGCGAGGGGGAACTGGTCACAAACTTCCCTGTTGTGAATAAGAATTGGAAGGACATATTCTTTTTTGTTGGGGGAGATGGTTGAGAGCTCCCTAATTGGGAGATTGGGACTTATACCCCTCGGATTCCCAGTAGGTGGGGGGTTCCCATCACAAATTGTAAGTTATTACTTTTCTTTAACCTTGCAATTTCATAAATTTATTCCATATCTTTATGAATTCTTCTATGTTTTTTCAGCTCGAGTTCCATATCCTCTGAGCCCTGCCTTAGAAGTTGAGTTCCAACAAGCTAGAAACTACGCGGTCCACAACTGGAAGTTACTTGTAACTCCAGAGTCACTAGCCACATATTTGTTAGGTCCAGAAACCACTCGTGAGGCCTTAGCTCTCTCTAAAGGTACTTTCTATTTATCTTATTTGGCATTTTGCTATTAGCTGACCTTTACATTGTTTTCATTTCTTTTCTTTTCAGAAGGAGAAAGTGAAGACAAGGATATGGCACCCAAAATGGACAAAGCTCTGCTGGCCCAACTTAAATCTGAGAGAACAAAGCAAACATCTGGGGCCGTGGCTCCCAAAAGGAAGAGCTCTTGTCTCCAGAAAGAGCTAAATGTTGATAGTTTTCTGGATGCTGATCTTTCCACTAACCCTACTCTTGACATGGTGATTGAGAAAATCACTGAAGAGGAGGTAGAAAAATCAAAAAGAAAAGCAAAAGGACTTGCTGCTGAAGGGACTCCTGCTGCTAAAAAAGCTCAGGCTTCTGCCGGTACTTCTGTTTTGGGTAATTATTAATAGGCTCTCGAGCGTGCTTTTGGGTTGCTGAGTGCAACAAATAAAGATTTGATGGCTGAGATGTCTCTCCAAGCAGTAGGGGAGCAAATGTTGGTTGATTTGGCCATGGTATGCTCTTGACAATTTCTTGATTGTTGTTCTTCTCTTTATTGACTTCTTTCTTTCTTTTTATCGGCTGCAGCTCGTGGTTGTTATCTTACTTCCCAAAACAATAGCTTGGGGAAGCAAGTCATTACTCTTACTGAAACTAACATGAAGCTTACAAAGCAGGGGGCCATCATGATGGCGGAACTTAAGAAGGTTACTGGTGAAAGGGATGCTGCCTTTCAATCAAAGAGAGGTTTGGAGGAGGAAAGAGATGTCATTATGGCGACTGTTAGAAGTTTGGAGCAGAAGACCTTGGAGTGAAATGGTGAGCTTGAGAAGTACAAGACCATGAGCCTGGAGATGGTAGAAAAAGTAAAGAATGCTCGCAGGGATGCTATTGAGCTCTTCCTGCAGTCCCCTGAATATGGTCAAGACTTAACCCAACAATATTTTGATGGGTTTGAAACAATGAGGAACCGGACGGCCTTGGCTTACCCAGATTTGGATTTCTCCAAATTTGAGGTTGTAGATAAGGGTGATTTGGCCTTGCTCCGGTAAATCGTTGACAGACATGTTATCAGGAATATTTTCTTTCATTTAAAAAAAAAAAAGGCAAAATCATATCAGAATAATTTATGTAAGCACTAACACAATCATCTCATAATGAGAAGATTATTTAGAACTGATAATGAAAGAATTAAGAATTCCGAATTAGCGGAATATGCTAATGTGCAAGAACAATTGAATCACTGGACTATTCCTCCAGTATGCCCTTCTACTATTTATGGGCATGGAATGTTTGAATTTAAAAGTAGCATGGCAATAAAAACCATGGAAAGAACAGAAAGCTTAGAGCTTAATGATAAGATAATAAATCTTATGGATCGTAGTGATCTAATTGCTCATATGCGTAACTATAAATATGTTCATATTGGTTTAGTGCAAATTGCTCTTAAACCTTTAACTTTACATGGAATGAACACTTGCTTACAAGTTACTTTACGATATGGCAGGTGTAATGATTGGAGGTCCTCAATTATGGGGGCAATTGAGACCAGTTTATGTTAAAGAATTACAAAAAAGATTAAAAGGTTTAACCATCAATGTTATAACAGAAGAACAAGAGCTTGACTTGTCTACTCAAGAGGTGACAGAATTGGAAAATTCTTTCCTGTAGTCTCAAATTGAGACTATTAATGAAATACAATATCCTAAAAATTATTCTTATGGAGGAGCAGATAGGTATTATTATCCCAGACCTACTCCTCAAGATATGTTATATGAAGAATCTGGATATCAAAAACAAATGTCTTATAGTGGTAGAACTATTTATGAATGGAACATAGATGGTATGACCGAATATCAAAATTTTGGAATAGTACATCAAATGATGATGTACAGAACAATATGTGCTAATAATAAAAATGAGGATAAGGAGATTGCTGGTTGGATAACTGTAGGTTTTACTGGCATGATTAAGGGTTGGTGGGACAATGTCCTTACTGCTAGCCAACGTTTAGAAATATTAAATGCAGAAAAGATTACTGAGACTGGTGAGAAAAAACAAGATGCTGTATATACTCTTGTTCAATCTATAATCTTATATTTTTTTGGTCACTGGGATAACCAACGTGAAAGAAGTAGAGAATTACTTCAAAATTTGAAATGTCCAATGTTAACTCATTTTCGTTGGTATAAAGATGTATTTCTTGCTAAGGTAATGCAAAGAATTGATGCTAGTAGTGAGCATTGGAAATCAAAATTTGTTGATGGTCTTCCTTATTTCTTTGCGGAGAAAATTAGGAAAAAATTAAGAGACCAAAATAATGGTTTAACATCATTAATAGTAAAAGCCATTTCACTAGCAGTAGGTGATTCTACTGGATTATTATTATTAGGATGATTATAAACTCCATGTGGTATTTGATTTTGAGATATTCTAATCCCAACCAAATTATCATCCTCAATTGGATAATGTGATTCCGGAATCTCCGATGTCGAGTGTCAACTTGTATTCAGAATACTAACTCTATAAGGGGTCTGACTATTCCTAGAACTCAGGCTTCTGAAAACCTATATATTAGCCTGGGAATTCCTGAAATTCAAGAAAACAGTTCCATCATTATCTTGAAATATTTGTTCAATTTGGTTGACAATAGGTCTAGGAGGAACAGCATTAGGTATAGTCCAATTTTCAGGAAAGGTAATTTCTTCCGAATTAATCAACCTATTGGTTGCAATATTAGAAGTTAACATATTAGTCTCAATCAAAACAGTTTGATCTGTAGGTCGTAAATTACGAACTCTAGGATTCATAGTATTCATGACTTTATAGTAAATTCTATAAATCACAGCAATAACTTCAGATCCAGGTAAGAAATCATATCCCTTAGCCTGGATTCTACAATTTAATACTTCTCCTAAATTCCTCTCTGTAAGAGACAGAGATAAATTAGGATAAGAATTAAAATAAACAGGCATGCCATTTTTGATAAACAACCTTATTAATAGAATTTAAATAACTTAAGTCATTAGCATTGCTAGATTCACCTTTAGTTTATAGAACAACCATTCTTGTTTTTATATCGTAAAGCTCTTGAACAGCCTTATTTTGAAATGATTTTAGCAATTTTACTTTTGCTTTCAAAGTATTTTTCTCTCCTTTTAATTCAGGAATAGTAACAGGTTTGTAATTATCAACCTGTTCAAGTCTGTCCAAAACAGTTTTTAGGCTATAATTCTCATTAGGGATTTGAGGTTTTTCCTCTTCTTCTTCCCTAGTAGAAGAAATACAAGTTTCAATTATCTTGATTTTTAGTTGAGGATCATCTATTTGATCAATTATATCCAATAAACCCTGCTGTTTCTTAGTAATAACATTGATACTGAGACCATTCATCTCAACAATAGCCTTCCAATAATTATCAGAAGTTGAACACTCAAGATTAGTACAACTACAATTATTATGAATTTCTTCTTTATCTAAATTGGAAGAAGTATCCTCTTCGTCAGAAAGATCATTAATTTGATCTTCTACTTCTTCGTATTTTGAATCACTAGAGTCAAGAAGATGTTTAAAGAGGGTTTGTTTTAAATCTTCATCTAGCTGGAGTTCTTCCAACTTTTTCTTAGTTTTACATTTGTTAGCATAATGGCCTATTTTACCACATTTGAAACATTTTGCAGTAATTTTCTTTTTGACTGCTCTATTCAGTCTATCTAATAAATCTTTTTTATCCTGTTAGGTGTTGTTTCTTGAATTGGTTATGCAATTTTATATCATTGCATAAAGTCAATCCTTCTTGTATAATTATAGACATTAATTAACCATAAGTATATCTATCATAATCGATAGTTAAACCATTATTTTGGTCTCTTAATTTTTTTGGAACGAGGTGTTCCTAGATTGGTTATTAATTATAAGCCATTACATGAAGTATTGATCAATAATGGAGACTTTCAAATAAAAAGTTCTACAAAAGACTCAATTATGGAGTAACTTTGAAGACACTCAATAATAGAGTGGTTTAAATAAGACAACCAACTTTCGGTGGAAATTATTTGTGTCGATGGGGCCCAGAGCGTACTCGACAAATGATTTCACTTTTAGTTGTTTTCTTTTCCCCTGTTTGGTCCTGTAGAGTCCTCTATATAAAGGATGCGTCTGTTTTGTTAGGTCAGGTTTTGCTTTGCCCTATCTCTCTCTCTAAAAACCAAGCACTCCAATCTCCTCTCTCTCTCTTTTGTAAAATTTGGCTTGAGCCCTTGTTTCTAATTAAAAGGTTAGTTTTCTTTTCCAATCACTAAAAGCTGTACAACTCCAAGGAGAATAACTTTTTCTTATTAATTGCTTTTTAAGCAAACTGTCAATCTCATTTTGACATAATTTTAAGTATTCTTGTTTTATTTGGGAAGGTCTAGCTTTTATAGGAATTCTCTTTTCATCAAAACTCCTCATATGGTAATGATACAATATATTTTTTCCTATCACAGAAAGCATTTGGGATGTTGCTGCAAATTTCTTGTTTGAAATTATCCTCTATTTGAGAAATTTTCTCTTTCCAAGAAGGTTTTTGTAACGCTTCTTCAATATTCATAATTTGAATTTCTTTTTAAGAAAATTGATTTGTTTATCTTTATGAAATATTTTTCTCATAATATCATTTATTTCTTTGTAAACATGTGGAGTTACAAATTCAAAAAATCTTCATGGCCATCTACCTGAGCCGTTATTCCAGCAGTACTGGTCTAATCCGGCCTAATCCGGTCTCTTCCCTAATGGCTAGAGTCACCCGCACACAGGGGATTAATTTTCCTAGACTTGTAAAATATGTTCCCACACTACTACAAAATGGTATAAAGATCACGATTTAAAAATTAAAAAGATCTCACTTTTTGTAAAAGTGTAATAAAATGTTCTGAATTATAGTTTTAATCTCAGTTATACGAAAAAATTGAGATGGAAAGATTTTTTAATCTCAGTAATCTAAAAAGTGATATTGTAACTTGAAGAATAGATCTCATTCTCAAAAAACTAAAATTATATATAAAAGAATATATCTCGTTTCAAAAAAAACTAAGATGAATAGATTTTTTAATCTCAATAATCTAAAGGTGAGATTAATTGTAACTTAAAGAATAGACTTAGTTTTTGAAAAACTGAGATAAAAAGAACTTTTAACCTCAATCATCTTGAAACTGAGATTGTAAGTTAGAGAACACATCACATTTTTTTTTAAACTTGAGATGAAAGCTCTTGTATCGGAAATGTTGAAAGTTGTTTACCCCTTAATCGACTCCGCGCGCAATACCCCTTTATAAATGTCACTCTCAACCATTCTACAAAAAAATATTTCGTCAAAAAATGGGGTACTTTCGGCGATGAAAATATATTTCGTCACTAAATGGGTATCTTTAGTGACAAAATTTATGAAGGTTGCGTTTCGTCACCAAATGTATTTCTAGAGAAAACTTTCGAGTTTCTAAGTCCCACATTCGATCCTTGATTTAAGTCATCATCCAATTGTTCGGGAATTCCCAGCTCGACGGTACTGCTAATTTCCGCGCCTTGCTTCAATCCGAAGATTGTTTTGACAGAATTCCACCCAATTTGGGACGGTAAACATAAACTCGATTCACGTTTGTGCAACGGTCGAACTATCTTATGGTCTACCCATTCTACCCATGGCCGAGGTTTTGAACCTAAAGCTCTGATACCAAGTTGTAACGCCCCGAATTTTGGATACGTTAAATAAATAATTTTATTGAATATTTAAATGGAGTCTTGCTCAATAATACATCATAAACCTTACAAAAGTACTTTTATTTAAATAGGGAAGGAACTAGGGTTCCTATCTACTGCGCCGCTTCCTCCTCCATCCTGGCTGGCTCTTCGGCACCAAAGGCTTCCAAGGTGTAGAGTTCATCCTGTTCATCTATAAGATTTGACACATTATACCGGCGTCGCAACCAATATAATATGTCAGGGTCACCAAAGGTAACACCATGAGCTTAAAAAGCCCAATAGAATAATCTAAACCCACTAACCCTTAAACTTACACACATCAGATCATAAGTTAACGATTTTCAAGGTACAAAGCATATTTAACAAAACGGTCAACACTGACACATCCACATTCGCTATTCAACTATCGTTGGTGTCCAAGATTTCGGAGTTTCTCCTACACGACTTGTCGTATACCGTTTCACCATTTTCCACTTCTCTTTTTCCAAATCAACATTTACAAAATTTGTTTTTAACACACCCAACCTCGGTTCCGCCGCTCCGGGTTCCCGAGTATCCGCACAATGGTTCCGCCGCTCCGGGTTTCCATTGGCACACAATTGCATTGGCACCTTTCTGCGGTAACCAAGCCACACACCCTACCTCGGTTCCGCCGCTCCAGGTTCCCAGGTATCCGCACAATGGTTCCGCTGCTCCTGGTTCCCGTTTGCACACACTCACACCCACAACTCACATATTGCCACCAAAATTGGTCATTATGTAGTTTCAAAAATATTTCCTTCTTCGGAATACATTTTCTTTGTTAACCACACCCTAGGTGTCATGTCTCCAACTTTCTTGATTTCGGTGTCTCGTTTTCATGCATAGACTCCGCGGTAGGACTTTCCACACAAGTAGTCATCATTCATTTGAAATCTTGAAACTAAATTAGCAAAATCATCCAACTCTATATTATTTAGCATGTCCAAATCACAACTTAAAGTATAACGCCACATGTACGGATGCCCTTGGAGTGAATATCACTTATGCTTTATCAACAAGTAATTCACACATTTATACACATAGCTATTTAACATGTTCATACTTCTACTTAACAAAATCCGATGTTAATAATCATGCATTTCAACTATTATAAACCATAGATAACCTTATCTACTTCAAAGAAAATGATTAAGAGAGTTATACTAGGGGGAATGAGTAGAGATTAATCTACCTTGATCCGAAACTAGTCGGGGCCGAATAAGCTAGTTGGAAAATTTTATGGGTGGTGAAACTCGCAAATCTGGACCGAACTTTGGATGGCAGTAAATTGGTCAATCTTTGGCCGAATATGATCGTTCTTGGGTCGAAATCGAAGGTCTAGAAGTGCTCTACAACTTTTGTGAAGGAAGTTGATCCTAGAAACTACATTAGGTAGGAGCAAAATGGTGATAAAGGAAGAGACAGTGTGCTGTCTGGAAATGGAAATCCGAGATTTTTACTGAACTTTGGATGCAATTATCTTTGTTATTTCTTCACCGATTGGGGTTGTTCTTGGGTCTAACATGAAGGTCTCGAAGTGCTCTACAACCTTCCCGAAGGGAGTTGGTTCTAAAAACAAACTTAAGCAGGAGAAAACTGAGGATTTAGTAAGGGCAGTAGGTTGTCTGGAAAATGGAATGGTTTCTAGAGAGAAGTGAGAGCAAAGGAGTGAAGGTGTGAGTTGAAGCTTGAAGTGAGCTTGCTATTTATAGGCAAAACTTTGGCTCTCCCTCCCTCTCTCAAGGAAACAACCCCCCCCCCCCCCCCCCCCCCCCCCTCCCCATATCTCAATCTTTAACAACTTGTCATGAAATCTTAGGAAGATCAAGGCCTAACCCTAGGCTTGCATGGCTAGGATTGGTGCTTTGGGTTGGATTATGGAAGATTTTGTGTTAAACAATCATAGAAGGACAATTGAGAGATAGATTTTTGGCTAGGAAGAAGATACACCTAAGGATTTGAAAGGATGTAAGAAGATCATGGTGATCCAGGCATGTACAACAAAATCTTCCTCTCTCTTTCTCCTCTCGGCATCTCTCTCTCTCTCTCTCTCTCTCTCTCTCTCTCTCTCCCTCTCTCTCTCAAGTACACTTTATATATATAATGGCCAAGTACAAGGGTACTAGATTTTCCAAATCAAAAATCCCATTAAAGAAATCCAATTAGGCACATGTCTCCCTTAAACTAATAGATATTGTACCCTTGGAAATCTATATCTATATATAATATTGTATATATGTACACATGGCTATATATACATAGGTACCAAGAATCAATAGCTTAAGATTTCCCCATTAAAATATAATATAGGTACTAGCACTAATCTACTAATCAAGGTACTATAGATCTAGGGTTTAGATTTACCCACATATTCTAAAGCTTAAAAGTACATGGGAAAATCAATACTTGAATATTAAATTGGATTCTTGTACTTAGTAGGAAGATTGGAGCTATAACCCAATGGGTAATAGTTTCCCTAGCGGTTAATAACCAATGGACAATTGGGGGGGGGGGGGGGGGGGTGTGATATCTAATAAACAAAGCCTAATTGTCCTTTGCACTTGTGGATATACCCTATATAATACTATATCCTTGTCCTCATCAACATATCTTAAAGAAAAGCCTATTGTCCAATGGATAAAGATTACCTTAACATCTATGGACCAATGGGTAATGGTTTAGTAGCTAGGTGAGTTGGTAGGTGAATTGTTAGTTTTGTTTCTCCAACTAGTTGGTTAAAATCTAATTAAACTTGCCAAGTTGGGCCTCTAGCTAAGAAATATACTTTTAAAGGACTAAAATCTAATTATGACAGAATTGAAAGAAATCCATGTAATTTAAAAAAAAAAATACAATTCAAATATTGAACGAAATTTTTATTTACCGAAAATCAGGGCCGTTACAATCTATCCCCCTTAAAACAATTTCGTCCCCGAAATTGGCACGTGTTTACAGATTAGACTACTAGGTCGCTATACTAGTCTTGGAATCATCGTCTAACCCCCTTAAAAATAGTAGTACGTCACCATTAATCCTTTACATGTTTAATCGAATTAAGCCTCATTACTAGCTTAACGAGATGGGGTTGAAGTGGCTTCAGCCGTCGAATAGCCTGCCTCGTTGTCGACCTTTGTTAAAGTTTCCCCTTCGCAGATACCAACGTCAAATGCAAAACTTCTACCAAATCATCATGCGGACCCGTGCCTCACAGGGTTTCCTTATCACGACCCTTCTTTCTTTCTCACGAATATTGTTGGGGTTCCCTACGGTGACGCTTTTGGTCTAATAAACCCTTTGTCCCATATGGAAGTCTATCTCTCCTTGGGTGTTAAGCCAGGAAGTTCTTCAGGGAAAATATCAGAGTATTCGCACTCGATGTGTGGTAATCCCACTTTCATTCTATTGGCTTCTTCCAATTTGAGGCTAGCTAGCCATTCAAACAGCTGATTCTGCCACCTGGATATTCTCATCGTCGGGCTCATCGCTTGTCTATCCCCCTTAAATTGGGAACGAGTCCCTTCGGGGGTATACGCAGTCACCATCTTCGGATGGCAGTCTATGATCGCTCGATGCACTGATAACTAGTCCATCCCTGGGATTACGTTGAAATCTGCCACGTTGATCACTCCAAGATCGCAGTTTAAGCGCAGGTTGGCTACTTCTAGTTTGCACCCTCTATACACTAGACTAACAGCTATACTCCCCCCAAACGGTGATGTTACTATCATACTCGTACTTGGGGGTTCTGTTTCTAGTGCTAGTGTAGTTACGCAGACAGGAGATATAAAGGAATGCGGTGTTCCAAAGTCAAACAAGGCTTGTACTCGGGTACTTTACAATAGTAGCGTACCTTGGATCACAGAGGGATCCTGCTCCTGTGCCTCAGTTTGTAGCGCAAAGATACGCCTTCCAGTGCTTTGCTGGTATCCCATGGGCTGCTTGTCCTTATTCTGCCCATTCTGTTGCTGGATGGGCCTCTAAGATTTTGCTTCTCAAAACCGGCCTGCTCAGGTTATTGAGCCTTCTGATTTCCAAAGCTTCCAATCCTCTCCCTTTGAAGTTGGGGGCAGTTGCACTTATAGTGTCCCATAGCCTGGCAGTTGAAGCATTGAACTGTCGCTATGTCTCGACCACCTCTCTTCTGCTCGCCACTTCCGGAGATTGCAGTCTTCCAGGGTTGGTTGCTTTGAGGCGGAATAGAGGGTTTGGTGGGGTAGGGTCTATGGTTGCTGTTTGGGGGTTGGGTTCGGATTGGTCTGCCTGTCGCCTTCCTCCATCGAGTTTTGAAGTCACTCTCCTCACTCTCTAGCCGGAGAGCACACTTCACAACCTCGGCATAGGTGGTGAAAGCTTGAGCCACCACAGCCTTTCGAGTAGTCGTCAGTCCCCACTCGAATCTCCTAGCCTTCCTGTCCTCGTTCGGGATGGAGTCTAGGGCGTAACGTGACAGTTCCTCGAACTTGGCTGCGTACTGGGTGACGGTCATCGTTCCTTGTTTCAGGTTCAGGAACATTTGTTCATTGGCTAAGCGAAGGGGTGTAGGAAAGTACTTATCAAGAAATAGGGTTTCAAATTCGGCGAAGGGCATAGTGGCTACGGCATGCGTTGCCTCCATCAGGTCCCACCAATAACGGGCTTCTCCTTTCAGTTGGTAGGTGGCTAGGGCCACACGATCTCCGTCTTGGGTAATCCCTAGGGTTCGGAGGATCACCTTTGACCTCATTCAGCCAAGTCTCGGTTACGATAAGGTTAGTGTCTTCGTGAAAAGTTGGGGTTCGGCGTTTGCAGAACTCGTTCATCGCTCGGGTTTGGGTCATAGGTCCGTCGTTATGGTTCTAGTTTTGGTGGTTAGCGTTCAGGGCAGCGACGAATGCTTGCAAGATTTGGGCTAGGTCAGGGTTCGCGTTAGAAGATTCTCCGTTTGCTGCGTTGGCTCACCATCTACGAGTAAAATTTCGAAAGGGGGGTTTTTGCCTACCTAAACCATTTTCCTTTTGCAAATGGTGCATTACGCAGTATGCAACAGTATTCTTTTTCAATAAGATAAATTTCTCATCGATAAAATGCATAGAGTTCTACTACAAAAAAAACAAAGATAAAAGAGAACATGAAATGCTCCTATTTTACAATCATACTACTAGTGCATCTACAGGCTATAGGGCTTATCCCAACTCTACTATCACTCTACTGACGGGGTGGTATGAGTCCGAAGGACTCTCTCAGCTGCATTATCCACTAGTTGGTTTGTCATTTTTTCTAATGTTGCTTCTAAGTTGGCGGGTCTCAATTAGTAGGTTGATTTGGTAGTGATTTAGGTGGTTCATCTACAAGGAAGATTTTCAAAAATCTAAGATAAAGGCTTACTAACTTCTAGAGAAAACTTTCGAGTTTCTAAGTCCCACATTCAATCCTTGATTTAAGTCATCATCCAATTGTTCAGGAATTACCAGCTCGGCGGTACTGTCAATTTCCGCGCCTTGCTTTAATCCAAAGATTGTTTTGACAGAATTCTACCCAATTTGGGACGGTAAACTTAAACTCGATTCACGTTTGTGCAACGGTCGAACTATTTCATGGTCTACCCATTCTACCCATGGCCGAGGTTTTGAACTAAAAGCTCTGATACCAAGTTGTAACGCCCCGAATTTTGGGTATGTTAAATAAACAATTTTATTGAATATTTAAATAGAGTCTTGCTCAATAATACATCATAAACCTTACAAAAGTACTTTTATTTAAATAGGGAAGGAACTAGGGTTCCTATCTACTGCGCCGCTTCCTCCTCCATCCTGGCTGGCTCTTCGGCACCAAAGGCTTCCAAGGTGTAGAGTTCATCCTGTTCATCTATAAGATTTGACACATTATACCGGCGTCGCAACCAATATAATATGTCAGGGTCACCAAAGGTAACACCATGAGCTTAAAAAGCCCAATAGAATAATCTAAACCCATTAACCCTTAAACTTACACACATCAGATCATAAGTTAACGATTTTCAAGGTACAAAGCATATTTAACAAAATGGTCAACAATGACACATCCACATTCGCTATTAAACTATCGTTGGTATCCAAGATTTCGGAGTTTCTCCTACGCGATTTGTCGTAGATCGTGTCACCATTTTCCACTTTTCTTTATCAAATCAACATTTCTAAAATTTGTTTTTAACACACCCAACCTCGGTTCCGCCGCTCCGGGTTCCCGAGTATCCGCACAATGGTTTCGCCGCTCCGGGTTCCCATTCGCACACAATTGCATTGGCACCTCTCCGCGGTAACCAAGCCACACACCCTACCTCGGTTCCGCCGCTCCAGGTTCCCGGGTATCCGCACAATGGTTCCGCTGCTCCAGGTTCCCATTTGCAAACACACACACACACCCACAACTCACACAATGCCTCCAAAATTGGCCACTATGTAGTTTCAAAAATATTTCCTTATTCGGAACACATTTTCTTTGTTAACCACACCCTAGGTGTCATGTCTCTAACTTTCTTGATTTCGGTGTCTTGTTTTCATGCATAGACTCCGCGGTAGGACTTTCCACACAAGTATTCATCATTCATTTGAAATTTTGAAACTAAACTGGCAAAATCAACAAACTCTATATTATTTAGCATGTCCAAATCACAACTTAAAGCATAACGCCACATGTACGGACGCCCTTGGAGTGAATATCACTTATGCTTTATCAACAAGTAATACAAGCAATTCACACATTTATACTCATAACTATTCAACATGTTCATACTTCTACTGAACAAAATCCGATGTTAATAATCATGCATTTCAACTTTTATAAACGATAGATAACCTTATCTACTTTAAAGAAAATGATTAAGAGAGTTATATTAGGGGGAATGAGTAGAGATTAATCTACCTTGATCCGAAACTAGTCGGGGCCGAATATGCTAGTTGGAAAATTCTATGGGTGGTGAAACTTGCAAATCTGGACCGAACTTTGGATGGTAGCAACTTGGTCAATCTTTGGCCGAATATAATCGTTCTTGGGTTGAACTCGAAGGTCTAGAAGCGCTCTACAACTTTTGTGAAGGATGTTGATCCTAGAAACTATATTAGGTAGGAGAAAAACGGTGATAAAGGAAGAGACAGTGTGGTGTCTGGAAATGGAAATCCGAGATTTTTATTGAACTTTGGATGCCAATATCTTTGTCATTTCTTCACCAATTGGGGTGATTCTTGGGTCTAACTTGAAGGTCTCGAAGTGCTCTACAACTTTCCCGAAGGGGGTTGGTTCTAAAAACTAACTTATGCAGGAGAAAACTGAGGATTTACGAAGGGCAGTAGGCTGTCTGGAAAATGGAATGGTTTCTAGAGAGAAGTGAAAGCAAAGGAGTGAAGGTGTGAGTTGAAGCTTGAAGTGAGCTTTCTATTTATAGGCAAAACTTTGGCTCTCCCTCCCTCTCTCAAGGCCACAACCCCGCCCCCCCCCCCCCCCCCCCATATCTCAATCTTTAACAACTTGTCATGAAATCTTAGGAAGATCAAGGCCTAACCCTAGGCTTGCATGGCTAGGATTGGTGCTTTGGGTTGGATTATGGAAGATTTTGTGTTAAACAATCATAGAAGGACAATTGAGAGATAGATTTTTGGCTAGGAAGAAGATACACCTAAGGATTTGAAAGGATGTAAGAAGATCATGGTGATCCAGGCATGTACAACAAAATCTTCCTCTCTCTTTCCTCGTCCTCCTCTCTCTCTCTCTCTCTCTCTCTCTCTCTCTCTCTCTCTCAAGTACACTTTATATATATAATGGCCAAGTACAAGGGTACTAGATTTTCCAAATCAAAAATCCCATTAAAGAAATCCAATTAGGCACATGTCTACCTTAAACTAATAGATATTGTACCCTTGGAAATCTATATCTATATATAATATTGTGTATATGTACACATGCCTATATATACATAGGTACCAAGAATCAATAGCTTACAATTTCCCCATTAAAATATAATATAGGTACTAGTACTAATCTACTAATCAAGGTATTAAAAATCTAGGGTTTAGATTTACCCACATATTCTAATGCTTAAAAGCACATGGGAAAAACAATACTTGAATATTAAATAGGATTCTTGTACTTAGTAGGAAGATTGGAGCTATTACCCAATGGGTAATAGTTTCCCTAGCGGTTAATAACCAATGGACAATTGGGGGTGTGTGTGTGTGTGTGTGGGGGGGGGGGGGGGGGGGGTGATATTTAATAAACAAAGCCTAATTGTCCTTTGCACTTATGGATATACCCTATATAATATTATATCCTTGTCCTTATCAACATATTTTAAAGAAAAGCCTATTGACCAATGGATAAACATTACCCTAACATCTATGGACAATTGGGCAATGGTTTAACTAGTAATTAGGTGAGTAGGTAGGTGAATTTGTAGTTTGGTTTCTCCAAGTAGTTGGTTAAAAGCTAACTAAACTTGCCAAGTTGGGCCTCTAGCTAAGAAATATACTTTTAAAGGACTAAAATCTAATTATGACGGATTTAAAAGAAATCCAAGTAATTTTAAAAAAAAATACAATTCAAATATTGAACGAAATTTTTATTTACCGAAAATCAAGGCCATTACAAGTCCACATCTATAATTGCATGCTGGACCTGGCCTGCTGCCATAGAAAGTGGGCCAATCAAGCCATTATCCATTGGGCAAACAGCCAAAGTCCTCTCATTGGGTTTAGGATTGTAGGGCATCCATGAGTGATGTTTGCAAACCGCTGGCACTTCTCACATTTTTGGACCATAGAGTAGCAATCTTTTTGCGTACTTGCCCAATAGTAGCCCAACCTAAGGAGCTTGTAAGCCAACATATGTCCACCTTGGTGATCTCTACATACTCCCTGGTGGACCTCCTCCATAGCCCGTGCAGACTCCACCATGGTCAAACATTTGAGGTATGGTAGCGAGAAGCTCCTTCTGTACAA
Source organism: Rhododendron mucronatum var. ripense (assembly GCA_019656295.1). Classification (NCBI taxonomy): domain Eukaryota; kingdom Viridiplantae; phylum Streptophyta; class Magnoliopsida; order Ericales; family Ericaceae; genus Rhododendron; species Rhododendron mucronatum. The sequence goes on along the minus strand of BPLT01000159.1, from coordinate 1,317,728 downwards.
CACGTCTCCCAGTATCAGGTACTTTGCAGCTCTGATTTTGTGCTGTCTAGCTTTGACCTTGCCATTTGGCAAAGTCCCATTTGTTATGTATTCAACTATGGGACCTGTCCACGAATTGATGTAGTCAATAGCTTGAACTTGTATGTCTGGAGCTAAGATGCTTGGTAACTCGAAGTATCGAACTGGTGTATTCCATGGAATGGCATCTTCTTTGGCCATGACTAACTTTTCTAAATAATCAGCTTCAATATTTTCCGCTCTTCGAATCCTGACAATATCTAAACTTTCAAGCTTTACAACTTGGGTCTTCACTTTATCCAAGTATTTCTGCATTACCTATTCCTTTACTGTATACTCCCTAAGAACCTGACCCACAACCAACTGTGCGTCACTTTTTGCCAATAAATGTTTAACACCTACTGCTTTAGCTAATTCCAACCCAACTACAAGAGCTTCGTATTCAGTCTCGTTGTTAGTTGCTTTGAATTCAAACCTAAGCGCATAGCTTAGGCGTTGTCCTTTTGGGGATGTTAAAATCAAACCAGCTCTACTTGCTTCTCTGGTTGTTGATCCATCAACTTGAAGGACCCAAGGTTTAGGTTCTTCTTTGAGGGGCTCTTCTAGTTCTGGATATGTATATTCTGCAAGGAAATCTGCAAGTACTTTTGCTTTGATGGCAATCTGTGGCTTGTATTCTATATCGAACTCGCCAAGCTCTATTGACCATTGAATTAATCGGCCTGATGTTTCTGGGCAGTGGAGAATCCTTCGAAGTGGTTAATCTGTTAACACCTTTATTTAGTGAGCTTGAAAGTATGGCCTTAGCCGTCTAACTGCTATCACCATTGCAAAGGCTATCTTTTCAGCTTTGGGATATCTCAGCTCAGCTCCTCGCAATGCCCTGCTGGTGTAATATACTAGGAGCTGTGTCCCCTGCTCCTCCCTAATCAAGACCGCACTGCCAGCATGGGGGGAGACAACAAGGCAAAGAAATAAATCCTCCCCTTCTTGGGTCTTGCTAAGCAATGGAGGGGATGCTATGTATTCCTTTAGCTGTTTGAAAGCTTCCTCCTCTGTGGTAGTCCATTCAAAAGCTTTTTTCAAAACTTTGAAGAATGTTTGGCATTTGTCAGTCGCACGAGAAATAAATCTGCTCAGTGTTGCAACTCGTCCTGTTAACTTGTGGACCTCCTTGATGCTCTGGAGTGAACGCATGTTGAGTATAGCCTGAATCTTTTTAGGATTCGCCTTGATAACCCCATAGGATAACATAAATCCTGAAAACTTTCCGGAGGAGATCCCAAAAGCACATTTCGTTGAATTGAGCTTTATTTGGTATTTTTTGAGTACTTCAAAGGTTTCTTCCAAATCTGTAACATGGTTTCGTGCCTTGGTACTTTTGACTAGCATGTCATCCACGTATACTTCTGTGTTGCGTCCAATCTGTTGCTTGAACATCTTGTTGACTAGCCTTTGACACGTTGCTCCTGCATTCTTAAGACCAAAGGGCATTACCTTGTAACAATACAACCCCCTGTCGGTAATGAATGAGGTTTTCTCTTGATTTTCTTCATGCATTTGGATTTGGTTATATCCTGAAAATGCATCCATGAAGCTGAAGAGCTCATGTCCAGCAGTAGAATCTACCAGGGAGTCAATCCTTGGCAATGGAAAGCTATCCTTTGGACATGCTTTATTAAGATCAGTGAAGTCTACACACATCCTCCATTTGCTATTGGCTTTCTTCACCATAACAACGTTAGCTAACCAATCCGGAAAGAGGACTTCGCAGATGGATTCCGCTTGTACAAGTTTATCTACCTCCTTGGCCGCTGCTTCATTTCGTTCTAGAGCAAATGTCCTCTTCTTCTGTTTGACTGGGCGCATGATGGGATCTACATTCAATTTATGGGATATGACCCTTGGGTCAATCCCCGGGATGTACTCGTGGGACCATGCAAAAACAACCTTATTCTTTCTTAAGAATTTTAGCAGGTCCGCTCGTGCCGCCATGCTCAATCCCGTCCCAATTCTTACCGTTCTTTTTTGCTGCCCTGGTTCCAAGGGTTCTTCCATGAGTTCTTACACTGGTTCTCCATGTTGGAGCTTCTCTTCGTCACGTGTGTTAAGACTTTCAATGTTCATTGTGATGTTAGCCCCTCTGAGTGAGGTGACGTAACATTCCCGAGCTGCTTTCTGATCTTCTCTTACGCAACCAATTCCTTCCGGTGTTAGGAATTTAACCATAAAATGATACGTGGAGATTATTGCCTCAATTTTATTCAAGGTTGTTCTCCGTAGTATTGCATTGTATGCCGAAGGACAGTCAACTACTATGAAGTCTATCATACGTGTAGTTTGCCTTCCTTCTTCTCCAATGGTGACCGGAAGGGCTATTTGCCTTGTTGGGTGTAGAGGCCCGTAAATTTCCGTTATATAATTTTAATGTTTTATAAATGGAAAAGTGATGGATTAATGAGAAAATTAAAGTTGGGGGTCAAAGCGCAAGAAGGTGAAATTCATGGGTGCAAGTGTAATTTGTTCATGTGTGTGCCGTGTATATACCTGGGGAAAACTTTTTCTTTTCCAATTTTTTTTACTTTTCCTCTCATCTTTCTCTCGGTCTCTCTCATTCTCTTACTCTTTCACCCAAAAACTCACCCAATCACTCACAAACCCACAACAATCTATCTCAACTCCATCGTCTACTTGCATATTTGAGCTCGTATTGTGCTGAATAGAGCCTGGTTTGGGGTATTTTCACTTGGTTTGAATTCCGGAAGTTAGGGTTCGATCAATCTCTTTGTTTTGGGCTTAGTTACTGGAGGTAGGAAATTCTACTTCTCTTTATATGTTATTTGAGTGTTCCTATGCCTTATTTAAGCTTGTATTTGTTGTTCTTGGGATTGGATCAAAATCTATCATGAGGTGAAAAATCGCCAGAATTCCGGATTCCTACCGGTAGAACATTATCTCTACTGGTAGAACTTTGTCATTGTGATAATGTGTACCTACTGTTTTGAGTTTGTACCGGTAGGAATTATTTCCTACCAGTAGGATTACTAAATTTTCTCGGACCCTACCGGTAGCGTTTTTTTTTCTATCAGTAGAATTCCTTGAACCAAGATCTTTTCTCACTGCTACCGAATTGTACCGGTAGCCCACAGTTCCCTACCAGTAGACCACCTATCAATTATGAAGACCTACTGTGCCGTTGTAATCCTTTTCTTTCCCATAGCCTTTGACTATTCAATGGGCTCATATGGTATTATTATATTTGTGTGTGTATGTATATATATATATATATATATATATATATATATATTTACAATAAGAAATCATACGGCCTGGGTTGTCTTCACTTGTAAAGTGAAACGTATATATATACATTGGAATTGTTCCAAAACTTGTAGAATGATGGAGGGATAAATATGAGCTCCTTGCACGATATTGGTACGAGTGATACACTTGAGCGTGTGAATGACGCGCAAACATTCTGGGCCCATCGACCGGTGGGTGCCTGGCAGGGAATATCGGGGTCCCATAAATAGCTCGGCAGGAGCTAATGCTCATAATGATCACTCAAGGCCTAACCTTCAAGGTGGGTGCTTGGCAGAGGATATTGGGGTCTCAAAATTAGCCCGGCATGAGCTTCGGCTCAGACACACAATGGACACGATATGTTGAGACACAAGTTGAACAAGTATGACTTATGAGTTTAAATGAAAGAAAGATTGGAGACATTGAGACGCTTGATCATGATAGTTGTGCTTCCTCCATTGTCATTTGATTTTTCATCATTTGTTCGTTCTTTTCGCTCATTTGTATATAGAGTTTGAGTAGACTTTTCCACTGAGCTAGTGTAGCTCAAACTTTATATTATTTTCAGGTGCTAACCAGGAACCATAGCTTGCATGCCTGGAGTGCTTGGAGTGTAGACATTACTTTTGAAAGCTTATCAAATGAGTTACTTATCCATCTTTGTAAATTTCTTTTGGAAGATGTATTTGTAACTAAAATTAATATTCTTTTGACTTGGAATATTGTAACCATTAATTCTCTTTCGAAATTGGATACTTATGCTAATTTGGGGCCGTTGAGCCGATGTTGTAATATTTTGGAACCTTATGAACTTGGGAATACTGCTATAGGAATTAAATTACGGTGACATTGGGTAAGTTGGAGTACTTGCATATCCAACTAGTGGTGACATCATCGGCTTAGCCTCTCTCGTCTAATTTTCAGTTGGTCACAAGCGTGGAGGTAGAGGATGTCGGCCAAACTCCTGCTGTGAATCAATACTCTTCTCGTGAGGTAGTTTGCCACGACAATGGTTATAACTAGGGGGTCATCATGAGGGATTTAGACTCCCTTAATGCCTTCTTCTGAAAAGATGATGGGTACTTTCACCTTTTTCGGAAATTTGCTAGGATGGCCAACTGTGTTGACTTCCAAGTGTTCCTCAGTTCTTAACTTTCTCAGATGTACTTTCCTAGCATTGCTAGATTCTCCTCCTTTGGCATATCCCTCTTGAATAACTTTGATTTCTTCTACGGGGCTTGACCGGGGTGTTGTATCGTCTCTACCCTCTTTGTTTGTATCTGCTTTTCTGAAAGGTTTCTGGTACTTCTTCGTTACAAAACATTGAGGTCTACCTCGTTCAATTAGCTCCTCGATCTGCTGCTTTAGGTCAGTACAATCATTTATGTTATGACCATAATCTTTGTGGAACATGCAGTACTTATCCTTCGCTCTCCTACTAGGATCAAATCTCAATTTCCCAGGCCATTTGAGGTCTGGGTCATCTTATAGATTGCTAAGAATTCCTCGGACGTAGCAATGAGCAGAGTAAACTGCTTATACCTGCCGTTGGGGAAGGCCTCCAGTCCCTCCCCGTTTTAGAGAAGATCTTGAGTCCACATTTTTATTCCTTGGTTCGCCTCCCGTCTTGCGGGTGGCTTCTCTTCTTTTTTTGTCCGGTGGAGGAAATTCGCCAACCTATGATGGCCTTGCTTGGGGATCAAAGCTATCACGTGGACGTCTTGCGTAGACAGCTTCCTATCCATTCATGTGTTTCTGAGCTCTGAGCATAAGCTCTGCTAGAGTTTTGGGTGGTTCTTGAGACACGAGGTATAGGAATTGTCGTGACTATAGTCCAGCTATGTATGTAGTTATGCTCACATTATCGTCAGCTTCATCTATCTGGACCACCTTCTTGTTGAACCTCGTGGTGTAATCGCTTAATGACTCCCATCTTCCTTGCTTTACTGTTAGGAGATGTGTTGCTGGTTTGCCGTAGCATTACCCAGCAATAAAGTAGCTTACAAAGCTTGTGCTAAGCTTTTTGAAGCTTCGTATGCTTCCAGGCGGGAGTTTATTGAACCATGCTCGGGCACTTCCTTTGAGGGTGGCTGGGAATGCCAGGCACATTACTTCATCTGGTACTGCTTGTAGATGCATCAGGGACTTGTATGTTTCCAAGTGAACGAATGGGTTTTTGGAGCCATTGAATGTTTCTAACTATGGCATCTTGAATTTCCTTGGGGGGGGGGGGGTCATGACCTCGGCTATAAAGGGTGAATCCGTATTTTACACCAACTCCTCAACCATAGCAGGAGTTTGTGCTTTAATATGTTTTATCAGCCCCTCAATATGGTCTTGCATTTTAAAAGTACATCTTGTTCGCGGGGCATCCTTCTAGAGGTGGTTTGCTATGCTTCCTCCGATTTTGGCTTTCCTTCTCACTAGATTCACCTTCTTCTTTGTCATCATCTTCTTCATGTCGACTATGGTGTAAGTTTAGGATGCTAGGCTTCGAGATCTGGTTTCGGAGATCTGCATTCTCCTGCATCGCAGTCTTTAACCCTTGGGTTAACGTTTTTATTTGTTCTTGCATAAGAGCAAATGCCTCTGGAGTCATTTCAGCACCTCCAATCTTGGTTGCTGCAGCGACAGCTTTTTCGGCGGTAGCGGCGACCTTGGCGGCTTTTGCAGCCTTAGCGGTTTCAACGGTCTTGGCTGCCTTGCTGCGGCCTTCGTGGCGTCGTCGACGCCCATTTGCGGGGGGTCTGAAGCCATTGTTGTTTTGCTTGATCGAGTTTCTACCATACAAAGCTATTCACCATAAGAAAAAAGTCATTACCCACAGATGGCGCCAGCTGATGAATCAGCTTTGTCGTTAGCCTGGCCTAATCCTGCAAAACAAAGCAAGAGCTTGAGTCACCGGTGTGGTGGCTTGCCAACCACCCTCGATGCCTAAATCAGTAGAGTATTTGCTATATGGTAAAAGAATTGAGATTCTTGATTATGGGTTACCTACCTCTTGTTGAAGTTCTACCGTTATATTTATAGGCATTTTGATAGGAGGTTGAGTCCTTGTAGGACTGTATCTCATAGATTCCGGATTATCTCTTTGAGGAATGTTAGAGTCTTGCCTTAGCTAGGAATGAGTGTGCATCTCGCCTTAGCTAGGGATCTTTATCCGTCTTTGATTATGCATATCATTAGCGCTTTATGCTTATCTGTCGACAGTATTCCTTTATCCCTTAGGATTTCGGTTTCTCAGTGTGGTCTCTTTATTGGAATAGGTATATTCTATGGATAATATTATGAATATTATCCTCTTTGCCTTAGCTAGGGGCCAGAGCTGGTCCTTGAATCTTATGACAGCTTTGCCTAAAGAACGAAGCTGGCACGTCTTTACTTTATTCCAGGTTGATTTTCAGAGAGGTTCAGATGAGGCTTGTTTATACTCCCTGGGTCCGTAATTCTCGTAGTGTTGACCTCTTTAGGTCCATCATACTTATCAGGGCCCCTAAAAAAGACTAAAAAATAGGGCTCTAGAATTCTAGGACCCTTATATATATGGCCTAAATAAATTTTAGAAAATCAGAGGCCGGCCCCGTTTTTTAGGTTCGGTTTGAACCCAACCCTGAATATTATTCCCAAACCTAAATTGGATCGGTTACGATACTTGATGACTTTCTTGCCCTCAAATATCTAGTCCAAGAGTAATAAAAACTAAACTCACTCACTCACACACACACACACACACTCTCTCTCTCTCTCTCTCTCTCTCTCTCTCTCTCTCTCTCTCTCTCTCAACCACTCACAGCAACACCACGTACCTACACCTCTCTCTATGTCTCTCCCTCCACCGATGGAGAAGCATTGACCACCACCGGCGCCGTCTCCTCTCCGACAACGTCACCGTCACGCTGCCACCACAATGCCTGGTCCTTCTTTGTCACATCACCGGTAAAGGTGGGCGAGACCATGATCGGCTCATAGAAACATTCTATGAGAAAAATACACAGTTCTCTATTTGTATTTTATTATTTGATTTCATTTCGGCTCCACAAGCAGCGACAGAGCAACACCTGCAGGAAGCTTAAGATCTAGCTGAGCCGCGGCAGTGGTGGGTTCCCGCTTGTAAGGTCATCAAGGCAGGCGATGGTTTCGCCCATGTCGATGCTGGAGGGTTCGCACGCAAGAGCCTGAGGACGTCGCGCTCATAGATGGACAAGGAGTAAAGGGCAATCGTGGAGAAGTGGTTTTTTCTGCATCCGAGTTCGCTCAGCACGCCACGAGGTGTGTCAGAGTCGGAGCTGTTGCCGTTATTTATTCTCTTGATTTTTGAATTGTTCTTTTAGAATGTATATATATAGGTGTTTGTACTGTTTCTCTAATGAGTTTTATTATTGACTATGTTGTTAAGTGTGTATTTGGGATTATGTGAATTGTGGATTTTAGGGTGTTAGAGCTATGTGAATTGTGTATTTAGTGTGTATTTGGGCTATGTGAATTGAGTAGTGGATTATGTGAATTGTGTGTGTTGGGGCTGTGTATTTTAGTGAATTGTGTGAGTTTTTTCTATGAGAATTGTGTATGTTTCTATGAGAACTGTTTATTTTTCTTTGAGAATTGTGTATTTCTATGAGAATTGTGTATTGTCCATGAGAACTGACTATGAGAACAGGCAGTTCACATAGCCAAGGGTATTTTTGTCCGAAATAATATGCGCCAGGAATTAATTCTAAAAATATAATTTTTACTATAAATAGATATATACACAAAAAGTTAAGAATAATGGGCAAAATAGTAAAAATGCATGAGAATTAAAAAAAAAGGACTGAAATAAAGAAAAAATATTTTTGTTAGGACTATTTGAAGTTCGAACCTAGAAAATGGGGCCGGCCTCTAATTTTCTAATTAAATTTAACTAAACCTCCTTTACACAAATTAAAGTAGGCCCATTTGGAATTTATAAGAACCACAAAATAGGCCCTGATTAGATAGAACGGTGGAATTAGAATTATATCCCATTACGGTATTCTGTTCAAGGTTGACGACAGATGACTCGGGAAAAAGAAGCTTTTCAAAGTTAATATTGATCAAAAATTATCTTCGGTCAACTATGTCTCAAGAAGATAAAATGGATTGGCTATATTCTCTATTGAGAAGGAGTTGGTGAAGAAGTTTGACTATGGAGACTTAATTAGTACGTTTGCAGCAAAAAGTATGAGAAGACTAATAATTAAATAATGGATTTAGAGATATTGCAATGGTTGTATTTTTTGGAGATAACTATGTACTTATATTTTCACTGCAAGAAATTACACTATTGTCGACTAAAATTCTGGACTAAAATAAATTTAGTCACCTATTGTTGGACAATTACCAACTAAAATTATTTAGTCGGGAAATAATAATGTTTGCCGACCAAAAAATAAATTTAGTCGACAAATATAAATTTTCCTCTAATTTGAAAAAGCAATAAATGAAAAACATTTTCCGACTAAATAATTTAGTAGGGAATAGGTAATATTTGCCGACTAAAATTACATTTGGTCGGCGAATATCAATTTTCCCCTAATTTAAAAAAAAATCAATAAATGAAAAAACATTTCCTAACTAAATAATTTAGTAGGGAATAGTAATATTTGCCTACTAAAATTACATTTTGTCGGCGAATATCAATTTTTTTTCTAATTTACAAAATCAACAATTGAAAAATATTTCCTGACTAAATAATTTAGTAGAGAATAGGTAATTGTTGCCGACTAAAATTATATTTGGTTGGCGAATATCAATTTTTTCCCCTTTTACACAAATTTCAAGAAAGGAAATATTTGTTTTGACGGACATTGATCACGATGCAACCTTTCCCAATCTAAACCGTTCATTTGTTTTCCTTCTTTAATCATAAGATTTTTCGTAAATTTTTGGCTCAATTGGGTTAAGGAAAGCCGTCTATCAGCACTCAAATTCTTAAATAAAAAAAATTTAGTTGTCAGATCAAGTGTCTATCCATAGGCGGTTAACTTCATTCTTGGTACGAATGATCTAATTTGTATTACGTCAAAAGAGATGATTTGAATTTTGCCAAAAAAAGACCTCAAGTAGGGCTTTGCTAGTGCACTATAACATTTAAATGTCTTCGAACGCATTAAATATCTTTCGATCTTAATTAATTGAAACGTCACACGGACTCCTAAAAATGACTAAAAAATTAGAATTGAGGAAGTAATAATTAAGGACTATGCGCAAAAAGAAAGGGTTGGATCACTAAATTCAAACCGAACGTAGTCGTGTTTCTTGGGAAGGAGATAGTAGTTGGTGTTGGTGTTTGTGTTGTTGTACGGTGTGGTGTGGTTATTGTGCTGATCAAGGTTCCGTTCCATGGTATTTGCTGTCTCTCGTCCGCCCTTGACATGGCGGCAGTGAGGGACTTGATTAGTATTTTTTGGCGGCTGAACTTAGGGCCAGCTGTGGATCTGTTGTTTGCTCATAGGTTTTGCTTTAGTTTTTGTTTACTGTTTTTTTTTGGGTTGGTTTTCTTCCCTTGCATGTGACTTTCTCTCTCTTTGGATGTGTTGTTTTGGTGGGTTTTCTACTTCGTCTTGATGGCTTTTTGAGGTCGGAAACGAGTCTTGTCCTGAATGTTGAATTCGTTTGTGAGTTTAGGTCTCTTTTGTGGGTGCTTTCCTCCCTCCTTGGAGGTGGCAATCTATTCGGCCATTCCCGATATATTTTTTTTCACATCAATGAAAGTATCTCTAAAGTTTGACCAAAATAAATAAATTTGGTAAGAACGGCAGCCCCGTTATATATTTTGGAGAAAAATTAAATAGACATCCTATCGGAGTCATCTGGGTTCCATGGAGTTAAATGCTAAGCCTTGGTCATTGGATGGTATAGCCGATTGTCTTGGTCGATGTCGATGGTAAGCCCTTCATATTCCCATTGACTAGGGCATGCTTGTCTTTTATCCAAAGACTCCACACATACTTCTTGGAGTAGTCTATTTTGCCTTTTTCATTTTCGTTCTCCTAGCCTAATGTAAGTAAACAAGATCACTCTGCCCGTCTATTATGGTCCCCATTTAGTTATTGTTTTTGGTATCACATATACCAGGTACTCGCTGGGACTAAACTAGTCATGCATCGTTTTCAAAATGTATCTAGTCTTTGGGACCAATTAATTATAAAGCACATATACATTTTATAAGTGCATAGCTATTTTATAATTAACCTCTTAATTTAGTTAATCTTCGGATTTGTAAATGACAAGTATCTAACATGTGAATTTAACTTTTGGCCCCAGCAAACAAAATTCCTTGCTCTTCCCCTAGGTGCAATGAGTATAATCTAATAGGTGACTCGTCGGCATTGTCATTATTAGTGTGAAGAAAACTGAAATTATGTATTATTGATCATGTGTAGCTCATTTGCGGGCTTTAGATAACAAAAAGGTTACTAACTATTGCCCACTAAAGAAGCCTTTTTGCACGAAGGCAATTAGCTATAAACTCGTATCAAAACATTAGTTTTATTTAGGATTACAGCAAAACATTTCCTTGTTTTTCAAAATGACTTTTTATTAAAAACATTTTATCTATACTTTTAAGAAATCAATTTTGTCATAGAACACAAGCAAAATCAATAATTCTAATTCTAACACGAAACCTACTATCACTTCTATCCCCACAAGCGTTATCAATTGAACCTCAAATGGTACTAATGTAAGTGTACAAGATCACTCTGCCAGTCTATTTTGGTCCCCATTTATTTATTATTTTTGGTCCCACATATACCAGGTAATCGCTGGGACTGAACCAGTCATGCATCGTTTTAAAAATGTATCTAGTCTTTGGGACCAATTAATTATAAAGCACATATACATTTTATAAGTGCATAGCTATTTTATAATTAACATCTTAATTTAGTTATTTTTCGGATTAGTAAATGAGAAGTATCTAACATGTGAATTTAACTTTTAGCCCCATCAAACAAAATTCCTTGCTCCACCCCTAGGTGCAATGAATCTATTCTAATAGGCGACTTGTCGGCAGTGTCGTTATTAGTGTGAAGAAAAATGAAATTATGTATTATTGATCATGTGTAGCATATTTGAGGGCTTTAGACAACAAAAAGGTTACTAACTATTGCCCACTAAAGAAGCCTTTTTACACGAAGGCAATTTGCTATAAACACATTTCAAAACATTAGTTTTATTTAGGATTAGAGCAAAGCATTTCCTTATTTTTCAAAATGACTTTTTAAAAAAAACATTTTACGTATACTTTTAAGAAATCAATTTTGTCATAGAACATAAGCAAAATCAATAATTCTAATTCTAACACAAAAACTACTATCACGTCTATCCCCACAAGTGTTATCAATTGAACCTCAAATGGTACGAATAAGTGTACAAAATCACTCTACCTGTCTATTTTGGTCCCCATTTATTTATTGTTTTTGGTCCCACATATGCCAGGTAATCGCTGGGACTAAACCAGTCATGCATCGTTTTCAAAATGTATCTTGTCTTTGGGACCAATTAATTATAAAGCACATATACATTTTATAAGTGCATAGCTATTTTATAATTAACCTTTTAATTTAGTTATTCTTCGGATTTGTAAATGAGAAGTATCTAAAATGTGAATTTAACTTTTAGCCCCAGCAAACAAAATTCCATGCTCCACCCCGAGGTGCAATGAATCTAATCTATTAGGGGACTCGTCGGCAGTGTCGTTAATAGTGTGAAGAAAACGGAAATTATGTATTATTGATCATGTGTAGCTCATTTGCGGGCTTTAGATTACGAAAAGGTTACTAATTATTGCCCACAAAAGAAGCCTTTTTGCACGAAGGCAATTAGCTATAAACTCATATCAAAACATTAGTTTTATTTAGGATTACATGCAAAGCATTTCCTTGTTTTTCAAAATGACTTTTTATTAAAAACATTTTACCTATACTTTTAAGAAATCAATTTTGTCATAGAACATAAGCAAAATCAATAATTCTAATTCTAACACAAAACCTACTATCACGTCTATCCCCACAAGCATTATCAATTGAACCTAAAATGGTACTAATGTATGTGTAAAAGATCACTGTAACTGTCTATTTTGGTCCCCATTTATTTATTGTTTTTGGTCCCACGTATGCCAGGTAATCGCTGGGACTAAACCAGTCATGCATCGTTTTCAAAATGTATCTAGTCTTTGGGACCAATTAATTATAAAGCACATATACATTTTATAAGTGCATAGCTATTTTATAATTAACCTTTTAATTTAGTTATTCTTCGGATTTGTACATGAGAAGTATCTAACATGTGAATTTAACTTTTGGCCCCAGCAAACAAAATTCCTTGCTCCACCCCTTGGTGCAATGAGTCTAATCTAATAGGCGACTCGGCTGCAGTGTCGTTATTAGTGTGAAGAAACCTGAAATTATGTATTATTGATCATGTGTAGCTCATTTGCGGACTTTAGATAACAAAAAGGTTACTAACTATTGCCCACTAAAGAAGCCTTTTTGCACGAAGGCAATTAGTTATAAACTCATATCAAAACCTTATTTTTATTTAGGATTACAGCAAATCATTTCCGTATTTTTCAAAATGACTTTTTAATAAAAACATTTTACGTATACTTTTAAGAAATCAATTTTGTCATAGAACATAAGCAAAATCAATAATTCTATTACTAACACAAAACCTACTATCACGTCTATCCCCACAAGCGTTATCAATTGAACCTCAAATGGTACTAATGTATAGGTAAAAGATCACTCTACTTGTCTATTTTGGTCCCCATTTATTTATTGTTTTTGGTCCCACATATGCCAGGTAATCAATGGGACTAAACCAATCATGCATCGTTTTTAAAATGTATCTAGTCTTCGGGACCGATTAATTATAAAGCACATATGCATTTTATAAGTGCATAGCTATTTTATAATTAACCTCTTAATTTAGTTATTCTTCGGATTTGTAAATGAGAAGTATCTAACATGTGAATTTAACTTTTGGCCCCAGCAAACAAAATACCTTGCTCTACCACTAGGTGCAATGAATCTAATCTAATAGGCGACTTGTCGGCAGTGTCGTTATTAGTGTGAAGAAAAATAAAATTATGTATTATTGATCATGTGTAGCTCATTTGCGGGCTTTAGACAACAAGAAGGTTTCTAACTATTACCCACTAAAGAAGCCTTTTTGCACGAAGGCAATTAGCTATAAACTCATATCAAAACATTAGTTTTATTTAGGATTACCTGCAAACCATTTCCTTGTTTTTCAAAATGACTTTTTATTAAAAACAATTTACCTATACTTTTAAGAAATCAATTTTGTCATAGAACATAAGCAAAATCAAGAATTCTAATTCTAACACGAAACCTACTGTCACTTCTATCCCTACAAGCGTTATCAATTGAACCTCAAATGGTACTAATGTAAGTGTACAAGATCACTCTGCCCGTCTTTTTTGGTCCCCATTTATTTATTATTTTTGGTCCCACATATACCAAGTAATTGTTGGGACTGAACTTGTTATGCATCGTTTTCAAAATGTATCTAGTCTTTGGGACCAATTAATTATAAAGCACATATACAATTTATAGGTGCATAGCTATTTTATAATTAACCTCTTAATTTAGTTATTTTTCGGATTTGTAAATGAGAAGTATCTAACATGTGAATTTAACTTTTGGCCCCAGCAAACAAAATTCATTGTTCCACCCCTAGGTGCAATGAATCTAATCTAATAGGCGACTTATCAGCAGTGTCGTTATTAGTGTGAAGAAAGCTGAAATTATGTATTATTGATCATGTGTAGCTCATTTGCTGGCTTTAGACAACAAAAGATTACTAATTATTGCCCACTAAAGAAGCCTTTTTGCATGAAGGCAATTAGCTATAAACTCATATCAAAACATTAGTTTTATTTAGGATTACAGCGAACCATTTCCTTATTTTTCGAAATAACTTTTTAATAAAAACATTTTACATATACTTTTAAGAAATCAATTTTGTCATAGAACATAAGCAAAATCAATAATTCTATTTCTAACACAAAACCTACTATCACATCTATCCCCACAAGCGTTATCTATTGAACCTCAAATGGTACTATTGTATGTGTAAAAGATCACTCTACCTGTCTATTTTGGTCCGCATTTATTTATTGTTTTTGGTCCCACATATGCCAGGTAATCAATGGGACTAAACCAATCATGCATCGTTTTTAAAATGTATCTAGTCTTTGGGACCAATTAATTATAAAGCACATATGCATTTTATAAGTGCATAGCTATTTTATAATTAACCTCTTAACTTAGTTATTCTTCGGATTTGTAAATGAGAAGTATCTAACATGTGAATTTAACTTTTGGCTCCAGCAAACAAAATTCCTTGCTCTACCACTAGGTGCAATGAATCTAATCTAATAGGCGACTTGTCGGCAGTGTCGTTATTAGTGTGAAGAAAAATAAATTTATGTATTATTGATCATGTGTAGCTCATTTGCGGGCTTTAGACAGCAAGAAGGTTTCTAACTATTGCCCACTAAAGAAGCCTTTTGGCACAAAGGCAATTAGCTATAAACTCATATCAAAATATTAGTTTTATTTAGTATTACAGCAAAGCATTTCCTTATTTTTCAAAATGACTTTTTAATAAAAACATTTTACCTATACTTTTAAGAAATCAATTTTGTCATAGAACATAAGCAAAATCAATAATTCTAATTCTAACACAAAACCTACTATCACGTCTATCCCCACAAGCGTTATCAATTGAACCTAAAATGGTACTAATGTATGTGTAAAAGATCACTGTAACTGTCTATTTTGGTCCCCATTTATTTATTGTTTTTGGTCCCACGTATGCCAGGTAATCGCTGGGACTAAACCAGTCATGCATCGTTTTCAAAATGTATCTAGTCTTTGGGACCAATTAATTATAAAGCACATATACATTTTATAAGTGCATAGCTATTTTATAATTAACCTTTTAATTTAGTTATTCTTCGGATTTGTACATGAGAAGTATCTAACATGTGAATTTAACTTTTGGCCCCAGCAAACAAAATTCCTTGCTCCACCCCTTGGTGCAATGAGTCTAATCTAATAGGCGACTCGGCTGCAGTGTCGTTATTAGTGTGAAGAAAACTGAAATTATGTATTATTGATCATGTGTAGCTCATTTGCGGGCTTTAGATAACAAAAAGGTTGCTAACTATTGCCCACTAAAGAAGCCTTTTTGCACGAAGGCAATTAGTTATAAACTCATATCAAAACCTTAGTTTTATTTAGGATTACAGCAAAGCGTTTCCTTGTTTTTCAAAATGACTTTTTAATAAAAACATTTTACCTATACTTTTAAGAAATCAATTTTGTCATAGAACATAAGCAAAATCAATAATTCTAATTCTAACACGAAACCTACTATCACTTCTATCCCCACAAGCATTATCAATTGAACCTCAAATGGTACTAATGTAAGTGTTCAAGATCACTCTGCCTGTCTATTTTGGTCCCCATTTATATATTGTTTTTGGTCCCACATATACCAGGTAATCGCTGGGACTAAACCAGTCATGCATCGTTTTGAAAATGTATCTAGTCTTTGGGACCAATTAACTATAAAGCACATATGGTCTTAGGTTCGAGACTTGGGGCTCCATCTTGGAACAAAGGAATCTTTTGGCGACACCCCCTGATATTTTTGTAAGAACATTTGACGGCACAATGCAATTATTATTGCCAACTAAATATTTAGTCGGCAAAAGTTACAATTATTATTGCCAACTAAATATTTAGTCGGCAAAAGTTAACTTTACCGACTAAAAGAGAAACTGCGACTAAGTTTTTTAGTTGCCCATTTAGTCGCTAAAACCATCCATTGGCCGACTAAACCTTATTTTGTCGGCATTTACATTTGCCGACTCTCATTCCCCGTCTAAATTGCCAACCAAATTATTTAGTCGGGAAAACCATTTCACGACTAAAAAGGTTACATTAGGCGACTAAACCTTTAGTCGGCAATTGTGTTTTTTCTTCTAGTGTTTGTAATGGTAAATCTTTTGTAATGATTTTTTTTTTATGAAACTCTTTGTAGACCAACTTTGTATAAAAAATATAGAGAGACTTCATTAAAGAGATTCACTTCCGGCCTCCAAAGCTTATGAGCCGGCATTGGTTCCTTGTAGTGGTTAAGGGATTGTTGAATTTGAATTTTTGCCTTTGGAATAGAAAAAAGTACTAGAAGAAAATGGATTGCTATTGGTGCGATTTGATCCATTCGATCCCACGCATTGATATTTGTGACAAAACCTTATTCACTCCGTCCTATTTTCATTGTTAATTTTTGAATTGTGTGTCATTTTTTAGTTGATTGTATCTTTCAATTTATAATATTTTCCATACTTTTGAAATTTTTTTGTATTATAGAACTGTAGGCATGTAAAATTTTCAGCCAATCAGAAGTTGCCATGTGTTGCAGGACCTAGTAAATAGGACACGGTAAATGGCCAATCAAATGTTGCCATGTGTCTCAAGGTCAAAGTGACACAAGTGGGCCAATCAAATGGTGCCTCGTGTCTAAGTGACGCAGTTATTATTTTTATTAAGCTCAGCCAATCAAGTTAAGCCACTTGGTAAAATAATAATTGTGTTTCTTTTCACAAATAATTGTCTTTCTTAAAATAAAAGAAAGAAGGATAATTATCGAGTTTTAATTATTTCTTTTACACTAAATAAAGAAATAATTAAGGGAGATAAATATGAAGGAAGTAGAGATTGATCATGACTCTCCATCCTACATCTCTATAAATAGAGGTGCTCTCCTCTCATATTTTTCTATTTGCACATTCAAGCATACAAGTTCCAGAGCTTTGAAGATCAAAACCCTCAAGCTCTTCAGAATTCTTCAAGTCTGCATCTAACAAGAACGTTCTTTGAATTGAAGCCTCAAAACTCCGAAGAACATTCAGCCCAAGTCATCATCTTCTTCACAAATCTTGGAGAAGATTTCGCCATTTGATACGGGATCAGGCATCAAGCCCTCGTTTCAACATCTGAAGAGAAGAATAAGAATACTCTATTTTCTTTGATTAGGAAATACATTAGAGATTGTAAACCCTAATTTTTCAATCAATAAAGTTGACACTTGTTCAACATTTTTCTTGTCTTTTTCATAGACTAGAAATTTGTGTTCAACAAGAACTAATCGAGATCTATCAAATAAGATTCATATTCTATATTTTTCAAGATCCACACTAAAAGATATAGGCAAAAGACATAAAATAGACAAACATAATAATGGACAATGACAATGGGACGGAGGGAGTCAGGGTGGGTTTGGATTGAAAAGTTAAGTAATTTATTTTTTTGTCTTTATTTGAATTTTTTTTTGCATTGGTTTGTTTTGCATCAAACTTTTGTGTCTTATTTATTCGTGTCAACAAGAGAAATCGAAAAAGTAAAAAATTTTGATCGAAACTCATAATTTTTTGAATAAAAAAATAAGTCAAAAAGATAAAAAAAAATTTTATACTTATTTTTGCCTTTCTAAAAAAATTATGAGTTTCGATCAAAATTTTATACTTTTCCGATTCTTCTCACCGAGACGAATCAATAAATCACAAAAAATTAATGCAAAACTAACAAATGCGAGTTTTTTTTGAATGACAAAAAAATAAGTTACTACAGAGTATTTGACTTTTATTAAAAAAAATAAAAGTGGTGCAGAACATTTGGGTGTACTGTCCATAGTTTATTCAAAAACTATGATTATGAATTAGTTATTCGGTCTCTCTTTCCCTTTTACCTACTATTCATTATTGAATTACGCCATTGAGGAGTCTAATTTTTTTTCATTGGATCATATTTGTGCTGCAACCACAGTGGTGCAGAACATTTGAGTGTACTGTCCGAGTCTCTCTCAATGCTTCTCTTTTTCTATTGGTCCGATTTCTTTTTTTTATCCTTGTGATAAACAAAATTTTCTTTGCCATTAAAACAAAATAAATGGAAAAAATTAAAAATAAAGATGATTTGAAAACTCTGGTCCCCCTCCTTTTCAGTTTTCCGTGTGTTTTCTATATTTAGTGATAAATGTAAAAGTGACTCAACATGAGTGATGACCAGAGCATGTCTTCAAGCTCTGGACAATTCCAGTCCACATGCAAGTGTCATGAATACTAATCTTCCATTCATTTCACGGTCATTTCCTTATCTTTTTAGCGCCAATGAAAGGAAGGATTAATTGGTGCTTCTTAGATGGACCGTGTTGCAAACTTGCACACATTATTGGTAGGGGGTGGAAATTTCTGACACGAAATTAGTGAGTTAGAGTCAGTTATTTCTAATATGGAATACGAATATGACACAATACCATAACACAAAAAGTTAAATAGGTCAGGTTAAGATTGAGAGAATTTTGACACGAATAAGAGATGACACGACACAACATGACATGACGCGGGGTGAGAATTAATGAAATGACACGATTGATTACACGATACAAACCCAACACAAAGTTAGCAGGTTAGGGTCGGCTATTTCTGACACAGAACACGAAGATGACACGACACGATAACACGAAAAACTAAATAAGTCAGGTTAGGATTAAGAGAATTCTGACACGAATACGACAGGACACGATGTCCACCCCTAGTTCGATCCAGGTGGTATTGGTCCTTCGCATTTGGATGATTTTTTTTTCGTGTGGCAGTAGAAACGGAGATCATGATTCAAAAATTGAGATACTGAGACCATATCCTCTATAAATACATTTCAATTCACAGCACAAAGTCTAGAGCGTATTTGCCTAGCTTGTTTTTCCTCTTGACTTCATCTGAAAACACTTCCTTAAACAATGTTAACATCTTCCTCCTCGATATGGTTCACAGTGACTAGGCAAGAGCCGAGACTGGTGGTGCCAGCAGAACCAACACCGCGTGAACTAAAACAACTCTCAGACATAGACGACCAAGAGGGTCTCCGGTTTCATGTTCCGATGATTATGTTTTACGAAAGCAATCCTTTCATGGAAGGAGAAGACCCTGTGAGTGTCATCAGAGAAGGACTAGCCAAAGCACTTTCGTTTTACTACCCATTTGCCGGGAGGCTTGTTGAAGGGCCTAACCGGAAGCTTCTGGTGGATTGCACGAGCGAGGGGGTTTTGTTTGTAGAAGCCGATGCAGAAGTTGAGCTCAACCAACTTGGTGATGCGATTCTTCCAGGGTGTCCGGTGTTGGAGGAGCTTCTTCATGATGTTCCTGGCTCTGATGGAATCCTTGGCTGCCCTCTCTTGTTGCTTCAGGTAGAGTTAGCTACTTGGCTGTGAACATTTGACAATTTGGAAACTCTAAGCTAGGCTATGTTTGGTAGCACTAATGTTTTCTGTTTTTATTTTTAAAATTTTCAAAAAATAGGAATGAAAATATGTTTGGTGCACTACTTCCATTTCAAAATAATATAAATAGCTTTCACTATTTTGAAAATTTGAGAAAGTATCAAGACCTTACTTTCATTTCTTCCAAAAATGAAAAAACCGGCTGCCAAAACCTTCCCAACCTTTCGCTTCAACTTAACCCAACTTGTCATTTGACTCATACACCTTCTCGCAACTACTACAATAATCGTTAAAGATGACAGTTTAAAAGTGTCATTAAACGTGAAAGATGACAGTTTTGAAACTGTCATCTATGGAGCTGTCATTAAAAGTCTAGATTTGTTATGACAATAAAAAACTGTCATTAAACATATAAGATGACAGTTTAAACCTGTCATCTTTGTGAGAAAAGATGATAGTCTTAATCTGTCATCTTTAATCGCAAAGATGACAGATTTAAACTGTCATCTTATCTGTTCTCCATTCAAGAAAAAAAAAACCAATTCTCTTTCGAATGCGTGGCAGCCCACGTGGCACCCACGTGGCTCTCACATGGCCGCCCAGTGGCACTTGTGTGTCGCCTACTTAGCACTTGTGTGGCCAGCAAATATTTGCTTGCCCCAGGACTTGAACTCAAGAGCTTCAGTTCCTCGCGCGCGTGTTACCATCTGAGCTGGCATGCTTATTGTTAACAAAAGACAAACAAAAACATGTATAGTATATTTTTGAAAATTTTAAGATGAGCACTTTCAATGTCAATTTTGGATGAAACTGTCATCATAGACATTGAAAGTATGAGATGACAGTTTTAAACTATCATCTTATATGTTTTTATGACATTTTCTGACTGTCATCTTTTATGATCAACTGCAATATCAGTTCTAACTAAAACTGGCATTAAAAAGGCTTAGTTTCAATGTCGCTTTTAAGGAAAACTGTCATTAAAAGGTTTCCCATATGGGCTTCCGGAAGCGCATGTTTTAATGTCAGTTTTAAGCAAAAACTGACATTAAAGAAAAAGATAATAATGTCACTTTTATTCTAAACCGTCATCTTATATCGCAAAGATGACAGTTTGTAAGATGGACTGTCATCAAAAGTCTACCATCATATTTTCGATGACAGTTTTACAAAAACTGTCATTGTTTCAACTTTTTGAGTGTCATCTTTTAAAGTTTTTGTAGTAGTGAGGAAGACCAAAGACCCAAAATACAACCCTAACCCAATAATTGAATTAATTAATACATAAACATATATTTGTAATCATAGATATGTTAACCTACTTTTTAAAGAAAAAAAAGTTAGACTCGCAATTATGGATAGCCAGGAAGTTAGTACATGATAATTAATGAGTCCGATTTTTCTCCAGCTCCGGTAGGAGGAATTCCTCCAACCAAGGACACATGGCACCTCTTGATTCGCCCAAGTCCCTTCATTCCTTACCTAATAGCAATCTAACGTGACGTTAACTCTAAACTCAATTCACCATTAACCAAAATTAAAAACACCCTACTTTTTATGAAAACTCCTCCATGCATGTAATTAGAAAATTTCAATTTCTCTCTATTCCATATCTTCTAAAAGACACAAAAAGCATAAGAATGGAGAAAGCCTTCGTTTAAAAAAAGAATGGGAAAAATCTAATGGAATTTTTTCAACTCTGTGCATGACATTGTTCTTCGATGAATAATAAGCCAACTTCTTGCTATTGCAAAACGAGTTACCGGTATCAATTTTCCATCTACGCCAATGAGAATATTGTTTTTTTTATAGGCAAAAGTAACATTTTATTAAGGGAAGGGGGAGCGGAATCCAACCAAAAGTAGGAGTACATCCAAAGGGAACAAGCCCATACACCTAAAGGCCTAAAAGTCCAAAAACACCCCAAAAGGGAACAAAGCCCTAGTAAATGGCCAAAAAAGCCCAAATATTACAATATAGCCCAGCCCAGAGAAACCAAAAACCCTAACCCTAACTACTACACATTTCAAACAACCATCCACCCACGACCACCAAATCAGCTTGACCACCGCCCCACCACTGAGCCAATCAGTCTAGATATCCAACGAGCACCAAAATGCCACCACAACTGGACCACAAACCGACGGAGGGAAACCCAAGCTCAGACGTGAGCACTCAACCATAGCTGTTAGGCAAAGATCGGATCTCGCAACAGTAGATTCCGGCGGGAGGCCGTTGGCCATGCTACCACACCATCCAATCTGCCTCGTTGTTAGGCATAAGCATAGGTAGCCCAGGAGCTACCAAGCTGACAGAAACGACGAAGAGAAACACAGCCGAGAAGAGGAGAGCACAACACGAAGACAACATGTAGACACCCCAATCTGGGTCTCCCAATTGATTTACTTCATTTTTCGGTTTCTTGTTTTCCCGATAATGAATCAAATCAAAAATAGTCTTGAGAATGGAAAGGCTCGAGCTTGGAGTGATTGGAACCTATCCAAAACCCCAAAAACCCTAAGTTAAAACCCTAACCCTAGGTTTGACTGTCGTGCATCGAACTGACTCTCACACGCTTTACTCCACTTGCCAAGTGTTGGTCAAAGTCAAAGCCTTGACTGTTGACCAGCGCACGGGTTGGTGGAACACACGCGCTATGTGGTCACTCTCA
The DNA here is from genome assembly GCA_019656295.1 of Rhododendron mucronatum var. ripense. Classification (NCBI taxonomy): domain Eukaryota; kingdom Viridiplantae; phylum Streptophyta; class Magnoliopsida; order Ericales; family Ericaceae; genus Rhododendron; species Rhododendron mucronatum. Next base: position 1,295,401 of record BPLT01000159.1, on the reverse strand, counting down.
TGCGCGCTAATCAACGCCTGTCCCTATCAGATTTTTCCAGCTTGATTTTATAATCATCAGGGGGTTTACAGGGTTGTAGAACCCCGTTTTCTTTGCCGGCACAACTGTTGTAGGTGCATGGGTATCACCACCCTTACAACTACTCCCATCACCTTGGTGGAACCTTTCTCCACCAAGTAAGACCAGCCAGCCTTGTTAGCTTGTTGCTTAGCCTAGTTTGCCACCAACCTTGCACTCTCTTATCTCCTATAAATAGCCCCCATTGTTTGTCTTTCAAGGGGTAACCAAAAATCAAGCAAAAATGGTTACTAGACCCTAATACACTTGATACTCCCTCACTCTTGCCACCTTCATACACTTAATCCACAAATTTTACCACCTTATTCAATTCATTCCCAAACAACTCAAGCAAAGGTATAAACTTATTGCCTATTTACTGTTTTGATCCCTGAGGGGGGCTAGCAGGGCCAAGGCTGGTAATCAATACCAGTTCTGGCCCTAACGTCAGCAAGGTTACAAGAAACTTGCACTAGCCTTCTCATGCACGTTGGACTCATACACGTGCGCGCCTGTCATGGGTAGCACGTGATAGTCCACGTGGGATTGTGAAAGTCAGTGGTTTCTTGTTTTATTGTATTATAGATCACGGTGAAGCATGATTAAAACTAGTTCACCGTTTTTGCATGTTAAAATTCATAGTTTAGCTTAGATTGCTTATTAATTAGCTTTGGAATGCCCCTGGTTTGCTTCTAAATATGTCTCAGAGCCCAGGCATGCAAAAACAATTCCTGGAATTCCAGTCAGGACAGGCGCGTGTCTGTCCACGATCAACGCGCTTTGGTCAGTCAATTTCCAGTAGCTGTTCTTGCATGAGCAACTTAGCCCTTGTCCTTTGTTTCAGCACCCCCATTGTTTAGGGGTTGTATTTTCATTCCATTTGTTCTGTTTGTAATTATTATTTACTTCATGTACATATAAACTGCTTGGTTTGCTCCCTGGGTGAGCACTGGCCCTTCCAGAGCCCAGAAGGGGATAAGATTCAACCTGATCATGGGATATGAACACACGCGCGTGTGTATGGGTTTGGTGTAAGCTGGAGGACTTGCATGCACGTAGATCCAAGCATGCAAGTTGGCCACTGCTCACGTCAAATTCACACAATGCATTGTTTTGATATTTTATCACAGTGTTGGGTTTTATCCCATTAATTATTCAAAATTTCATCCATCCATGCCATTTTTTGATCACATCCTGCAAACTGTTACAGTTTAAAATCCTCGATTAACTGTTTCCCTGCCCTAATTGGCTAAAAATTGATTAATAAAAGAGAAATCTCAAATATTTTCACAAAATGCCTAAATAGAGATCGATCTCTGGATTGGGCAAGAGGGGTGCCACAAAACCCTTCCTCTCTCATAACCAGGCTCCCGAACCTAGATATAGCTATGACGGACTGGTGCTTTAACTTTTTCAAATCAAATAGCGCTGCAGGCGCTTCGAAATACGGCTCCTTGGGTGTTGGACCTTCAAAACCCGAGTGGTGACTCTGTATTTCTAGCGTTTGCTTCTCCGCTTGCCCTCCCTCGATCCGGGCCCTTGCATTTTTCTTAGAATCCAGAAATTTCAAAGGGCATTGCTGCCCGTAGTGGCGACGCTGCTAGGGAACTATCGAACCAATATTAATCCATAATTAGAGTTTAATACATTCGTGAACAATTCCTTAAAAGTCTGTCAAAACGGTGAGCTTCGCGCTGCCGAAGGTCGGAATGGTGATTTAACAGGACCTTGTGTCCGGCCAATCCAATTTGGGACTTTTTCAATTGATCACTTGTGTAATTTCCTCTAAAGATGGACGAAATAAAGTGAGCCACATTTGAAATGGCATTTTGCGATTTTGTGATTCTTCTCTTCTTAATCAATTTCTAGCATTTCTCATTTGCATTGATGTGGGATAGCCTCGTTGGAGCATTTTGGCAATCCGACACGGTTTACCGGAGCCTGGGGACCTCAAATGCCCAACAACCTTCGACGATGATAAGTCATTCTACCGTTCGACTGTTGCTCTGTGGTTACGCGGGCAACGGGAGGTATATCTTGGCTTTAGTTCGAGGAACCTGTTACAAGCCAAAACCAGCCTTTGCATACACAGAGCATTAAAAACTCTCCAAACTATGACAGGTACCTACAGGGTAAGAACTACTTGCATCTAACCCCATATTCTGTTGACGTGTTACTGCTTTCCCTATCGCATGCACTGTACATACATATCGTCTTGCGTAGAAGCATGTTTAGGGCGGCTCCTAGGTTCTCAATCTTGTGAATCTGCCTTAAGCTCATTAGGACATTGTCATAGCCCGATGAGGAGTCGTGCATCTCGATGTTGCATGTTTTCAAATTTCAAAATCCTTAGAACATTGGAACTTTAGGAAATCAAAAGCTTTCTACACCCTTGCCTATACACTTGATAGGGGTTTTAAACAGAAAACGAGGAACAACGAAGAAAGTGTTATAATGCTTACATCAGTTAGGTAACAAGTGCCTCGTCACTTACACCATTCGGCTAACAGCATGGTGCTGCTCATGCCATATTGGTTATTGTATCATGACATTCACATCCAAGTTGTTCCAACTTCAAAGTTGAAATTCCTAAATAGCGGAATAATGAAAGGTTTAGGTCTCTTTTGGCATCCTTTAGAATCATTTGTTGCAAACAAGGATACATTATTGAGAAAAATTCTGAGGATTCTGGTAGTGTCCGAATATCTTGAGGCAGATTTGACTTCTAGTTCTAGAGTCTAAGATGAAACTGACGACGCTGGCTGCATTTAGTCTTTTATTTAGATTAAAGTTACTGCAGGACCCCTATTGAGCCTTCTTTTACTTTGTTGAAAGCAAAGTTCTAAATCAATGCACCGCCAAGGAGAGTATCGAAATAGAAAGGCAAACCCACGTGGGAACGTCTACGTCAGAAATCGGTTCAAAGGCTTGTCAGACTACAATCCCAATCAGCCACCACGGAAGACGCTCTGCATTCTCTGTTAGCCACTCTATAGTCATGCTCACCTTCCATCTTTGAAGAAGGGGAATCTTTGAAATCACCCACTCCTTCTACATCAAGTACCTCAGGAGCACCAATCATGGTAGATCAACCACAACCTCTCACTATAGAAACCATGCTCATGAACCTTCAAAATAGCATCACCGCTATGCAGCAGAGGGCCGCTTGAATGACCTCTTTAACACTCGTCTTCTTCCAGTTGTCTAAGAGCAGGGCGAGGCTGAAGAGGATGTTCATGAAAAGCCTGTCATGGTCGAAGATCCAAACCATCTAGGGCATCTTATGGCTTTGCCCAACCCTAGAAAATATCAGATCCCTCCTCCAAATCCAAATCCCGCTATTTTCAGGCCTGCTCAGAACCCTGATATAATTGCCCTCATTGTCAAGATGGCCAAACTGGAAGAATCCATTTCAAAATCTGAGAAGATCAGTGCTGGGGAATCGACTTGGACCGCCTCTGCCTATATCCTAATGCCAGGCTTCCTAACAAGTTCAAAATGCCTGACCTGGCCAAGTTCGACGGGAGTGGTGAACCCAAGACTCATCTTTACAGTTACCATGCCGCCATGAAGCTATTGATAGTTGAACCTGAGGCCATGTCTCAATTGTTCCTTCAAACTCTCTCCGGGCCTACTTTCCATTGGTTTTTGTCACTCGACATTGTCGAGAGGAGGACTTGGGAAGACATCGGAACTGCGTTTATTTCGTAGTATAGTTACAATTCCCAGCTGAAAATGATAACTCGGGAGCTTGAGTCCACTAAAATGGAAACCAAGGAGTCCTTTGCGACTTTGTCAAAAGTTGGAGGGCTAAAGTTGCTTTAAAGACTGAGCGCCTCAGTGAGAGAGATCAACTCCGCATCATCCCCGCAATCTCCAACCAGATTATGCCAGGCACCTGGTTCTCGTTCAAGCATCTGCCAAATTTGAAACCTTCTTCGAATCCGACCTGGCCATTGAGGATGCGCTGCAGAGTGGAATCCTCTCAAAAGGGGAATCTTCTAACCCTTCGAAGTCAAAACCTCAGGCATACTCTGGGAATACTAACGTGCTATTTGGGGGAGGGACTTACTCCAACGCAGCGACTAGCAGCACCAACGCCTCTTCCTCCCATACTACCAACCACATGGCTGATGTTAATCAGGTGTGAACACCACAGAGTAACAGTCGAACGGTAGAATGAATTATTATCGTCGAAGGTTGTCGGGCATTCAGCGTCCCCGGGCTCTGGTAAACCGTGCCAACTTGCTAAAATGCTCCAACGCCGCTATCCAACATTGATGCAAATGAAGATGCTAAATAAATTGATTAATGGAACAGAATCGTAAATTCGCATATGGCTTTTCAAATTTGGCTCTCTTTTATTAATCAATTCTTAGAAGAAACTACATGAGAGAACAATCGGAAAAGCCCCAGTCAGGATGGCCGGACACGAGGTCCTGTTAAATCACCAATTCTTTCTTTAGCAGCGTGAAGCTCACTATTTTGACAGCCTTTTGTGGGATTGTTCTCAAGCGTATTAAAATCTAAGTATAGACCAATATTGATTCGATCCCCAACAGAGTCGCCACTATGGGCAGCGTGCCCTTTAAAAAGGATTCCGTTCCTTTCTAAAATGCCAGTTCGAGGGAGTGCTAAGCTGGACAAGCGCTCGCAAATACAGAGTTGCCACTCGGGTTTGAAGGCCCGACACCCAAGGAACAGTATTTCGAAGCACTTGCCGCGCTGTTTGATTTGAAAAAGTGAAAACACCAGTCCGTCCATCATAACCATATCTGGGTTCGGGAGCCAGGTTACGAGAGGGGAAGGGTTTTATGGCACCCCTCTTGCCCAATCCGGAGATCGGTCTCTACTTAGGCATTTATGAAAACATTTGTTTGCGATTCTATTTGATTAATCAATTCTTTAGCCAATTAGGGCGGGGGAACAGTTAATCAAAGATTAAAACTGTAACATGTTTGCAAGATGTGAATGATAGCATGGATGAACAGTTAGTATAGGATGAAAACAGACTGCTGTGGGAGTTTAAACACACTGGGAGGCCCAGGTGTTAGAGTGACGTGTGCAGGAAGAAACCAGTATGCACTAAACAAGTCACTGCATGCTGTTTACTTCTGCGCGCACAACTCCAAGACACGCGTGCGCCGGTGAGCTTAAACCCACAGCTCTTATTCTTAAACCCTCTGGGCTTTGGAAGGACCAGTGCACATCCAAGACAAACCACATAGTTTATAGGCAGCATAATATACAGTTTAAAGATTGAAAAGCCCAACAAATTAATAAAACATCTCATAAACAGTGTGGGGACAAAATAATGGCCTAAGGACGAGCTACCCATGCAAGGCCACTCATAGGTCAGAGGCAGTCTGGCGCGCGAGGGTGCGCTCTGGCGCGCGATGGAGTCAGTCCGGCACGCGATGGTCAGAACCATTGGACTAGTGTTTGGTTTACACATTTTTGGGTTATGGGACAGGTCCAGAATGATCCCAGAGGTACTCTAAAATAGTCGAAATACATAATAACTACAGACTAGCAGTTTCTATATTTAAATAAATACACAAAAACAACAAGACACCAATCCCCATGTGGTCTATCGCGCGATGAAGTGAGAGCATCGCTCGCTTAAATGGGACCGTCGCGCGTTGGTTCTTGCCTCTACGATTTTTAAAACCTTGCTAGCTTTAGGACCAGGACTGGTATTGATTACCAGCCTTGGCCCTGCCAGCCACCCTCAGGGATCAGAATAGAAAATAGTAGGTATGCTATACCTAGATTGAGTTTGAAAGAGCTTGAGCTTTGAGATTTGAGGCTAGATTGAGGTGTTTGAGGATTGTTGAGTGTTTAGAAAAGGAAGAACAAGCTATGTTCTTGAGATTAGAGTTTGTATCATTTGGAAAAGGATACTTTTTTTTTTTGGTAAATGATGCGTTTATAGCCAACCAAACAAGAATCTCAGGGGAGAACCCCCTATACAAACAAAAGGATACTTGATAACCCTTTGAAAAGCTTTAACCCTTTGAAAGAGAAACAAATGGGGATATATGTAGGAGGAGATGGAGGTGAATCTAGTTGGTGCTAGGAGAGGAGTTCAGCCAGTCCACGAGGCTTGGTTGAGGTTGCATTGGTGGCCAACTGTCCTTTTTCAGAAAGGTTGGTGGGAAATTTGGTCCGTCGCGCGATGGTCAATGGGCAAGCTTTGACTGTTGACCAACACCTGGCAGTTTGACCATCACGCGAGGGTCTGGGAGCAGCGCGCAACAGTAGGGTTTTTGGCCTGTTGAAGTGGCTTAGGATTAGGCTAGGTTCAAGGGTTTTTCAAACACTCAAAGCTCAAGCACTCGACATTCCCGGGGTGTTCTTGATCCGTTTCATCATCGGGGAATTAGAAACCATAAGTAAACTAATCTTGAAGCCTAGATTGGGGTGTCTATACAGGGATTAACTAAAAGCGAAGACGCTTTAACGCTACTCAACTGACCCATGTCAGACGAAGCCTTAATATCACTGCTACGATGCATTGAAACCTCCTCTTCCACAGTCTACTCTTCAGAATGAAAGATCGAGGAAAAATTGATGAAACCCTCTTACATTAGGGTTCCGATAGAGAATCGTGGGTATAGAGAAGTTGATAAATAAGAGTCCCGAAAAACCCTATTCTAAACAATAAGGGAGTAAGGAGCAAAATCTTTTATAATAGGAGAGTAAAGGTTAACGGAAACGAACCTGTCTAACCTAGAATAGATAAACTCCCCAGGAATAACCCACGCTGGGTCTATAACCTTAACTTTGGGAGAAGAATCCAGTTTAAAAACAACAGAAAGAACAGCCAGGAAATGAAGACATACCTAAAGGAAACGAGTTCTAGAAGAACGATGAAAAAGATTGATGAAGAAAATCCTCGCGGAGCAAATCGCTTGGATAAGTTTGAACGTTTCTCTGCTTAGGGCTGGTTGAAACAAGAAGAAGCTTAAAAGCTTTGCTCTAATCCTAAGAAATCCTCCTCAATCTACATCGTCCACCTCAAAACACCAGAGTAACAAGGATTCTACCACCTGTCTCACGATGTGACCCACGCGTTGAAAACCCTCAATGAAGGACAAAGAGCGGTAAATGCCATTTAGGTCTAATTTATGTTCCCAACCTCCAGGGAAAAGCTGAACCTTGGAAACAGGGGATTACCTGATAAGTAGGATAAACCTAAAGAGCTTAGCACTACGAGAACTACAGACTTAGGGAGTATAAACTAACCTTACCAGGACCTCTCTAGGAACCTACCTGGAACAAGGTCAGGATTTACCAGCTCCATCCATCAGCCGAAGCTAGATAAAGGTCCAAGGACCAGCTCCAGCTCCTAGCTATAACGAGAAGGATAGTATTCATAATATTATCCACGGAATATACTTATTCCAATAAAGATACCATGCTGAAAAACCTAAATCTTAAGGGATAAAGGAATGTTGACGGTAAGATAAGCATAAAACGCCAAAGATATACATGATCAAATTCGGGAAAAGATTCCTAGCTAAGGCAGGACACCCATGGATTCCTAGCTAAGGCAGGACTCCACATTCCTCAAAGAGGTAATTCGGAATCAACTAGATACAGTCCTACAAGGACTCAACCTCCTATCAAAACGCTTATAAATATGACAGTATAGCTTCCAACAAAAGGGACGAAGGATATAAACCTAGAAGCTTAGTTCTCTCACCATATTGCAAGTACTCTACTAACTTAGGCAACGGAGGGTGGTTGGCACGCCACCACACTGGTGACTCGAGCTCTTGCTTTGTTTTGCATGTTCAGGTTGGAGCTAACAACAAAGTTGATTCATCACCGTATAAAAAATATATTGTAAAAACTTAGAGTTAACTACTACTCCGTAGAATAGTGGTCAGGACCGAGTGTTGATTCAGAGGGACAGATTGACTAAGTTACCATAATTCCGACGAATTTCTAGATTAATTTGAAGGGAAAAAGAGAGTATGATTGGTTTGTTTGTTTAGAGAAACTAATTAAACAAAAGCAATTAATTAAAAGGGTTTGGAAACTTGATGGAGAAAAGTCTAGTTTTAGAATCCACCCCAACCGCATAACCATGTATCGCATAGACCAGGTTAACACTTTAATTGTAAATCACTATCGCTAGGGCTTGCAATCCCTATCGATAGTAGGCAAGTAGATTTCCACAATCTGCCGACCAGCATGACCATCCCACAATGTTAACCATCTCACAAGTGCGGTTTAGCTGCCTAACGGCATGGTCCGTCTCACGAGCATAATCCATCTCAGTTACCCGAATTGAGAACAATGAAAACCATTATGTGAAACGTATTTATGAACCTAGGAATAAATACTCAATCAATTTAAAGAATTAAAAACCATTCCATTGATAGCATGAAAAAAGTTCTTGAACACATAATCCCATTCGAATAAAAATCCTAATCTATACAAAAGAACAAGGTTACTTGATGTGAGGCTTCATCCTCCCCCAAGATAAGGGGTTTAGCGGGCCATGAAGAAGAAGAACGCACTTGAATATAATGAACACATGAAGAACACAAAGTTTCTCTCGTAGATTTGCTCTTGCCTCCCTCTAGCTTGCTAAACAGAAGTTAGGAACCCTAAAACAATGTTGAAGATGTATTTATACCATAAGGCCTCGAAGTTACATTTAAAACTCGCAGAATATATTATTGTTTTGAGACCGCCCAGGCGAAAATTTAGAGAGTTGGATTTCTACAGGTGGGCAAAGCAGTCCGGACGGAAATGAAAGCCGTCCTAATGGGATTTTTAGCATTCTCTCCCCTGCTTCCGGGCCACTCCAGCAGCTTCCTACTTCGTGTTCATGCATCCAAGGCACTCCCCCTTCACACATTTAAGCCTTAACCACCCTCCAAGGCCTCAGACATTACTAAACAACCAAAAACATCAAATAACAACACAAACGGACTAACAACGTACGCATAAATAATTAGGGAGACTAATTAGGTGCTTTTCGGCACCTATCACTGTCACATCTGATCTGTTTAAACTTGGCATAGCTTTTGGTGCATTACATAAGTCAAACCTTTCACCAAACCCCACAGCTCAGCTTTCTTGACTATAGGTAGATGCTGGCAAGAAATGTGATTCTAGATAGAGTACTTACTCTTGTATCAAATGTGCATATTCGTATTCACGTGTAATGTTCACATCAAGTTTTTTTTTTGTTGGTGAATTTCGTTGAATGTAGGTGACTCGATTTAGGTGCGGTGGGTTCGCCATTGCCCTGCGCCTGAACCACACAATGAGTGATGGAGTTGGTTTGTTCCAATTCCTAACTGCAATCGCTGAGTTTGCCCAAGGGAAAGAAGTCACTGCACCTTCTGTGTCACCTGTGTGGCAAAGGGAGCTCCTATCAGCAAGACATCCTCCCCGAATTACATGCCTTCACCATGAATATGAACAAGTGCTCGACACCACCAACGATGATGCAAACTCAACCCCGATCCAAAAACCTTTCTTCTTTGGTCCCAAGGAGATCAGAGCTATTCGAAACCATCTCCCCCCGCATGCAAGCGCCTCCACATTCGAGGTCTTGACCGCGTGCTTGTGGAGGTGTCGCACTCGTGCACTCGCGCTAGACCCCAACAACACCGTCAGAGTTTCGTGCCTTGTCAATGGTCGCAGCTTGCCTGGCCTGATTGTGCCTCACGGGTACTACGGCAATGTCATTACCTATCCTGCAGCAGTTTCGAAGGCTGGAAAGGTATGTTCCTTTCCACTGCAATACACGGTGGAGTTGGTAAAAATGGCAAAGCTCCAAATGACCGCCGAATATTTCAGATCGGTGGCGGATCTTATGGTGATTAAAGGGCGGCCTTTGTACACTGCGGTGGGAAACTTTTTCGTTTCTGACTTAAGACGTCTTGGCTTTGACACAGTGGATTTTGGGTGGGGGAAACCAGTGTATGGCGGCAGCGCCGGGTCGTTTCCTTTGATAAGCTTCTATATGAATTTCAAAGATGGGATTGTGGTTCCAATATGCTTGCCAGAACCAGTCATGGAAAGGTTTGAGGAGGAGTTGAAGAAAATGACTATGGAGCCTTTCGATGGTTCAATTGATCACAAGCCCCCTAAGATCACATCCATGCTTGTAAACTGAGAAGAGTAAAGCAAATTTGCAATAATGACTATAGTAAGCATTTATGGAGTATCATATGAAGTACTAGGATGAATTTCGTCAGAAATTTTGTTGATATAGCATTTTTTAGATTCATCCTAAAAGGGATGGCTCCATGGTGAAGGCCTAAGATTTAGAATGTGCTCTCTCCTAAGATCTCAGGTTCAACTTCTATTGCCTTAATTCTTGAGATCACTTAAAACGGTTGTGAAAGGAGCTGTATGGATTAATCCAAGGTGCATGCAAGTTGGCTCTAGGCACCCTGTTATCAATAAATGTATGTACTTTAAGATCTTTAGTATATTAGTATGTCCCTTATAAACGAAGAAAAAGCATTCACAAACTATGTAGAATATGTTGTTGTAGTGTGGGCTTTATCATTTTAATTTTTCAATAACAAGCTCAAAAATTCTCGTCGTCATTGTATAGCATATAGCTAGGTGAGTTAACGCTAACCATTTTTTTTTATTTTTTTTTGTTATTTTTGTTGTCTTTTCTGAATTTTTGTTGAATTTGCATTTTATTTTTTGGTATGTTCTTTTCCAGTCGAATACATGGTGGAGTTGGTAAAAATGGCAAAACCCAAATAACCGCCGAGTATTTCAAATCGGTGGCATATCTTATAGTGATTAAAGGGGTGTAAGATCCAGTTCAGTTTTAATAGTGTCCAGTCCGGTCCAGTTTTGTGCCATTGCGGGTCCCTCCCGGGCCCACAAATGTTTATTTTCTTTAGCTCATCGAGTATATCATCCACGCAAAAAATTAGCATGATCAAACATCGATAGGTATATGAACGAAATATATTTGTACAAGAAAATGCAATGACCAAAAATAAAATGAAACTCATAATTGCCCTTGTTTTCTTATACAAATATATTTTGTTTATGTATCTATCGATGTTCGATTATGTTAATTTTTTCGTGGATGACGTATTCGACGAGCTCTAAATAAACGATTCCGATTAGTGCTATGGGCTCACGGCCAAATACTGGGTCGAATTGGGAACTATTAAAACTGGACCGGACCTGACCTTAACCCCAACATTATAGGGAATCATCCAAGAACACTTGGCAGCCTTGGAATCAATTTTACGTTAAGGACTAAATTGTCAGCAATGTTTTCATTAAGTACTAAATTGAGACCAAATCAATACTTTGAGGACCAAAAAGATTAACAAGCCGACTAAAGAGCCAAAAAAGGAACTAGCATCAGAAGTTCGAGCACAACACACATTTCAATTGGTAAAACATTGTTACCTACTTCAACTACTTTGACAAATTTTTCATAGCTAGAGTTACCTAATGATTAAGGCACCCAAATCTAGGCTTCATCAATGAAATAACGTAGACTACTAGACCATTAAAAGGCATTGCGTAAATGACAAAACAGTTTTGCTATGGACCAACTTAAAAAGGATTATTAATCTTTTTGGTCCCCTAAGTATTGACCTTGTCTCAATTTAGTCCTTGAAGCTTCTATGCAAAACTCAAGAGACTTATGTTCAAAACCCAACAGAATAAATAAAGTGGGATTTTTTCCCTTAGGAAAACACTACTTTTAATCTTGGTTTTTTCAAAAACTGAGATTATTACTCTCTTAACAACCACGGTTTTATTATGAAACTGAGATGTTAAGCTATTAAAGGTCACGATTTTGTCATTTTTAATCACAATTTTTATGTTTTTAGTCACAGTTTTAATGAGTTTTAATCACGGTTTTTATCCTGTGGTTAAAAGATAGAGACTTTTAGTTACACCTTGATAGACCACGGTTTTGAATGCGAGATTAAAAGTGAAAGATCACACCAAATGACCGAGGTCTTTATCTATTTTTGTAGTAGTGTTTTGTGAACATATATATATATATATATTTTATATACGTATGTAATATATATATATATATAGGATGTACATATATTGATATATGCAAATATTGTAGATACATACTACAGTAGATATAATAGTATATATACTATACAGGTATTACCGATGCAAACTTGTGTCACTGAAACTATACTTTTGCTGACGAATGACAATTCACGTCGGCGAAACCCTTTCCCAACATATCAACCCCGATAGCTTGCTGACGCAAAATTTTTCATCGGCGAAAACCTTTTGCCAACCCCATATATACTTTTGTCAATGTGCTTCGTTGTATCGCCAATTCCGCATTTTCTTGTAGTGATTGTTGATTACATTTAGTCCCAAATGTACAAAATGCACCAAAAAAGTCCCCAAGGCTAACGCTGTTAGCCCAAACAATTAAAATGAGGTACATTTAAAGTATTTTGCCCTCTTTTGTTTTTCCCTCTCTATTTTTAAAAACAATTTTCGAGAATATCTTTTGAAAACCGTTTTATTTTAAAATAAAGTTTTGAAAACAAGTTTTGAAAAAAAAAAGTTAAAAAAAAAACTAATTTCCCAACTTTAATTTTTCAAGAAACAGTTTTCCAAAATGATTCTTGTAAAAGTAGTTTTTTTTATATAAAAAAAACTTTACGAAGCATATTTTGAAAATTAAATAAAAGAAGTTTTGGGAAAATTATTTTTAAAAAGTTCTTTAAAATATATTTGAAGTATTTCGCCTCTCTCTCTCTCTCTCGCTCTCTATTTTGATGTGGGCTCCACTTTGGGATCCCACACAAATGATCCGAGTCGTCCATTACTTTTAACATAACTTTTCAAGTAGACCATTATAAAAAAAATTGAAAAACTAATTATTTTTTCAGAACATTCCTTTTTCAAAAAATTATTTTTTAAAATTTATTTTTGCTTAAAACTATTTATAAAACATGTTTATCGAAATTATTTTGGAAAACCGTTTTTTGTCCAAAAATTGTTTAGAGAGAGAGAGAGAGAGATCAAAAAATATTTTTTAAAATTTTATTTTAAAAAATAGTTTTTGAAAAATGTTTTGAGAGAGAGAGTGAGAGAGAGAAAATGGGGCAAAATACCTTAAATGCCCATTATTTTACTGGTTTGGGCTAACGATGTTAGCCTCTGGGACTTGATTCGTACACATTTTCTACTTTGAAGAAATGTCAACAATGTTTACACTAACTCCAAAATTAAGATACGATTAATACTTTGAAGACCAAAAAGATTAACAAGCCGACTTAAAAGCCACGAAAAGGAACCAGCATCATAAGTTCGAGCACAACACACATTTCAATTGGTAAAACATTGTTACCTACTTCAACTACTATGACAAATTTTCATAGCTAGAGTTACCTAATGATTACGGCACCCAAACCTAGACTCATCAATGTCATAAACGTAGACTACTAGACCATTGAAAGGCATTGCGTAAATGACAAAACAGTTTTGCTAGGGACCAACTAAAGGCTTATTAATCTTTTTGGTCCCCTAAGTATTGACCGCATCTCAATTTAGTCCCTAAACATTGTTGATTACATTTAGTCCCAAACGTAAAAAATGCATCAATAAAGTCTCCAAGGCTAACGCTGTTAGCCCAAACAATTAGAATGAGGTACATATAAAGTATTTTGCCCCTCTTTTGTTTTTCCCTCTCTATGTTTAAAAATATTTTTCGATAACCGTTTTATTTAAAATAAAGTTTTGTAAACAATTTTTAGACAAAAAAAGGTTTTAAAAAAACTAATTTCACAACTTTTATTTTTCAAGAAACGGTTTTCCAAAATGAATCTTGTAAAATTAGTTTTTTTATATTAAAAAAATACTTTACGAAGCATATTTTAAAATATTTTTGAAAATTAAATAAAAAAGGTTTTGAAGAAAATATTTTTAAAAAGTACTTTAAAATATATTTTGAGTATTTCGCTTCTCTCTCTCTCTCTCTCTCTCTCTCTCTCTCTATTTTGATGAGGGCTCCACTCCTCCGGGATCCCACATAAATGATCCGAACCGTCCATTAATTTCAAATGGAGTAATGGTCATTTAAAGAGGGTTTTGGATGTACTAAATGATGGTGAACTCTAACCATAAAAGTAAAGAAGTTTGATTTATGAAAAATGGACTGAAAGCAGAATAAACCGAAGACCGTTGGTGCCATAATGGCCAAAACACAACTCATCTTAAGTGTCACTTGGCACTCTCATACCTAGTTCTAAAGTGTTTCCTCATCTCTTTGGGTAAAAAGAGCATTGTTCGAAGTTTTCAAGGCACGTTTATAATTGGGAAGTTTGTCAGCTACTGGTTTACGACATTTGGAAGGTTGTGCTCCAAAAGGTTTAGATCACTGTAAAGATTTAAATCATGTTTTGTTTATCATCATTGAGGACTTAAAAGGTGTTCGGTATTTTCAAATTGGGCTGTCTACAACATCCTTTCAACATTCAACTTCAAGAATTACAGCCCAAATATCCACAAGTTCTGAAAGAGAGATGAAGACTGAAAGTTTATTGTTTACAAACATATCGAGTCAAAAGGGTGTATAAATAAAATTACATTTGACATTTAAAACATAATTAAATGAATTGATAAAGAAACTTTTCTCTTATATGCCTTTACGGACATCCGGCAATGCACCCCGGCACTCAACGCTACACACCTTGGTTGATACCTGAAAATTAAAGAGTTGAGGTACACTAATCCAGTAAGAAAATCGTTGCTAAAGCTATGTGTATATGAGATGACAGGTGCTAAGAAGGAAAAACACTTTGATAGGAGCAATGACGTTTGATAAGGGTGATACATGTGTTACTTCCCTAACTTTGAAAATCATACGAACGTCAACCTTTCCACCCCGACACACGCATCCGGCTTTACTGAAGAAATCTCAGATTGTCAGTACCAAAATCAATACATGTAGTGGATAAAAAAAAAAAAAAAACTCAATACATGTCACCATTTTTCCATTTTAGTGACTTAGGGACAACTCCAAATTCTGTAGTCAACCAATTAACCTTTCTTACCCCACTTTGCTAACCTTACTCGCATCTAAGTCGACACACTACACGTAAAGAGGTGAAATATAATGTGCACAATAACATTTCAGACAAAACCTCAATGTGTCCTCGAAGAACTCACATGTCCATCTAATTTAATCTTTTCAAACTTAAGTTTTATCGTGTCCTCCATCATACCCTCTTTTTTTTCTTTCTTTCTCTTTTTTTTTTTTTTTTGCTTCGTCTAGTCGTCAACACAGATGAGTTATCCACATACACACATATGCATATCGTTCATTCAAATCTTTGATTTATCATGACAAATTTAAAATACAATGACGAATGTAACTCCTCCAAAATAAATATTATTACATATACAGTATCTAACATGTCTTCTTACGAAAAAAATTACCATGCCGACCTCAATACATCAAGCTACTTCAATTAGGAAGTCTATAAGAAAAGAGGAAAGCAAACATCGACACATCAAACCATCCAAGATACCAATTCAAATTAAAAGTTATAGTTTCTCACATGAGTGCTCCATTCTTTCTAAACTCCACATTTTAAAATCAAAATATCAATACTCGCCACATTCTGTATCACCACTCCTTGCATTACAGTGAAATCATCTATTGGTTCGGTCTCTGCGTTTCCACCCCTAGCGTTGCAATAATTTCCACATTCCAATTTCTCAATTACATCCATTTAATCTCATTAATCAAGAGCCTTATAATCAGACAGATACTCCCCTTTAAATCGGATACTAAACAAAAATAAGATACCCCGTTTCCATTTTGTTATGTATTTCGATCGATTTCATTTTTCGGGTGTTTGGGCCCCCTGCACCCCATTTCCAACATCTCATCTTACGGTGGATCCGTGACTTTCGTTCCAGCATCTCACTCTATGGTGGATCCGTGGCTTTCATTCCGGCATCTCACCCCATGGTGGATCCGTGGCTTCCGTGGCTTTCATTCCAGCATCTCACCCCATGGTGGATCCGTGGCTTCCGTGGCTTTCATTCCGGCATCTCACCCCATGGTGGATCCGTGGCTTTCATTCTGGCATCACACCTTATATATGGTGGATCCGTGGCTTTCATTTCGGCATCTCACCTTATGGTTGATCCGTGGCTTTCTTATTACCATTCAATTGTTCTCAATTATGATTTCCATTTAATCGCTACTTGTTCATTCCTAATCACATTTCATCATCCAAGATATCGACCTTATCATGTGACCCAATATGCTAAAGGTACTCATTACAACCCTTAAGTGAAATTGTGTCATAAGTTCTCATTTCTAAATTAACCAAGTCTTTCAAGTCGAATAACTAAGGCACCAAGTGTCAAACGTACAACTATGTCCACATACTCATGTACCAAGTATTCAAACCAAATATGATCATCCAAAACTTGAAGAAGAATTCTCTAATTCAGTCACAATCTCAAGAATCATGATCTAGAATCCACTTACACCTTGATAAATTATCAAAAGTCACAATAGGTTACAAAGTAAGACAGTAAAGTGTGTTCAACCCATCAAGTTTGGTGTCTTAAGTACAAGAACAAGTTTTTTTTCTTTTCCTCCTAGGCATTTTGTCAAACAAGTTATAGGTATATAACACTTTCCTATGTATGAAATGGTCTTATCTAACCAAACTTACTATCCTCCAATAGCAGTCCAACATACTAACCACCAAATATCCAAGGACATGCTCTAAGTTATATTTCTTTAACATTAATCGTCAAAGAATTAAGAACCGCAAATTTGTAGGTTTACAATAGACACATAGCACAACAATCATTCCAAAATTTACAGCAATACAACCTCATTAGGTCACTCAATCCATTCCTCAAACTCAAACCACCTTCTGCGAATACATAGTTCCAGCAGTATCGCACACATTTGTAAAATTTGCCAAAACTAGAATAAACATAAAAAGGACCTAAGATTTCGTAAAACTCATACGTACACATCAAAGTTCATCTCTGAATTTTTTTTTGAATTTTTACAAGAGAACCAAGTCAAATTCACAAACAAACTCGGAATTTAGGTGCAGCAAATACAATTTTCCAGTACCGCAGTCAGTGTTCGAATGTTCACTAAAAATCGTATACTGATTGTTTTTGAATGATTCCAACGCCAAAACATCACCAACTTAACAATTTTTTAAGACTCGTAAGTATCCATAACCAATAAACTTGTTTAACTATATCGAATTTAATAAAAACGCGGCTCTACAAGCTGTCCACATTTTCTGAGTTTTCTCTAGTAGTAAAATCAATTTTCTATTTCAAAATTTCACAAACTCATGCTTATAATCCATTTATTCATCGACTAACGTGTATCTAATTCATCTATTCATCCTCCAACATGTATCACTTTAGGGTTTCTTCATACTAAGAGGAAAACATCATAAATCATGAATTTTTGTGTGAATCTCACTATACTTTCCCATATTTAAGCATTTAGCCAGAAACCTACCTCAAATCCAAGCCCTAGGATGAGAGAGAAATTTGAAGGTGCTCTAATGGTGGTTTTGTTTGGATAGATTTGAAGCTCTTATCACGTAGAACAACATTTCTTCTTGTCTTTTTGAGAGATTCACCAGCCTTGATCTTCGATTTGGGGTTGAACCATGTGGGTTTTGTATGGAGTTAGAGAGAGAGAGAGCGTGAAAGAGGAGATAGAACGCATAGAGAAGAAAAGGAAACAAAAAGATGGGGAAAGGGACGCGGATATTCGCAGCCCTTTATTTTCCCCCATAACCCGTTAAAAATTTTCAATTATACTCGACAAGTAGCTACCGAAATTGAGATATATTTTCAGCATCCAATTACTGAAATATTTGACGGCTATTTACCGAAAATGTATGTTCGGCAGTTGTTTACCAAAAGTTGAACATATTTTCGATATGTAGTTACCGAAATATAATCTTATTTTCAACAGCTAATTTACCGAAATGTTATGTATGATTTTCAACAACCATTTAATAAAGGGTTGCGAATAGTCGCGCCCTGGGGAAAAATGTTCTTCTGCTCTAGATTTTTTGTATAGATAAGTTAAATTGCATTTCACACCCCTCAACCACTGAAACACTTTATCAACTCCCATCACTAATATTCAACTTCAATTTGACCCCAAAATATTATCCACATTAAAAGGCTTAATCACATACAAATGTTAAAAAGTTTAATAATTTAAATGACAAGTCTCTAGCTACATGGGTGTCATTTCAAAATAATCTGGTCCATTGAAAACAAAACTATAGCATCATGGCGGCCTTTGCCATATCTGAAATCTAACCGAGATTAGGCAAGTTGGAGTTATTACTTGTTTCTAGAATAAAGGAAAGCCAAACCTTATATTTTTCTTAATAAACTGACAAGAGGCTCTGATACCACTTGTAGGATTTTCTTAAGAAACCCTAACCCTAGGAACTCATGTCAAACCGTTGAAGAGAATAATACCAAATGCGCACCTGTCGCCATGGATGATGAAAACTTTAGTATGTGGTTATTCGTCTTTCACCTCCAAAACCCTTCACTTATCTTGACCGTATGTCTCACACAAAGATGGGAAAGTATGAGCGAGAAGCTAGGGTTTAGAGTGGAGACCTTGACCACATATTTATAAGCTCCGATTTTATCATAGCCCATCATAATGGGCCTCTACATATAAAATAAGCCCGTACCACTTACTACATGTAAACCCAAATACGTGTAGACGTGTCCATTACCCGGTCACATTAATTGAACAATCACAACTTAATGGGTAATACCGACATCACTCAAACCTTATTCAACATCATACAATGTTTAATTTTATGATTTATGTAGACCCACCAATAGAAAATTGCTAACATCTTGTTCCTTATTCACCCAAAAACCTTATCCGTTGGACAAACGTGCCCGTAATATACAAAAGCATATGCAATTTTTGAATTAAAAAAATAAAGTACATTTGTGCATAATTTTACAAAATTCTTGACACAAAATTAAAGATCTCAATTAGTTCTTTATTATGTGTCAATAAATTTAAAATGCCAGGAACGGAAATGATATCAGATTTTTGCAGATGGGAAGAAAGAAAAGTAAAAAGGATAAAACTCACCACCCAAGTTAGAAAACTAATGCGATATTGAATAACACCACCCAAGTATTTAACGAGGGATACAAGGCTAGGGACTGCTCACCACTCTAAAGAATCCACCTAAGAGGCTAAGAGATACAGAAATGGGGAAGTTACCACTTATCGAAATCCACTGAAGGATAAGAGTTAACAAGAAGAAATATCTTATCACAAGCCAAAGGCTATTTTAATTTGACACTCAAAAACTAATCATTTCATTCATAGCAACAAAATTTATAGGCCACTTGGAACAACCCTCCAAGAATAGGAAACGACACTTACGTTTTCGAGACACAAATTAAAAATGACTTGACCATAGACCAATTGAAATATGTGTTTTGACTCTTGAAAACTTAAAAGACACTTTAAAACTTAAAAACAACATAAAAATATTTGTAGAAAAATTAAAGACTCTATGAGAAATGCAAAAGACTGACTCGATACTTGTTTCGAGAAAACAAAATTTTCACACGAAACTCCGTTGTCAGGAAATACTTTATTTTTTATATCAAAAATTGCATGTCTTTTTTTGTAGTTGACTATCATTTCAATAGGGAGGAAGGATTTGTCACATCAAAAATGCTAGGGACACGTTCAAATTTACATCTATTCTTACATCTCTCTCTCTCTCTCTCTCTCTCTCTCTCTCTCGAAATTATTAGGGACACATTTGTATGGGCTCTAGTTCCACCATCAAGTGTGTGACCCTCATATCAATGTGTGATGAAGAAGACTCACGAAGCTTGGAGTGTAAAATAATCACTCCTCTCTCTCTCTCTCTCTCTCTCTCTCTCTCTCTCAAGTGATGGTATGACACTCTAA
Organism: Rhododendron mucronatum var. ripense; assembly: GCA_019656295.1. Taxonomy (NCBI): domain Eukaryota; kingdom Viridiplantae; phylum Streptophyta; class Magnoliopsida; order Ericales; family Ericaceae; genus Rhododendron; species Rhododendron mucronatum. The sequence continues at coordinate 1,275,357 of BPLT01000159.1, read as the reverse complement.
ATAGTGTTGCCAACCCAACCTTTATTGTGAGAGAGGATGTAAGAATATATCCAACTTAAATGCATCCCTTGCATTGTTGTTTGTCACAAATTTGTCAATGTGACTGCACATAATATGCTGTACAACATGAGGTTCAAGCACTCACAAAAAAGAACTAGCACCAAAAGTTCGAGTAAAGCCGTACAAATTTCACTTGGTAAAACATTATTACCTACTTCAATCTCCCTTGACAAATTTCTCATAGCTAGGGTTACCTAATGATTTCGATCGGCACCCAAACCTAGATTCATCAATGTCACAAATGTAGACCAACTAGGCCATCGAAAGGCAATGCGGAAATGATGATACAGTTTTGCTAGGGACTGACTAAAAAGTGTTTATTAACCTTTTTGGTCCCCAAAGTATTGACCGCTTCTCATTTTAATCCGTAAACATTGCTGACATTTAGTCCCAAACATACAAAATGTACCAATCATTTCACGCTCTAGATTTTCAATATAAATAAAGATAGCTTTTCATAAATAAAACTCTTCACATTATCTTACATAATATCGCAAAAGAGTTCACCATGTCCTAGTCATTAAATTACAGATCCAACTCCAAGAGTTTGAACATATTGCATCATTAAAAGAAATAGAGTTAAGGTTCTATTACATTCCCAAAACATGTTTTACCAAAATGTCCTTGAGTCACCTTTACCACTTCTTCCGAAAATATGCACGAGAATGCATGCACTTCACTCCATGCTACTTCTCTGGGATCACACCTGAAAAATGATAGATTGAGATACACTAGCCCAGTAGAGAAATCTAAACAACCATTATATGCAAATGGGATGACAAGTAGAATGAATAACAGAAGTAAGGTACAGCATCTTAAAGGAGAAACAAAACACGACTAGTGATTGTCTCAACGTCGACGGCATAAATGAAGTACCGTGACTACACACCAAGACTCTAGTTCAATCACGAGGACTTATAATATATATGATTTTCTCATGACTGCCACTACCCCTCATTTTATTTCGAATCACCAATCCAATATCTTGACTTATGACACTATCATAATCAAAGAACCATAATGCCAATGTCTTTCATACCACTCACACTTTCACAATGATAGCCCCTTTTCATTCACATCGTGTCACAATTTCTTTATCATTCTGTGTCATGAACAAAAGCTCCTGTCGGGCCATTTAAGAGATCCCTATGCCCCCTACCAGACATCTTACCTGTTGATAAGTCCAGAATATATTATGAGCATTTGCTCCTGCAGGGCCATTTACGGAGTCCCGTTACTCCCGACTAGTACCTCCCTCACTGATGGAGCTAATTCAAGTCACACATCATTGGTCACCTACCACAATTCTTCCGATACACTTTACAATTTAGTCATTCATCTCAATCACATATAGTGAACTCACAATGAAGACTTATTCATATAGAAGTTGTACGGATAAATTCTACTTCAGTCAACTCACTATCATAACACCATCAATTTCTCATATCACCATTTAAACTTGTATATTTTATACATAAAAGGGCACTTACTCACAACGATTCATAGATTTAATCCTAGCAACTCTTTAAACCGTACAAGCTATACAAAAGACATACCACATATCAATCGTGAGGGAAATGTCTCTCGTAGTTACACCTAGCGTTGTTTAACTTAGTGGAGTGTTCTACATGTTCATCTTTCACATCGCATGTCTACACACATAACATTCGCCCACCTATATTCATTATGTTCTCTAAACTCTCGTTTTGATATCAATAGGCTCATTCGGAACCTAACAACCACTACAAAGCCTTAAGTATACCACTAGCTTTGTCTAACTATTCCATTATGTACTCAGGCGAACCTAAGAACATCTGTGTCTCACTCAACAATTCTAAGGAAAAAGAAATACCCAACGTATACGAACATGTTTATCTTATTTTGGCTACCAAATCTTATCAATTAAGAATTAGGAGATGAGATCACCACCATTGGAAAGTAGATTTCCAGTACATGAATTTTGTTATAAAATTTGCCCAAAATAGAGTTCGAATGAAAAAGTTATGCCTGTTCGAAATTTTTTAAAAAATGCAGATTTTTCATTCCCTACCGATAGGACACAACCTCCTACCAGTAGGAGACCAGAATTTTACAAAAATGACACTACTGGATAGCTTTTCTACCAGTACGACTTAGATTTTCAGATTTCACAAGAACAATTCCAACAACGAAAACAATGATCTAGGGCACAATTCAAATACCAAATCAACACATAATAGAAGTGAGAAATTCCTACCTCAAAGTCGAAGAACGAAATCCAAGCTCAATCGAGCAAACCTTAGCTCCCGAAGCCTTTAATCAACCGAATACTCCTCTCCGAGCTAAACCCAACGAAATACGAGCTCAAGATTGCGTGCAGAAGGTGGAATGAAGGTTAATCTTTATGAATCTTGAGTTTAGAGTCGTGATTTTGAGAGAGAGAGAGAGAGAGAGAGAGAGAGCCGAGAGAGAGAGTGAGAGGGAGAGTTTGAGAGAGAGTGAGAGAGAGAGAGAGAGAAAGGATTGGGGATCTTCGATCCTCTGCACCAGGATTGGGGATCTTTGATCCTCTGCACCCTCACACACACACACATATATACTAGGGAGCACCAACCACACTTGCATTCCCTCTACTTTCAATCCTATCACATGGACCCCAAATCAAATAAATTTAACAAATTTTACATTTATTCGTTATTCTAACATTAATTAAACCTTTAAACAATTTTCGAAAATACAGGTCTACAAAACGAGTTCCCAATGCGCTAACGCTGCTAGCTAGCCCAAACAATTAAAATGAGATACATTTGACGTATTTTGCCCCTTTTTGGTTTTTCCCACTCTATTTTGAAAAATATATTTCCAAAATATCTTTCAAAAACGGTTATCTTATAAAATAAAGTTTTGAAAACAATTTTTTGACAAAAAAAAAAGGTTTTAAAAAACTAATTTCACAACTTTATTTTTTCAAAAAATAGTTTTCCAAAATGATTCTTGTATAATTAGTTTTTTATATATATAAAATAATTTACGAAGCATATTTTGAAAATAAATTTAAAACTTAAATAAAAAATGTTTTTAAAAGGTTCTTTAAAATATATTTTAAGTCTCTCTCTCTCTCTCTCACTATTTTTATGTGGGCTCCACTCCGGAATCCCACACAAATGATTCGAGCTGTCTATTAATTTCAACATAACTTTTCAAGTTGACAATTATCAAATAATAATAACTGAAAAACTATATTTTTTTCAAAAGATCTGTCTTGAAAAAAATAGTTTGGAAAACTATTTTTATAAAAAAGACTAATTTTTTTCAAAACATTTTTTGAAAGAAATTATTTTTTCTAAAAACTATTTATAAAATATGTTTATCGAAAGTATTTTGAAAAGCCATTTTTCGGAAAAACAAATTTTGGAAAGGAGATTTTGTAAAACCTTTTTTTGTCAAAAAAAAATTTTCAAAATTTTATTTTAAAAAATAGATTTTGAAAAATACTTTTCAAGAGAGAGAGAGATAGAGAGAAATTACGAAAAAGGGCAAAATACGTTAAATGCCCATCATTTTACCGGTTTGGTCTAACGATCTTAGTATCGGGGATTTGATTCGTACACATTTTCTACTTTGGGGAAATGTAAGCAATGTTTACATTAGGGACTAAATTGCAACACAATAAAAACTTTGAGGACCAAAAAGATTAACAAGCCAACTAAAAAGCCACGAAAAGGAACTAGCATCATAATTTCGAGCACAACACACATTTCAATTGGTAAAACATTGTTACCTACTTCAACTAGTTTGACAAATTTCTCATAGCTAGAGTTACCTAATGATTACAGCACCCAAACCTAGACTCATCAATGTCACAAACGTAGACTACTAGACCATTGAAAGGCATTGCATAAATGACGAAACAGTTTTGCTAGGGACCAACTAAAAAAGACTTATTAATCTTTTTGGTCCCTTAAGTATTGACCGCGTCTCAATTTAGTCGTAAATATTGCTGATCACATTTAGTCCCAAATGTACATAATGTACCAATCAAGTCCCCAAGGCTAACGTTGTTAGCCCAAACAATTAAAATGAGGTACATTTAAAGTATTTTGCCCCTCTTTTGTTTTTTCCTCTCTATTTTGAAAAACATTTTTCAAGAATATCTTTCGAAAACCATTTTCTTTTAAAAGAAAGTTTTGACAAAAAAATTTTGACAAAAAAAAGTTTAAAAAAAAACTAATTTCACAACTTTATTTTTTCAAGAAACAGTTCCAAAATGATTCTTGTAAAAGTAGTTTTTTTATATAAAAAAAAACTTTACGAAGCATATTTTTAAAATTAAATAAAAAAAAGTTTTGAAAAAAAATATTTTTAAAAAGTTCTTTAAAATATATTTTAAGTATTTTGCTTCTCTCTCTCTCTCTCTCTCTCTCTCTCTCTCTCTCTCTCTCTCTCTCTCTCTCTCTCTCTCTCTCAATGGCTTGACCGTTGGGTTTAGATGAAAAGGTAATTACGTATGATCAGGGGCGGACCCATTAAGGGTCTATGGGGGCGCACACATGCCCCTTCTCAATTCGTCGAAATGACATTTTTTCATATCCTAGAATATTCGGGTCAACCTACGCACACCTCAAATTGATTTCTGGGGAACCAATTCCACTCTCGATCCACTAGCTGGGGGACTGGCTCTACAAGAGTTGATGGCACCTAGGGTGTTTTGAACTTGAGATGTATGGAGGAAACAAACACCTAAGTCACAAATTTTGACCACCAAAACAACTCCTTGGGGCTTAAAGTTTCCAAATAATTTCAGTACCCTTCAAAAATTGTCTCAAAATTATGGTATTCTCCAGTGTCTTCACTTGTAGATATTGTTGCAAGACATTACACTTTATAAGAATTCTTTTGGAAATTCACATTAAAGAACAATAACATACTAACTAAAAGTGAGGGATGAAATTCATTATTATTTCCTTTATGGAATTCTTCTTTACGGTACCTCCGCAAGTAATATGTGTCCCCACTAACTTAGATTTCTATATCAGCCATTACGTATGACTGCTCATGAGTGGTCACAATGGTTTAAATGTAAAGATGTGACTATTGGTGAATGGTCACAAGCCTATGCCTAGATAAAGGCTGGGGGTTCCACCCATTTGGATATAGAACGAGATATAGTGAGAACAATTCTGATTGTTCTCTCTCCAAATTATTTCCTAATTTATTCTTGGTGGGCTCGTAAAATCCGAAAATATTTGGGTAACTCTTCGTTAGTGTAGGACTCAGTTAGACAATAGTCTTTATGGTTGGGCTTCATTGTATCTTGGAGACGGCTTCGTGGTCGAGATTCTCTCGAATTGGTAAGGGCAAATATCATCTTAGGAGAGCAAGTTTGTAGGTGCCTTGAAGCAATCTTTAATTCCTCCCCATGTTTATCCTCTTTCATCGGCTTGGACGAATTTTCAACAAGCATGATACACATTTCCAGGAATTAAGAACGTGTTCCATCCGTCAATCATTTAATAGTGCCTTGCCTTGGAACAAAATGTATTTGTACAATTGAACGATTTTCCATCATTGAACGGACTCAGTCGAGAACAATTGGATGGTGACAAAATTATCAAAGATTGGCATTCCTTATTTCAAATAAGTTATTTGCAGAGAAAATACTGGACGGTCCTAATTTTCAATTTCACAGCCTTTGAGATACTTTCCAAATAAGTGCATTGGCTCACTAGATCCCTTACAATAACAACCCCCACGTGCTTCCTTTTCTTTTTCCTCTCTTTCTGCTTCTCTCTCTCTCTCTCTCTCTCTCTCTCTCTCTCTCTCTCTCATATTTTATTCCCTCTCTCTCCTTCTTTATTTAAAATCTTATAATGTTTATAAATTTTTATGTAAAAATCTATTTTTTATAAAATTTATATTTTTGGAATCTACTCGGCAAGATGTCTCAAACAAGACTAATATTGGATGTAAAATTATGTATACGCAAAATTTTATTTTTTAGGTGTAAGCCTTTTTTTTATTTTACCTTATGAATTGTTAATTACACATTTTTAATTGTTAATTAACACTGTTAAATGTGAGTTTATATTGTTAATTAACATTGTTAATTGCATATCTAGGGAAAAACACTTTTAATTGTGAATTTAACACTTTTATAATCAATATTGATCTCATTTGGTAGATCTTTACAAATAGAATTTAAATATATATAATTTTTATAAAAAATGGATGTGCGCAATAAAAGTTAAACACATTTTAATTTTGTTTTAAAAAGGAAGAGACAAGAGAGAGGTAAGAAATGGAAGGGAGAGAGTAAAACACTGAAGAGAGAGAGAGAGAGAGAGAGAGTGAGTGAGAAATATGTCAAATAGGGACTGAAAGGTGCGTGTAGGAGAGGATAGGATCTCATGGGAACTTGACTGTGTGCATTTGTGCACAAGGTCCCATTGGGATATAATCCACCCAAGTAGGGCTCGTTGGGAAGAACCCCTTATTTGTACTCAACAACGTATTAATAGTTTCTTGCAAGGCCGACTCATAAAGTAAGCCAGAGAAGCATGGACTTTGGGCCCCTATAAAAGACTAAAAAATAGGGCCTTAAAATTCTAGGACCTCTATATATATGGCCTAAATAAATTTAACTAAACCTCCTTTACACAAATTAAAGGAGGCCCAATCCGAATTTATAAGGACCACAAAATAGGCCCCGATGAGATAGAACGGTGGAATTAGAATTAGATCCCATTACTGTATCCTATTCAAAGTGGACGACAGATGACTCGGGGAAAAGAAGTTTTTCAAAGTTAAAATTGATCAAAAATTATCTTCGGTCAACTATGTCTCAAGAAATAGTTTCACCTGCGTGTGGCTGTTCTTTCCTTAGAGGTTCTTTTTTTCTACCTACCCTATAATGGGCTTATTTCTTGTATTGGTTGAGTTGTTGGACATGATTATCTCGTGGACTCTCACAATTGATGTAGTGTCTTGGGTTCTGTACTTCATATCTGATGTTAAATGATCTCTTCTATCAATTGACAAATTTTTTTTTCTGAAAATCAAAAGAATTCCTTTCTGGCTTTTTTTCACCATATCTCCTGTTAGATGGTAGTCATGTCCTCCCTCCCTTTGAAGTTCTCCTTAAGAGGCTTAGTGTCGAACATCGTTCTTCATTGCTGTCATCTCTTTGTTTCTCGGCGTTATACTCTTGTTGCTTTTTCTCTTCAGGATTGTTTCTATAGCAAATTATGAGTTTGGTTAGTAGAGTGCCATCTTAATAAAGATTGTTAGGAATTGTTAAGAATGCCTTGTATTCCTTAGTCCCACATTGATTCATTATGTTGTTCCCGTTTTTGTAGCCTATTATAAATAGGGCTTTTAGGGAACTTCTAAAGTATCTTTTGGGCTTTCATAGTTGTGGCCTTTCTAGAGTTACGGATTATAGCCAGCTCTTTGTATCTCTTCTTCAGTTGGTTAGTGAATCCTTTCTCTCCTCGCCCGTGGACGTACCCATCTTGGGGAACCCCGTATATCTTGTGTCTTTGTGATTTCTTGTTTAGTTTTCAATTTCTCGTTCTTAGCTTGCATTCATAGCGTTCGTTACAACAAACTGGTATTAGAGCTCTAGGTTGCAAAAACTAGGGTTTCGTTTCCGATTGTGGCTATGGCGGCTAAATTCGAGATTGCGAAGTTTGATGGGCAGAGTAGCAGTTTCAGTCTTTGGAGAGTAAAGATGAAGGCTCTGTTAACCCAACAAGGATTGCACAAGGCTTTGTTAGGCAAGTCTAGTTCTGGAATCAAAGAGGAAGATTGGGATGATACGGATGCCAAAGCTCTGAGTTCTATTCAGTTGAGTTTGGCAGATGACGTTCTTCGCGAGGTGGAAGAAGAAACTTCAGCAGCAGGAATTTGGCTGAAGTTGGAAGGCATATATATGACGAAGTCGCTCACCAACAGGTTATATCTTAAACAACGTCTTTATACGTTTCGTATGCGAGAAGGTATACCTGTTAAGGATCATTTAGACGAGTTCAATCGTATTATTATGGATCTGAAAAATATTGATAGTAAAATTGAGGATGAGGACCAAGCCCTAATTTTGCTATGTTCTTTACCACTTTCGTATGAGCACTTTGTTACAACCCTATTGTATGGCAAAGACACAATATCCATGGAGGATGTTAAGGCCAGCCTATATTCGAAAGAATTGAGGAAATAAGTGTCAGGTGAGCGTGATATGCATGCGGAGGGTTTGTTTGTTAGGGGAAGAACAACAAAAAGGGTGGAGGCAAGTAATAGGGGAAGATCCAAGTCATCAGGTAAGAAGAAGGGAAAGTGCAATTATTGCAAGAAACCCGGGCATTGGAAAAGTGACGATTTAAAACTCAAAGAGAAGGAAAAAGAAGACCAGAAAGGGGGTAAAGTAATTGCTGGAATTGCTGAAAGTTTAGATGAGTCAGATAACGTGTTATCAGTTACAGAGGGCGATTCTCGCTCTAATACCGAGTGGATTATGGATTCTGGATGTTCATACCATATGTGTCCGCATAGAGAGTGATTTTCTACTTATGAGGCGATCAATGGTGGTACAATTTTGATGGGCAACAACATGGCCTATAAGACTGTTGGTTCAGGAACGATTCAGCTTAGGATGCATGACAGTATTATTAGGACTTTATCTGAGGCTCGACATGTTCCAGATCTGAAGAAAAATCTTATATCCCTGGGTGCTCTTGATTCTCATGGTTGCAAATTCCTCGGTGAAAGTGGAGTTTTAAAAGTCTCGAAGGGTGCATTGGTACTGATGAAGGGTCAGAAGCGTGGTAACCTCTATACACTCCAGGGCAGTACAATTTTAGGTGCTGCAGCAATGGTTGCTTCATCCAAGGTTTCAGATTCAGACTTCACTCGTTTGTGGCATATGCGCCTTGGGCATATGAGCGAGAGGGGGATGACAGTTTTGAGCAAACAGGGTTTGCTATGTGACCAGAAAATTGAGAAGCTGGATTTCTGTGAGCATTGTGTCTACGGCAAGCAGTGCAAGGTAAAATTCAGTACAGCTATTCATCGCACTAAGGGCACAGTGGATTATTTTCACTCAGATCTTTGGGATCCCGCAGAGGTAACTTCTAAAGGTGGTTTTCGTTATTTTATGAGTATTATCGATGATTTCTCTCGTAAGGTTTGGGTGTATATGTTGAAACATAAGAGTGACGCCTTTAATACATTCAAACAGTTTAAAACTTTGATTGAGACTCAGACTGGTAAGAAAATAAAACGTTTGAGAACTGACAATGGTATGGAGTTTTGTCTTGGCGAGTTTGATAGGTTCTGCAGTGATGAGGGCATTGTGAGACATCACACAGTGAGAAAAACCCCTCAGCAGAATTGTGTAGCTGAATGAATGAACATGACTCTTTTGGAGAAGACACATTATAAGTTGTCCAATTCCGGATTGGGCAAAGAATTTTGAGCTGAAGCCGTTTCCACGTCATGCTATTTAGTGAACAGGTCTCCGTCGACTGCTATTGAGTGTAAGACTCCTTTTGAGGTATGGTCAGGTCATCAAGCTGATTACTCTATGTTGCGTGTGTTTGGGTGTCCAACTTATGCTCATGTGAATGAGGGTAAGTTAGAGCAACGGGCCAAGAAGTGTATTTTCTTGGGTTATCAGGCAGGTGTGAAAGGGTACAGATTGTGGTGTCCTGAAGATTCAAAGTTTTTGATCAGTAGAGATGTTACTTTTGATGAAAACTCCATGATTAAGGGGTCTAAGTAGGTTGATGATACAGTTCAGGAACAGAGTGTTCCAAAGTAGGTGGAGTTTTTGAGTGGATCTTCCGACTCAGGGAAGAAGCACATTGAGAAGCCAATTGAAGAGGAGTTCAAGAGTTCAAACACGAAGGATGAAGCATTAGTTGAGCAACCACGCACTATTGCTAAAGATAGGCCAAGGAGGGAGATTCGGCCTCCTGAAAGGTATTCGGCTTATTCTGAGATGGTGGCCTATGCTTTATCAGTTGCTGAGACAGTTGAGTATGAGGAGCCTTCCAGCTATACGGAAGCTGTTTCGAGCGCTGAGTCTGAACAGTGGTCTATTGCTATGAATGAGGAGATTGAGTCTCTTCAGAAGAATCAAACATGGGAGTTAGTAGAACCGCTGAAAGAGAAAAGGATTGTTGGGTGCAAGTGGGTCTTCAAGCGCAAACCAGGTATTCCAGGGGTAGAAGATACTCGGTTCAAAGCTCGGCTAGTGGCGAAAGGATACAGCCAGAAGGAGGGTGTTGATTACAATGAGGTATTTTCACCAGTTGTAAAACATAGTTCCATTCGCACTTTACTTGCTATTGTTGCATGTTATGATCTTGAGTTAGAGCAACTTGATGTCAAAACTGCGTTTTTGCATGGCGAGCTTGAGGAACAGATTTATATGTGTCAGCCTGAGGGATTTGTTGTTTCTGGTAAGGAGGATCATGTTTGTTTACTTCATAAGTCTTTGTATGGCCTCAAACAATCCCCTAGGCAGTGGTATAAGCGGTTTGATACTTTTATGATAAGCCAGTCATATTCTAGGAGTGAGTATGACAGTTGTGTGTATTTTTGAAAACTTCCAGGTGGTTCATTTGTTTATCTACTGTTGTATGTTGATGATATGCTTATTGCTGCCAAGAGTATATCAGAAATCAACAGGTTGAAACAACAGTTAGGTGGTGAATTTGATATGAAAGATTTGGGTGCGGCAAAACGTATTTTGGGTATGGAGATTTGTAGAGATCAAGTAGCTGGCAAATTATTTTTGAATCAGAAGTCTTATGTTCTTAAAGTGCTTAAGCGCTTTGCCATGCAGAACTTGAAGCCAGTCAGTACCCCTTTGGCAGCACACTTTCGACTTTCAGCTAAGTTGTCACCACAGTCAAAGGATGAGGAGAAGTATATGTCTCAGGTTCCATATTCGTGCGCAGTTGGGAGCCTTATGTACGCCATGGTATGTACTCGTCCTGATATTTCACATGCAGTTAGTGTCGTTAGTCGTTATATGGGGCATCCAGGAAAGGCACATTGGGAGGCTGTGAAATGGATACTACGTTATTTATGCGGAGCTGTAGGTGTTGGTTTATTATTTGGGGTTGCCAATTCTGGTGATCATGCTGTTGGTTATGTTGATTCAGATTTTGCCGGTGACCACGATAAGAGGAGGTCTCTGACAGGTTATGTTTTTACTCTATCCGGAAGTGCCATTAGTTGGAAAGCTACTTTACAGGCTACAGTCGCGCTGTCTACAATAGAAGCGGAGTATATGGCCATTGCTGAAGCTGTGAAGGAGGCATTGTGGATGAGAGGTTTGCTTTGTGAGCTTGGTCTTGCACAGGGTGTGAGTTCAGTATTTTGTGATTCGCAGAGTGCTATACATTTGACTAAAAATCTAATGTATCATGAGAGGACCAAGCATATCGATGTCAGGTATCACTTCGTTCGGGATATCATCTCACAGAAGCAAGTTGAGGTGAAGAAAGTGGGTACGGCAGATAACCCAGCAGATATGTTGACTAAATCGGTTCCGGTTGCCAAGTTCAAGCATTGCTTGGGCTTGCTTGGTATTTGCAGTTGATCGCCCCTCGGGGGCATTTGGCGAGTGAGAGGTTAGAAGGGGAGAACTATATTTGGTGATTTGGTTCAGTGGAATTCAAGTCAAGGTGGAGAATTGTTAGGAATGCCTTGTATTCCTTAGTCTCACATTGATTAATTATGTTGTTCCCGTTTTTGTAGCCTATTATAAATAGGGCTTTTGGGGAACTTCTAAAGTATCTTTTGGGCTTCATATTTGTGGCTTTTCTAGAGTTACGGATTACAGCCGGCTCTTTGTATCTCTTCTTCAGTTGGTTAGTGAATCCTCTCTCTCCTCGCCCGTGGACGTACCCATCTTGGGGAACCACGTATATCTTGTGTCTTTGTGATTTCTAGCTTGTTTAGTTTTCAATTTTTCGTTCTTAACTTGCATTCATAGCGTTCGTTACAACAAAGATCATTGCTCATATTTCAGCTGGAATGTATTGTTCATATTTCCAATGCAATGCTTTTAAAACGGGTCTGTGAGTGAATCCGTTGACAAAGCACCAGTTTATACTCTAATGGCATTATTACTTCATAAACCCAACGAACTATTCGTGAACGACAAATTAGTTGTTAAATTAGTAGAAAATTAATTACCAAAATAAATGTATTTTTTACACCTAAGTTTCTATAAATGGATGTAAAGGTACTTTATTGTTTCTGTGGTGTTCATAGTTTTTATGCCAGGGTTGTGTTTATATTGCCGTTTATCAACAATGTCAACGGTGACGTGGTGCAGTGGCAATTAATAGTGTGAGCATTGTTTCCTTCATCAATTTGTGTTCAAGCCGCAGGAGCCACTGTACTCTTCTACTTCAATTTCCTGTGGGTTTTACAACTGCTAAGTGGTGGGTGGTTCCGTTTATCCAGAAACCATTTAAACGAATCAACGGTCAACTAGTTAGCCAGTTTCAGACAGTTTGATGCAGCAAACTGTTTTTAAACAATTATCCCTTGATGGTGCAACCGGGTGATCAGCCGGTCCGGTCCTGTTTGTAAGACAATGATCAAACGAAGTTTCTTCCTTTTGTGATGCTAACCAAGCGTATTGTACTTGTTTGTACTGAACAACCCCTTAGCTTTAGCTGCTGAGCAGAAATGTTGGTTGGGATTCTTGTATTCTACTGAAGAAAGCATTTAGGAATGATGGCACGACCATGCATTTCTTTTTGAGAGCTTTTGACTTGACGTCTATGGATCGAACCTAAGATATGTTTTTGGCGGGGGAGCACATGTGAAGATTGTAGGTGGTGATATTTTGTTTGGCCAGCGGAGTTCTGGGAACAACTAGCTCAGAAGAAGTGTAATTACAATGTCTAATCCTTTTCAGGTGGAGATCATTCAGTTGCTTCTTTCCAGGTTGGTCGAATTTTTTTTAACAAGTTTGTATATACACTTAGATTGAATGAATCCCATAGGTTTGTAAATTCAAGGGTTTCAAGGATGTTAATGGTTTCTTGCTGGAAGTTGCTTACTTGTGCTATCGTTCTGGATTTGATGATTGGTTGCATCCTCCTTTAATATTTCTGCTGAAGGAGAAAGCAGAAACAATCACAGTCTCCCACACACGTACGTTCCGCACAAAATCTACATTTATTTGCATACCAACTTTTATTTGGGCTGTATTAGTTAACCAACATTTATGTGTATACCTTCTTATATTTAGGGCTATATAGATTTTCTGAGATTTTTAGTAGTGCTCCTTTCATCTTGTTTGAGTTTATTTGACTTGTGCATTTTAGTGATTCTTTTAATTTGTTTGTACCTGACCCTTGTGGCTAGATTAATCTGTGTTGCGTTTCTATAGTATTTAGATCTTGTGGCTGGATTAACTTTTCCATCAAATGTCACCAAAATTAGAGGATACAAGTGTCTGATTTTGGTATGGGTATTGAACCCTTGTCCCACATCCTTACCAAGCGTCAATACAGGTAGGATATCCAGATCCCTCAAAAGCATATGTTTAAGCACATGTAGTTTATAACTTAATGCTTCAAAGGAAGCAGCAGATTAAAGCAAACAAGCTCAGACAAAATGGATGCCCCTGGGACATCAAGAATCAGAGCTCGGCATTCTCGAAGAAATCATCAGCAGGGACCACAAGTGAACATCACCAGAGATGTGACTGGAAGCCCTGCAGAGGTCAAAAAAGGGTGCAGCATTGTTACTAGACTATCAGAAGTAGGTCATTTCATCTTTGTACATATTCCTTATTGTGTGAATGTTAAACTGCCGTGTGCTGTGTAAAAATGAAGGAAAATTCAGTGCAGCACGTAATCCAAGGTTAGTTGTTCCATTTAGAAGAGTCCATCTAACATTGATCGAATCCTAGACTATCGGAAGTTGGTCATTTCATCTTTGTGCATATTCCTTACTGTGTGAATGTTAGAAGTTAGAACTGATAAACTGCAGTGTGCTGTGTAAAAAAGAAGCAAAAGTCAGTGCAGCATGTAATCCACGGTTAGTTCTTTGTGTTTAGGTGATCTATGTCTTTCCAATTCTTGCCGCCTTTGTACCTTTTAAGAATATAATCAAGCATTTGCGATGCTTTTTTTTTTTTTTGTATTTTTTTGTTCTTCTCTTTTGTGCCTGCTTTAGCTGCGGCGGATGCACCTTTGCTGTGGGCCTAAACCACATAGAGTGGTGCACCTGGTTTGATGCGGTTCAATGCAATCACCGAGTTCACCCAAGGGAAAGAAACTACTGCACATTCTGTTGTGGCAAAGGGAGCTCCTATATATCCGCAAGACAGCCTCCCTGCACTACATGTCTGCACCCTGAATGCGAGGAAATGCTGGACACCGACGGCAACAAAAACACAAACAAGATCTGCAGATCTTTCTTTTTATATCAGAGCCATTTGAACCAACTTCGTTGAAGTTTTGTCACCTCAAACTTAACTTGAGTTTCGATTCAATGTATACACTATACAAGTAAGAACATGTGAAATACTCTAAAGTTCTAAACTCTAAACATATTGTTGCCAAGGATGTTGAACCGTAAATGTGATTCGAATGAACTTGTCACGGTCACAGATGAATGTCTTTTGTTTGTCACAACTTAAAGATGGAGCCCAGCTATATCATCTTCCGAAGGTATTCATCATCAAACTAGTCATTTTGTTGACCAAAATTTCACATGGCAGCTATTTTCATCTTGTTGGATCTGAAGTGTTTGAGATCTTGGATTATTGGAGTTCAATTGTTTCTGTTTCTTCCTTTTGGTAAAGGATCAACTACATTACTCCATCTGTTTCTTCCTTTCGGTAAAGGATCAACTAGATTACTCCATCTTATGTTCTGTTTTGGTTTTGGTTTTGACTTTGGCTTATGTGTGTTCACTTTAAATGAATTGTCTTAATTTGTTTGCATAGTGTTGGTACCACGTGGAAATGTTGACTAGTTGGCTCTCTCTCTCTCTCTCTCTCTCTCTCTCTCTCTCTCTCTCTCCGTTCATTTTTTGTATATGACGTGAAAGATGGAGCTCCCATTCTTATTTTGTGTTGCATGTCCATTGAGACTGGGCTTTATATGTACAGTTGTATTACATGGACTTAGGTATGTATATCGGGGATACGAGACCAATTCTAAGTGTCTAGTGTTCTTGTACTTGAAACTTAGGATACTAAGATATGTGCCCGAAAGGTAGTTAAGCAGGGAAGTATTGAACATGCATTTGGATTGAATATTTATGCGTTAGGGTTTGGAATGAATATTTATTTCTTGAATTAAAGGTGATGTATTGTGAGAGAATGATTTATCTCATAAAACAGAAAACAAGTACTTAAAAAATAAGAATCTTAACGGAATGGGATCTAAGTTAAACATTTGTCAATCTATCAAACGTAGTCACAGAGTTTAAATATTTTAATACTTTCATATGGTTTTGTTGCATTAGATCACTTATTCTATTTAACGTGTAACAATTGATAGGTAGCATCTAAATTCGGCAATGCGTTAACATGATTTAGAATTTGGAATTTATTTCTGCGGAACATAGAGTTGTGCCTTGCCGAATCTATGCCCGCCACCGCCTCCCTCTGGTTCGGTTATTTTTGGCATAGATTTGACGGAGAGATGATGTTAGGGTGGCTCAGCTCCCTTCGGCAATAAGTTCCAGTTTTCGGGGCCAATTCTTTGGCGACAACTCCTTGGCCTGAGGTTCCTGTACCGGCCATCTTTGGTTCAGTTTCTCCCAGCTGGTCTCCCTAGTCCGATGACTGTACCGGTTTGGTTTTCACAAATTTGGTGGGCATGGTAGGTGGGTGTAAGTTTTTAGCTTGTTTAGATTGTTTATACTAGTTGATGTTGATTTCATCTATGCTTATGCTTATGGTTTGAGTTGGGCGTTCCTTTGAGCTCTACTACTAAAAGCGGAGACGGGCCCGATGCCCTGCATTTTTGTATGGTTTGCCTTGGCAGTATGTGCTCAGGAGCCTCCTAGTGGATGTGCTCCGGTGTCCAAGTTTTAGTAGTGTTGGTTCTTTCCTATATTTTCTGATGAAATCATTGCAGCCTTCGGGCTTTTACCTTTGGGTATTGTGAAATGAATTGATTGCCTGTTTTCAAAAAAAAAAAATGAAATGCTTAATCATTACCAAAATATTTAACGGATATTAGATATTATTATTGATGAAGGGGTTTATACTAAAGGTGTGTCTATTTCGGTTAAATGAATAGACATGACTAGTGGATTTAAATGGTGTGACCGTTGGGTTTAGATGAAAAGGTAATTACATATGACCTGGGGCGGACCCATTAAGAGTCTATGGGGGCACGTGCCCCTCCTCAATTCTTTGAAATAACATTTTTCATATCCCAGAGTGTTCTAGACAACCTATGCGCACGTCGATTTGATCGATTTCTAGGGGACCAATTCTACCCTCCACTAGCAGGGGACTGGCTCTATAGGAATTGATAACACCTAGGATGTTTTGAACTTAGGAGGTACGGAGGAAACAAATACTTAAGTCACAAGTTTTGACCACCAAAACAACTCCTTGGGGTTTAAATTTTCCAAATAGCTTCAGTACCCTTCAAAAATTGTCTCAAAATTATGGTATTGTCCAGTGTTGTCCAGTGTCTTTCACTTATAGATATTGTTGCAAGACATTACACTTTATAAGAATTCTTTTGGAAGTTCACATTAAAGAACGATAACATACTAACTAAAAGTGAGGGATGAAATTCATTATTATTTCCTTTATGAAATTCTTCTTTACTTCCGCAAGTAATATGTGTCCCCACTAACTTAGATTTCTGTATCCGCCACTGCATATGACTGCTTATGAATGGTCACAATAGTTTGAATGTAAAGATGTGACCATTGGTGAATGGTCACATGCCTATGCCTAAATAAAGGCTAGGGGTTCCACCAATTTGGATATAGAACCAAATATAGTGAGAACAATTCTGATTGTTCTCTCTCCAAATTATCTCCTAATTTATTCTTGGTGGGCTCGTAAAATCCGAGGGTATTTGGGTAACTCTTCGTTAGTGTAGGACTCAGTTAGACAATAGTCTTTATGGTTGCGCTTCTTTGTATCAGGTAGATGGCTTCGTGGTTGAGATTATCTCAAATTAGTAGGGGCGAATATCGTCTTAGGAGAGCGAGTGTGTACGTGCCTTGAAGCAATCATGAATTCCTCCCCATGTTTATCCTCTTTCATCAGCTTGGACGTATTTACAACAAACATGATACACATTTTCAGGAATTAAGAACGTGTTCCATCTGTCAATCATTTGATAGTGCCTTGCCTTGGAACAGAATGTATTTGTACAATTGAACAATTTTCCATCATTGAACGGACTCAGTCGAGAACAATTGGATGGTGACAAAATTATCAAAGGTTGGCATTCCTTATTTGTACTCAACAATGTATGAATAGTTCCATGGAGGGCAAGCTCATAAGGTAAGCGAGAGGAGTATGGGTTTTGGCCCCTAAAAAAGACTAGAAATGAGGGCCCTAAAATTCTAGGACCCCTATATATATACACATACAAATCTTCTTATAATGGCGCCCTTACAGTATTAAGGTAAAGACGTCCCTTTCTAGACCAATTTGCGATGATTTGAGGTGCTCAATGTGTGCAAAACATAGTTTTAAGGGTACTTACAAGAAATCAACCAAAAAAAGACCGGAAAAGACTTCATCCGAGTAGTTTTTGTTTATTTTTTATCGAACGGCTCAAATAAAAATTGCTCGGATGATACCTTTCCCTGTCTTTTTTTTTTTGGTGCTAGTTTCTTGCTGGTGCCTTAAAACCACGTTTTAAACACATTGAGCGGCTCGAATCATCAAAATTTAGTTGGAAAAGGGGAAAAAGGGGACGTCCGCAACTTAATACAGTAAGAGCGCCCTTACAAGAAGCTAACTATAATATATATATATATATATATATATATATATATATATATATATATATGGCATAAATAAATTTAACTAGGCCTCATTTACACTGATTAAAGTAGACCCAATTGGAATTTATAAGGACCACAAAATGGCCCCAATTAGATAGAACGGTGGAATTAGAATTATATCCCATTACGGTATTCTGTTCAAGGTTCACGACAGATGACTCGGGGAAAAGAAGCTTTAACGTAAAATGTTTTTGGTTAGAAAATAATTAAATGATCCAATCTATCACTGTATCTAGGTAGCATGTAAAAACAAGACGATATTTTCTTATGATGCACATTTAGAAGACATTATTATAACCTTTGGATATATAGTGTATCACTTAATGACTTGGATCAGTTCTGCCCACTGATGATCTTAGATGATCAAAAGATTTTGTTGCGAGTAGTTTTGTTTATTTTTTATCGAACGGCTCAAATAAAAAGTGCTCGGATGATGCCTTTCCCTGTCTTTTTTTTTTTGCTAATTTCTCGTAAATGCCCTTAAAATCACGTTCTGAACACATTGAGCGGCTCGAATCATCGAAATTTAGTTAGAAAAGGAGAAAAAAGGGGACGTCCGCAACTTAATACAGTAAGAGCGCCCTTACAAGAAGCTAACTATAATATATATATATATATATATATATATATATATGTGGCATAAATAAATTTAACTAGGCCTCATTTACACTGATTAAAGTAGACCCAATTGGAATTTATAAGGACCACAAAATGGCCCCAATTAGATAGAACGGTGGAATTAGAATTATATCCCATTACGGTATTCTGTTCAAGGTTCACGACAGATGACTCGGGGAAAAGAAGCTTTTCAAAGTTAAAATTGATAAAAAAATTATCTTCAGTCAACTATGTCTCAAGAAAGATTAAATGGATTGACTATATATTCTCCATTGTAAGGAGTTGGTGAAGAAGTTTGACTATGGAGACTTAATTAGCACGTTCGCAGCAAAAAATATGAGAAGATTAATAATTAAATAATGGATTTAGAGATATTGTAACGGTTGCAATTTTTGGAGATAACTATATACTTATATGGAGTATTTTGTAATGGTAAATATTTTGTAATAGTTTTTTTTTTATGAAACTCTTTGTAGATCAATTTTTTATGAAAAATATAAAGAGGCCTCATTTAAGGGGTTCACTTCCGACCCCAAAGCTTATCAACCAGCACTGGTTCCTTGATAGTGGTTAGTGATTGTTGAATTTGAATTTTTGCCTTCGGAATAGAAAAAATTACTAGAAGAAAACGGATTGCTATTGCTGCGATTTGATCCATTAGATCCAGCGCATAGATATTTGTGACACAAACCTTATTTTTTTGGGTGGATTTGGATTGAGAAGTTAAAGTAACTTATTTTTCTATCTTTATTTGAATTTTTTTTGCATTGGTTTGTTTTGCGTCAAACTTTTGTGACTTATAGATTTGTGTAGACGAGAGGAATCGGAAACTCAAAATTTTTGATCGAAACTCATAATTTTTTGAATAAAAACAAAAATAAGTCAAAAAGACAATTTTTTGATGAACTTATTTTTGCCTTTTTTAAAAAAATTATGTGTTTCGATCAAAATTTTATACTTTTCCGATTCCTCTCGCCCAGACGAATCAATAAGTTATAAAAGTTTGATGCAAAACTAATAAGTAATGCGAGTTTTTTTTGAATGAAAATAAAAAAAATAAAAAGTTACTACGGAGTATTTGACTTTTACAGCCAAATCCATAGTTTATTCAAAAAAATATGATTATGAATTAGTTATTTGGCCTCTCTTTCCCTTTGACCTACTATTCATTATTGAATTATTCCATTAATTGAGGAGTCTAAATTTTCTTTCATTGGATCATATTTGTGCTGCAACCACAGTGGTGCAGAACATTTGAGTGTACTGTACATCCGAATCTCTCTCAATGCTTCTCTTTTTTTATTGGTCTGATTTCTCCTTTTTATCCTTGTAATAAATGAAATTTTCTTTGCCATTAAAACAAAATATATGGAGAAAATTAAAAATAAAGATGATTTGAAAACTCTGGTCCCCATTTTTCAGTTTTCTCTGTGTGTGTTTTCTATATCGGGTGATAAATGTGAAGGTGACTCGACATGAGTGATGACTACAGCATGTCCTGAAGCTCTGGACAAATTGATTCACAATTCACAAGGTACTGAAAATTCCAGTCCACAAGTGTGAATACCAATCTTCCATTCATTTCAATTTTTTTTCCTTATCTTTTTAGTGCCAAACTTGCACACGTTTTTGGTGCTTCTTAGATGGACGGTGTTGCAAACTTGCACATGTAATGGGTAGGGGAGGGAATTTCCGATACGAAATTAGGGAGTTAGGGTCAGTTATTTCTAAAACGGAATACGAATATGACACAACACCATAACACAAAAAGTTAAATAGGTCGGGTTAAGATTGAGAGAATTTTGACACGAACAAGAGATGACATGACACGACATGACATGACGTGGGGTGGGAATTTATGAGAGGACAGGATAACACGATACAAACCCAACACGAAGTTAGCAGGTTAGGGTCTAACACGGAACACAAAGATGACACGACGCAATAACACGAAAAATTAAACAAGTCGGGTTAGGATTAAGAGAATTCTAACACAAATACGACAGGACACGATGTCCACCCCTAGTTCTAGGTGGTTGGTCCTTCGCATTAGGACGATTTTTTTTTCCATGTGGCAGTAGAAAAGGAGCACATGATTCAAAAATTGAGGTACTGGGGCCATAGCCTCTATAAATACCTTTCAATTCACAGCACAAAGTCTAGAGTGTATTTGCCTTGTTTTCCCTCTTGACTTCATCTGAAAACACTTCCTTAAACAATGTCAACATTCACAGTGACTAGGCAAGAGACGAGACTGGTGGTGCCCGCGGAAACAACACCGCGTGAACTAAAACAACTCTCAGACATAGACGACCAAGAGGGTCTCCGGTTTCAAATTCCGGTGATTATGTTTTACGAAAGCAAT
This sequence comes from Rhododendron mucronatum var. ripense, assembly GCA_019656295.1. Classification (NCBI taxonomy): domain Eukaryota; kingdom Viridiplantae; phylum Streptophyta; class Magnoliopsida; order Ericales; family Ericaceae; genus Rhododendron; species Rhododendron mucronatum. The sequence continues at coordinate 1,254,308 of BPLT01000159.1, read as the reverse complement.
CCTTTCATGGAAGGAGAAGACCCTGTGAGTGTCATCAGAGAAGGACTAGCCAAAGCACTTTCGTTTTACTACCCATTTGCCGGGAGGCTTGTTGAAGGGCCTAACCGGAAGCTTCTGGTGGATTGCACGAGCGAGGGGGTTTTGTTTGTAGAGGCCGATGCAGAAGTTGAGCTCAACCGACTTGGTGACGCGATTCTTCCAGGGAGTCCGGTGTTGGAGGAGCTTCTTCATGATGTTCCTGGCTCTGATGGAATCCTTGGCTGCCCTCTCTTGTTGCTTCAGGTAGAGTTAGCTACTTAGAGCTTCTCTTTTTATTTTTAGAATTTTCAAAAAATAGGAATGAAAATATATTTGGTGCACTACTTTCATTTCCAAATTAATAATGTAAATAGCTTTCACTATTTTGAAAAACCGGCTGCCAAAACCTTCCCAACCTTCCGCTTCAGCTTAACCCAGCTTGTCATTTGACTCATGCACCTTCTCACTACATCAGAGGAAGACCAAAGACCCAAAATACAACCCCAACCAATGGCGGACCCAAAAATTTCTCTCTTAGATATATTAACACATGAAGAACACAAAGTTTCTCTCTTAGATTTGCTCTTGCCTCCCTCTAGCTCACTAAAGAAAAGTTAGGAACCCTAAAACAATGTTGAAGATGTATTTATACCCTAAGGCCTCAAGTTACATTTAAAACTCGCAGAATATATTATTGTTCTGAGACCGCCCAGGCGAAAATTTAGAGAGTCGGATTTCTACAGATTGGCAAAGCCGTTCGGACAGAAATGAAAGCCGTCCTTACGGGATTTTCAGCATTCTCTCCCATGCTTCCGGGCCACTCCTGCAGCTTCCTACTTTGTGTTCGCACGTCCTAAGCACTTCCACTTCGCATATTTAAGCCTTAACCACCCTCCAAGGCCTCAAACATTACTAAACAACTAAAAACATCAAATAACAACCCAAACGGCCTAACAACGCATGAATAATTAGGGAGACTAATTAGGTGCTTTTCGGCACCTATCACCGTCACATCTGATCTGTTTCAACTTCGCATAGCTTTTGGTGCATTACATAAGTCAGACCTTGCACCAATCCCCACAGCTCAGCTTTCTTGACTATCGATAGATGCTGGCAAGAAATGTGATTCTGGATAGAGTACTTACTCTTGTAACAAATGTGCATATTCGTATTCACGTGTAATGTTCACATCAAGTTTTTTTTTTTGTTGGTGAATGTAGGTGACTCGATTTAGGTGCGGTGGATTCGCCATTGCCCTGCGCCTGAACCACACAATGAGTGATGGAGCTGGTCTGGTCCAATTCCTAAGTGCAATCGCGGAGTTCGCCCAAGGGAAAGAAGTCACTGCACCTTCTGTGTCACCTGTGTGGCAAAGGGAGCTCCTATCTGCAAGACATCCTCCCCAAATTACATGCCTTCACCACGAATTCGAACAAGTGCTCGACACCAACAACGATGATGCCAACTCAACTCCGATCCAAAAACCTTTCTTCTTTGGTCCCAAGGAGATCAGAGCTATTCGAAACCATCTCCCCCCGCATGCAAGTGCCTCCACATTCGAGGTCTTGACCGCATGCTTGTGGAGGTGTCGCACTCGTGCACTCGCGCTAGACCCTAACAACACCGTCAGAGTTTCTTGCCTTGTCAATGGTCGCAGCTTGCCTGGCCTGATTGTGCCTCATGGGTACTACGGTAACGTCATTATCTATCCTGCAGCAGTTTCAAAGGCTGGAAAGGTATGTTCTTTTCCACTGGAATACACGGTGGAGTTGGTAAAAACTGCAAAGCTGCAAATAACAACTGAGTATTTCAGATCAGTAGCGGATCTTATGGTGATTAAAGGGCGGCCTTTGTACACCGTGGCAGGAAACTTTATTGTTTCTGACGTAAGACGTCTTGGCTTAGACACAGTGGATTTTGGGTGGGGGAAACCGGTGTATGGCGGCCTCGCCGGGGCGTTTCCTGGGTTAAGCTTCTATATGAATTTCAAAGATGGAATTGTGATTCCAATATGCTTGCCAGAACCAGTCATGGAAAGGTTTGAGGAGGAGTTGAAGAAAATGACTAAGGAGCCTTTCGATGGTTCAGTTGGTCACAGGCCCCCTAAGATCACATCTATGCTCTAAACTGAGAAATCAAATCTGCAACAATGAATATAGTAAGCATTTTTTAGATTCACCGTAAAAAGGGATGGCTCTATGGTGAAGGTCTAAGATTTAGAATGTGTATTCCAAGGTCTCAAGTTCAACTTCTATCGCCTCAATTCTTGAGGTCGATCACTTGAAACGATTGTAGAAGGAGCTGTATGGATTAATCCGAGGCGCATGCAAGTTGGCTCTAAGCACTCTATATTATCCAAAAATATATGTACTTTAAGATAGTATGTCCCTTATAGACGGAGAAAAAGCATACACAAACTATGTGGAATATATGGTTGTAGTGTGGGCTTTATCATTTTAATTTTTCAATAACAAGCTCAAAAATTCTAGTCGTCATTGTATAGCTAGGTGAGTTAACGCTAACATTTTTTGTTATTCTTTGTTTCGTTATTTTTGTCATTTTTTTTGAAATTTTGTTGAATTTGTATTTTATTTTTTGGTATGTTCCTTTCCACGGGAATACACGGCGGAGTTGGTAAAAATGGCAAAGCCCCAAATAACCACCAAATATTTTAGATCGGTGGCAGATCTTGTAGTGATTAAAGGGGTACGTCTAAGGTCCAGTCCAGTTTTAATAGTGTCCATTCTGTCCAATTTTAGGCCATTGCGGGTCCCTCCCTGGCCCACAATCGTTAATTTTCTATAGCCCATTGAGTATATCATCCACGCAAAAAATTAGCATGGTTAAACATCGATAGGTACATGAACGAAATTTATTTGTACAAAAAAATGCAATGACCGAAAATAAAATGAAACTCATAATTGCCCTTTTTTTTCCTTGTACAAATATATTTCGTTAATGTAACTATCAATGTTTGATCATGTTAATTTTTTCGTAAATGACATATTAGACGAGCTCTATAAATAAATGATTCTGATCATTGTTGTTGACCCACGGCAAAAAAACTGGACCGAACTGGACATTGTTAAAACTGGACTGGACATGGCCTTTTACCCCCAACATTATAGGGAATCATCCAGGGACACTTGGCAGCCTTGGAATCAATTTTAAATCCATGATTTACAAGTTTTAAACGTGGGAAGTTAACAGCTATGAGCATTACATGCTTTGACCAAGTCAAGACTCCAAGAATGGCAATCATGGAACACATGGCGGCTCACGGTTGGAGGAGCCAAGAAGCAACGAGTAAGGGGTGCGGACCAATCAAACGGAGCGCTTAACCAAAATATAAATGTATAATAGGAAAAAGATGATAGATGTTTGCTCACCAAATTATTTGTTACCTCACAATAAAAATCTTTTCGATGCCCTTTAAATAAAAAATTATAGAATAGCCATTTTTCCTCATATTTATGAAGTACCAGCAATGTCCAATGGAGTTGATGAATTGTGGGGAAAAGCAGGAAAGTTGCATATAGGGCCTTTGGCATCATCTTATCAAGAATCCTCTTCACTTTGATTAGTTGTTTGTCATTGAGGATTAACTATTTACGAAGTAATAAAACGAATCTTGTAGTGAAAGGAAATTACATTAACTCACCAAAAACGGATAATCACCAGAAAGAAGTATAAGTCCAACGTATATCACGAGTTCACTACTAGTGTTTTACCACAAAGAAGCCGGGAAACACAAAAAACTTGGCTAGTTGGGTTTCCAATATGAAAGTCGGTTGCTGGTCTACGTGTTGTTGCATAAAAATATTCATGTAAGTATCAACAGACTGTATAAAAGAACAGAATCCATACAGTTAGCAAAGTATCTACGATTAGCAGTATCTGTATAGTTAACCAGTGAAATTTAAACATTACCCGGGTTGATAATGTTGTTTCAAACAACAGGTTCTCTATGTCATCAACAGTGACATATATGCATTTGTTCATTTTTCGAAGACCATACTACAATACTGCAAAAGAAAAATACAATGAAAATAACTTGTCAAAAGTCTCCAAACTCTGCATTATTTCGACAATACACAGAAATGAGACTAATTTTTTTAAATTTTTTTTACCTGCTGTCTGCTGTATTCCAAAGTATTTCAATCGCCATCCAACTTTCACGACTTAAAAGCTTTGGTACCCAAGCATTTGCTTTCAACTTTCTCAGTTTCTTTTTTTCGCTTCCGTCCTCTTGAGGCTCGACGAGTCATCTACATCTATGAGAAGCTCTTTTGCAATCTTCGTCTTTTTCTTTACTTCTTCATAGACAAAATCTCCCTCTGTGTTCTTCCATCTTTCTCTTCTCTTGAGTGCTATGATTTTCAAATTTGGAGAGATTAGAGAATTTTCTGCCTTACGCTTCTGTTTCTCTTCATGCACTCTAATATCTATGAGTTCCAATTCAATCTACTCCTTCTCATGTTCAAGTCTTCGGATTTTTTCAAGAGTTGCGTTTTGCGTTACTTGATACACCACGCCCTCGGTCTCATCAGCATAACATTATGTTACCTCATGAACTTGGAACTCCTCAATTTGCATTTCTAATTCCCTGTTGACGTCTTGTTGTTTAGCCTTTTGCTTCTCAAGGACACTGGTTTTGTTCAAAAATGTCTATATGTATTTGTCCTTTGCCCGACACAACTTATTTTGTTTATCAACATTCTGGACTTCATTTTTCATTGCCACTTCTGTATCTTCAATTTTTCTTATCAATGTTGTAATCTGCTGATCTTTAGATTGTAGCACAATGTCATTGTCTTCTTGCATTTTCAATTTCTCAAGCTTCAATTGCTCATTTTCCTTCTCCAAACTTTCAACCTTCTCAATGAGATCCTTCTGCAACGATTGTTTTTGGTTCTTGAGTTCATGCATCGTTGTGAGTGGGCCTTTGGTCATAACATCTTTCAACATTACAATTTGTTTGTCTTGACTTTACACCAATTTCTTCAATTTTGCAATCTCGTCATTGAGAGACTCGCAAATCGATTCTTTCTCAATCTCCATCTGCTTCTTTTCATTCTCCAAACATTCGATCTTTGTGGACATATCATTTGTAATTGAGTCTTTTTCCTTCCTCAATTCGTCAATCATAGCAAGTGCATCATTGTTTGATTGTTTCTCAATCTCCATCTGCTTCTCCAAATATTTAATCTTTTTAGTGAGATTATCACTAATTGAGTGTCTTTCTTCTGTCAATTCATCAAGCATTGCAGGTGCATGCTTCTTTGAATAATCTAATATGTTATCTACAAGTTTCTTCAAGCATTCATCTTCTTCTTGTGGTAGTGATTTCCCACTCAATGTATTAGGTTCAAGAGTTGAATCTGAATTATATTTGGGAGATGTCACGTTTGAAACTAACAGGCTGTGATTCATCTATTTCGCATGACCGCAATGGAGGTTGAAACATATCAGTGGGAGTATTGAAATCATCCAACCCACAACTGTCAGGCATGTTTTCAACTTCAGTAACTTCAACTTTCTCCCCCTTATCTTGCTGAACTTCAAATTGAGCTTCAACAAGTTGAACAAATTCATCATTCTTCACCTCATGTTGCTTGACTTCATCTTTCTCCCCAACATCTTGCTGAACCTGATCTTGCTAAACCTCATGTTGTTGAAATTCAGATTCAACTTTTTCTTCAATGGTTTGTTCAAGTGTTCCATCATTTACCTACAAAGAGGCAAGGCCATTAAATCACATTAAACTACGAAGTTTCTTTAGAGACAGGTCTCCTTATGAACATTAAAATCAAATATGAAAAATTAACCACTATGTTACCTTCTCATCTGGGAGTTGCTGCAACTATTTCACATCTTTGAGCGCTTTCCGCAGCTTTGCAATGTTCCACTTGAGCAAGCTTGGAATAGAATCTGGGCTCTCTTGGTTCAGGATGTTGCTATGCTCACAAAGCTAATACTGCACAACAGAATTACAACTTAAAAGACACATATAATTATTTTTTAGACAAACAAATGTAAAGAGTTATATTGTCAACTACCAGTAATAGAATTGAAGAACCTTTGACTTCTTTGGGATCTTTATGTTCCACGTGAGTAGATTTCAGCAAGTACTTACAAATAGCTCCCGCCCAATCAAATTGTTTAATCTTATTCAAGTCTTCCATATAGCGAACATAAATCTAATTAATTGTGATTCCACTTGTAGAGAAGAACAACGTCCCACAAAGGAACAAACACAACAATCTTGCGATATCATCCATATCTTCTTGCAAGTTGCCGTTTTCTTTTTCTTTTAAAAGCTTCTTGATTATTGAGGTATCCAATCTTTTCCTCTTTATTTTCTACTTGAACGCTAACTGCACATCTTCTTTCTTACAATAACCTTGGTTTATCTCCTCATTTGCCCATGAAATTATCCCAAAAATCAACTTCACATCTTCCCTTTCGAGCTTGACATGTTTGTTTTCCAATCTATTCGAGCTTGGCATGTTTGTTTTCAATCTAAATGTTCTTGTATTTGCATCATACAACTCTGCAATTTTAACAACCACCTCATCAAACTTTCTACAATGATCACTCTTCACTTTCTCCTCAATAAATGCATTGATCAAATGCCAAAAAGGTATTTTTTTAGGGAATCCTAGAGTGCAGTAGTGACAGGAAACCCTTTCATTAATCTAATCATCGCTTGCATGTTACATCTATTAAAAGTGATGTGTTGTGACTCTTCAGTCGCTAGTGTCTCTTGAGTCTCAATCATAATTCTTGGTCTCTTTCTAAGAGGTTGCGACCGAGGCGCAACTTGTTCTATGTTGATTCCTAGGTTTGTTGGCGATCTAACCCAAAGGTCATATTGAGATTGAGCATGTCTTTCATGTGAAGTGCTTGACGATTTCTTAGTCCTAAAATAATGGGTTGCCCCAAGCGTAGGGCGGAGACCAACGTAGTACAATATCCGGTAAGTCTGGAGTCGAATCCACAGAGATGGTGTTGTGTGCTGACTAAGAATTCAGGCTTAACTAGTTTAACGAGGCTCTTAAATAGCCACCCCTTTCCGGTTTGATTGAGAGATTAACTAAAATAAGAAATTGATTGTACTTTTTCAGAAAATTAAAAGGAGGTACAGTCGTAGGGTTCATAGCACTTGTAACTAGTTCGAATCAACCTGCTCTATTTGGAGTTCTTAAGAACGTTTAATTCTAGATATAAAAAGATACCCCGCAAGATGCGAGACCTATAGTCGCCGTATATCCATGCGCACCGAAGAACGAGTTTTGGACCCCTATTCCCCCATTCACATGGGCTCCGACAATACCCAGGTTCATCCGCGGGAAGTATTTCCAATCTAAAATTACTTTTTTCATTGTTTGATAAAAAGAGCAGCGCCCAAACTAGCCACGGTGTGCTCACCACCCCGCGACTCTACCTATATGACTACTCACACATTATTAAACAAAAAGCAAAATCAATCTTAACTTGCTTCATGCTTGAAATCTAATTTTAACAAAAGATTAAAACTAAACTAAGATCCACGAGCAACTTTAATTAAGAACGAAACGTAAAATAAGTTACCGAAAGATGTGTTCTTAACAAATCTTGAAAGCTTCAAAAGAAAGAATTCTAGAAAGAAAGAACGTGAAAACAAAAGCTGTTAATAAAAAGTACGAACCCTAAAAACAACGTACGGAGGGGTATTTATATTAAAAACCTCAACTCCCGATCTAAAAATCTTAAAGCATTATTTTATTCCCCGATGTGCCCATCGGTATCGATACAGTAGGGGGACATATCGATACACATTTTTTTGATCCATCTTTGATTCATTCTTGCACCATATTTTATCGATACAGACATAAAGCTGTATTGATACCGCTGGCCTTAGTGGGCAACTCTCGAGCTTTGCATGGGATTCGACCACCCAACGTTCCAATGATGTCACCCAACGCCACATGCGCTCTGCTTTCACTCCCCAATGACATTCAAGCCGGCCTTAAGGCCTCGCAATCCAATCTTGGCGCGAAATCCGCCTTATTCTTGCAAAACTTAAAAAAACACAAAACAAAGGAAAGCGCGGCATCAAGTGGAAAAATAGAATAAAATGCGCCTCTAATGCGCTACGTCACCCTACTTAGGTGCTTATATCCAAGATATCACGCACCTATCATGAAGCCTTTGGGACAGATGATGAAGTAACTTCAATTGGTTTTCTTCCCACCAATTTTTTCGTCTTTAACTTCTTTGGCGGATTTGAGATTGTGTCAGCTTTTATAATTCCTTTTGATACTTCCTCATGAGGTAGGACTCCCTCATCACTTGTCTGTTCTTTTGTATATTCTTCATCACTTGTGTGATCTAACTACTTCGACATCCCTTTTCCTCGAACTACTGCACACAAAACAATAAGAAATTGCTTGTAACATATGTTTCAAAATGTAAAATTTTCAGTGTTTGCGAATGTATAATTGCTATAACATTGTCAATTCAAATGAGAAAGTCTAATACTGTCAATTTACAATATTGTTTTCAAATTATAAAACCTAATTTATGGGCAGGCCACGTGGGGTGTCACCAAAAGTTAAGCATATCTTTTCTTTGGAAACCATCTTTACTCGAAATAGATGTTTTGAAGCGTCACTTTGAAGCATATAGTGGCCATGTTGATGCTGAGCTTCGATTTGTACATTTGCTTTCCAAAAATATAAAAAAAAAATCAACTGATTTTGGCACATAAGAAGGTCGAGGAAATTGAATCCAGGGCTACTTACTCTAGTATCACTATGGAGTCAGGCGGGGCCTTGGGGTCATGTTTTATGGGGGGTAAACTGTCACGCCCTCGATTTTTAACGTCAATATAGAAGACTTTCCATAAATAAATCCTCACAATATTCCATACGATCCGACAAGATACTGTAATTCCATTCCCAAAATAATAATTCCGAGTCCATGAGATTACCAAATATTACAATATTGGCTCGACGGCCCCAAATTGGCATAAGTATCAAACTTCGAGTGAGAATTAATAGTTACAATATTCTAAGTCAAAAGAATCACAACTTTAGTTACAAATACATCTTTCAAAAGAAATTTACTAAGATGGATAAGTAACTCTTTTGATTTGCTTCCAAAAGTAATGTCCACACTCCAAGCACTCTAGGCATGCAAGCTATGATTCCGGATTAGTATCTGAAAATAATATAAGGCTTGAGCTACATTAGCCCAGTAGAAAAGTCTACACAAACTCTATATGCAAATGAAATGAGAGATGCCAAGAAAACACAGACTTTCGGATAACAGAGATGCATAGATAAGACAGAAGCACTATATCAGAATCTAAGAACTTAACAACACTTCACTCTTGCCAATTGACTTATCATTGTCCTTTGAATTCCTTTTTACTCAACTTTCGATCTTCACACACACACCACATATGGTTACCTTCCAAACGCTCAGTGGCTCATATGATCCCTATGGGTCTTAGATAGACACATAAGAAATCCCTTTACATCGTCACATCACAAGTTTAATCTATAGACATTCCGGGCATTAGGACCCCGTATACCCAGTCTACATTCCGGGTGATCATGACCCCGTACATCCAATTCTCATTTCGGGTTCTCGGGACCCTGTATATCCGGTTCATAGATTTGGTTTCCAACTTCAAGTTCAGTCGATGTCAACTTTTACCCTACACGTTTCTCGTTTCAACAAATGGCTACCCCACGCATCAACTGCTCATCGCGATCTTCGTTTCATTTTAGGCGGTAATGTATCACATGGTATCCGTAGTCCGTCCACATCTTTCCGTTGATTCAAGTTTTTCCTAACAATTAACTCGACATGCTTATTTCAGTCCATCGGACACCATTCTATATGTGAGACGAGTAATACTTTTCAAAACGCTCGGAAGAATGCGTAAACAAGCTCATTAGAGTCGATGAAAGGCCTCAAATTATGAGTTGGAAGATATAGGAAAGCAGCTGAAAGATACTGCAGTAGCTCAAGAAAGCAGCTGAAAGCTCTTACCGGTAGAACTTGACCTACCGGTAGATGGAAGGTTCCTACCGGTAGAGACTGAAAATAGAAAGGCCAACATTTCGAATTTAATCGGTAGAGACTGAGAACAGAAAGGCCAACATTTTGAATTTGGTAGGTCTTTGGGCTTGACCTGCGAGTAGGTAAGGAATTTCGGTAGAAGTTGAATACAAAGAGCAACTTGTTAAGTAGCTTTTGAGCTGCTGCTATACGTTTGAGTTGGTTACGACTTGTTCTACCGGTAGGAAAGTTCCTACCGGTAGGAAACTGATTTTCTGGCAAAGGAATAACGTTCTACCGGTAGAAAGGACGGGCCTACCGATAGGAATCCAAGAAAAACAAACGATTCTTGCAGCAGCAACAGATTTTCGATCCAAGCTTAAACACGACATTACAAGCACGATTTCATGCAACAAATCACTCATAAAACATATAAAGAGAGGTAGAATTCCCTAACTCAAGTATCCAAGCCGACACCGAAGAGATTGAGCAAGCCCTAGCTTCCGGAATGCAAACCGAACAAAATACTCCAATCCAAGCTTTATCCAACAAGATACAAACTCCAATACGCAAGTAGAAGGTGAAATGGAGGTTGTTTGTTGCGGGTTTTGAGTTTGGAGGTGAGTTGTTGAGAGATGGAGAGAGGGAGTGAGAGAGCCAAGAGAGAGGGAGAGTGAGAGACCGAGAGATGGAGAGGGGAAAATAAATCCCCTGCCACACACCACACACACACACACACAAACATATATATATATATATATACGGGGCGGTTCTATGGACAACTATTTAGACACCTAAAAAAACACCTCATAGTTCCCGATCAAATTTTAATGATCCGAGCCGCTCAATGTGATCAGAATGTGATTTTAAGGGTACTCGCTAAAAATCAGCAAAAAAAAAGACCGGGAAGGGTTTGATCTAAGCAGTTTTTAGTTTAGATTTAACGAACGGTTCAATTAAAAACTGCTCAAAACAAGCACTTCCCGGTTATTTTTTTTGCTAATTTCTCGCAAGCACCCTTAAAATCACATTCTGCACACATTGAACGGTTCGGATTATAAAAATTTGATTGGGAATTATGAGATTGAGATTTTGGGTGTTTTTTTAGGTGTCTAAATAGTTGTCCGCGGAACCATCCCGATATATATTTATATATGTATATATATATATATATCATATTACACTAACACCCATGACTTTTAAGCCTTGCACAATTAACCACCACAATCATATTCACGTCATTTTCATCCTTTCTCCTCAACTATGAACGTTTAAAAGTAAATAAAGAAATTTGCGAGTCTTTACATAAACTGCGTAGGGTGGAACCGTGGAAGACTGGAAGTGGAACCGAAATTAGTTCTGTCTCAAAACAGATTTGTGTAGCCGATCCCAAATTGATTAGGATTAACCTCATTTTATTTTCGTTCAACAAGTCCGAATGGAGCTAGCATGAAGCTGGTATAGAAATAGAGGTTATATCGATGACAAATGCACATAACTTAGAGGCCCAATTTGACATCTTCACCTGCAGTGCACTCTCACCAGCAGGAGGTGATTTCTTACAAGCCCTTTACTGGACGAGATTCCCTTTCCTTTTTCAACTTATTGAATCAAGGGATAAGAGCTTACTGAAAATCCCAGAACCGTTTCATCTTTAACTTTATAAATTAGAGAACATATTTTCCTAAATATCCTTAGCAGACAACAAGTGGGAGGAACTATAAAACTTAATTTATTATTTTAAACATAAAATGTGATCCAAAGGGTTACAATACACAAAATACTGCCACACAGCTTTAAAACAATTGAAAGAGAATTTTTCAATCCCTATAAACTAATGGTTTTAAGTTTGAATTGTATTGTAGAAAGTCTGTCACACTCATGAGTTGATTACATCTCGCATGAATTATGGATTCCTATACATACATGTTCACAATAGGTAGTTGTGGACACCAAGACATTGGTGGTGCAAGTGTGGAGGTAAAGCTAGGGCATTGCTAGGTCCATAAATATTGATGGTTCGATAAATAGTATTGTGGAGTGAACTTTTTTTCCGGAAACGTTAAAAGCACCAGCACATAGCAAGGAAAAGTGAGTATTTTCTTCCCTTTTCAACAAGTGCTAGACATAATGATCAAGAAAAAAAAGTGCTAGACTTACGAAAACACATGGGATACAATAATCCAGAAGTGATTTTGGATTAAGCATTTAATAATCAGCATAATCAACTACATAACGATCAAGAAAAAAAAAACAAGTGCTAGTATTTTCAGAAAAATACTAAACCTAATAAATCTGAAAGCAATCAATTTCATTCTAAGAACCTAATAAATCTCTAGCAAAATCAGTGCTAAACCACAGCTTGTACAGTAATTCAAACAAAATTGAAAAACACCTGCCTTTTCTCCCCATTACAAGACGATGAAGACGTATATGGAGTCGGAGGAGGAGTTGAAGGGAGGAGTTTGAGGAGAAGTCGGACCAACCGAAGACGGTGACGGAGGGAGGAGTTGGATGGTGACACGCGAAAGAGCTACAAGCCTCGACGATGTCGGAATCGCAGAACACGCACCAGAGGCGGGTGCAGGAGACGAAAAGGGGAGAGCTTATTTCGAACAGGAAAGGGTTGTTTCAGGTAGGGAAATTAAGGGCCATCCTTATTGGTTCTTTTAGGAATTGATCTGGGCTGCGAGGGAAGTAGGCCAAAAAAGGTAGACTGGCCCGTAATTTTTTGTTACAAAAATTAAAGTAGGCCTGATGAAGCAACTTTGATGATAGCTCCGACCTTGACCTGCAAAACAAAGCTGATTGCTCGTGTCACCGGTATGGTGGCGTGCCAACCACCCTCCGATGCCTAAGTCAGTAGAAAACCTTTGTAAAAGAGTGGAAGTTCTCTCTGTTAGAGTTGTGTACCGTATATTGGTGCTTTATCGTCGTATTTATAGGCATTACCATCGGAGTTTGAGTCCTTGTAGAACTATACCTCGTAGGTTTCGGATCTCTTCTTTCGAGGAGTGGGGAGTCCTGCCTTAGCTAGGAACCCATGAGCTTCCTGGTAGGGCTAGGAATCCTATCTTCATCTATCATTGTACATATCTCTGGTACTTTGGGTTTATCCCCGTCTCCCCTTATCCCTTGGGATTTATTCCTCTTGTCGTGGCGTCTTTATCTAGATAAACCTATCTTTCGTGTGATACCGTAGAAGTTACACTCTACAAGGGAGCTAGGGGTCGGAGCTGGTCATTGGGCTCTCTTTGAGCTTCATCTGGAGGACGGAGCTGGAAGGTCATTGCTCTGTTCTCTGTAGGCCTTTACAGGAGGTTTGAATGGAGCTAGCTCGTACTCCCCAGGTCCGTGGGCCTGGTGGTGCTAAGCTCCTTGGGTATAATCCACTTATCAGGTACTCCCCTGTTCCTAAGCTCCAGGTTTGCTCTAGAGGTTGGGAACATTGAAAAAGCTCAAATGGCGGTTACCACTCTTTTCTATTTTTCAGAAAGTTTTAAACGCACGGGTCCTATCATGGGACAGGTGTCGAGATTTCTTGCTACTTTGGTTTCAAGAGGTGGACAACGAAGATCCAGGAGCCGTTCTCGGGACTAGTGCTAATCTTTTAGTTTTTCCCCCTGCTTTGATCACTCCTATTTTAGAGCGGCGTTCGAATTTTTCAAGGGATTTCATCGTGAGATTTTCCTTCGTCGTTCTTCTCTGTCACCCGTTAGAGCTCACCCCCCGTAGGTACGCTTCATCTTTCTTTGCTGTTCTTTCTTCGTTTTTACGCTGGATCCTCTCTCTAACACATAAATTACTGACCCGAAGCAAGTCATTCCTGGGGAGTTTATCTGTGCTAGGTTGATTGGTTTTTCCTGCATCCACTTGCACTCTCCCATCATAGAGGATTTTGCACCCTACTCTCTTGTTCTTCAAAATAGGGTTTTCCGCGACCTCTTTTATCTATCTGCTTCTTTGTACCCACAGTTCACTGTTGGAACCCTAATGGCAGAAGGTTTCATTAATTTTTCGTCGATTCTTAACGGTGAAGAGTCGACCATAGAAGAAGAGGTTTTGATGCACCGTCGTAGTAATATTAGGGCTTCGTCTGACATGGGTCAATCTAGCCATGTCAGACATCTATCGCCCCCTGCTCCTTTATCAAGGGGTTCCCGTAGGATTCCTGTTTTCTCTGCCTTTAACATTCCCTCCACTATCACTAACAAAGAGTTAGCTGCTCTTAGAGTTAGGTATTCTATTCCAGAATCTGTTTCCCTTAGAAAACCCTCTGGGTTAGAACGAGCTTGTTCTTTTCTCAAAAATAGGACTTGCCTTTATGTTGGTTCCTTAGAAGGGGGGTTGCGTCTGCCTCTACCCACCGTAGTGAGGGATATTCTGAGTTTTCTTGGGTTGGCACCTAGCCAGATTGTTCCCAATTCTTGGCGCCTCTTGATAGGCTGTACCGCGCTGTAGGGAGCAATGTCTGACGGGTAGACTTCTTTAACGAAAGGGCCTTTTTTGAACCAGTTTTCCGTTAAGGAAGCCCTGGAGGTTCTGGGTGGTTTTATTTCGCGAAGAGGCCTGGTGGAGGGGAACTAGTCACAGAGCTTCCTACTGTGAGTAAGAATTGGAAAGGTAAATTCTTTTTTGTTGGTGGAGATGGTCGAGAGCTTCCTAATTGGGAGGTTGGAACATATACTCCTCAGATTCTCAGTAGATGGGGAATTCCTGTTACAAATTGGAAGCCATTACTTTTTTATAATTGATTGTCTTTTCAATTTGATCTATATACTCACGATTGTTTTTATTTTGGCAGCTAGAGTCTCATTTCCTTTGAACCCTTCTTTGGAGGCAAAGCTGCAGCAAGCCAGGGGCTACTCAGTTCACAGTTGGGAATTGCTTGTGACTTCAGAGTCATTGGCCGCATATTTGTTGGGCCTAGAGACTACTCGTGAGGCCTTAGCACTCTCTAGAGGTAGTTTCTTTTTTGGTTTATTACCATGCTTCTAGCTGATTTTCATATTGCTTTCACTTCTTTTCTTTTCAGAAGAAGAAGGTGAAGTTAAAGAGATGGCACCTAAGATGGACAAAGCCCTTCTGGCCCAATTGAAAGCTGAGAGGGCCAGGCAGTCGCCTGGGGCCGTAGCTCAGAAAAGAAAAAGCTCTCGTCTTCAAAAAGAGCTGAATGTTGAAAGTTTCTTGGATGCTGACCTTTTTATCAATTCTGCTCCTGACTTGGCAGCGGAGCAACCTGTTGACGTGGATGTTGAAAGATCAAAAAGAAAGGCGAAGGGTGTAGTCGTAGATGGTGCTCCTTCAGCTAAAAAATCGAAGGTTCCAACTGGTCCTTCTGTCTTAGGTAATCATCAGGAAGGTCTCGATTGTGTTTCTAAACTGCTTCATACAACTGATGAGGAGTTGATGGGGGAGATGTCTCTCCAAGCTGTTGGGGAGCAAATGTTAGTCGAATTAGCCATGGTATGCTCCCTTCTCCTGCCTTATCATTTTGTGATATATCGCTCTTTTTTCTAACTCTGGCAGGCTGCGATCCGTGGTCAATATCTGACCTCTCAGAGCCACAACTTGGGTAAGCAGGTGATCACTCTTATGGAGGCCAACTTGAAACTCACAAAACAGGGTGCTTTCATGACTGCGGAGCTTCAGAAGGCTACAACCGAGAGAGATACTGCTTTGAAGCTGAAAAAAGGCTAGAGGTGGAGAGGGATACTGCCGTGGCAGCTGCTTGAGATTTGGAGCAAAAGATTTCTGAATGGGACGTGGAGATGGAGAAATACAGGGCTATGAGTCAGGGGGCTATGAGTCAGGGGATGCTTGAGAAGGTGAAGAATGCTCGAAGGGAAGCCATTGAACTCTTCCTGCAGTCCCCTGAGTACCATCAAGACATAACTCAGCAATACTTTGATGGGTTTGAAGCTATGAGGAGCCGGACGGCCTTAGCCTTTCCAAATTTGGATTTTTCCAAATTTGAAGTTGATGATGAAGAGGTGCCCTCTAGCTTTGACGGGGGACGGAGGGAGGAAGAGGAAGGTGATGATGCAGCGTCCAAAGATACATCCGTTCCGAGTTCAGCAATTGTATCCCTTCTCCAGCTCCAGAGAAGAGAAAGTCTCTCTTCCTCTTGAATCTCCAATTTCATCAGTAACACCTCCTGGCCCATCATCTGGTGATGGGCAGGCTGTTGACAGTTCTAACTTGGGACTTTGAAACTTTGAATCCATTTGGGTCTGTAACTAAACACTTCTGAATACTTTCGTTTTTTGACTGTGTTTCTTTCGAAGTGGTCGTTTAGGTTTGGCCTTAACTCTTGACTTGATGGTTACTGGTGATGATCTTTTATGAGATCATTTTTGGAGCCTGTTAGAGGCTTTTTTGAATGACAGGTGTAGATGGGATGAAAGAATACTTTCATTTTTAGGGAAATTCCATATGATCTTTGTGCTTTGCTTCTGCAGATTTATGTGCCCATTGGGCTAGGAATTCTGGTTTGAGGTTTGAATCCTTGTTATATAGATATACTATGTCTTACTCTCCTAAGTGTGTTCGTTGTTTGTGTCCAAACAATGGAGACACTTATTTGATTTTCCCGTGGGTATTCATTGGGTGAGTTGTAGTTTCGTAGAGTGCGTAGCTGTGTTACGTCTATGAGCTTCGATTTTATTCCTGATCTGTTTAATTTGCATAGCTATGCTACGTCTGTGAGCTTAGATATTATTCTTGAGCTCTTTATTTTGCATAGCTGTGCTATGTCTATGAGTTTGGATATTATTCCTGAGCTCTTCATTTTGCATAGCTGTGCTACGTCTATGAGCTTGGATATTATTATTCCTGAGCTCTTCATTTTGCATAGCTGTGCTACGTCTATGAGCTTGGATATTATTCCTGAGCTCTTCATTTTGCATAGCTGTGCTACGTCTATGAGCTTGGATATTTTTCCTGAGCTTTTCATTTTGCATAGCTGTACTACGTCTATGAGCTTGGATATTATTCCTGAGCTCTTCATTTTGCATAACTGTGCTACGTCTATGAGCTTGGATATTTTTCCTGAGCTCTTCATTTTGCATAGCTGTGCTACGTCTATGAGCTTGGATATTATTCCTGAGCTGTTTAATTTGCATAGTTGTGCTACGTCTATGAGCTTGGATATTTTTCCTGAGCTCTTCATTTTGCATAGCTGTGCTATGTCTAATTAATTACATAACATACCAGACTGGCTGTTTATTGCTTTAATTTGAAAGCTATCGTTTAAACTGCCCAAGGTAATCGGGTGTTTAACTTCCAGTTATTTTAAGCAGTTTGAAATGGCGATTTTACCCACAGCTTTGATTATGATCGTGCTAATTGGTTCAGCAAGCGGTTAATGAACCGCCCATGTTTTGCTATAAATACCAACAAATTTCAGAGGATACTTCTCACTTCATAATCAATTCTCGTTTCGTGATGGCCAACGAAGAGCAAAACTCTGACCTGCGTCAAGAGCTGCAGAGTCTGAAGGCAGCCATTGATGGGCTGGCTTCAAAGATGGAGGCCATGGCAGAATCTATTTCTGTCATGGAGAAGACGGTCCACATGATGCTGATAGCCAACTGGGACTAGTTGGAAGCTTTCCGTGGGCAGCCAGCCCTTCCTATTCCCTCTCCTCCAAGGGAGGGAGGTAGTGTTTAGGCTGTAACTTTGTGGGTTTACCCACAAAGTTTTTATGTAAAAAGCTGTCCACACCCCTTAGGGTGTGGATTTATTAATAAAATTTGAGTTTTATTTTTCTGCTTTCTGCTTCTCTTTTTTAATCATGCGTTCAGGAGGAAAAACAAACAATGGTCCCTCGTGGGGATTTTTATTGGCCTCACAGGCTCGTAAGTAAAACATGTGGTCCTAAAAACATCTTTGCTACTAAAGTTTTATTGAAAACTGAAAGTCTCCTAAAAACAGAAACGAAACTAAAAAGCAGAATTAAACTTCCATTGTAAGCACCTACTTGTAGTATTTCTTGAGATGCTCTGCATTCCATGAATTCGGTAGTTCTTTTCCCCTTAGGGTTGCGAGCCTGTATGCACCAGCTTTGACATGGTGTAGGACCTGATAGGGGCCTTCCCAATTTGGGCCGAGCTTGCCCACTTTCTTCCCAGTGGGATCTACTTTCCGTAGAACTAGATCGCCAGTACGAAAGCTTCTTGGTCTAACTTGTGCTTCATGGTACTTGACCATTCTCTGCTGGTAAACGGCTATTTTGGCCATTGTTCATTCCCTCGTTTCTTCCAAGAGATATAGCTCAGCCCTAAGATCCTCCTGGTTTTCTTGGTGGTCGATGCTTGCAGTCCTGTAGTTGAGGAGTTCCACTTCAATGGGGACTACTGCTTCTACCCCGAATGCAAGAGAATATGGTGTTTCTCTAGTTGCAGTTCGGGGTGTTGTCCGATATGCCCATAGCACATTGTAAAGTTCGTCCGGCCAGGTTCCTTTGGCCTCTCGCAGCCTCTTCTTAATCCCCTTTTTGATGGTTCGATTCGTAACTTCAACCTGCCCATTACTTTTGGATGAGCCTTAGAGGCATAATGCACATGTATTCCCTTAGAAATACAGTATGCTTTAAACTGAGCATTGTCAAATTATTTCCCTCGATCCGTAACGATTACTCGTGGCAATCCAAAACGGCTAATGATTAACTTCCATAAGAAGTCAATTGTAACCTCCGCTGTGATTGTGGCTAGTGCCTTAGCTTCAACCCACTTTGTAAAATAATCCACAGCTATTATAGCATACTGGACCTGGCCCGCAGCCATGGGAAGCGGGCCAATCAGGTCTAACCCCTATTGGGCGAATGGCCAAGGTCCTTTCATTGGGGTTAAAACCGTAGGTGATCCATGAATGATATTTGCAAAGCGTTGACATTTTTCACATTTTTGTACCATAGAGTTGCGATCCTTTTGCATGCTGGGCCAATAGCACCCTAACCTGAGGAGTTTGTAAGCTAACATGTGGCCACCTTGGTGATCCCCACAAATTCCTTGGTGGACTTCTTCCATAGCTTACATAGACTCCACTGTGGTGAGACACCTCAGGTAAGGTAATGAGAAACTTCTTCTATTAGCACATCTCCCATCATCAAGTACTTTGCAGCTCTGATTTTGAGCTATCTAGCTTTGACCTTATCTTCTGGTAGTGTCCCATTTGTTATGTAGTCAACTATGGGACCAATCCATGAGTCACTGTAATTGATGGCCTGAACTTGTATATCTGGGGAGACGATACTTGGCAACTCTAAGTATCTTACAGCTGTATTCCGTGGAATGGCTTCCTCCTTAGCCGTGGCTAGCTTTGCCAAATAATCTGCTTCATTGTTTTCCTCCTTTGGGATTCTGACAATATTGAAGCTTTGCATTTTCACAACTTGAGCCTTTACTTTATCCGCATACTTTTGCATTACCTCCTCCTTGACGGTGTATTCCCCGAGGACTTGTCCCAAAAGCAGCTATGAATCGCTTTTGGCCAGCTGTTTACACCCGTTTTTGGCACCCAGTCCTGGGCAAGCGTTGGAAGGCCATTTAATTATCTTTTAATTAAATTGGGCCAAGAAATAGAGATGTATTGGATCAAAATTGATTGGGCCGAACCCATGTTGACTGGGCCCAATTAATGTTAGTTGGATTTGGGCTCAGAATTAGAAGGTCGTGGGCCTATTTACAAAAAGAATTCAGCCGGCCCATGATTTGTTCAAGCTTGATAAGTATTTTTGTGGGTTAAATATGTTAAAGGGCCATTTAATTTAATTAAATGGCCCATTACCCAAGTGGCCCATGAAAAGTGGAGAGAAAGAAGGGAATTGTTGGCTGTTGGAAGGCCATTTGACCGAGTCAAATGGCTGGAGGTTCTTTGTCAGCCACAAAAGAAGGAGAGAAAATAGGCACATCACCTTAATTGGTCTTTTTTCAACCTTTTAACGGCTCATGATCCAAGTAAACACATGGGTAATTGATATTTACTTCCAATAACCACCCATGATCTCACTAAAATCTGTTAGTGGGAAGTTACTTGGGACACGTGGCAACATCTGGAGCTTACTCGGGACACATGGCAGCTCGTGATGAAGATGGGAAGTTTGGCCCAGATCTGGACCAGTACACTATTTACCCACGTTCTTGTGTAACTTCTAAATAACTACCCACTATCCCATGATCCCATGAAGTGGAAGTTACAAAGGACATGTGTCATCACAAGAGAAGGCCAACACATCCGCTTTGCATGCAATGCCGTGGCCTATAAATACTAGAAGACAAGAAGGAAAAAGGGTCCACACACCAATCAAGCTCAACGCTTAAAATCAAAGCCTTCCCAGCGAAGCAACCAAAGTCTTCCCAGTGAAGCAATTATCTCATTTCTCACCTTTACTCAATTACTTCTCCAAGTAGTTCGAGTTTCTATCTCTCTTGTATCCCAATTTTATTACTACGACGTAATAAAATTATTCATATCTCTCTTATACCCCAACTTTGTTATTACGATATATCAAAGTTATTCTACGTTGCTACTTTTTTTCCTACACGGTTAGGAAATTATTAAGTCCTCGCTCGTAGAGGCAAAACCACGAACCATCACTGCAATCCAGCCCTTAGGTTTGCAGCACTATCGCCCTCACAGATTCGAAGTCAGAAAAGGGACGCCCAGTCCTTACGTTAGACGCGACAAGTCTTGGCACGCCCGCACGCTCAGTCCTTGAGCATTTTCGTAGCCGAACATCTTTTGGCACGCCCGGTGGGACCCTAATCGTCTAAGGGTTTTATCATGGTCAAGAAGCCGCAACAACAGCAGCAACCGGACCCTCCACAAAGTCCTGAGGAAGTGGCAGTCGACGTGCCCTTACTCGAGGAAGCTGGTCCTCAGATCAGTGCCCAAGATCTTAGCGACGCTACTGACAGCGTCAAAAATTATATGTTTATGGCGGGACGTGAGATCTCCAATAACGTTACGAGTTCAATCTCTCAATCGTTCGCTCAGTCCTTGGAACCTCTGACCATATCAGTCAACAAAATGATTGCTACGCTTACAGAGAGGCTACCGCTCGCTCCTCAGCAGCAGGGCTTTCCACAGTTTGGTGTCTTTGGCAACGGTCAAGACCAAGCTGGCTTATTGGGGGTACCTCCCCCTCCTCAAATGTTTTATCACGCTACTTCATCTAATAGCCCTGCACTCGGGGGGCAAAAGGAGAAGTGAGTCGTGATTGGAGGAGCTGCGACGCCTCCAAATAATGATCAAAGATTTGTTTTGGTTGAGGACCAGAGCAAGCCCGACAAACCTGACAAATCTGACAAGACAGACAGAAGGCCTTCGCAAGGAGGCCAGAGCTCTGGAAAGGATAAAGGTGTTGCACGTACTCCTCAAAGCTCTGATACTCGGGGGGCAAGTCCAGTCCAGGACCAGGAGGCACAAGAGGCGCTCCCACAGCCGCCTCCTGAGCCAGACCTAATCATGGGAAGAGATCAAGTCTTGAACCTACTCCAGGAGCAGTTGGGACCCGGGTTCAGACCTTTGGGAAGGCCAATGTATAGGAAGCCTCATACCGAGGGGGTGGACAATACACCCTTCCCAAAGGGCTATAGAGTCCCAGAATTCCAAACCTTCAATGGTGAGAGCATGCAGTCAACCGTAGAGCACATTGCCAGGTTTCAAGTTCAATGTGGAGAGGCTGGAACCATTGATGCACTGAAGTTGAGGCTCTTTCCCAATTCTCTTACTGGGACAGCCTTCACTTGGTACATCAATCTGCCACCTAACTCGGTTCAGACCTGGGCACAGTTAGAGGAGATGTTCCACCAGCAGTTCTACAGGGTAGAACCAGAAGTGACGTTGGCAGATCTCTCATGCTATCGCCAAACCCATCTGGAGTCAGTAGAGTCCTACCTCCTTCGTTTCAAGACTGCTAGATTCAAGTGCAAGATAGTCCTTCCTGAGGCCGAATACGTGCGAATAGCACTAAACGGCCTGAGCTTTGAAATGAAGAAGAAGTTCTATGGAACGGAGTTCAGAGACCTGTTTGAATTATCTTCCAAGGCTTCTCATTATGAAAAGTTCTTGGCAGAAGAGCAGGACAGGAAGACAGCATCCAAAGGGACGTATTACCGCGACCCTAACTATGAGGTGGCTGCAGTAGAAGCAGAGGTAGACCCAGACGTGGCAGTGGCTGAAATCATCAACAAAAAGCCATACGTTTGTAAGGCTTTTGTCAAGATGGAGCCCACAAAGCAGCCAGCCCAGAACACTTTCAATAAGTCAACCAGGACTTATACTTTTGACGTGGGTAGGGCTGAAGCTATCTTCGATCAACTCCTTGCTGACAAGCTGCTCAAACTGCCTTTCGGTCACAAGATTCCAACCCCGGAAGAACTGAAGGGCAAAGAATATTGTAAGTATCACAATTCCTGGAGTCATACTACTAATAATTGCATAGTATTCAGAAATGACATCCAGGATAAGATTGAACGAGGGGAGTTCAAGTTTCCCGAGAAAGACAAGCAGCCTATGGGAGTGGATGGCAATCCCTTTCCCTCAGGGCTGAGCACGAATATGGTCTCTGTCAACATGAGAGACATGCCTAGGGCTGTCCCTAGGCCGAAGATAAGCTTGGGAGCCCCTTCGAGAGCTGTGTACAAGTCCAGCCCCGGCAGGTTCTGGGATTCCTTTTATGATGAAGGGAATGTCAGGACTGAGCGAGTCAGGAGGTTCGAAAAGCAAAACTCGTGGTGGTCCAGACCTTCAGGAGTGAAGAAACCAGAAAAACCAACCTGCTCTATGGTGTGTACAGAATGTGGACACCATGCCAGTCCTAACAAGCCGGCCCTGAAGAGCGTTATTGTTGGAAGGGTTGAGTCAAGTCATAAGGAGCCTTACAGATCTAAAGGAAGGAGGGTTGTACGGGAATCTGTGTTCAACCGAATTCAGCCAGGGTTGGTTGAAATTGAAGATGAGCTCGTCAATTTGAGGATATCTGCTCCTTCTAAGGATAAGCCAAGGGTTGTTAAACCTCCAGCCACTCCCCTAAACGAGTGGCACAGGGTTGAACATCCCAAGTTTCCATCCAAACCTCCACCTCTGTCCAAATCTCAAAAAAGGCGCCGCCAACGATTCAGACAGGCAGCTAGAAGAGCTGATGAAGAAGCAAACCTACTGGATGATCCAATGAAGGAGGATGTCCCGGAAGAAGAGGTGGAAGTCCTAGAAGAGCCTATGGTTGAAGAGCCTAAGGCTAGAAGAGTATACAAGCCTTTGGAAAGGACTGTGGAAGAGGCTATCATCAAGCCTCCTCCGAGGACTTTACCGAAGAAGCAGCTCCCAGCTGGGAAAACATACAAAGAGGCTGTTACCCAACGCCTTCAAAGCAAGCCGCTATACCCAAGAAACAACCTCTCTTGGAAAGAACGCTTGAAGAAGCCAGGATTCAGCCCTCACCAAGGCAAGTCACTTTGCTCCAGAAGTCAGCTCTTCAACCAAGGAAGTCAGACTCAGGGGGCAAGTCGAAGTTGAATCCACAGGCTAAGGTATTTGTGCCTGGACAGGGTTCTAATATGCAGTGCAATATGGTCGTATTCTTACCGGCAGAACTGGAAGCCAAGGACAACACCCCAAGAGCTATGGAGGGGGATGTTGAAGAAATGGGGCAGACAGCGGAGATTCTTAATGACTCCTTCTCAGTAGGATTGAATGGGCCTTCAGTGATTGTGCTGAAGGACGAGACTGAAGAGAAGAGTGAGGATCGTGCAGCTAGTGTGATCTTTGAGAGGCCAAGCCCTACGATGAACAAACACATCAAGCCTTTGTACATTGCTGGTTGCCTTGATGGGATGCCGATGAACCGTATCTTGGTAGATAACGGGTTAGCAGCTAACCTCATTCCTAAGTCCATGATGCAGAGGCTCGGGAAGACTGATCAAGACCTGGTCTCATGCAATGCCGCTTTGACTGATTTCACCGGGAAAGAGACAACATGCCAAGGTATCTTGATCATGAACCTAACGATAGGATCCAAGACCTTAACAACACCTTTCTTTGTTGTTAATTCACACTCTTCCTTCAATGTTCTACTTGGGAGAGATTGGATTCACTCCTGTTTGGCGGTTCCCTCGACCCTTCACCAATGTCTTATTTTTTGGAATCAAGACGATGTGGAGGTGATATGGGCTGACCGTAGACCATTCAAGGCCTCTACCAACCATGCAGAGGCCCACTTATATGAGGAGGGGGTTGGTCCAATGAAGGTGGCAGGCCTTGACAAGTATGGCCGCCATAAAATAGCCCCCATTCATAACAACAAGTCAGCTGAAGAGGTGAAGGCACTTTTTCAAGAATTAATCGGTCCAATGATTACGGAGTCAAGTAGACCGATTATAGCTTCATCCAAACATTCTTCTCAATGTCAGTAAGCCCTTCAGAAGCAGAGAAGCATGTGGCCCTTCGAACCACATTGTCAAAATTCGAAGCTTATTTACTAGAGAAGAGGCTAAGGGGAAGTCAAGAGCCAGAAGAAGATCTTTCGGCCTGTGCGGCCGAAGTTATCAACGAGGATGAAAACCTGGTTGAAGATCTTGATGAAATCCGCTTGGAAGACCTAGAAGCAGCCCCAGCCAAGTTAGATGATTTAAAGGCAGACGTGCAAGATCCTTTGGAAGAAGTTAATTTGGGAGATACAGAGAATCCCAAACCTGTATATATTAGTCAACTTCTGCCAAAGGATGTGAAGGAGAAACTCATCCAGCTCTTGAAGGAGTTCAAGTCCTGTTTTGCTTGGACGTACGAAGAGCTTCCAGGCCTGTCCAGAGACCTAGTGGAGCACAAGCTTCCCATTCAACCAGAATTCAGACCTTTCAAACAACCGCCAAGGAGGATGTCCAATGAGGTCTATCTACAGGTCAAGGATGAGATCGAACGTCTTTTCAACGCTGGGTTCATACGCACAGCCAGGTACGTCACTTGGCTCTCTAACATTGTTCCAGTCCTTAAGAAGAATGGCAAGGTCAGAGTATGCGTGGACTTTAGAAACTTGAACTTGGCTTCCCCAAAGGACGAGTATCCGATGCCAGTGGTAGATCAATTGGTGGATGGAGCTTCTGGTCACAAGGTTTTGTCCTTCATGGATGGACATTCTGGATACAACCAGATCTTTATCGATGAGGCCGATACGGCTAAGACTGCTTTTAGGTGTCCTGGAGCCCTAGGAACCTTTGAGTGGGTCGTAATGCCCTTCGGCCTAAAGAATGCAGGTGCTACATTCCAACGAGCAATGAACGCCGTTTTTCACGATTTCATTGGCCACTTCATGGAGATCTACATTGATGATATTGTGGTCAAGTCTCAGTCCTATGATGAACATTTGGAACATTTAAGGAAGTCTTTCTTGAGAATGCAACAATTCGATTTGAAAGTAAATCCCTTAAAGTGTGCCTTCGGGGTCTCCGCAGGCAAGTTCCTTGGATTTTTAGTCCACAACAGAGGGATTGAGGTTGACAAGAACAAGGCCAAAGCAATCATGGAAGCAAAGCCTCCTACCACCAAGAGGGAGCTTCAGAAGCTCTTGGGTTCATTCAACTTCTTGAGAAGGTTCATCTCAAACCTAGCTGGAAAGGTTCAGGTCTTTTCTCCGCTCTTGAAGCTGAAAGACCATGACACTTTTGTATGGGAGGCAAGCCATCAGAAGGCCTTTGATGAGATCAAAGGCTATTTAGCAACGGCTCCAGTCCTTATGCCTCCTATCAAGAACAAGCCGTTGAAACTCTACATCTCAGCAGCTGAAGGCTCTATTGGAGGCCTTTTAGCACAAGACAACGCTCAAGGAAAGGAACAGGCGGTTTATTATTTAAGTAGGTTGTTGACTCCTTGTGAAAGGAGATACACTCCTATTGAAAAGATTTGTCTTGCCTTGTACTTTTCAGCAATAAAATTGAGGCACTACATGCTTCCCGTTTTGGTTTACATTATGAGTAAAACAGACCTAGTTAAGTACTTGCTTTCTCGGCCAATCATGAGAGGCCGAATTGGCAAATGGTCTTTAGCTCTAATGGAATTCAGCTTCCAATATGTTCCTCAAAAAGCTGTGAAGGGCCAGGCCTTAGCAGACTTCCTTGCTGATCATCCATGCGTGGATATCGGCGATGAGTCTGATGTAGGACTGAACGCTCTTGAAATCTCACTCACTCCTTGGATACTGCTCTTTGACGGATCAAGGACTCAGGAGGTCTCAGGCTGTGGAGTAATTATTATTTCTCCCCAAGGCTTGAGGACTGAATTGTCCTTTCAATTTGATTTCCCATGTACAATAATCAAGCTGAATATGAGGCAGTCGTTATAGGCCTTGAGATCCTTAGGGATTTAGAGGCCAGAAATGTAAAGGTTATTGGGGATTCAAACCTTGTCATCAATCACCTGGCAGGAAGGTTCAAGTGCTATAGCGAGGACTTGGCTCCTTATTACATGGCAGCAATGCAATTAATCCAAGATTTTGACAATGTAACTGTCGAGCACGTTCCAAGGAGCATGAACACTGAAGCCAACAGCTTAGCTCAGGCCTCAACGGGTCTAAAATTAGCCCCAGAGACGATCCACAAGATCATCACAGTCCGGAAGAGATTGTTACCTTCTGTTAGGAGAAGGGGTCTAGGGCTAGAAGTATTTACTTCTGACTTCACAGGTGAAGAATCAGATGATGAACCCGAAAATGATTGGCGTACACCTATCATCTCTTTCCTTAAGAGGCCTCATCATAGGGCCTCTAGGAAGGTGAGGAGGAGAGCCATGAGCTATATTCTCGTAGGAGACGAGTTATACAAAAAGAGCCCTGAAGATGATCTACTTTTAAGGTGCCTAGGGCACCCTGAAGCCATGAGAGTCATGAGTGAGGTCCACGAAGGAATCTGTGGAGCTCATCAATCAGGGATAAAGATGAGATGGTTGATCAGAAGGTATGGATACTATTGGCCAACTATTTTAGAGGACTGTATTCGTTTTTCCAAGGGATGTCAGCCCTGTCAAGCCCATGGCCCAATTCAGCATGTCCCTGCAGCTGATTATCATGCCGTGGTCAAGCCTTGGCCATTTAGGGGCTGGGCTCTTGACGTGATTGGAAAGATTTATCCTCCTTCCTCTGGGAATCATGCTTACATCTTGGTAGCCACGGACTACTTTACTAAATGGGCAGAAGCTGTGCCATTAAAGTCCGTGGATCAACAAGAGATAATCAAGGTAATCAAGGAAAGGATCATCCATAGGTTTGGGCTGCCTGAACATTTGGTTGCGGATAGGGGGACGATATTCATGAGAGAGCAAGTGGTTAACTTTGCTGCACAGCAAAAGATCATTGTGTCCAATTCTACTCCTTATTATGCTCAAGGGAACGGTCAGGCCGAGTCCACCAATAGGACTCTGGTCAACATTATAGAGAAAATGGTGGAAGATAATCCAAGGGCATGGCATGAATTACTCTCTGAGGCCTTATGGGCCTACAGAACCTCAAAGAAGGAAGCCACCAACGTGACTCCTTATATGCTGGTGTATGGGCATGATCCAGTCCTACCAATGGAGGTAGCAGTAAAGTCAGCAAGGATAGCATATCAACATGGCCTCACTCCTGCAGATTATACTCAGGCCATGTTGATGGAACTTGAGGACTTAGACGAAGTTAGGCTTGCAACCCTTGACCACATGTTGGTCCAGAAAAGAAGGGTGGCCAGATCTTACGACAAGCGGGTAAGAAAGAAAAGCTTCACTGAAGGGGACTTGGTTTGGAAGGCAGTCCTTCCTTTGGGAGAAAAGAATCCAAGATATGGCAAGTGGTCTCCAACCTGGGAAGGGCCTTACCAAATCGCTCAAGTCCTTAAAGGTAATGTTTATCTTCTTATGGACTTAAATGGTGGTTTGTTTAAACATTTAACAAATGGAAAATACTTAAAGCATCATTATCCTACTACGTGGGAAATGAGAGACTTTGGTGAAATCCAATTTAACAAGCCATAGAAAAGTCTGTTAGCAAGGCCTGAGCAGAGGCCATGGTACCTGTCATGCAAATATTGATAAAGGCCTCAAGCTTAGGCCACCTGTCGTTAAACCAAACCAGTGCCTTGGCCATTTAAGGGAAAGTTCCAGGCCAGGCAGGGAGAGAGCAAAATCAAAGTTATGACAAGTTTAAAACAAAAGGTGAGAATTCAGAAACCAAGACCTACAGACGGCCTTCAAGATTGTTTTTGAGTTCTTCCCAAGATGTGTCAAGGCTGGCAAGCTGGGTCTCGAGCATTTCCCTCTGACCTCGAAGATTTGGCATCTCCTCAACCAGAAGGTTCAATTTCATCTTTTGGCTCCGTGAGCCAGCTTTCAGGTCGTCATGCTGTTTGGACAGATTCGTGGTTTCCTTCCGGAGGTCAACCAAGCGGCCTTCGGCTCGTGCTAATTTGGCCTTAAGATCTGTAATCTCTTCAGAGGTCGCGACAATGTTTGCTTCATTGAATCGCATGTCCTCTTTCAGTTGAAGCCATTCAGCACTGAACTTGGCGAGCTCCACGTCAACCGCCTCTAGCTCTGCCATCTTGGCGTGTACCTTGCTGAGTTCATGGGAGGAAGAGTCATGAGATTTCACCATGTCAGGGAATTCCTTTTGGAAACGGTGGAGTACAGCTTCTTCTCCCCCCAAGGCTTGGGACTTTACGAGTACGTCCATGGCCTTCTTGATATTTGAAGCCCTAGCAGGATGGGCTACAGCTTTGAAGTTTTGGAGCAAGGCCATTCTGAGAGCCGTTTTGGCCTCAGAAACTTCTTCAGAGGAGAACTGAGATTGTGAAGTGGAGCCAAGTCCACTGCCAGAGGTGCCAGAAGTAGCTGCTTTCAACAGATCTTGGGCAGATTTGAACAGAAAGTCCAAGTCCTCATCCTCGTCTTCCTCCGCTACATTGGCAAGTTCAGGCTCAACAGAAGGATTGACTGATGGAGCAGACTGGGCAATTGGAGATCTGGGTTTCTCTGGAGTCCTTGATGATGCTTCGTGTTCAGGTTCTTGGTCGGATAGGTCAAGTTTCTTCTCTTCAGCCTCTACTTCCTCCTCGAAGTAGTCATCGAGTTCCTGGGGATTGAAAACAAGAGGGAGTTGGTGGTAATACGGGGCCATAAATGCTGGGAATTTCATGTCACAGTACATCCTTACAATTGGATTATGCTCTGTTGCGAACACGGTATTCTCAGAGTCGGCTGGCGTTGAAATCCTTTTTCTCAGTCTCTTTTTCTTCGAAGGGGCTGATTCCGCCTGCTCTTCTTCGCCTTTGGAGGTGACCTGTAGGAAGGGAGATTAGTAGGACATTCAAACAAAGTGTAAGCAGAAGAGCTGAGGAGAGCCCAGACCTTTCCCGAAGGATCAGTTTCGGGAGAGCTTGTCTTAGCACTACTCCGCGTTCTTCCAGCAACTACGGTCTCAGAAGCCTACAGAGAAAATAGAGGCATAATTACCTTATCCTGAAGGATCAAGCAGAGGACTAAAATAGTTCATACCTTTGGCCATTGCCTTTTAGCTGTGGTCTTCACCCTTTTTGGCTTTTGAGCAGGAGGATTGGCAGACACTTCCTTCGGATCATCTTCTGAGCCTGTCAATCAGAAGAGAAATCAGTCCGGACCTGTGAAGAATCAAGGAAATTAAAGCAAAAGCCTCTTTATGTTACCTTTTCTTTTGACACTGGAGGCTAGGGAAGGACGAGCTTGTTGCAAAGGAACAGTTATACCAGGTTCAGGTGCGCCGGTTGGATGAGGCAAAACATTGGTAAGAATGTCTAAATATGGGGCAGAAAAATGCTGTTTCGTATAGCTCCCCCACCAGCTGTCAAATTTCGCTCCCTTGTCAGTACGTTCCACGTAGGCGTGAAGGGCGAAGGTCTTCCTAGCTTCAGGGAGGAGGTTTCTGACTCTTTCCAAGTCCCTCGGCTGGATCACGGGCCTGTCTGTGAAGTCCTCATTCAAGGACTGGTATGGGGGCACAGGAGTAAGCTGGCACAGGCCAAATTGCCTGGCAAATTGAGCCGCATTGTAGTACGCCACTCCGCACTTGTAGTTGGTAGGGGTAAAAGCCATCCCGTACATAAGGTCCCTGGAGATCAAGAAGCTGGTCCAGACCTCCATGTGATCGTCGTAATCATCTCCTGGATCCGAGGCACCTCGTTTCAGCCACCAAGGTACGGTATCCCTTACAAATGGCATCCAATTCTTTCCCATACTCGTAAGTTCGTGGTAGAAAAATTTGAAATAAACACCAAACGCAAATCGAGGGCCACGGGTGTCAATGTAATGAAGGCCATAGCAAGTACTCTCTGGTTTCTTGATCATGGGCGGGGCAAGTTTGGGAAAGTAGGACCACAGCCAGAGGGTGATGATCCACAATGGACCAGGGGCGAAGACAAACTTGTTACTGATCAACTCCTTCATACCTCGGTAAAGGTGAGCCAGGACCAAAGGGCCTAGTGCCAGCTTCTGCCCAGAAGCTAGGGCACAGGCCAGGTCAATAAAATCCTTGGTTACTCTATTGGCAGACACGCAAAAGATGAATTTGTTTAGCCAGTACAAGAGGAAAGCAACGTGTTCACTATCCTCAACAGGACCCTTTCTAGCGTAATGATTGATAAAAGGGGAAAAGGACAAGGGTTCTTTGTACTCAAAGTAGGGGGTTTTTTGGGACAAAAAATAATTGGCCTCAATCCCGTGGGGACGGAGGCCCGTCAAAAAAGCCAAGTCTTGAAGGGTGGGGCTCATGAGACCTACTTTGAAGTGGAAAGAGTTGGTAGTGACTGACCAGAATTGGGAGGCAGCAAGGAAGAGATTTTTATCCATGTCGATCAGAGACCGGCTGAGAAGAATGGCGTCCCTGATTCCGATCTGCTTCCACAGATCTCCTTTAGCCTCTATTACTCGATCCAGCCACTCAATGTACCTGGCGTCAGGTCTATGCCAAAGTCTATTGGGTATTTCTGTAGTAAAGCGACTCTAGTCAAGGCTGGGCGACTCGAAAGGAAGGGCTTCTTCCGCCAGGGGGTACATCGAAGAGAGTTGAGGAGGGAACCCAAGCTGAAAGGCAGGCCCTAATCCTACTCGATCAGCGTTCGCAATCACCAAAACATCATTCGTGATGGCGATGTGTTCATCGGCCAATATCTTACGAATTTGTACAGATAGGCTGTTGGGATTTGGGGGTGGTGTGTGAGCTTTGTGGGTAGCCATTCCTGTTAGAAATCAGGAACGAGGATGGAAGCTATGAAGGAGTTAGGGTTTTCTCTGGGTTTCTCTCGAATCAGAAGAAAGAAGACAGAAGAAGGGGTAAAGAGAGAATGGAGAAGCAAAGATAAGTCTTGATAAGGCCCGGTACGAGAATCAAGGGGCGCCGTTGCATTTATCACCCATTTCGTTTGAAATTTAATGGGCAGATGAAGGGATTGGACTCCTGATTGACATGAGAAGGAGTCCAGACGGTTTCAAAAGCTGCATGGCAGCCAATGCAAGGCCTGGGGCATCGACACGTGTCCCCTAGGCCTAGAAGGTTGATGATTGCTGTTGCCGATAGAAGTCCTCGGTAGAGTGCTACCTTGGGATTCGTTGGGATTTAATCCAAATCCAATTAAGAAATTTGCTTTGAAACTCAAAAAGTGGTTAGGCTCGATTATGGCCTGATTATCTTTTTAAGCATTTGAACTTTTGGGGAAATTCTTAGGCTAAATGGGCCTGATTATTTTTCAAAAATAATGAGGACTTGTTTGGTTATGCCAAAAACTGTACTCTGTCCTAACTTACAAGCCTAGATCTTGAACAAGATCAAGGCATGGGGGGGCATTGTTTACACCCGTTTTTGGCACCCAGTCCTAGGCAAGCGTTGGAAGGCCATTTAATTATCTTTTAATTAAATTGGGCCAAGAAATAGAGATGTATTGGATCAAAATTGATTGGGCCGAACCCATGTTGACTGGGCCCAATTAATGTTAGTTGGATTTGGGCTCAGAATTAGAAGGTCGTGGGCCTATTTACAAAAAGAATTCAGCCGGCCCATGATTTGTTCAAGCTTGATAAGTATTTTTGTGGGTTAAATATGTTAAAGGGCCATTTAATTTAATTAAATGGCCCATTACCCAAGTGGCCCATGAAAAGTGGAGAGAAAGAAGGGAATTGTTGGCTGTTGGAAGGCCATTTGACCGAGTCAAATGGCTGGAGGTTCTTTGTCAGCCACAAAAGAAGGAGAGAAAATAGGCACATCACCTTAATTGGTCTTTTTTCAACCTTTTAACGGCTCATGATCCAAGTAAACACATGGGTAATTGATATTTACTTCCAATAACCACCCATGATCTCACTAAAATCTGTTAGTGGGAAGTTACTTGGGACACGTGGCAACATCCGGAGCTTACTCGGGACACATGGCAGCTCGTGATGAAGATGGGAAGTTTGGCCCAGATCTGGACCAGTACACTATTTACCCACGTTCTTGTGTAACTTCTAAATAACTACCCACTATCCCATGATCCCATGAAGTGGAAGTTACAAAGGACATGTGTCATCACAAGAGAAGGCCAACACATCCGCTTTGCATGCAATGCCGTGGCCTATAAATACTAGAAGACAAGAAGGAAAAAGGGTCCACACACCAATCAAGCTCAACGCTTAAAATCAAAGCCTTCCCAGCGAAGCAACCAAAGTCTTCCCAGTGAAGCAATTATCTCATTTCTCACCTTTACTCAATTACTTCTCCAAGTAGTTCGAGTTTCTATCTCTCTTGTATCCCAATTTTATCACTACGACGTAATAAAATTATTCATATCTCTCTTATACCCCAACTTTGTTATTACGATATATCAAAGTTATTCTACGTTGCTACTTTTTTTCCTACACGGTTAGGAAATTATTAAGTCCTCGCTCGTAGAGGCAAAACCACGAACCATCACTGCAATCCAGCCCTTAGGTTTGCAGCACTATCGCCCTCACAGATTCGAAGTCAGAAAAGGGACGCCCAGTCCTTACGTTAGACGCGACAAGTCTTGGCACACCCGCACGCTCAGTCCTTGAGCATTTTCGTAGCCGAACACCAGCACATGGCTAGCTCCAACGGCACTTGCCAGCTCCAATCCAACCACTAGGGTTTCGTACTCAGCTTCATTGTGGGTTGTTTTGAACTCAAACCTAAATGCGTAGCTAAGGCGTTGTCCTTTCGGAGATGTTAGAATTAAGCCTGCTCCGCTTGCTTCTTTAGTTGTTGATCCGTCGACCTGAAGGACCCAAGGTTTGGGTTCTTCTTTGGGGAGCTCCTCCGGCTCTGGATATGTGTATTCTGCAAGAAAATCTGCCAACACCTGTGCCTTGATGGCAATTCAAGGTTTATATTCTATATCAAATTCGCCAAGCTCTATTGACCACTGAATCAATCAGCCTGACGTCTCTGGGGAATGGAGAATTCTTCGAAGCGGTTGGTCTGTTAACACTTTGATTGGATGAGCTTGGAAGTATGGTCGTAGCCTTCTGGTTGCTATCACCAATGCAAAGGCTATTTTTTCAGCTCTGGGGTATCTTAACTCAGCTCCTCGTAGCGCCCTGCTGGTGTAATATACTAGGAGTTGGGTTCCCTGCTCTTCCCGAACCAAAACCGTGCTGACGGCTTTAGGAGGGACAGCTAAGTACAGGAATAGATTCTCTCCATCCTGAGTTCTACTCAGCAATGGTGGTGATGCCAAATACTCCTTCAGTTGGGTGAAAGCTATTTCCTCTGTGGTTGTCCATTCAAAGGCCTTTTTCAAAACCTTAAAGAATGTTTGACACTTGTCAGTTGCCCGTGAGATAAACCTGCTCAAAGCTGCAACTTGTCCAGTAAGCTTTTGGACCTCCTTGATATTCCGTGGTGAACGCATGGCAAGTATCACATGAATCTTTTCAGGATTTACCTCAATCCCTCTTTGTGACACCATGAAACCTAAGATCTTTCTTGACGATATTCCAAAAGCACATTTCGTTGAATTGAGTTTCATTCGGTATTTTCTGAGAACCTGGAAAGTTTCTTCCAGATCGTTAACATGGTTATGTGCCTTAGCACTTTTAACCAGCATGTCATCCACGTATACTTCTACATTGCGTCCGATTTGTTGCTTGAACATTCTGTTGACCAACCTCTGGTATGTCGCCCCTGCATTCTTAAGACCGAAGGGCATTACCTTGTAGCAATATAATCCCCTGTCGGTGATAAATGAGGTTTTTTCTTGATCTCCTTCGTGCATTTGGATTTGATTATACCCTGAAAATGCATCCATAAAGCTAAGGCGCTCATGTCCGGCAGTAGAATCTACCAAAGAGTCAATTCTGGGGAGGGGAAAGCTATCCTTTGGACATGCTTTGTTGAGATCGGTGAAGTCTACACACATTCTCCATTTGCCGTTTGCCTTCTTCACCATGACGACGTTGGCCAACCAATCGGGGTAAAGAACTTCACGGATGGATTCCGCTTGAATGAGCTTATCTACTTCCTTGGCTGCTGCCTCATTTCGTTCTGGAGCAATGGCTCTTTTCTTCTGCTTAACTGGACGTACAGTGGGGTCAACATTCAGCCTGTGAGATATGACCCTTGGGTCAATTCCAGGGATGTCTTCATGAGACCACACAAAGACGTCTTTATTCTTTCTTAGGAATTGTAGCAGCTCTGACTTTGCAGTCGTGCTCAATCCGGTTCCAATTCTTACTGTCTTTCCGAGTTGCCGTGGTGTCTTTCCTAGTTGCCGTGGCTCCCGAAGTTCTTCCACAAGCTCTTCCACGGGTTCTCCCTGTTGGAGCTTCTCTTCGTCTCAAGTGTCAAGACTTTCTATATTCATGGTAATGTTAGCTCCTCTGAGTGAAGTAACGTAACATTCCCGTGCTGCTTTCTGATCTCCTCTGATACAGGCAACTCCTTCTGATGTCGGAAATTTTATCATCAAATGGCAAGTGGTGATTATTGCCCCAATGTTGTTCAAAGTCGTCCTTCCTAGGATTGCATTAGATGCTGAGGGGCAGTCGACTACTATGAAATCAATCATACGCATAATCTGACTTTTCTCCTGTCCCATAGTGATTGGTAGTGCTATCTGACCAGCTGGGTAAACAGGCGTACCTGCAAATCCAACTAGTGGTGACACCATAGGCCTTAGCCTTTCTCGTCCGACCTTTAACTGGTCATATGCATGAAGGTAGAGTATGTCGGCTGAACTTCCGCTGTCGATCAATACTCTTCATGTGAGGTAATTTGCGATGACAATGGTTATGACCAGAGGGTCATCATGGGGGATGTGGATCCCTTTGAGATCTTCCTTTGAGAAAATTATGGGTATTTCCTCTTTTTTTTGGATTTTGCTTGGGCGGTCAATTGTGTTGACCTTTAGATATTCCTCTGTTCGCAACCTTCTTAGGTGGCCCTTTCTTGCATTGCTGGACTCTCCATCTCTGGCGAATCCCCCATGGATGACCTTGATTTCTCCAATGGGACCTGACCGGGGTGCAACACCGTCCCTACGTTCCTTGCTTGTATCTTCCTTTCTGGGTTGCTTCTGGTGTTTCTTTATTATAAAATGTTGAAGTCTCCCTCTTTGAATTAGATCTTCGATCTGTTGTTTCAAGTCAATGCAATCATCTGTGTTGTGCCCATGGTCTCTATGAAATCTGCAGTACTTATCCCTAGCCCTCCTGCTAGGATCGGTTCTCAGTTTTCTTGGCCACTTGAGGTCTGGATCGTCTTGTAGATTGCTGAGGATTTGCTCTGGCGTGGCTATGAGGGGGGTAAACTGCTTGTATTTTCCTTGGGGAGGTCCTTCGGCCAATCCTCTTTCCGGGGATAATCTTGAGTCCACCTTTTTATTCTTTGGTTCTCCCCCTGTCTTCCGGACAGCTTCTCTTCTTCTTTTGCCCGTTGGGGGGAATTCGCCAATCTGTGATGGCCCTGCTTGAGGATCAAAACCATCACGTGTATGCCTTGCATAGACCGCCTCTTCTGCGTTCATGTGCTTCTGAGCTCTGAGCATGAGCTCTGCCATGGTT
This sequence comes from Rhododendron mucronatum var. ripense, assembly GCA_019656295.1. NCBI lineage: Eukaryota > Viridiplantae > Streptophyta > Magnoliopsida > Ericales > Ericaceae > Rhododendron > Rhododendron mucronatum. The sequence continues at coordinate 1,218,191 of BPLT01000159.1, read as the reverse complement.
TTTGGTGGCTCTTGAGACACAAGGTATAGAAATTGCCCTGAATACAACCCAGCAATATACGCAGTTATGCTCACGTTGTCGTCAGCTTCATCTATTTGAACCACCTCTTTATTAAACCTTGTGGTGTATTCTTTTAATGATTCCCATCTTCCTTGTTTTACCATCAGGAGATGCGTTGCTGGTTTGCCGTAGCGTTGACTAGCAATGAAGTAACTTACAAAGCTTGTGCTAAGCTCTTTGAAGCTACATATACTTCCTGGTGGGCATTTGTTGAACCATGCTCGGGCACTTCCCTTGACGGTAACTGGGAAAGCCCGACACATTACCTCGTCTGGCACTGCTTGCATGTGCATCAAGGATTTATAGGTCTCAAAATGATCCAGCGAGTCTGTGGAACCATTGAATATTTCCAATTGGGGCATTTTAAAACTTCCTTGGAACAGGGCGCCCCATGACTTCAGGTGTGAAATGTGAATCCGTGTTTTGCACCAACTTTTCTACCGTGGCAGGTGTTTGTGCTTTGACATGCTTCATTAATCCTTCGATCTGGTCTTGCATCTTGAGTATCACCTCCTGCTCGTGGGGCGACTTCTCTAGAGATGGTTTACCATGCTTTCTTTGGTTTTGGCTTTCCTTTTCACTGGATTCGCGTTCCTCCATGTCCTCGTGGTTTTTATGGCGAATGTTTTGCAACCTCGGGATACTTGACTCGGAGATTTGCTTTCGTAAATTCGCGTTTTCTTGCCTCGTAGCCTGTAACCCTTGAGTTAAAGTTTTTATCTACTCTTGCATATAGGCAAACGCTTCTAGAGTCATCTTGTTTCCTCCCGCTGGGTTTGCTGCGGCGGCCTTGGCTGCTTCTGCTGCCTTAGCGGCCTTCTCGGCGATGGCATCGGCCCTGGCTGCCTTTGCTGCTTTAGCTACCTCGGCTGCTTTGGCAGTTTTGGCAGCAGCGGCGGCCTTTGCGGCGTCGTCGATACCCGTTCGTTCGGGATCTGAAGCCATTGTTGTTCTGCTTGATCGGGTCTCTACCATACAAAGTTGTTCACTGTAAGGAAAAAATCGCTTCCCACAGATGGCGCCAGCTGATGAAGCAACTTTGATGATAGCTCCGACCTTGACCTGCAAAACAAAGCTGATTGCTCGTGTCATCGGTATGGTGGCGTGCCAACCACCCTCCGATGCCTAAGTCAGTAGAAAACCTTTGTAAAAGAATGGAAGTTCTCTCTGTTAGAGTTGTGTATCGTATATTGGTGCTCTATCGTCGTATTTATAGGCATTACCATCGGAGTTTGAGTCCTCGTAGGACTATACCTCGTAGGTTTCGGATCTCTTCTTTCGAGGAGTAGGGAGTCCTGCCTTAGCTAGGAACCCACGAGCTTCTTGGTAGGGCTAGGAATCCCATCTTCATCTATCATTGTACATATCTCTAGTACTTTGGGTTTATCCCCGTCTCCCCTTATCCCTTAGGATTTATTCCTCTTGTCGTGGCGTCTTTATCTGGATAAGCATATCTTTCGTGTGATATCGTAGAAGGTACACTCTACAAGGGAGCTAGGGGTCGGAGCTAGTCATTGGGCTCTCTTTGAGCTTCGTCTGGAGGACGGAGCTAGAAGGTCATTGCTCCGTTCTCTATAGGCCTTTACAGGAGGTTTGGAGGGAGCTAGCTCGTACTCCTTAGGTCCGTGGGCATGGTGGTGCTGAGCTCCTTGGGTATCCCAATTGGAATTTACAAGGACCACAAAATAGGCCCTAATTAGATAGAATGGTGAAATTAGAATTATATCCCATTACGGAATTCTGTTCAAGGTTGACAACAGATGACTCGGGAAAAGAAGCTTTTGAAATTTAAAATTGATCAAATATTATCTTCGGTAAACTACATCTCAAGAAAGATTAAATGGATTGGCTATATCCTCCATTGAGAAGGAGTTGGTGAAAAAGTTTGACTATAAAGACTTAATTAGTACGTTTGCAGCAAAAAGTGCAAGAAGACTAATAATTAAATAATGATTTAGATATATTGTAATGATGCATTTTTTTGGAGATAACTATATACTTATATTTTGTAATGGTAAATCTTTTGTAATGATTTTATTTTATGAAACTCTTTGTAGACCAACTTTGTATAAAAAATTATAAAAAGACCTCATTCAAGTGGTTCGCTTCCAACCCCCAAAGCTTATGAGCCGGCACTGATTCCTTGATAGTGGTTAAGGAATTGTTGAATTTGAATTTTTGCCTTTGGAATAGAAAAAAGTACTAGAAGAAAACGGATTGCAAGTGCTGCGATTTGATCCATTAGACCCAACGCATTGATATTTGTGACAAAACCTTTTTCACTCCGTTCCATTTTTATTGTTCATTTTTAAATTGATTATATCTTTTAATTTATAATATATTCTATAATTTTAAAAATTGTGTATTATAGAAACTAATAGTAAATTAGAGGTCGGTCCTGATTTTTAGGCTCGGTTTGATCGCAATCCTAAATATTATTTCCAAACCTGCGTATACCCGGATATGTTATCTCATGACTTTTTTGGCCTTTTTATTATGTGTCGTCAACTCCATCTCGCCATTCCTCCTCCCTCTCTCTCCGTAGCCCAAATCGACTGCTTTTGTGATACTCCCTCCGTCCCATAATATTTGTCCGGTTCGCAAAACGGAGACTACAAAATAATGCATTTCTTTCAAGAAAAAATTCAAATTTTTTTCACAAGTTAAAAGAACTCGTCGAGATCTAGTAAGTTGTTGAATTTTTTCCCAACTTTTCTTACAAAAATAGTATTATTTTTACATCTCCGTTTTACGGACCGGACAAATATTATGGGACGGAGGGAGTAATTTCCTCTGCTCCATTCTCTGTCTACAATGGAATCTGCTCTCCACAGCCCCCCCCCCCCCCCCCCATTCGTAACTCTCATTGTTCACACATGCCTTCAACCAAGCGGTCCAAGCCCCCGATGAGGTGTCCGCCATGATCCAGGAGATTGACGGCAACGACAACGGCCACACCGACTCCGACAAAGTCCTCGAGAATTTGAAGGAGGCCTTCTCCTTGAATCAAGATCAATTTTCAGGATTTCGTCGACAATCGCAACGGCAAAAATCGTGAAGTTGCACCGCTCTAGCCGCGTCGTACCATCATCATACACAGTTTCCGAGTCAAGATCTGAATCCGCCGCTGCCCTCAGCGGCAACAACGACGACTATTTTTAGAGGATGCTCGTCATCAACGGTGGTAGCAGGTTTTGAAAATGTCGCCGGCGTCGTGAAAGAGCCAAATGGCTATGAATTCAAATTACTCCAGAGACAGCCCACTCCTCAACCTTCTCAAGTAATGCTTCATGTCGGTGATTGTCAATAAACTTTTGTATTTTCTGTAATTGTTAAGAAGTATTCCATATAAGATCTGGCTGTGAGAACATTGATAACTATATTTGATTTTGAATTTTTATTTTTTTTGTTTTTGTTTTTGTTTGTGTTCAATTTTTTTTTCGGGTGTGTATTTTTTTTTAAGAATTGTGTACTTTCCGACTAGATCTATGTATTTTCTATTAGAATTGTGTATTTTCTATCAGAATTGTCTATGAGAACTAGTTCACATAGTCCAATTCTCATAATTAGTTCAAAAAAGCTAATTTTCTATGAGAACAATCATTTCTCATAGCCAATTCTCATAGAATTGACTATGAAAACTGAAAATTCTCATAGAACTGACTAAAAGAATTGACAGTTCACATAGCTAGTTCTATATGAGAATTGAGCAGTTCTCATAGAACTGATTATGAAACTTGGTTGTTAAAAATTCAATTCTAAATCAATTTATTTCCTATGTGAACTATTAGTTTTTTACTTTGATTACTTTTTTTAGACATGGCTATGAGAACATTTATAACTATATTTCATTTTGATTATCTTTTTATTTTTGTTCAATTTTTGTTCGTGTATATATTTTCTATGAGAACTGTGTATTTTTCTTTGAGAACTGTGTTTTGTTCATGAGAACTGTGTATTTTTCTATGAGAACTGTGCATTTTTTATAAGAATTGTGTATTGTCTATGAGAACTGTCGATTAGAACCATGTATTTTCTATGAAAACTATATATTTTTTATGAGAATTGTGTATTTTAGTGTATAGTAAGACTATGTAAACTGTGTATTTTTCAGTCCACATAGTCCAATTCTCATAATTAGTTCACAAAGTTAGTTCTCTATGAGTAAAGTCACTTCTCATAGTCAATTCTCATAAAACTGACTATGAAAACTGGTAATTCTTTTAAAACGGACTATGAGAATTGGCAGTTTTCATAGAACTAACTATGAGACTTGGCAGTTCTCGTAGCCAGTTCACATAGCCAAGGGTGTTTTCATCCAAAATAATATGATTCAGGAATTGATTCTAAAAATATAGCTCGCATAACCTTAGTTCTTATTACCATAGTTTAGGGGTATTTTTGTCCAAAGTAATATGTTAACTCAGGTTATGTGAACTGAAGGGAATATTTTTGTCTGAAATATTATGTTAATTGGCTATGAGAATTGGCAGTTCTCATAATCAGTTCATATAGCTAAGAGTATTTTTGTCCGAAATAATATGGGTCAGGAGTTAATTCTAAAAGTATAAATTTTACTAAAAATGGACATGTACAAAAAAAAGTTAAGAAGAATGGGCAAAATAGTAAAAATGTATGAAAAAAAGACTAAAATAAAGAAGGAATATTTTTATTAGAACTAAATTAAGTCCGAACCTATTTTTGGGGCTGATCTAAAAATTCCCTTAGAACTAATCGAGATCTATCGAACAAGATCCATATTTTTCGAGATCTACACTAAAAAATATAGGCAAAAGACATAAAAGAGACAAATATAATAATGGACAATAAAAATGGGACGGAGGGAGTTAGGGTGGGTTTGGATTGAAAAGTTAAGTAACTTATTTTTTTGTCTTTATTTGAATTTTTTTTACATTGGTTTGTTTTGTGTCAAACTTTTGTAACTTATTGATTCGTGTAGATGAGAGGAATTGAAAAAGTAAAAATTTTTGATCGAAACTCACAATTTTTTGAATAAAAACAAAAATAAGTCGAAAAGACAATTTTTTTTATACTTATTTTTGCCTTTTTAAAAAAAATTATGAGTTTCGATCAAAATTTTATATTTTTCTGATTCCTCTCACCCATTTAATGCAAAACTAACAAATGTTATTTTTTTTAAATAAAAACAAAAAGTAAGTTACTATTTAACTTTTAGTGGCAAATTCATAGTTTATTCAAAAAATATGACTATGAATTAGTTATCCGGTCTCTCTTTCCCTTTGACATTATTCATTATTGAATTACTAGTACTAGTGCTAATCCGTGCTTATGGAACTACGCATTCCTGTTGGAAGGCGGTGACAGTTGTGTGATTTATGTGTAAACCATGGGCACTAACCGGAAGTGAGAGGATGCACTGTAGCATTTGGATCAAATTAATCTAAGTCATTCCAACAACTTGTCCCCACACCCTTTTATTTTATAATAAAAATGCCATTGAGGAGTCTAAATTTTCTTCTTTGGATCATATTTGTGTTGCAACCACAGTGGTGCAAAACATTGAGTGTACTGTTCAAGTCTTTCTCAACAGAAATCCTATAGGGACCGACCATTCGTCTATCAAAATTGTACCGACGGCCGCGTCGGGCCGTTTCTGGTTACTGGACGGCCTATCTGATCCGTCCAAAAATTCTTAATTTTTACGTGAAAAATAGGGTGTTTGGATTAAGTACCCTACACACATCGGATGTCGTTGATTCTCGCGCAGGGCCCCCTCGGTTTTTTTTTTTCAGAATTTTTAGACGGATCGGATCAGCTGTCCGGTGGCCGAAGACGGCCCGGTGCGGCCGTTGGTACGATTTCGGTAGATGAATGGTCGGTCCCTATAGCAGGACTCCTTTCTCAATGCTTCTCTTTTCCTATTGGTCCGGTTTCCTTGTTATATCCTTGCAATAAATGAAATTTTCTTTGCCATTAACAATAAAGATGATTTGAAAACTCTGGTCCCCCTTTTTCAATTTTCTGTGTGTTTTCTATATCATTTGATAAATTTTGATAAATGTGGAAGTGACTCAGATTATTGCCAATGCGATGAGCGAGTTCACGGAGTATATGGATTGGCAACTGAAAAGGGAGAACGGAATAGAGAGGAATCACAAAGAGCTAAAATTCCAAAATGGCAACCTCCGGCTTCGTGTTCACTCAAAATCAATGAGCATGGAGCTTTTGATGCTAGCAGTGGTAGAGGTGGAGTGGGGTTAGTGTTGCGGGATGAAATGGGTCAGCTGCAGAAGATTGTTGCGATTCCTATAACCAATACTGTATCAGCTGAATTAGTAGAAGCTTTAGGTTTTCGCTGGGCAGAGCAAGCTAAGCAAGGGATGGATGGGGGGATGATCTCATTCTGGAAGGAGATGCGCAAGGGATAATTCGGTGCTGCACGGAGTTCAATGTGCCAAGTCTCATTTAGCCGTTATTATCACAGATACACTAAATCTTATTAGTTTTGTTCGTTCTTTTTCGTTTTCGTTTGTTTGTTGAGATTGTAATAGCATGATTCATACTATAACCAAATATGCCCTATCCATGAAGCTACCTACGATCTAGAAAGGAGATTTTCCGAACTAGATTCGCAAGGAAGCATCTCTAGAGTTTTCTTAGTTTCAGTGATGAATAAAGTTTTTGCTGATTGACAAAAAAAAAAAAAAAAAGAATTAGTTATTCGGTCTCTCTTTCCCTTCACATATTCATTATTTGTGTACTGATTCTTTCTCAATGCTTCTCTTTTTCTATTGGTCCAATTTCCCTTTTTTTATTCTTGTGATAAATGAAATTTTCCTTGCCATTAAAACAAATAAATGGAAAAAAATTAAAAATAACGATGATTTGAAAACTCTGGTCCCCCCTTTTCAGTTTTCTATGTGGGTGTTCGGACAAATAAGCCAAAGTGGCTTATTTTTTGTCATTATTCAAATTTTTTTCGTATCACTTGACTTATTGTCAATTTTTTGGAGATTGTTGCATCCTCACGACGAGAGGAATCTAAAAAGTAAAAAATTTGACCAAAATCCAATTTTTTTTAATAAAGACGAAAAAATTGGCTTATTTGTTTATTTTCGTCTCTATGTGGCTTTATTTGACTCATTTTTGGCGGGAAAACTATTGGCTTTTTTAGAAGAACACCCCCGGTGTTTTCTATATCGTGTGATAAATGGGGAAGTGACTCAACATGAGTGATGACTGGAGCATTGTCCTGAAGCTCTGGACAAATTGACACACAACCTTCTGAAAATTCCAGTACACGAGTGTGAATAACCTTCATTTCAGCTCTGGACAAATTGACAAATTGACTCACAACCTTAATTTCACGTTTTTGGTAGGGGTGGGAGTTTTTGAGACGAAATTAGTGAGTTGGGTCAGTTATTTCTAACACGGAATACGAATATGACACAACACCATAACACATAAAGTTAAATAGGTCGGGTTAAGATTGAGAGAATTTTGACATCAACAAGAGATAACACGACACGATATGACGCGGGGTGGGAATTTATGAAAGGACGATAACACGACACAAATCCAACATGAAGTTAGCAGGTTAGGGTCAGCTATTTCTGACACGGAACACAAAGATGACACAACACGATAACACGGAAAACTAAACACCTAGTTATAGGTGGGTGGTTCTTTGCATTAGGACGATTTTTTTTTTTCATGTGGAAGTAGAAGGAGCACATGATTCGGCTTCAAAAATTGAGGTACGCTAGCTGAGACCATATCCTCTATAAATACCTTTCAATTCACAGCACAAAGTCTCGAGTGTATTTGCCTTGTTTTCCCTCTTGACTTCATCTGAAAACACTTCCTTAAACAATGTCAACATCTTCCTCCTCGATATGGTTCACAGTTAGGCAAGAGCAGAGACTGGTGGTGCCCACGGAACCAACACCACGTGAACTAAAACAACTTTCAGACATAGACGACCAAGAGGGTCTCCAGTTACAGATTCCGGTAATAATGTTTTACTAGAGCAATCCTTTTAGAGACGGAGAAGACCCTGTGAAGGGCCAAACCGGAAACTTTTGGTGGATTGCACGAGCGAGGGGGTTTTGTTTGTAGAGGCCGATGCAGAAGTTGACCTCAACTGACTTGGTGATGCGATTCTTCCAGGGAGTCCGGTGTTGGAGGAGCTTCTTCATGATGTTCCTTGCTGTAATGGAATCCTTGGCTGCCCTTTCTTGTTGCTTCAGGTAGAGTTAGCTACTTAGCTGTGAACATTTGACAATCTGGAAAATCTAAGCTAGGGTACGTTTGGTAGCACTACGTTTTCTGTTTTTATTTTTAGAATTTTCAAAAAATAGGAATGAAAATATATTTGGTGCACTACTTCCATTTCCAAATAATGTAAATAGCTTTCACTATTTTGCAAATTTGAAAAAGTATCAAAACCGTACTTTCACTTCTTCCAAAAATGAAAAGCCGGCTCCCAAAACCTTTCCAACCTTCCGCTTCAACTTAACCCAGCTTGTCATTTGACTCATGCACTTTCTCGCCACATCATAGGAAGACCAAAGACCCAAAATACAACCCCAACCCAATAATTGAATTAATTAATACATACACATGTCTTTGTAGCCATATATATGTTAACCTACTTTATAAAGAAAAAAAGCTAGACTCGCTATTATGGATAGCCAAAAAGTTAGTACATGATAATTAATGAGTCCGGTTTTCCTCCAACCCCAGTAGGAGGAATTCCTCCATACCAAGGACACAGGGCACCTCTTAATCCGCCCAAGTCCCTTCATTCCTCACCTAATAGCAATCTAACGTTACGTTAACTCTAAATTAAATTCCCCGTTAACCAAAAAAACACCCTACTTAATTTTTATGAAAACTCCTCCATGCATGTAATTAGAAAATTTCAGTTTTTCTCTATTCCATATCTTCTAAAAACAGAAAAGCATAAGCATGGAGAAAGCCTCCGTTTAAAAAAAGAATGGAAAAAATCTAAAGGAATTTTTTCAACTCTGTGCATAACCTTGTTCTTTGATGAATGATAAGCCAACTTTTTGTTGTTGCAAAATGAGTTATCGATATCAATTTTTCCATCTACGCTAATGAGAATATTATTTTTTTTATAGGCAAAAGTAACATTTTATCAAGGGAAGGGGGAGAGGAATTCAACCAAAAGTTAGATTACATCCAATGGGAACAAGCCCATACACCTGAAGGCCTAAAAACCCAATAATACAATGAAACCCAAAAACACCCTAAAAGGGAACAAAGCCCTATCAAAAGGCCTGAAAAGCCCAGATATTGCAATAGCCTAGCCAAAGAAACCCAAAACCTAACCCTAATGATGAAGCGGTTTTTGGTCACCTCCGGAGGAGGGGTACCTCAACGGTCCATCTAGTCCTCCAGCGGATGAAACGGCTTCCTGCGTGCTCGATTAATGACCTGCAAAATAGAAACGGTAAACTATGGGCACCGGTGTGGCTGTCGGCATTGTCCCTCCAATGCCTAAGTCAGTCGAGATATGGAGAGAATGGACTGAGTATGAGTTTCGTATTGTTTTGCATTGCGTACCTTTATGAGGTGGAGGTGTGATCTTTATATAGGCATTTTGGGAGGAATCCCTTGGGACCGGGACTGTTAAGTCTCATTCGCTCATGGCAAGTATAGATAGGTGTTGGAGTGTCCTCCTCATCATAGGACTCTCCTGAACCTTATCAGGTTTGAGGAGTCCCTTCACCTTTGGACTCGACGATTGTTATCCAGATCAAGAGTCTTTACAGTGCTGGACCTCTTGGGCTTATCCGTACATGACGGGAATAAGTTGGTGATGGAGTGTCCTCCTCACCTTAGGACTCTTGTGCTTGCTTGTAAGGTTTAGGAGTCCTCGCAGTATACGGATCTCTGGGGTTATCCTTTGTGGACCGTGGCTTGATCTCTTCTAAGGAGATAAGGCTTGTGGGCTGCTCCCTGAGTTCCCTTCGTGCATGGGTCTCTCATGGTTATCCCTTGAGATTTGCAGCCTCATCCCTTGGGATGAGATAAGGCCTTGGCTATTCGAAAAAGGGGATAAGAGTCCGACTGCTCTCTGAGTCCCCTAAACTGTACGAACCTCTCCCATGGAGTGTCTCATAAGTCTAGCTGTAGGTTTGTCATATTTACCGAGCTCACCTAGTGAGCTGAGCTCGGTATCTTTCTATGAGCTAAGCTGGTGAGCTGGCCTCCGTCGTTGGGCTAGTTTAATAGAGGCTAGCTCTTATAGGCTAGATTTCATGTTCTTAGGACTCTAGCTTGAGCCCTAAGGGCTGTGCTCATAAGCACTTTGATTTGGGCTAACCTTAGGATGACCTTTGCCCATGGGCTGGTCCACTGAGCTCAGCTCTTCAAGCTAAGCTCTGTGTCACTAGGTCCTCTACATCATCCTTTGTGTTTGTACTGGGCTTTCTGGTCTGGGCTGACCTTGCACTACAACACGGAAGACCTATTGCGAGGAAATATGGCGAGGAAAAGAGATTTTGTCGCTAAAAGTATACAATCTGCGAGGAAATTCAAATTCGTCGCTAAAAAGTTACATTTAGCGAGGAAATTATTATTTCCTCGCAAAAGGGTTACATTTAGCGAGGAAATAAAATTTCCTCGCCAAATGTAACCCTTTTGCGAGGAATCTGTTTTCCTCGCTAAATGTAACCCTTTTGGTAAAAAATATTTTGTCACCTTTTTTTGGACTCATTAAATTTTTTATATGTAAGTCATTATTAATTATGTTCATGTATATTTAATATCACGTGGTAAGGGATAATCAACTACATAGTTAAATATCATAAGCAAATTTATTAAAATAAAAAAGTGATAAATGGAAAAAAATAGTTTCATCGCCAATCGCATTAAATTAATGAAATCAAAAATATGTTTCACACGAATTATATGAATTCACTTTTCCCCAACTAAAATTAATTATTAACAATGTCAGTATGTTCAAATTGTACTAAAATTTATTGTTTGAATACAAAAAATTTTAAGGACATGCTAAAAAAAAGTTCATCTCATAGTTATTGTCAACCGATCGGTGCAAATGATCAGTTGATCAAGAAAAGAGGTCCTCTCGCAAGCAACGCACTGTTGCTCGCTCTTCAACTAAATCCAAGTACAAGGCTATTGCGGATGTGGTCGCCTAATTAACTTGGCCGGGTTCAGTCATTCCTCTTTAAACTTGGTCTTTATATCTGTGCCACTCCATTAATGTGGTGTGATAATATATATTGGTGCAACATATCTTATATCCAATCCCGTCTTCCATGCCCGCACAAAGTATGTTGAAATTGATTATCATTTTGGGCATGACAAAGTCGCCCGTGGTGATTTAAGCGTCCAATATATTAGCACCAAGGATCAAATTGCCGATATTTTTACACAAAAGGACTTGCGTCTTCCCGCATTCGGACACTGCGTTTCAATCTGAAGGTCATGCCACGACCATTAGCTTGCAGGGGGTGTCAACCAATCAGTGCAAATCAGTTGATCAAGAAAAGAAATCCTAATAATGTTAGCCATTTCAGTGGTTATATTTTATCATTTGCAATAGCTTTTGTAAAGCTGATCACTTGTAACCGTATTTGTATATAAATACCCAAGGAATAGAACACTCTAGGTAACAGAGTGCATTCATCAATTCTATCGTATTGTTCCTTTGACTGTTATAAATCCAAAAAAAGGATTGGACATAGGGATTATAAGTTTGTGGATGAATGATGTGCTTTTCAGAAAAAGAATGCAGGGGATATATGGATTGCTTTTCATAGAGATAACTAATTATTAATTCATACAAAAAAATTAATGAAAAACTAAACAAAAAATAAAGTACTTAATAATTGCGAAATGTATCTTCAAAATATCACTAATCTATTTTCAAAATATGTAAGGTTAACCCCATTTAAAAAAAACATAACAAATTATTACTATTGTAATATTGTAGTTGAGTTAAAATTGTTATGGCGCATATACACAGTAAGAACATATTGACCCACCAAAAAAAATATCGTATTTGCAGAAATTTAAAGTGCTCAAACTAATTTAGGCACTACAAAAGGTTACTAAACTTAGAGAGAATTAAAACGAAGTATAAAATAAACAAATTTAGAAAGGTATAAAGATTTATTAAAGATATATAACAAAACATTAAATTATAAAAAAATTCAATAAAAGCGAATAATGTTAATGATTTAAAAAACAAGTTTAAAGAAACACTACGAAGAGACTAAAATTAGAGAGAAAGGTTTAAAGAAACAAATTTAGAGAGGTGAAAGAATGAACAAAAGGTTTATATATAAAAAAGGCAAAGGTTTGAACTGAAAAGGAAGTTGGTGTGATGGATGGAGTGAATGCCTCCATACAGGAGGCCACGGTTCGAGTTCGCGCGGAAGCAAATGATCTGGAGAACTCTCTATTTTTTAGTTTCAAGAGTTTTAGCGAGGAAAAATTTCCTCGCTGAAACTATAATTGGCGAGGAAAAAATTAGTCTAGCGAGGAAAAATTTCCTCGCCTATTTTATAAACAGTGTACTCGCTAAAAACTATAGCGAGGAAAAAATTCCTCGCTAATTGGGTCAGAATTTGCGAGGAAATTTTTTTCCTCGCAAATTCTTTTTGCGACAAGCTTTTTGCGAGGAAAACGGGCGAGGAAAAATTTCCTCGCAAATGCATTTTGAGAGGAAATCAGCCTTTTAGCGAGGAAATTAAATCCTCGCTACAAGCCTTTCGTGTTGTAGTGTTGGGAGGTTAGTTTATACATATCACCTAACTACTAAACATTTCAAACAGCCATCCACTCACAGCCACCAAATCAGCCAGACCACTGCCCCACCACCGAGCCAATCAGTCTAGACATCCACTGAGCACCAAAATGCCACCACCACTGGACCACAAACCGACGAAGGGAAACCCAAGCTCAAATGCGAGCACACAACCATAGCCGTTAGGCGAAGACCAGATCCCCCAACAGTAGATACCGGCGGGAGGCCGCCGACCATGCTCCTAAACCATCCGATTTGCCGTGCCGTTCGGCATAAGCCACTACAAGAAAATGCACCAAGCGCAACCAAATTGCCGACACAATATATTTTTTGTCGGCAAAAGTAAGCTTTTACCAATGAAAAAGTAGTGTGTGTCGGTGAATGTAAGCTTTTTGACGATAAAAATAAATGCATCGGCAATGTTGTCGGCAAAAGTAAGGCTAGCGGGAAATTTTTTCCCGGGAAATATTCGCCGACGAAACTTTCTTTTTAGCGATGAATTGTGCATAGGCAAAAGTTGAATATTTCGGCGACGACATTTTTGCATTGGCAATAGTCTTGCAGGGAACCTTCGGCGACACAACATGCATCGGCAAAAGTCAAATCTTTCGGTGACAAAATCTTGTGTCGGCAATAGTTCGTATTCACATATAACATATATGTATGTATACGGTATAGATCTTATGTATAATTACATGTACCTTTTATATATGTGTATATAAGAGAGTGTAAATAGACACATGAAAATACACCATCTTAGTCACTCATTTCAATGGCTGAGATAGTCTGTTTGTATGTGTAGGTTTTGTGTCGCGTGATACCATATTCCTATATAGTATAACATATGATATGTATATATTGCATAAAGTACATCTATATATATAGATATAATATATATGTTATACTCTCTCCTGTCCCACAATTTGTCCATAACCAAGGGTAATTCGCTATATATAGTGTAACTTGCAAAAAAGAAAGTTTGAATTTTTTTTAAAAATTGCATTCTTTTAAGTTCTAGGTTTTGCATACCGGTAAAATTTTGTGGAACGGGAAAGAGTATTATACACACACACACGTATGCAGTTAGCTTCTTCTAAGACGCCCTTATTTTAGTTAAGGACATCCCCTTTTCCGACCAAACTTTAATGATCCGAACCGTTCAGTGTATTCAGAATATAATTTAAAGGGTACTTCCGGAATTCTTTTTTTTTTTGTCAATTTCTTGTGGGTACCCTTAAAATCACGTTCTAAACACATTGAGCGGCTTGGAACATTAAAATTCAATCAAAAAGGAAACGTCGTTAACTTAACAAGTTAAAGATGCCCTTATAAAAAATTTTGTGTTCATATATATATATATATGTGTGTGTGTGTGTGTGTGTTATATACATATGTAGTATATAATATAGGATGTACATATATGATATATGTAATATAGTAGACACGTAGTATAGAAGGTATAATATAATAGTATATATACTGCCTATATAGCTTATATATTAAATCTGGTAACATTATCTAAGAAAGAGTAAGTTGGTCTAGTGGGTAGGTGTGTAGTGTGGAAGCCGGTGGTTCCAAGTTCGAAACACGGGCTGCGCGGAGCAACTACAGCAGCAGAATTAGATTTTTTTTAGATTAACTTTTGCCGATGCAAAAATCTCATCGCCAAAAGTGTTACATTTTCTAATTTTAAAAGCCCCATTTGCCGACGCATTACCATTTGCCGACAAGTTTTGCCGATGCAAACTTGTGTCGCTGAAACTATACTTTTGCCGACGAATGACAATTCACATTGGCGAAACCCTTTCCCGATATACCAACGCCGACAACTTGCCGACGCACAATTTTTCATCGGCGAAAACCTTTGCCGACCCATATATACTTTTGCCAATGTACTTTGTTGTATCGCCAAATCCGCATTTTCTTGTAGTGAGCATAGGTAGCCCAGGAACTACCAGACCGGCAGAAACGACGAAGAGAAACACAGCCGAGATGAGGATAGCACAATGTGAAAATGGCACGAAAGAAATGTGCAAAAATCCAAGGTGCGGCATGAAATTGCTGGATCGAATTAGGACGTCATTGACGGCAATGACATTTTTGCTATGGAATCTTTTGAAGTTGATTGTACATCCAGAGTAGCAATTCCATTTTTTTCTTTGTTCTCATACAGATAATAGGTATATATATGCATGGTAATCTATTCCTAGAATAAGGATTGTAAAATAAAATTTTCTAATTACATGGAGGTGTTTTCCTAAAAAGTAGGGATTTTTGGGTTAACGATGAATTTAGTTTAGAGTTAACGTTAAGATGTAGAGGTAATGTTAGATTGTTATTAGGTAGGGAAAGAAGGGACTTGGGTGAATCAAGAGGTGTCATGTGTCCTTAGTTGGAGAAATTCCTCCTACTTGGGTTGAAGGAAACCGGACTCATAATTAAGTGAGTTTTGAGTGGCACACAAAAACTATCTAATTATACTCAATTATGAGTAAAAGCTCTGTTAATTAATTTTCTCTTTACTTTTGAGTTTAAACCTATATCAAAATTTATTTCCCCCCAAATTAAGGAAAACTTAATCTTTCGAAAAATTGAACTGTCTTCTGAATTTCAATGGGGAGTAATGAAAAAATCATGTTTACGTATTTTTGTTTTTGTTTTATTTGAAAATAGGTTGACAAAAACATATTTTTCGCTTTCAATTTTTTTTTTTAGGAAAAGTAGAAACTGATTTTAGCAAATAGAAAACAAAAAACAAAAAAGTGGTAGTGGTACCAAACATCGCCTAAATGTTTATAGGGAATTCCAATGACTCATAATGATGATGCACCTTGAGATTTCAAATATGCCGCCGCCATAAAATTTTGCAAACATTTTGTGTAATAATGTTCGTAAATCATTTTCCCTGCTGAAAACATCTTCAATATAGAACCTTTTTCACTGAGGGATGGTGCTCACTTTATTTTGTGTACTATGGAAAGACAAAAATAGAAAGATAAAGATCAAAAAAAAAATAACGAGAGTTCAAGCTCTCTGTTTCAACTTCGCTTAGGTTTTTTATCATGTCGTACACTTGTACCGTATCAAAAATAAATTTGTAAAAACTTGGAGTTAACTACTACTCCGTAGAATAGTGGTTAGGACCGAGTGTCGATCCGAAGGGACAGATTGGCTAAGTTACTATAATTCCAACAAATTTCTAGATTAATTTGAAGGGAAAAAGAGAGTTTGATTGGTTTGTTTGTTCAGAGAAACTAATTAAACAAAAGCAATTAATTAAAAAGGGTTTGGAAACTTGACGGAGGAAAGTCTAGGATTTAGAATCCACCCCAACTGCATAACCATGTATCGCATAGACCGGGTCAACACTCGAATTGTAAATCACTATCGCTAGGGCTTACAATCCCTATCAATAGTAGGCAAGTAGATTTCCACAATTTGCCAACCAGCATGGACTATCCCACAATACTGACCGTCACACTAGTGCAGTTTAGTTGCCTAACGGCATGATCTGTCTCACGAGCATAACCCATCTCAGTCACCCGAATTGAGAACAATGAAAACCATTATGTGAAAAGTATTTAGAAACCTAAGAAATAAATACTCAATCAATTTAATGAATTAAAAACCATTCCATTGATATCATGAAAAGAGTTCTTGAACACATAATCTCATTTGAATAAAATCCAAATCCAAACAAAAGAACAAGGTTACTTGATGTGAGGCTTCGTCCTCTCCTGAGATAAGGGGTTTAGCCGGCCATGGAGAAGAAGAACGCGCTTGAATATGATGAACACATAAGAACACAAAGTTTCTCTCTTAGATTTGCTCTTGCCTCCCCCTAGCTCACTAAACAAAAGTTAGGAACCGTAAAACAATGTTGAAGATGTATTTATACCCAAAGGCCTCAAAGTCACATTTAAAACTCGCAGAATATATTATTGTTCTGAGACAGCCATGGCGAAAATTTAGAGAGTTGGATTCTACAGGTTGGCAAAGCCATCCGGACAGGAATGAAAGCCGTCCTTACCAGATTTTCAGCATTCTCTCCCATGCTTCCGGGCCACTCCTGCAGCTTCCTACTTCGTGTTCGCGTGTCCTAAGCACTTCCACTTCACACATTTAAGCCTTAACCACCCTCCAAGGCCTCAAACATTACTGAACAACAAAAAACATCAAATAACAACCCAAACGGACTAACAACGCATGAATAATAAGGGAGACTAATTAGCTTTTCGGCACCTATCACCGTCACATCTTATCTGTTTCAACTTTGCAAAGCTTTTGGTGCATTACATAAGTCAGACCTTTCACCAAACCCCACAGCTCAGCTTTCTGGACTTTAGATAGATGCTGGCAAGAAATGTGATTCTGGATAGAGTACTTACTCGTGTATCAAATGTGCATATTCATATTCACGAGTAATGTTCACATCAAGTTTTTTTTTTTGGTTGGTGAATTTCGGTGAATGTAGTTGACTCGATTTAGGCGCGGTGGATTCGCCATTGCCCTGCGCCTGAACCACACAATGAGTGATGGAGCTGGTCTGGTCCAATTCCTAAGTGCAATCGCGAGTTCGCCCAAGGGAAAGAAGTCACTGCACCTTCTGTGTCACCTGTGTGGCAAAGGGAGCTCCTATCCGCAAGACATCCTCCCCGAATTACATGCCTTCACCACGAATTCGAACAATTGCTCGACACGAACAACGATGATGCCAACTCAACGCCAATCCAAAAACCTTTCTTCTTTGGTCCCAAGGAGATCAGAGCTATCCGAAACCATCTCCCTCCGCATGCAAGCGCCTCCACATTTGAGGTCCTAACCGCATGCTTGTGGAGGTGTCGCACTCATGCACTCGCGCTAGACCCTAACAATACCGTTAGAATAATTCGTGCCTTGTCAATGGTCGCAACTTGCCTGGCCTGATTGTGCCTCGCGGGTACTACGGCAATGTCATTACCTATCCTGCAGCAGTTTCGAAGGTTGGAAAGGTATGTTCCTTTCCATTGGAATACACGGTGGAGTTGGTAAAAATGGCAAAGCTCCAAATGACAGCCGAGTATTTCAGATCCGTGGCGGATCTTATGGTGATTAAAGGGCGGCCTTTGTACACCTTGGCAGGAAACTTTATTGTTTCTGACTTAAGACGTCTTGGATTGGACACAGTGGATTTTGGGTGGGGGAAATTGGTGTATGGCGGCACCGCCGGGGCGTTTCCTGTGCTAAGCTTCTATATGAATTTCAAAGATGGGATTGTGGCTCCAATATGCTTGCCAGAACCAGTCATGAAAAGGTTTGAGGAGGAGTTGAAGAAAATGACCAAGGAGCCTTTCGATGGTTCAGTTGATCACAGGCCCCCTAAGATCACATCCATGCTCTAAACTGAGAAGAGTAAAGCAAATCTGCAACAATGACTATAATAAACATTTATGGAGGACTGGGATGAATTTCGTCAGAAGGATTTTGTTGATATAGCAATTTTTAGATTCACCCTAAAAAGGGATGGCTGCATGGTGAAGGCCTAAGATTTAGAATGTGCTCTCTTCTAAGATCTTAGGTCCAACTTCTATTGCCTCAATTCTTGAGGTCACTTGAAACGGTTGTGAAATGAGTTATATAGATTAATCCGAGGTGCATGCAAGTTGGCTCCGGGCACTCTGTTATCCAAAAATATATGTACTTTAAGATCTATAATATATTAGTATGTCCCTTATAAATGGAGAAAAAGCACACATAAACTATGTAGAATATGTTGTTGTGTGGGCTTTATCATTTTAATTAATTTTTCAATAACAAGCTCAAAAATTCTCGTCGTCATTGTATAGCGTATAGCTAGGTGAGTTAACGCTAACATTTTTTTGTTATTCTTTGTTTCGTTATTTTTGTCGGTTTTTTTGAATTTTTGTTGAATTCGCATTTTATTTTTTGGTATGTTCCTTTCCACTGGAATACACGGTGGAGTTGGTAAAAATGGCAAAGCCCCAAATGGCATCCGAGTATTTCAGATCAGTGGCGGATCTTATAGTGATTAAAGGGGTCTAATTAGATCTAGTCTAGTTTTAATAGTTTTCAGTCAGGTTCAGTTTTGGGTAGTTGCGGGTCCCTTTTGGGCCCACAATCGTTTATTTTCTATAGCTCATCGAGTATATCATCCACGCAAAAAATTAGCATTATCAAACATCAATAGATACATGAACAAAATATATTTGTAAAGAAAATGCAATGACCAAAAATAAAATGAAACTTATAATTGCCCCCCTTTTTTTCTTGTACAAATATATTTCGTTAATGTATCTATCGATATTTGATCACGTTAATTTTTTTGTGAATGACATATTCGACGAGTTCTAAATAAACGATTCCGATCATTGTTGTGAACCCATGGCCAAAAACTGGATTGAACTGGACACTATTAAAACTAGACTGGACTTGACCTTATCCCCAACATTATAGGGAATCATCCAAGAACACTTGGCAGCCTTGGGATCAATTTTAAATCCATGATTTACAAGTTTTGAACGTTGGAAAGTTAAGAGCTATGAGCATTATATGCTTTGACCAAGTCAAGACTCAAGAATGGCAATCATGGGACACATGGCGGCTCACGGTTGGTGGGGCCAAGAAGCAACCAGTTTCCACTACTGGGATGTGGGCCGAAAATTACGTGGGCATTCTCTCTATTCCGGGTCCCATAAATAGAAGAACGCAAGACTAGAAAGGGGTCGTGTACCAATCAAATCCAGTGCTTAACCAAATTATCTTATTTTTCCAGCAAAAGTTCATCTTTCCAATCCATTCTCTTTGGAACTTAAAAAGAATTTTTGAAAAAATGCCCCCTGGATTTCTTTTAAATTTCTTCTACTTTCAACATTTCTTTCTCTATCTCTCTCCACTCATTATCCCTATTATGTTTCAAATTTTTTTTCAAATTCCAATCCAAACAAAGCATTACTTTCTTAAGTATCTCGGATTTTTACCTTTTTGCACCCTTTACATTCAATTGTAAACATCATTATCATTCCGACATAGCTTTTTACTTTTGTTCCTTCCTTTTCAAATGGTTGGAAAATATTGAAGTTTATTTCGTTTTGACAAACCACCAACCACTTCGTGATCTCGCCCAAATCATACCGTGGCAGGAAACTTTATTGTTTCTGATATGATGCATGGCGTCTTGGCTTTGACACAGTGGGTTTTGGGTGGGGAAAACCGGTTTGTACGTGGCGGCACCGCCGGGGTGTTTCCTATTGCTAGCTTTTATTTGAGTTTTAAAGACGGGACTGTGGTTCCAATATGCTTTGCCACAACCAGTCATGGAAAGGTTTGAGGAGGAATTGAAGAAAATGACTGAGGAGCCTTCGCATGTTTCATTTGATTATAGGGATCACCATCCATGTTCTAAATTGAGAATTCAAAGGAAATTGATATTCACTCTTCTTTTTAATAAAAAAAATAAAAATACATACACTTTCAACACTAAAAAATAAAAAAAAGAGAGTGTGGATAATTAAAAAGAGAGTGTGAATATCAATTCCCAATTAAAATTTGCAACAATAAATTTAGTAGTCATTGATTGAGTACCATATGAAGGACAGGGATGAATTTTATTAGAAGGATTTTGTTGATTAGGGTGGCAACAATTTTTAGATCTAACCCTAAGGGATGGCTCGGTGGCGAAGGCCAAAGACTTAGAATGTGCTCTCTCCTAAGTTCTTAGGTTCAACTCCTCTTACCTCAACTCTTTAAGTCACTTAATACGGTTGTGGAAATGGCTATATAAATTAGTTCGAGGTGCATGAAAGTTTGCTCTGAACTGTATTATCCAAAAGTATATGTATTTTATAATTTGTAAAATAACCCTCTATAAATGGAGAAAAATCATACCCAAACGTATTAGAATATGTGGTTGTATTGTGGACTTCTCATTTTAAATTTAAGTAAATTCATACATCATCCACTCTTACCCACTCATATCAACAGCTACTCAAACTAAGCATAAGCTAATCCTCTCTCCTAGCCAATCCCCCTCACAACATATCCACCTCTTATTGCTCTTGTGTTGGATTTCTTAAGAAACCCTAACCCCAAGAACTCATGTCAAACTGTTGAAGAAAATAATACCGAATGCATACCTGTCGCCATGGAAGATGAAAACCTTAATGTGTGTTTATATGTCTTCCGCCTCCAAAACCCTTCTCTTATCTTGACGTTATGTCTCACACAAAGATGGCATGGAAAGTATGAGAGAGAGGCTAGGGTTTGTAGTGAGGACATTGACCACATATTTATAAGTCTCGATTCTATCATAGCCCATCATAATAGATGGAATCATAATGGGCTGTTTCAATTGGTATCTACATATAAAATAAGCCCGTACCACTTAATGCACGTGATATGACCCAAATACGTGCTAATAGAGACGTGTCCATTATCTGGTCACATTAATTGAACAATCACAATTTAATAGGTAATACCGTTATCACTCAAGCCTTATTCGATTGACAACATAAAATTAATGTTTAATTTTATGATCTACGTGGGCCCAACAGCAGAAAATTGCTAACATTCTCCCACTTGGGCCACATAGTCATCCTGATATTAGACATTGTATACTTTAAGAGCTTAAACTTTTGTTGTCGAAATATTTGAGTTGTCATGGTTTCGTTTTTAAACATAAATAAATATAGCTTTTCCATAATATTACAGTCCAAATATCCACAAGTTCTGAAAGAGAGATGAAGACTGAGAGTTTATTGTTTACAAACATATCAAGTCAAAAGGGTGTATAAATAAAATTACATTTAACCTTCAAAACATAATTAAACGAATTGATAAAGAAACTTTTCTGTTATATGCTTCAAGGACATCCGGCAATGCACCCCGACAATCTACGCTACACACCTTGGTTTATACCTAAAAATGAAAGAATTGAGCTACACTAGCCCCATATGAAAATCTCTGTTAAACTATGTGCATGTGAGGTGATAGGTGCTAAGAAGGAAGAACACTTTGATAGAAGCAATGATGTTTGATAAGGATGATACATGTGTTACTTCCCTTGCTTTGAAAATCATACGTATATCAACCTTTCCACCCCGACACACACGTCTGGCTTTACTTGAAAAATATCAGATTGTCAGTACCAAACTCAATACATATTACCACATTTCCATTTTAGTGACTTGGCAAATTCTGTAGTCAACCAATTAACCTTTCTTACCTCACTTTGCTAACCTTACTCACATCTAGGTCTACACAATACACATAAAGAGGTGAAATATAATGTGCACAAGAACATTTCAGACAAAACCTCAATATGTCCTCGAAGAACTCACATGTCTATCTAATTTAACCTTTTCGAACTTAAGTTAAGTTTTATCGTGTCCTCCATCGTACCCTCTTTTATTCTTTCTTTCTTTTTTTTCTTTTTTTTGCGTCATCTCGTCATCAACACAGATGAGTTATCCACACACACGCATGTGCATACCGTTCATTCAAATACGATTTAGCATGATAAATTTAAAATGCAAATACTAATGTAACTCCTCCACAATAAATATTATTACATGTACGGTATCTAACCTGTCTTCTTACCAAACAAATTACCACGCCGACCTCAATACATCAAGCCAATTTAAGGGAAAATTTATATTATATCCCTTTGACTTTAAGTGAAAATTCAATTTGGTCCTTGATCTTTTAATTTGGACAAACAAATACTTTTATTTTCGAATTAGTTTCACTGTCAACCCTTAATTAGATGGCGTTAGTTTTTTGGACGCAAAATCGTCATCTACCCAGCATGTGATCATTTGCAGGGGTAAATTTGTCATTCCTCTCCTCCCTCAAACCCAAGTCGAATGCCCAAAATTGATTTCTTGTTTCTCTCTGATCTTTTTTTTTTTTTGAACATCATGTTTCTCTCTTATCTAAAACCCAATATCAAAGCCTCCATTTTTCTGAGAGTGGGCTTCATTCATTCAACTAGAGAGACATCCGAACTAGCCATATCACAGAAATCAGCAGGGAGCACCGCATGTGGTGGCAGGATACAGGGTTGATTCAAAGCAAATTTAGCAATCCGAGCCTCCACTAAAACTCCATTTTCCACATCGATTTCCATTGTCAATTTTTTGTTAGGCCAAATTCTACTTTGCAAGATTCTCTGCACTCAACACGAACTCGATCAGACACCGGCTCACGATCATTCGACGACTTCCTCAACCAAATCTCTGCCGGAAAAATAGCTACAAGACTAGAGTAAAAATCAGTCCAAGATCTTATTTTTGTGGTCAAACATTTTGAAGATTCTGTACTGGAAATTTGTAATATGCTATTTTTGAAATCAATTGTCAATTTCGTCAGAGTCGGTCAACTGCCAAGGTCGTCGGTGGCGCCTCGATTTTCGCAAAGGTTTGGTTGCCGGAGGTGGAACCGGTGGTGGTGGTCGCTCGTGGTACTGGTTCCTCCTCCTCCTCCTCCTCCTCCTCTCTCTCTCTCTCTCTCTCTCTCTCTCTCTCTCTCATTCCGATCTAGTTCAGCGTTGCCCATCGATTTCAAAAAATTTACAAGATGTCCAAAGGATATATATAAGAAGTTTTTGGCCTACCATTTTTCAAATTTGAACCAATTTACCCTTTAATTTCACCCATTTCACAAATTCTCCTTTACAATTTTGCCCTTCGATTTTGAAAAATTTACAAGATGTCCAAAGGTTATATATCGTCCCATATATAATAAGAATGAGTTTTTGGCCTACCATTTTTCAATTTTGGACCAATTTACCCTTTAATTTCACCCATTTTACCAATTGCCCATGCCATGCCAAATTCTACTTTACAATTTTGCCCCTCGATTTCAAAAAATTTACAAGACGTCCAAAGGATATATATATAAGAAGTTTTTGGCCTACCATTTTTCAATTTTGGACCAATTTACCCTTTAATTTCACCCATTTTACAAATTCTCCTTTACAATTTTGCCTCTTGATTTCGAAAAATTTACAAGATGTCCAAAGGTTATATACATATATCAGGGCGGTTCCGGGGATCCTTAAAAAACCTCTAAAAATATCCCCCCAAATCTTAATCTCATAGTTTCCGATCAAATTTTGATGATCCGAGCCGCTCAATATGTTTAGAACGTGATTTTAAGGGTGCCCGCGAGAAATTGGCAAAAAAAAAAAACAACCAGGAAAGGCTTGATTTGAGTAGTTTTTTAATGAACCGTTCAATAAAAAACTGTTTGGATAAAGCCCTTCCCGGTTATTATTTTTGCCGGGTACCCTTGAAATCACGTTCTGATTACATTGAGCGGCTTGGATCATCAAATTTGATCGGGAACTTGGGGGAGGCCGGGGGGGGGGGGGGGGGGGGGGGGGGTGGGGTGGTGGTTTAGAGGTTTATATATATATACACACACACGGGGCAGTTCCGAGAACCCTTAAAAAAAACCTCTAAAATGAACATAACGCATATTTCCATAGTAACTGTATGCTTAACTACCTTTGGTCCACTTCAACATACTACAGAATTTACAAAAGTTTCCAGACCAAGTACTATGTAATTTTAATATCTATTGTTCGATTTTCTTTCTTTTCTAAAATGTCTTATATAAGCCTCTTTTACCATTCTACCATTTTTCAATCTGTTGTCTTCAACGGGCACAACATTCATGCCATGCACAAGGCCGGAACCTAGTCTATCTAAAAAACTAACTCCATCCAACTAAGCGTTGACATTGGAATCAATTCAAAAATATA
This sequence comes from Rhododendron mucronatum var. ripense, assembly GCA_019656295.1. Taxonomy (NCBI): domain Eukaryota; kingdom Viridiplantae; phylum Streptophyta; class Magnoliopsida; order Ericales; family Ericaceae; genus Rhododendron; species Rhododendron mucronatum. The sequence continues at coordinate 1,193,586 of BPLT01000159.1, read as the reverse complement.
AGTATTTATTTTTCAAAATTAAAAAGTGAAAGACCAAATTGAATTTTAGTTTAATATCGAAGGGATATAACAGAAATTTTCCCCCACTTTAATTTAGGAAGTCTATAAGAAAAGAGGAAAGCAAACATCGACACATCAAACCATCCAACCTACCAATTCAAATAAAAAGTTATAGTTTCTCACATGAGTGCTCCATTCTTTCTAAACTTCACATTTTAAAATCAAAATATTAATACTCACCACATTCTATATTACCGCCCTTTGGCGCCAAAATTTGGTCTGTCGTTTTCGTACCAAAAATATAATTTATAAAACAGGGAATTAACTAATATTCCGAATACTAGCGGTCAAGTCCGAGATTGTCCATGAAGAGTAAAAAGCTAAGTTACGGTACTTCCAATTAATTTCTAATTTAATTTTGAAACTAAAAGGAAGTTGGATTTTGATTTGGATTGATTAAACTAAAACTAAACTAGAAAGCAAATTAAAGAATTTTGAAACAAATGAGAGAAGGGACTAGGGTTTCCGATTCAGTCTCCCCTTGTAACACAATTATTTCGAAACCTAGCCAAATAGTTTAGCCACTCATAGAGCGAGAACAAATAACCGTGTAAGAACAGAACTCCATTGAACAACAAACTGAAAGCTTTCTAATGAATAGTAAAAGAATAAAACCCAAAGCTCCTGTTGTCGGTTCGGCTGCGATAGCAAGTTGCTCGATCTTCTGTTTCTAGGCCTAAGGACAAGGACAAGATCCTTGAAGAGGAGGATGCGCCTCCTTTTGTTACTGATACCACTTCACCTACCTCTCCTTCCACTAGTTCCGCCGTGGTACCAATGGGTGTACCACGTGTCCCTTTTCCAGCGGTGCTTAATTTGCAATCTCCTTATACTAAGAAAGCCGCTGTGATGGAAGATATGATTGAGACTTTCAAGCAAGTCAAGATGAATCTTCCTCTTCTTGATGCCATTCAGCAAGTCCCCTCATACGCTAAATTTCTTAAAGACCTTTGCACTCAAAAGCGTAGAACTCGAACCAATGTTTCGAAAAAGGTCCTTCTAGTTGAGGGTGTCTCTTCTGTTTTCCACACTTTTACTGCCCCTAAGTTGCCTGATCCAGGGAACCCCACAATTTCATTGTGGAATTGTGTGAATGGTGAAAAATTAGAGAGATGTAGCGGAGTTGAAATGAATGATAAGAGGGTGCACATTATTACTTGCCCTATGTTGTTTTGGCCTATTCTCAGACACTTGCTTATGATTTATCCTAACCTTTGAAACACTTTTCCTTACCTACCGATATAACCGAATAAAAGTCCTATTTGATCTTATGGGCAATGGGTTGTGGATTGATGGATAGAAACAGTTTTCGATACTTGGCATTCCTTTCATGAGATCTTGTGTCCACTTTAAAAAGCTTTCTTTTCGCGTCTAAGTGTGTGGGATACTTTGGTTCCGTATTGCATAACTTCCATCCGCACACGTTGAGAGTTTATTACATGCACCCTGTTTCGAGTGTGTTTTCTTTTGTTGAGTACATGACACAGTGAGAATTGAAGTCGAGACTCGGTCCGGAGAGAGTACTTGGTTGTGGTTCACTTGTGGTCAAGGTTCTTGCTCACACACGCTAAGCTTGGGTGAGTCTATCAATTTGGTGGACCCAGTGTACCCTAACCTTTAAGCGCTTTCAATGAGTCTAAGAGACTTGAAATCTATGGAGTTTGAGAGACCTCCAGTGTTTGCCGTGCTCGAACGGCTTCTGATGGTCTGGTATAGCCACCTTGTCAAAGCTATGTATATAGTACTTAGAAGGTTGGGTCTGGCGGCAGGCGTGTAGCTAGCAGTGAGAATTTTGTCTGAACCATCTGATTTTAATGTCCAACTTAGTGGAGATTGCTTCATAAACCGAGTGGTGGGTAAGGGATCCGGCAGCCCCAGAGGGAGTGACAGCCTATTAGATGATGGCACCACTTCTCAAGATATCGTTGAATTCTACACATATTGTCCTTCCAACAAATAGGGAACCACAGTCTTTGACAAGAGAGAAAAGTAGTACCCGTGTCTTTCACGTGAAGAAAGTGTATATGTTTTTGTCTTGGTGGATTATTTTAGGGAGCATTGTATGTTACAATCATCTATTAAAGCTTAGGGGGGTTCCTGACGAAGAAGGCATGTGCATCGTGCTTCAAATTTTCGTTTCATGAAGGACATAAGCCTTTTGTAAGGCTTTTTCCGAGCAGGCATGAGCAACTTATTCGGTCTTTCGCGTCCCATAAAACTTAGGACTTTCGTAATTTTTATAGAGCTTTAAGAACTTTGGTCAAGTAGACCTGAGCGTCGTGCCCAAATTCCTTAAGTTCTTTGCAATTTTTCACATCTTGTTAGCTTTGAAAATCGTGTTCGACTTTTGGTCTCAGGAGACTTAGCTTTTTGTTGACGAAGCTTTGAGATTTTTGGGCTGGGCTGGGCTGAGCATAAGCTCTGTCCGAATAGGTTTGCGAGAGCTGCGCTAGGACCTCTTAGGTCCAGTAGAATTTAGCAAAGTTTGTTAGCTTTTGCCGAGTAGACCTGAGAGAGAGTTGTGCTCGAACCTTTTAGATCCAATAGAATTTGGCAAAGTTCGCTAGCTTTATAAAGCTTGTTTTGGCCAATATTAGGCCTTTCCGTTTGCTTAACTCTTATCCCTTTAGAGAATTGTTTCTATTAGGTTAGCATGCTTTGCTTTCCTTGCATTTGTACATGCTTCACCTGCTGCTGTCTTGATTCCTCAGGATTCTCAAGTACTGATCCCTTAGAACCTCTACATTTCAATTTTCTCAAGATAGGTCTTGCGTAGCCGATGCTGACAGCCTTATTGCTTTTATCGCTACAATTGTCAACTTGTTCGAGCAGACTTCTCATTGCTCATCTTAAACTCTTGAATATTTTCGGAGAACTTATCGTTCCCGCAGACGGCGCCAGCTAATGAAGCGGTTTTGGCTCACCTCTGAAGGAGGGGTTTCTCAACCATCCATCTGATCCTCCAATTGATGGAGCGGCTTCTAGTGTGCTTGATCGACGACCTACAAGATAGAACAGCAAGCTATGGGCATTGGTGTGGCTGTGGCCATCACCCCTCCGATGCCTAAGTCAATTGATCTGCTTTATTAGAGAGTATGGATTGAGTCAGAGTTGTGTAGCAATGCGTACCTTTGTGTTATAGAGGTGTGATCTTTATATAGGCATTTTGGGAGGAATCCCTTTGGACTGGGATTCTTGGGTCTCATCCGTTTGTGATGAGGATAGATAGGTGTTGAAGCGTCCTCCTCACCTTAGGACTCTTTGGTTGCTTATCAGCTTTTAGGAGTCCTCTTTGTGCATGGGTCTTTCATGGCTTTTCCTTGGGACTTGCAACCTCATCATCCCTCGGGATGAGATAAGGCCTTAGTCGTTCTTGAAGTCTTCTAGTTCATACAAACTCTCTCCATTGTGGAGCTGGTTCCTGTCCATTATCTTATCGCTAGCTTGGCTTACCAAGTTCTTCTTAGCTGAGCTGATTGTTACGTCTGTCAAGCTCACCTTATCGGCTGAGCTCAGAACTCCTATGAGCTGCGCTCATGGGCTGTTTCTCCCTTGGGCTGGTGAGGCCTGTCTTTATGGGCTAGATTTTGCGCTTATTGGGTCCTTGGTTTGTGCCCATTGGGCTGTATTGGCTAGATTTAGCACTTATTGGGTCCTTGGTTTCTGCCCATTGGGTTGTATTGGGTTGCTTGGTCTGACCTGAGCTCGGGAAGTCAGCTTATCCCTATTAAACGTCTTCCGGGCTTCCTTAAAGAAAATGGAGTTTCTATTTCGGATGTCATCGTTAGATATGCTGGGTTTTCCCCACATTAAACGCAGTTGGAAAAGAAAAAGAAAAAGTGAATAATGGGTTGTTGAGTATTTAATTGGCCCATGTAAATATGGTCATTGGAAATCCTTTTGAGTGGGTGCCAGCAATTCCAAGAGCATTTGAAGAGCCAAGTGTGTAGATCTTTCTCTTGGTCCTATTTAAGTGAAGTGGTGCATGTGTGCTGTGTGTGCCGAGTGTAAGAAAATGGAGAGGGCAACCCCTTTGGGGGTTGCCGGATACCGGATACACCGGCCGTGAGGTGAGAGGAGAGTAGATGTGAGGGGAAAATATAGATGTTGGAATTAAGGGTAAAACATTGTATAGAGCCATGTGTTAGGAGCTCGGGAGGATTTTACATCTCACATTGTAATCTCTATTTTCCATATAGTGGAAGATTTCTCTCTTTCCCGTGGACGTACCCGAGTTTGAGGAACCACGTACTCTTGTGTCGCTTTTGAGTGTGATTTCGTTTTTGTTTGTTGCACTTCCGTTGCGGGTGGGATTACCTGGCATAATCCCAACAAGATAAGGAAGAAGATGAGACCTTCATGTTTTTAGGATTCAATTTAATGGCCTTAACTCCAAGCTCCATAAGAAATTTATTCTTTTTAATCTTCCTCTTCGATCGTCTCAATCTACTCTCCAATTTATGGATAGCATCAAGGGAAGATCGATCTCCCAAACAGCTGGTCCCAACTCTTCTCTGCTTACCAACCACATGATCCCTGCTGCAACCATTCTTGTCATTGCCCTCTACCTTTGAACACGAGCGCGAGCAGAAATAGAATATTTGGTTGAACTAAAAATGAGAGAGAGATATTCAGTAGCCTTAAGCTCAATGGTTGCAATGGTTGTCATTGCAACCATTCTCTTGTGTTCAAAGCTTGAGCTCTAGCTTTGAACACGAACGCTTTGGCAATGTTTGCATGATATACTCCCAGTTATGGAAGCCTCAGTACAAAAGAAGGTGCCAGTGGAGCTGTTATGCCCAATTTGTGGTTTATTTGGAAATTGAAACAGTTTCTCAAATGTTGTTTGGTTGCGGCAGGGCATGCAGAGTGTGGCTGCTATCCCCTTTTCGGTTCAGATCCAGGGCCGGCCTTGATATTTTGGTGGCCTAAAGCGAATTCTAAAAATGAGGCTTTATATTTTTTAACAAAAAAAAAAAAATCAATGTATGTGTCTAATATAAGGTAAAAAAAAATTAAACATACTATTTTAGCTTCGTAATTTAACTAAAATAAAATTTTTAATTTTTTTATGCCATTAGGAAAAAAATGATTCAAACGTACCTCTCATACACTATATTTTCTCTAACTAACTATTTATTAACTTTAATTGTACAAATATTAGTTTTAATAATGATGGAATTAATTATTTTAAACCCTTTTTTTTTTATCAAAAGCGTTTTCTTTGTGAAATAGACATTAAAAGTAAAAAAAAAAATGAACGAAATAAAATTAAAAAAGAAAACTTATCGAAACATTTATCGTGTGCAAAATGTTTTAAATCTTAGTCTTGAGTAACATTTACAACAACTAAAGCACAACTAATTAATATTAGTATATATATAATAAGAGTACAAGCCATGTCTGGGGGAAAAAAATTGTAGCCAGATGAGGCCTCCTAGAATTCGAACCACAAACCTCGCAGTTTAAGCACAAAGCATCAATCATCACTGCTGGAACTCTGCTTGTGTTAAAATTTGGAAGAAATTATATATAATATATTTATAGGGGCCGGTTCCTTTGACACCCAAATAAAACAACCAAAAAAACACCCCATCTCAGCCCTCCATTTCAAGGGCTGAGATTAAATCCACTCCACCCCTAAAAACACCCAAACAAACACCCCTTTCACTTCACGTTCTACTTCTCCAGTTCCCTTCCGTCTGACACCCACCCCTCCAGTCCGACACCCACCCCTCCACCTCCATCCAGTCCGACCGACGAGCCCCAGCCACCGACGATCCACCACCTCTCTCACGCTCTCTCTCTCCCACGTCTGAGAGACCCACCCTCTGCTACCCGACCTCTCCATCTCCCTCCACTCCGACCGACGAGCCCAGCCGCCGCCGCTCTGTCGCTCTCCCTCTTTCTGTGGCGTACTACTCGAATCAAACGGTTTTATTCTTCAATTTCTTCACTTCACATTCATGATCAGTTTCCTCTCATGGGTTCGATTCAGTTTTTTTTTGTTTCCCAAGTTTTTTCTTGTTGGACCCATCTTTAATCAAGGATTTAAGGGGCATTTCATTCATAACATGGTTTGGAAGCAGATAATGCAAACACGGTTTGAATCAAGGATTCAATGCATTATCTGTACTCTGTTTTTTGTGGTGTTCTCTATTTTTTGTGTATGGGGAAAACACATGTTTAGTTTGCGCCAATGAGTGGATTTAGGATTGTTGAAAAAGGTTTGAACCTCTTTTTGTGGGTCCTATTGTTTTGATTCTAGGGTTTCTACTATAATGTTTGATTAGTGTTTCTAGGGTTCATACATTAGCTCATTTTGATAACCTGGGGCTTTTCCCCCCAAGTGCTCAAGTTTGGATACTTCCAAAAAAAAAAAAATAGAGTAAAAGTCATAATTTTTTAGTTATCCGATTCTTTTTCATAGAGACGAACCAATAATCTATAAAAGTTTGATGTTGCAAAAAAAATTTGAATAAGGTCATTCATCAATATCACCTTTTTTGGATTTTCTAATTCTTAACTTAACCTGGTCTTGATTTCTTATGTCAACATTATCTATGTCTACTTGTTCTTTTTTTGGAAAAGGGTCTTGTTATCCAATTGTGGTCAGTTACTTTACTGTGATGGATTTCTTATGTCGAATAAGGTCTTGATTTCTTATGTCGACATTGCATATGGATTTCTTTACTTTTTCTTGCAGGCAAGTGAAGGGTGAACAATGGAGGTAGTGAGTTTAGATGATGTTGAAGCAGATGATATGGAGACTCTAGAAAAAGTTGTGGAAGAGTTAAAAACACCGACAATTGGGATGTATTTTGAGACAATTGAAGAAGCACGGAATTACTATGAACGTTATGGTCAAGAAAATGGATTTTGGATTCGTACTCGGGCTTCAAGCAAAGGACGAAACCGATCAAATGAAATCACTAAGGTGCTATTTGTTTGCATAAAAGAAGGAAAGTATCTTGGTAAAAAGTAGCAGGAGAGTGTTGTGGAGGAGAATGATAAGACAGACGAAGAGGAGAAATTGATACCAAAGAAAAAAGTTAGACGTTGTTCAACCGTTAAATGTGAATGCAAGGCTCATTTGCGGATTATCCATGACAAATGGAATTGCAAATGGAAAGTTACAAGTTTCGATGAAAATCACAACCACCAACTAGTGACTCCATGTAAGAGAACCAAAATGACCTCAAATCGGAACATGCCCAAAGCAGTTAAGGATTTGACTGAGGCATTTCATCAAGAACAAATAGGAATTTCGAAAGTTCCTTCAATTTTTGGTGGTGAGTACATGGGCTTTGATAATAGGGACTGCTACAATCACTTGAGGAATGTGAGGCATAGAGACCTAGATTGCGGGGATGCACAGTCAGTTCTTGACTACTTTAGGAACAAACAAGTGCATAATCCTCAATTTTTTTATGCGATTCAATGTGATGAAAGTGGGAGGGCAGTTAATTTCTTTTGGGTGGATTCTCGATCTCGCATGGCATACCATTATTTTGGAGATGTGGTCACATTTGACACAACATATCGGACAAATAAGTATGATATGCCTTTCGCACCGTTTACGGGAGTAAATCATCACATGCAGTCGATACAGTACGAATGCGCACTTTTACAAGATGAGACAGAGGTGACGTTTGAATGGTTGTTTCGGGCATGGCTTGACGCTATGGGAGGACGTCCTCCAACTTCTATCATCACTGACCAAGACTTGGGAATGAAACGAGCTATTGCCAAAGTCTTTCCCAACACCCGTCATCGTCTATGTCTTTGGCATATCAAGAAGAAACTTGTTGAAAAGTTGTCACAAGTGTACTACAAGAGATCGAAATTCAAGAAGGATATGAAAAAATGTATCAAGCAGACATACAAGAAAGAGGATTTTGAAGAGAGATGGAGGTTATTGATGAAGGAAAATGGGTTAGAAAGCAACGAATGGCTTCAAGGGTTATTTGATATTCGTGAATCATGGGTACCCGTTAATAATCGTGGTACATTCTTCGCTGGTATGAATACTACCGGACGTAGTGAAGGCATCAACTCATTTTTTGATAGTTTTGTAACTCACACTTCAAATCTCAAAGAATTTGTGGTGAAGAATGAGAAAGCCTTGAAGAGGATTGTGAAAAGGGAAAATGATGAAGATTTTGAGTCCGAACACAAGTTTCGAATTGTTAATGACCATGAATTTTTGTTGAAGCATGCGGCAAAAGTGTATACTAGAAACGCCTTCAACAAGTTCAAGGATGAATGGAGTAAAGTCTTTCACTACAAAGTTGAAATGAAAGAAATGCCAATGGTTTTCAATCTTTCGTAGTGAAGTCAAAAGATGATGAACTTGAAAAGTTTGAGGTGACATTGGATTTGCAAACTTATGAGTGTAAGTGTGAATGCCAACAAGTTGAGTTTGTTGGGATATTGTGTGCACACATTTTGAAAGTGTTTGTCCGACTAGATATTGATGAAATACCGGAACACTTTATTCTTCCACGATGGAGGCAAAGGGCCAACAAATTTAGGATAATTGATTCCCAAGGATTGGTGCATGACGACGGCAAAGAAGAATCTGAGGCATTAAGGCTTAGTCATATGTGTCAAAAAGCTACAAAATTGGCTTGTTTGGCCGCCCCATCAAATGAGGTATACACAATTTTTATTGAAGATATGAATGATTTATTCGAGAAAATCCAAGAAGTTTCTAAGGTGTCTCCAATTGAAATTTCTGCTGAAAAAGGTAACGGGAAATTTACCGAGCCGTCGCCGTCTCAGATAATGCACTTCCGTTGCGGGTGGGATTACCTGGCATAATCCCAACAAGATAAGGAAGAAGATGAGACCTTCATGTTTTTAGGATTCAATTTAATGGCCTTAACTCTAAGCTCCATAAGAAATTTATTCTTTTTAATCTTCCTCTTCGATCGTCTCAATCTACTCTCCAATTTATGGATAGCATCAAGGGAAGATCGATCTCCCGAACAGCTGGTCCCAACTCTTCTCTGCTTACCAACCACGTGATCCCTGCTGCAACCATCTTGTCATTGCCCTCTATCTTTGAACACGAACGCTAGAAGAAATAGAATAATTGGGTGGCATTTATGGAAATCACGGAATGATTAGGTTTTCAATAAAGGCTGGATGGGAAAAACTCAGATTATTGCCAATGCGATGAGCAAGTTCACGGACTATGGATTGGCAACAGAAAAGAGAGAACGGAATAGAGAGGAATCACAAAGAATTAAAATTTCGTGCTTTTGATGCTAGCAGAGGTAGAGGTGGAGTGGGGTTAGTGTTGCGGGATGAAATGGGTCAGCTTCAGAAGATTGTTGCTATTCCTATAACCAATACTGTATCAGCTGAATTAGTAGAAGCTTTGGGTTTTCGCTGGGCAGCAAGCTACGCAGGGCCGGCCCCGGGGTAAGCCCCGCAAGCCTGCGGGCTTGGGCAACCCAAAAAAAAAGTAGGTTAGGTATAAATATAAAAAAGTTTTCCATTACTAGCACAAAGAGTATATTTGGTGCTCCGGCCGCCAGGATGCTGTCGAAGTTTTGGGCAACCTAAGTTCGATCCCCACGAGCTGCAGCCGCCTCATCTTTTATTTTTTACCCCATTTTTGTTCTACTCTCACACCTAAGTTCAATTCCCACGCCTCCCAAACTCATCTTTTCTATATTACTCCATTTTTTTTCTACCTCTTTTTCCTTTCCTCCTAATCCACAATATTACAAAAATCAAATTACTAAATTATTTTGTTGAAAATTTGCGATTTAACAAACAAAATAGTGGAGTAATGTATAAGTGATATGTTATTACATTTGATTTCATAGTTAAAATAAATTGAGCAAGCTAAAATTATATATTATATGGATATTGTTTTTACCTCTGCACTACCATTTCACAAGAGAGATCAAATAGATTGACTATGAGCTCAATTGAAAATGAGACACCGTTCCACTAAGAGCATTTTGGGGCATTTGAGACATTTTAAACTTTTTATGCTTTTCGAGGCAGGTGTTATCGTTACATATATCAACTAAAAAGCGCAAAAAACCAAATAATAAAAAGTTAGCGGCATGGGCTCCGAGCTCTTAGATAAGTAAAGTACGATGACTTAATTGACAAAAAAATGCAAGGAGAACCCATTTTCTTTGAATTGGATGGTGGTAATTATAAAGCACTATAACCGGGGTTACATTTTGATGTTGAATTTTTTTTTTAATGTTATTCAAGCTCAATGAACAATGTAACATTGATGGGTATTTTTTTTTTTTTGGTACTCGTATGTTTTTTTAAAATTTTGTTTTATCCTTTTATCCTTGTGATAAATGAAATTTTGTTTGCCATTAAAAAAATTAAAAATAAATACGATTTGAAAACTCTGGTTCCCCTTTTTCATGTTTCTTTTGTTTTTATATCGTGTGATAAATGTGGAAGTGACTCTACATGAGTTATGACTATCTAATCTTCCATTCATTTCACTTTTTTTCTTATCTTTTAGTGCCAAAGAAGGAAGGATTAATTGGTGCTTCTTAGATGGACCGTGTTGCAAACTTGCACACGTTATAGGTAGCATAGAGGTGGAAATTACCAACACGAAATTAACGGGCTAAGATTAGTTATTTTTGACACGGAATACGAATATGACACGACATTATAACACGAAAAGTTAAAACATGTCAGGTTAGGATTGAGAGAATTTTGACACGAACAATAGATGACACAACACAATATGACGCAGGGTGAGAATTTATGAAATGACATGATAATACGACACAAACCCGAATCAAAGTTAATAGGTCAAGATCGGCTATTTCTGACATGGGACATGAAGATGACACGACACGTAAAACTAAATAGGTCGGATTAGAATCAAGAGAATTCTGAAACGAACACAACACGACACGATGCCCACCCTGATTATAGGTGGTTGGTCCTTTTCATTTGGACGATTTCTTTTTCCATGTGAACTATGTGGTGGTAGAAAAGGACTGCATGATATATGAAACGCATGGTACGTCTGCAGCCGCCTTCAAAAATTGAGGTACGCGTGGGAAGCGGGCCAAATAAGTCCCAATACATGGAACACTTTTTCGCATTTGTCCGGACATGTGGAGGGAAAAAATAATTTCCAAGAGTTGAAGACAAAAATATTTCTCTCTGTTATAACACACTCAAGGAGCAATGTATACACATTCAGGGAGCAATATTATATGATTAAAAGAGCAATATAATTTAATTGAAGGTGTAATATTATGCGATTAAAAGACCAATACTAATTTTTTCTGAACGAGTACATAAATTTTGAACCATTTTTTTTTCCATTCTAGAAAGAGAAACCCATTTTTCTTTCTGGGTTAATCCAAATAATTTACTCAAATTAAAATACCCTTAACTTTAAATTTTACTGGGGCCAATACATTTCACATAAAGTGCAATAGAATTTCATCTGAGCAAAATCTACGGATCCGGATCCTCTGTGAAGATCTTGTTCTGAACTTGACAACACACCAATAAAGAGATCCAAAGGTCCACAAGAGCTTTCTTTTTTTCTAAAGCAAAAGGCACCGTTTTACTTCGTAAAAATCCAACATCGCCTTTCTTCTTTCGTTTTCTTCTTTCTTTGTTACGTCTCTTCTTCTGTTTTGTTTCTTTACAAGTTTTCTTCTTACCTCAAACTTGAACATTATCAAACTTAAAAGTCCTAGCTTGGATAAATAACTCAATTAGCTTCTTCTTTTTCTGTTAAAAAAAATTAACTGAAATTTTTTTCCTTTATTCAAACTTTTTCTACATTTGTAAGTTTCGTGTCAAATATTTGTGAATTATTGGATTGTCTCGACGAGGGATAAAATTTTTTTTTTTCTTGCAACATATTCATTATTGAATTATGCCATTGAGGAGTCTAAATTTTCTTCATTGGATCATATTTGTGGTGCAACCACAATGGTGCAGAACATTGAGTGTACTATTCCAGTCTTTCGCAATGCTTCTTTTTTCTGATTGGTCCGATTTCCCTTCTGTTATCCTTGTGTTAAATGAAATTTTGTTTGCCATTAAAAAAATTAAAAATAAATACGATTTGAAAACTCTGGTTCCCCTTTTTCATGTTTCTTTTGTTTTTATATCGAGTGATAAATGTGGAAGTGACTCTACATGAGTTATGACTACGCTACAAGAAAAAACACATTTGGCGATTCATTTGGCGATTCAAGACTCGCTAATTAAAATCCATTGGGTTTTCTGATTCACTGTTTCTGCCCTAGCAGGCAGCCACGCACAGCAGCAGCAGTTCTGCACCTCTCTCTCGCGCAATCCACCGCTTCTCGTCGCCACCAGGTTTTGCACCACCGGTCTTCCATCCCCACCCACCGTGGTACGCAATTATTTCTCCATCTCCGTATCTCTCACTTCTCAGTTCTCTCTTTCTCATGCTCTCTATCTCCTCCTCTTCTCAGGTGTTCATGGTCGATCTAATTCGCCACCCAACCTTCTCAATCCCGCAACGGTATGTCCTAATTCCATTTTGGTGTATTCTTATTTATGTTGCTCAATTTTTTGCCCTAGCGAGCAATTGTGATTGGAAGGGGAGACAAAAAGCAGATCTGGGGCTTGTGTTAGGGTTTTAGGGTTGTTACGAAGAAGAGACATAGAGACGTTTAATTTTTAACGTATGAAAATTTATTCTATGGAAGAAATTTGCAGGATTTTAATTGATATATATGTATCTGGTATCTACATGTTGGCATATATGCATATGCATTTTGGAAAGCAAATAATGATTTCGTTAATATGATGAAACTGATTGTGGGTGTGAAAGTTCCATTTATTCGCTAGTAGTTGACCTGAGACAGTTTTTTTTTTTTTTGATTTTATGTTCTTATTTTATCCTATTGTTGAGATTCTTGAAGTGTTGACTGTTACTTCATTTTAGAGAGCCAAAATCCACAATTTTTGTGGCTGAAATTGCTAACTAAACAAGGTTTTTAATTGCATGCATTTGTAGCTATGGGTATCTCCAAGGTTCGGTTGTAACAGTCACGCCCACGCCATCGACCTTCGGTATCACCGATGCAGTTCTAAGAATGGTTAGTGCTCCAATTTATCTCTATTGTAAGTCCAAGCAACTATGTGGCCATCATTGCTGAACATTACTAGTGCATACGTATGTTTTTTTTTCGTTTCCGAAAGATATATAAAGTGTACATAACATATCTATGATAACAGAGTCCTAACCACTATGAAAACATTACAATATTAGGTGCTGAAATTGATAATTTGCCAAAATCGAGAAGAACTATATAAAGATTCATATCTAGATAAATGAAAATGCAGGTTGTTTTGGCAAAGTTAATTTTGAATCTTTTTATTACATAATCATTTTAGGAAGTAGAGATGTAAATTTGTGGACCAAGTTGCCTTTCCAAGGACTGCTGTCAATCTCTTGATAATTTTGTAGTATCTATTTATTACATGTCTAGCTGGACCCTTAATCAACAACAAATACATGAAGTAGCACGATAGGGATAATTCTCCTGGCCATTTCCTATTATAATAGAATCTCTTCTAATTGATGGTGAGTCACTTTTGCGGTCTCTCAAATATTATTTGGTCATTGCTCCCAAAGAAGGTGATGTTTTTAGTACTAATGGTAGCGGCATTGGCTGGTGGTAATGGGGCAAGGGTGCACTAACAATGCTTTCTTGAGGGTTGGCAATGGTGGCTTTTGTGGGGATACAACATGGGAGTATATAAGTTAGATAGGGGTGTGCAAAAAACTCGTCAATCCATCAAATCGACTTAACCCAAAACAACCCACACCCTAATGACTTGCTTAGTCGAGGTTGAAGTTATTCAAGAACACAAAAGGAAGCCAAGTGAGGAGTATTGAAATTTCTAGTTTTAGAATTCTTACCTAATTTTTTTTATTCTTCAAGGCTTTGGGCCTTGAGAATTCTATTTTCCAAGGCATTGAATACATGCAGTATCATTTTCCTGCTTTCTTGTGTCCAATGTTTATATTTGATTTTGTGTCTAGTTAACAATACTTTGTGTCCCAATTACCTCTTCCCTACGACTAATGGTTTTATACAGAGTATTTCATTTTGTATCCAAGTGTATGTCAATTTGTATCTTTCTCAATCTCATCGTTTCATGGTACTGCAACTATATGTATATATTCGTATAATTCCTCTTCTAAGATTGCTTCTTTGGATTATAGGTGCTCAAGAAAATATGGTAGACGAGTACATAGTTCATGGTGATGGGCAAATGGGCATATTATCCTAGAGGCTCATTAAGGCCTCGTTCATGTTTTTGAGTGGTTTTTTAATTATTTCCCTTGTACATAGCTTAAATTATGTAAGCATGAGGATTGTTGTTTTCATTTATTGTAAGAATGTTCTTCGGAGTGTTTATATTAAAGGGGTATTGATTTAACGGATAAAATAGCAATTTTTATTTTTTTTCAAAATACTCTATTATTTGCTTCGGGAAGAAGCTGTGGCAAAAGGGTTAATATATTAAATTCTGGGTTTTTTAACTCCTTTTGCGTCGGAAATTAACCGTCGCAAGAAACTCAACTTCCCGTCGCAAATACTTCGTGACAGTAGTTTGGCGTCGCAAAAAGCTTTTGCCACCCCACCAACTGCCACGGCCCCATTCCCGTCGCAACCCCGTTGCAAAAGCCTTTTGCGACAGTAAATACAACTTTGGCCACGGTATTGTCCCGTCACAAAAGGTATTTGTGAATTCTTGTAGTGTTAAAAGTCCTAGCTTGGATAAATAACTCAATTAGCTTCTTCTTTTTTTGTTAAAAAAATTTAACTGAAATTTTTTTCCTTTATTCAAACTTTTTCTACATTTGTAAGTTTCATGTCAAATATTTGTGAATTATTGGTTTGTCTCGACGAGGGATATTTTTTTTTTTCCTGCGTCATATTCATTATTGAATTATGCCATTGAGGAGTCTAAATTTTCTTCATCGGATCATATTTGTGCTTCAACCATAGTGGTGCAGAACATTAAGTATACTGTTCGAGTCTTTCTCAATGCTTCTCTTTTTCTATTGGTCCGATTTCCCTTTTTTTATCCTTGTGATAAATGAAATTTTGTTTGCCATTAAAAAAATTAAAAATAAAGATGATTTGAAAAATCTGGTTCCCCCTTTTCGAGAAATTTTTCACGACCGGGTGAGCACAGGCCACGTGGTGCACGGCACCAATCTTGGCCGTCTAATGAAGTTTTGAACGGCTCAGATCTGTTCGACTGCCGAACGGTATTTTAGTCATTTCACACTTTAAAACAGCCGAACAAATCTGAACTGTCCAAAATTTCATTGGACGGCCGAGATGGTGCACGGCACCACGTGGCCCGTGCCCAACCGGCACTGAAAATTTTCTCCTTCTTCAGGTTTCTTTTGTTTTTATATCATGTGATAATTGTGGAAGTGACTTGACATGATCGTGATGACAAGATCGAGCATTTTCCTGAAGCTCTGGACAAATTGACTCCGAAACTTCTGAAAATTCCCGTTCATGTTTAGTAACCATTCTATTTTCTGTTTTCCGTTTTCATTTCCAGAATTTTCAAAAGTTAACCTTGAAAGTTTGTTTGGTGCACTACTTCCAGTTTCAAATTCTGGAAATCACTTTCACTATTTTTATAATTTGTGAAAATAACAAAACTCAACTTTCACTATTTTTAGAAACAAAAAACAGATTGCTCCGCTACAATTTCTTAGAGGTCTTTTTTCATTTCCTCTTCCTTTCTCTCTATCTCTCAAACCTAGGCTATTGAAGATTCTCTCTCTCTCTCTCTCTCCCTCCCTCCCTCTCCCTCCCTCCCTAATGCATGTATTTGTTTTTTATCTTATGCAGGGCCAATACAGGCCATATACCTGTACTTATAGAAGGAGAAAAACCTTATAGTCAATAAAGGATACTTATTGAAGGAGAAAAACCTTAGAATCAATAAAGGACCGACTTTAGAATTAGAAAATTTTATATATATTTCATCTATATATATACTCTCTTAGAGATGAAAGTTGATACTATAACTTCTGCCTAGGAACCCTTTAAGCCGGCTATGCCTGATCTATCTACCCGGCCCTTTCTTTCAGAATATCAAGTATAGAATTTGTTTCTAACATGGCTGAAAAGACTAAAATGATTCTCTCTCTCTCTCTCTAACATGATTGAAAAGGCTAGAATGGTTCTCTCTCTCTCTCTCTCTCTCTCTCGCGCGCGCGCGCCTGTATAGTATGGGAACTAGTGGAGAAATTGCAAAAAATACCATTTTAGAAAAAGTAAAAATTGGTTTCAGAAATTGATTTTTTAAAAAAAAAAAAAAGGTTGACACAAACATGTTTTCTACTTTCATTTTTTTTTTTAGGAAAAGTAAAAACTGATTTTAGTAAATTAAAAATAGGAAATAGAAAAGTGACAGTGTTACCAAACATTAGTGAGGTAGGATCAGTTATTTCACTTTTTTTTTCCTCATCTTTTTAGTGCCAAAGAAGGAAGGATTAATTGGTGCTTCTTAGATGGACCGTGTTGCAAACTTGCACAAGTTGTTGGTAGGGGTGGAAATTTTGGACACAAAATTAGTGAGTTAGGATCAGTTATTTCTGACATGGAATACGAATATGACACAACACCATAACATAAAGAGTTAAATAGGTCGGATTAGAATTGAGAGAATTTTGACATGAACAAAAGATGACACGACACGACATGACGCGGGATGAAAATTTATGAAAGAACACGATAACATGACACAATTCCGACATGAAGTTAGCAAGTTAGGGTCGGCTATTTCTAACACGGAACACGAAGATGACACGACACAATAACACGAAAACTAAACAAGTCGGGTTAGAATTAAGAGAATTCTGACACGAATACGACAGGACACGATGTCCACCCCTAATTCTAGGTGGTTGGTCCTTTGCATTAGGACGATTTTTTTTTTCATGTGGAGTAGAAAAGGAGCACGTGATTCGCCTTCAAAAATTGAGGTACGAGACCATATCCTCTATAAATACCTTTCAATTCACAGCACAAAGTCTAGAGTGTATTTGCCTCGTTTTCCCTCTTGACTTCATCTGAAAACACTTCCTTAAACAATGTCAACATCTTCCTCCTCGATATGGTTCACAGTGACTAGGCAAGAGCCAAAACTGGTGGTGCCCGCAAAACCAACACCGCGTGAACTAAAACAACTCTCAGACATAGACGACCAAGAGGGTCTCCGGTTTCAACTTCCGACGATAATGTTTTACGAAAGCAATCCTTCCATGGAAGGAGAAGACCCTGTGAGTGTCATCAGAGAAGCACTAGCCAAAGCACTTTCGTTCTACTACCCATTTGCCGGGAGGCTTGTTGAAGGGCCTAACCGGAAGCTCCTGGTGGATTGCACGCGCGAGGGGGTTTTGTTTGTAGAAGCCGATGCAGAAGTTGAGCTTAACCAACTTGGTGACGCGATTCTTCCAGGGTGTCCGGTGTTGAAGGAGCTTCTTCATGATGTTCCTGGCTCTGATGGAATCCTTGGCTGCCCTCTCTTGTTGCTTCAGGTAGAGTTAGCTACTTAGAGCTTCTGTTTTTATTTTTAGAATTTTCAAAAAATAGGAATGAAAATATGTTTGGTGCACTACTTCCATTTCCAAATTAATAATATAGATAGCTTTCACTATTTTGAAAATTTGAGAAAGTATCAAAACCTTACTTTCACTTCTTCCAAAAATGAAAAACCGGCTGCCAAAACCATCCCAACCTTCCGCTTCAACTTAACCCAACTTGTCATTTGACTCATGCACCTTCTCGCCACTTCAAAGGATGACCAAAGACCCAAAATACAACCCCAACCCAATAATTGAATTAATTAATACATAAACATATCTTTGTAGTCATAGATATGTTAACCTAGTTTTTAAAGGAAAAAATGTTAGACTCGCAATTATGGATAGCCGGGAAGTTAGTACTTGATAATGAATGAATCCGGTTTTCGTCCAACCCTAGGAGGAATTCCTCCAACCAAGGATACATAGCACCTCTTGATTCGCCAAAGTTCCTTCATTCCTTACCAAATAGCAATCTAACGTTACATTAACTCTAAACTAAATTCACCGTTAACCAAAAAAAACACCCTACTTTTTATGAAAACTCCTCCATGCATGTAATTAGAAAATTTCAGTTTCTCTCTATTCCATATCTTCTAAAAGACACAAAAAGCATAAAAATGGAGAATGCCTCCGTTAGGAATATCTTCTAAAAGCAAAAAGCATAAAAATGGAGAATGCCTCCGTTTAAAAAATGAATGGGAAAAATCTAATGGAATTTTTCCAACTCTGTGCATAGCCTTGTTCTTCGCTGAATTTTAAGCCAACTTCTTACTGTTGCAAAATGAGTTATCGATATCAATTTTCCATCTACGCCGATGAGAATATATATATACCGGCGGGAGGCCGCCGACCATGCTCCCAAACCATCCGATCTGCCTCGTTGTTAGGCATAAGCACAGGTAGCCCAGGAATTACCAGGCCAGCAAAAACGACGAAGAGAAACACAGCCAAGAGGGGAGAGCACAACGCGAAGAAGGCACAAAAAAAATGTGCAGCAATCCGGGGTGCATCATGAAATTGCCGGATCGAATTGGGCGTCATTGACCGCAATGACATTTTTGTTATGGAATATTTTGAAGTTGATTGGACATCCAGAGTAGCAATTCCATTTTTTTCTTTATCATACATATAATAGGTGTGTGTATATATACACACACACGGTAATCTATTCCTAGAATAATGGGATTGTAAAATAAAATTTTCTAATCACATGGAGGTGTTTTCCTAAAAAGTAGGGATTTTTTTTGGTTAACGGTGAATTTAGTTTAGAGTTAACGTTAAGATGTAAAGGTAGGATGATGCTATGGTGTCCCCAGTCATTTTGGGGACACCGTAATTTTTAGCAAAACTTTTTCATTATGAGCATAACTAAAATCCATTACAAGCAAAACAAAACCCAAAACAAGGCATAACTAAGGAACATCCAAAAAACCAACTAAGACATAACCAAACCCAACCAAGTTATGCCTTGTTATGGTTCTGTTATGCATATAATGGATTTTGGTTATACTCATAATGGTTTTAGTATGCCAAAAATTACGGTGTCCCCAAAATGACCAAGGATACCAAAGTCATTCCCGTAGAGGTAATGTTAGATTGCTATTAGGTAGGGAAAGAAGGGACTTGGGCGAATCAAGAGGTGTCATGTGTACTTAGTTGGAGAAATTCCTTCTACTGGGTATGGAGGAAAACTGGACTCATAATTAAGTGAGTTTTGAGTGGCACACAAAAACTATCTAATTATACTCAATTATGAGTAAAAGCTCTATTAATTAATTTTCTCTTTACTTCTGAGTTTAAACCTATATCAAAATTTATTTCTACTCAAATTAAGGAAAACTTAATCTTTTGAAAAATTGAACAGTTTTTTGTTTTTGTTTTATTTGAAAACAGGTAAACACAAATATGTTTTCCGTTTTCACTTTTTATTTTTTAGGAAAAATAGAAACTGATTTAAGCATATAGAAAACAAAAAAACAAAAAAGTGACAGTGTTACCAAACATCGCCTAAATGTTTATGGGGAGTTCCCATGACTCATAATGATGAGGCACCTTATGATTTCAAATATACCGCTGCCATAAAATTTTGCATATATTTTGTCAGGGCCGGCCCTGATATTTTGGATGCCTAAAGCGAATTCTAAAAATGAGGCCTTATATTTTTTAACAAAAAAAAAAATTCAATGTAGGTGTCTAATATAAGGTAAAAAAAATTAAACATACTATTTTAGCTTCGTAATTTAACTAAAATAAAATTTTTAATTTTTTTATGCCATTAGGAAAAAAATGATTCAAACGTACCTCTCATACACTATGTTTTCTCTAACTAACTATTTATTAACTTTAATTGTACAAATATTAGTTTTAATAATGATGGAATTAATTATTTTAAACCTTTTTTTATCAAAAGTGTTTTCTTTGTGAAATAGACATTAAAAGTAAAAAAAATGAACAAAATAAAATTAAAAAAGAAAACTTATCGAAACATTTATCGTGTGCAAAATGTTTTAAATCTTAGTCTTGAGTAACATTTACAAAACCTAAAGCACAAATAATATTAGTATATATATATATATATAATAATAGTACAAGCCATGTCTGGGGGAAAAAAATTATAGCCAGATGAGGCCTCCTAGAATTCGAACCACAGATCTCGGAAGAAATTATATATAATATATTAATATGTTATGTGAAATATGAGGCCCAATTTTTGCTCTAATTTTGGAGGCCTAAAGCGGCCGCACCTCGGGCTTCACCTTAGGGCCGGCCTTGTATTTTGTGTAATAATGTTTGTAAATCATTTTCCCGGCTGAAAACGTCCTCAATATATAACATTTTTCAATGAGGGCTGGTGCTCACTTTATTTTGTGTACTATGGAAAGACAAAAAAAGAAAGATAAAGATCCCAAAAAAAAAAAAAAAACCGAGAGTTCAAGCTCTCTGTTTCAACTTCGCTTAGATTTTTGATCGTGTCGTACCGTATCAAAAATAAATTTGTAAAAATTTGGAGTTAACTACTACTCCGTAGAATAGAGGTCAGGACCAAGTGTCAATCCGGAGGGATAGATTGGCTAAGTTACTATAATTCCGACGAATTTATAGATTAATTTGAAGGGAAAAAGAGAGTTTGATTGGTTTGTTTGTTCAGAGAATCTAATTAAACAAAAGCAATTAATTAAACAGGGTTTGGAAACTTGATGGAGGAAAGTCAAGGATTTAGAATCCACCCCAACCACATAACCATGTATTACATATACCGGGTTAACACTCGAATTGTAAATCACTATCATTAGGGTTTGCAATCCCTATCGATAGTAGGCAAGTAGATTTTCACAATCTGCCAACCAGCATGGACTATTCCACAGTACTAACCATCTCACAAGCGCAGTTTAGCTGCCTAACGGCATGGTCTGTCTCACGAGCATAATCCATCTCAGTCACCCGAATTGAGAACAATGAAAACCATTATGTGAAAGGTATTTAGAAACCTGGGAAATAAATACTCAATAAATTTAAAGAATAAAAAACCATTCCATTGATATCATGAAAAGAGTTCTTGAACACATAATCCCATTCGAATAAAAGTCCTAATCTATACAAAAGAACAAGGTTACTTGATGTGAGGCTTCATCCTCCCCTGAGATAAGGGGTTTGGCCAGTCGTGGAGAAAAAGAACGCGCTTGACTATGACAAACACATGAAGAACACAAAATTTCTCTCTTAGATTTGCTCTTGCCTCCCTCTAGCTCGCTAAACAAAAGTTAGGAACCCTAAAACAATGTTGAAGATGTATTTATATCCTAAGGCCTCAAAGTTACATTTAAAACTCGCAGAATCTATTATTGTTCTGAGACCCCGCCCAGGCGAAAATTTCGAGAGTTGGATTTCTACAGGTGGGCAAAGCCGTCCGGACAGGAATGAAAGCCGTCCTTATGGGATTTTCAACATTCTCTCCCATGCTTCTGGACCACTCCTGCAGCTTCCTACTTCGTGTTCGCGTGTCTTAAGCACTTCCACTTCACATATTTAAGCCTTAACCACTCTCCAAGGCCTCAAACATTGCTAAACAACTAAAAACATAAAATAACAACCCATACGGACTAACAACGCATGAATAATTAGGGAGACTAATTAGGTGCCTTTCGGCACCTATCACCGTCACATCTGATCTGTTTCAACTTCGCATAGTTTTTGGTGCATTACATAAGTCAGACCTTTCATCAAACCCCACAGCTCAGCTCTCTTGACTATAGATAGATGCTGGCAAGAAATGTGATTCTGGATATCTTGTACCAAATGTGCATATTTGATTCACGTGTAATGTTCACATCAAGTTTTTTTTTTTGTTAATGGTGAATTTCGGTGAATGTAGGTGACTCGATTTAGGTGCGGTGGATTCGCCTTTGCCGTGCGCCTAAACCACACAATGAGTGATGCAGCTGGTTTGATCCAATTCCTAAACGCAATTGCCGAGTTTGCCAAAGGGAAAGAAGTCACTGCACCCTCTGTGTCACCTGTGTGGCAAAGGGAGCTCCTATCCGCAAGACATCCTCCCCGAATTACATGTCTTCACCACGAATACGAACCAGTGCTCGACACCAACAACGATGATGCCAACTCAACCCCGATCCAAAAACCTTTCTTCTTTGGTCCCAAGGAGATCAGAGCTATTCGAAACCATCTCCCCCCGCATGCAAGCGCCTCCACATTCGAGGTCTTGACCGCGTGCTTGTGGAGGTGTCGCACTCGTGCACTTGCGCTAGACCCTAACAACACCGTTAGAGTTTCGTGCTTTGTCAATGGTCGCAACTTGCCTGGCCTGATTGTGCCTCACGGGTACTACGGCAACGCCATTACCAATCCTGCAGCAGTTGCGAAGGCCGGAAAGGTATGTTCCTTTCCATTGGAATACACGGTGGAGTTGGTAAAAATGGCAAAGCCCCAAATGACCGCTGAGTATTTCAAATCAGTGGCGGATCTTATGGTGATTAAAGGGCGGCCTTCGTACACCGTGGCAGGAAACTTTATGGTTTCTGACGTAAGACGTCTTGGATTGGACACAGTGGATTTTGGGTGGGGGAAATTGGTGTATGGCGGCACCGCCGGGGCGTTTCCTACGCTAAGCTTCTATATGAATTTCAAAGATGGGATTGTGGTTCCAATATGCTTGCCAGAACCAGTCATGGAGAGGTTTGAGGAGGAGTTGAAGAAAATGACCAAGGAGCCTTTCGATGGTTCAGTTGATCACAGGCCCCCTAAGATCACATCCATGCTCTAAACTGAGAAGAGTAAAGCAAGTTGGCTCCGGGCACTCTGTTATCCAAAAATATATGTACTTTAAGATCTATAATATATTAGTATGTCCCTAATAAATGGAGAAAAAGCATACATAAACTATGTAGAATATGTTGTTGTAGTGTGGGCTTTATCATTTTAATTTTTCAATAACAAGCTCAAAAATTCTCATCGTCATTGTATAGCGTATAGCTAGGTGAGTTAATGCTAACATTTTTTGTTATTCTTTGTTTCGTTTTTTTTTTTGTTGTTGTCTTTTCTGAATTTTAGTTGAATTCACGTTTTATTTTTTGGTATGTTCCTTTCCACTGGAATACACGGTGGAGTTGGTAAAAATGGCAAAGCCCCAAATAACTGCCGAGTATTTCAGATCGGTGGCGGATCTTATAGTGATTAAACGGGTCTAAGATCCAGTCCAGTCAGGTTCAGTTTTGGGCCGTTGCGAGTCCCTCCCGAGCCCACAATCGTTTATTTTATATAGCTCGTTAAGTATATTGTACAAGAAAATACAATGACCAAAAATAAAATGAAACTTATAATTGCCCCTTTTTTTTCTTGTACAAATATATTTCGTTAATGTATCTATCGATGTTTGATCATGTTAATTTTTTTCGTGGATGATGTAATCAACGAGCTCTAAATAAACGATTCTGATCGTTGTTGCGGACGCACGGCCAAAAACTAGATTGAACTGAACACTATTAAAACTGGACTGGACTTGACCTTAACCTCAACATTTTAGGGAATCATCCAAGAACACTTTGGCAGCCTTGGAATCAATTTTAAATCCATGATTTGCAAGTTGTGAACGTGGGAAGTTAAGAGCTATGAGCATTATATGCTTTGACTAAGTCAAGACTCCAGGAATGGCAATCATGGGACACATGGCGGCTTACTTGGAGGAGCCAAGAAGCAACCAGTAACCACTACTGGGATGTGGGCCGAAAATTACGTGGGCATTAATCTCTCTCTTTCGGGGCCCATAAATAGAAAAACGCATGACTAGAAAGGGGTCGTGTACCAATCAAATCCGGCGCTTAACCAAATTATCTTATCCCGCAAAAGTTTATCTTTCCAATCCATTACTTTCTCAACCATCTCGGATGTTTACCTTTTTTCGCATCCCTACATTCAATGGTAAACGTCGTTATCATTCCGACATAACTTTTTACTTTTGTTCTCTTCCTTTTCACATGGCTGGAAAATATTGAATTCACTTCGTTTTGATAAATCACGAACCAGTTTGTGATCTCGCCCAAATCATATCATGGCAGGAAAATTTATTGTTTCTGATCTGATGTATGGCGTCTTGGCTTCGACACAATGGATTTTGGGTGGGGGGAAACCGGTTTATGGAGGCACCGCCAGGGTGTTTCCTATTACTAGCTTTTATATGAGTTTCAAAGATGGGACTGTGGTTCCCATATGCTTGCCACAACCGGTACCAGTCATGGAAAGGTTTGAGGAGGAATTGAAGAAAATGACCGAGGAGCCCTCGCATGTTTCGCTTGATCACAAGGATCACCATCTATGCTCTAAATTGAGAATTCAAAGGAAATTGATATTCACTCTTCTTTTTAATATAAAAAAAATACACACACTTTCAACACTAAAAAATAAAAAATAAAAAGTGTGAATAATTAAAAGAGAGTGTGAATGTCAATTCCAAATTAAAATTTGCAACAATGAATTTAGTAGTCATTGATTGAGTACCATACCAAGGACAGGAATGAATTTTATCAGAAGGATTTTGTTGATTGGGGTGGCAACCATTTTTAGATCTAACCCTAAGGGATGGCTCGGTGGCGAAGGCCAAAGACTTAAAGACTTAGAATGTGTTCTCTCCTAAGGTCTTAGGTTCAACTCCTCTTACCTCAACTCTTTAGGTCACTTGATACAGTTGTGGAAATGGCTGTATAAATTAGTTCGATGTGCATGCAAGTTGACTCTGAACTGTATTATCCAAAAGTATATGTATTTTATAATTTGTAGAGTAACCCTCTATAAATGGAGAAAAATCATACCCAAACTTTGTAAAATATGTGGTTGTACTGTGGACTTCTCATTTTAAATTTAAGTAAATTCATACATCATCTATCACGACCCGCTATCCCTAGACCCCTTAAAAGGGAATCACGGCCCGTGACCGGCCAATAAGGCCTTCTTACATAACCAAATGGGCTCAAGAAAAAAAGTACTCTAAATAAAAAAAAATTGAATATTGCGGAAGCGATTAAGAAAACTTCACTTAATTTATGGGGTCTATTAATAAAAGTAACTATAAACAAGTTTAAGCAAAATGAGCATAACCCATTTGGTCTAGAGCATCCATACATTGATAATTTTCATGATCTCATAATCACATTAGCATGAACATCCATAGCCTACCATAAATTACATAGCTTACGTACATCACTTTGCAAAAATTATATACATCCTTGAGCATAAGGGAAACAAGTACATAACATGCCCAAAAATACAAGTCTTCTTTCTACTTCCTTTCTATATGCAAAATGATTCCATGAAGCCCAAACTTGCACAAAATATCGCACCTATGAGCTATCATACTTCATCACCTAAAATTGGTAATTAAACCGTCAGCTGAAAGCTCAGTGAGTAAAGCTCATACTCTAATTTGGGTTTTGAATAATCAACACACATATAGCACATTAGTTATGAACATTTAAAAGAAATCCAAGAGATATTTTACATGGAAGCATAACGTACTCGAACATATTTACATAGCCAATAACGCCAGGCATATCACACACATATACATATATGACACATATCGGGATTCCGGCCGATTATTGGTACCCATCGGCAAGGGCACATACCTGGATATTATGGAACCCTCCAGGAAGGCACATACCTGGATATTATGGAACCCTCCAGGGAGGCACATAATGCTAGCTATTATGGAACCCACTAGCGGGCACATACGGTAAGACTTGTAACATACATGGACTTGTAACATCTCAAAAAGTACATTGAGAACCATTCCATATCATAACATAACACTCAAATCACGTAGACATATTACTTCCTAGCATAGGAAGACCAAATCACACTTCATAGAAAAAGAAGTTCATAAAATTTTCCATTTCAAAGTATGAGGTTACTCACATTCTGTTGCACTTCAAGTAAGCATCAACTTGTATCCCTTGTATCCTTCGCTTGATCACCAAATCCTAAGTATTGTATATGCACACATATTATTTACACAAAGAATTCCTGAAAACAAAAATGCATATGCATGATACCTAAAATGACAACTCATCGTACTTTCACTTAAAGAATTCTTGAGAACAAACCATACAGAAATACGTCCTAATACTTTTACCACATAAAGATCACTTATATGCATATGCTATCAAAATTAGTCCAAAAATTAACAAGGTCAAGAACTATGCCTTTGAATTAAAAGAACAAAGACTAAGACTGCAGAATTCAGCACTGTTCGAAACAGAACGCAGCCCAGTAAACGAATTGTTTAAAATTATTCCCTTTGAGTTTTACTCTAATTTTTGGACAAGATATACTAGACACATATGGGCACCTCACATAAAAATTATAGAAAATAACGTGATGGAAAACTAGGTCAAACTCATCAAAAACCGAAGGCCAAAACAGAGGTTCAGCAGTAGCAGTAACACAGAGTGCAGTCTAGTGGAAGATTTTTCTAGACTTGGTTTTAGGGAATATTAATCCCAAATGTTTACACATCATTTTAGATTCATTGAGGGACATCCCATAAAAATTTCGTAATTTTTGAACATGATTTACTATGTCTAAAAATTCGTGACTTAGGGTACAAAGTCCAATAAATTTCTGGACAGATTTCTCTTCAAACTCACTACAAGAAAACTTACCCCTTTTAGGTTTAAACCATGGACTGTGAGCTTCCAACACTTGGGTGAGAGAGGGATTTGAGATTGAATCTTGCTCCAAGATCTTGATTGAACCCTAGAACCAAAACCTTAGAAGTAGAAGATGGGGAGGCTTCTTGATTTTTTTTTTTCTTGAGAGGAGTGGGAGAGAAAGAAATGTTAGAAGGAATGAGAGGGTGGGGGAGTGATATTTTTTCCTTCCATGCACGTCTGGAATTGTCTAGAAAATGGGTGATCTAATTATCAAATAAACCCTCACATAACATTCTCTTCAAATAAGAACCCAATAATATTTTCACATTGACCCATAACATTATTTTATGAATCTCTATGTTTTGTCTTAGGAAAATTTGACTCATAACACATAAATCTTATACATGGCATCTAATTCAAACATAATTTGTGTCTGTCACATAGCATATAAAGGACACGTAAGCACTTAAAGCCACATAATTTAACATCTATAATAAACTTTTACCCAAATAAGCATGATTAGCATAATTAAACATCTTGGGTGTCACATCATCCACTCTTATCCACCCATATCAACAACTACTCAAACCAAGCATGCATAAGCTAATCCTCTCTCTTAGCCAATCCCCTTCACAACATATCCACCTCTTATTGCACGTGTTAGATTTCATAAGAAACCCTAACCCCAAGAACTCATGTCAAACGGTTGAAGAAAACAATACCGAATGCATACCTGTCGCCATGGAAGATGAAAATCTTAATGTGTGGTTATGTCTTTCGCCTCCAATACCCTTCTCTTATATTGACCTTATGTCTCACACAAAGATGGCCTGGGAAGTATGAGAGAGAGGCTAGGGTTTGTAGTGAGGACATTGACCACAAATTTATAAGCCGCGATTCTATTATAGCCCATCATAATAGATGGAATCATAATGGGCCGTTTCGATTGGTATCTACATATAAAATAAGTCCCCGTACCACTTAATGCACGTGATATGACCCAAATACGTGCTAATACAGACGTGTCCATTATCCGGTCACATTAATTGAACGATCACAACTTAATAGGTAATACCGATATCACTCAAGCCTTATTCGATCGACAACATACAATTAATGTTTAATTTTATGATCTACGTAGTCCCAACAACAGAAAATTGCTAACAATCTCTTACTTGGGCCACATAGTCATCCTAATATTAGACATTGTATACTTTCAGAGCTTACACTTTTGTTGTCGAAATATTTTTGTCAGGCCCTCATTTTTAAACATAAATAAATATAGCTTATCCATAATATTACAGCCCAAATATCCACAAGTTTTGAAAGAGAGATGAAGACTGAGAGTTTATTGTTTACAAACATGTCGAGTCAAAAGGCTGTATAAATAAAATTACATTTAACCTTCAAAACATAATTAAACGAATTGATAAAGAAACTTTTCTCTTATATGCCTTCAAGGACATCCGACAATGCACCCCGGCACTCCACGCTACACACCTTGGTTCATACCTAAAAATGGAAGGGTTGAGCTACACTAACCCAGTGGAAAAATCTCTGCTAAAACTATGTACATGTGAGATGACAGGTGCATGCTAAGAAGGAAGAACACTTTGATAGGAGCAATGATGTTTGATAAGGATGATACATGTAACATGTGTTACTTCCCTTACTTTGAAAATCATACGAACGTCTACCTTTCCACCCCGACACACACGTCCGGCTTTACTTAAGAAATATCAGATCGTCAGTAGACTCAGTACCAAACTCAATACATGTTACCACATTTCCATTTTAGTGACTTAGGGACAACTCCAAATTCTGTAGTCAACCAATTAACCTTTCTTACCCCACTTTGCTAACCTTACTCGCATCTAAGTCGCCACACTACACATAAATAGGTAAAATATAATGTGCACAAGAACATATCAGACAAAACCTCAATGTGTCCTCGAAGAACTCACATGTCCATCTAATTTAATCTTTTCAAACTTAAGTTAAGTTTTATCATGTCCTCCATCGTACCCTATTTTATTCCTTCTTTCTTCTCTTTTTTTGCTTCGTCTCGTCATCATCACAGATGAGTTATCCACACACACGCATATGCATATCATTCATTCAAACCTCCAATTTATCATGATAAATTTAAAATACAAATACCAATGGTAACTCCTCAACAATAAATATTATTACATGTACCGTATCCAACCTCAATACATCAAGCCACTTTAATTTAGGAAGTCTATAAGAAAAGAGGAAAGCAAACATCGACACATCAAACCATCCTAGATACCAATTCAAATTAAAAGTTATAGTTTCTCACACGAGTGCTCCATTCTTTCTAAACTCCACATTTTAAAATCAAAATATCAATACTCGCTACATTCTGTATTATCACCCTTCGTGTTATAGTGAAATCATCTATTTGTTCAGTCTCTGCGTTTCCACCCCTAGCGCAATAATTTTCACATCCCAAATTCTCAATTACATCGATTTAATCTCATTAATCAAACGGCCTTATAATCAAACACATACTGATCCCCTTTAAATCCGATACTAAACAAAAATAAGATACCCCATTTCCGTTTTGTTACATATTTTGATTTCATTTTTCGGGTGTTTGGAACCCTATGTGCCCCATTTCCAGCATGTCACCTTATGGTGGATCCGTGGCTTTCATTTCGGCATCTCACCCTATGATGGATCTGTGGCTTTCATTCTGGCATCTCACCTTATGGTGGATCCGTGGCTTTCTTATTACCATTCAATTGTTCTCAATTTCATTCCAGCATCTCACTTTATGGGGGATCCGTGGCTTTCTTATTACCATTCAATTGTTCTCAATTATGATTTTCATTTAATCTAATACTAAACAAGAACCCTCCACATATCGCTACTTGTTCATTCCTAATCACATTTCATTGTCCAAGATCGATCAGCATTGTCATGTCACCCAATACAGTAAAGGTACTCATTACAACCCTTAAGTGAAATCGTGTCATAAGTTCTCATTTCTAAATTAACCAAGTCTTTCAAGTCCAATAACTAAGGCACCAAGTGTCAAACGTACAACTATGTCCACATACTCATCAACCAAGTATTCAAACCATATACAATCATTCAAATCTTCAAGAAGAATTCTCTAATTCAGTCAGTCTCAAGAATCATGATTTAGAATCCACTTAGACCATTATAAAATTATCATCAAGTCACAATAGGTTACGAAGTAAGAAAGTAAAAGTGTGTTCAACCCATCAAGTTTGGTGTCTTAAGTACAAGAACAAGTTTTTTTCTTTTCCTCCTTGGCTTTTTGTCGAACAAGTTATAGGTATATAACAATTTCAATTCCCATGTATAAAACTAGTGTATGCTCATACTTGAAGGCACGGCTCAAACGATCGACACACACAAATCAATACTAGCTGGGCTCACGTACAACATCACAACCGTATCAAACGATTCCAACTATGTGAGACCATATCCGTTGACTTTGTTAATTTCAGTTAGCAAATAAAAAATAAATCCACAACCATTGTTGGTTATTACCTTGGGCAATGATTGTTTTGTTTCTGATTGAATACCTTAGCTTTCGGAAAAAAGTAGCAACTATGTTGAATAACTTGAATCAGTGAATAATGGGTGTCCAAATAAAAGAATAAATAAGTTACCGTGAGACGATTATAGTGAGAGAGAATGTACCATTAGCAATATTTTTTTTCCATTGAAATAGTAATGCTTTAATTGTTAGATCGAAGATCGAACCCAAGCTAAAGATGCACTCGTAAAGGAAAAATGATATTAGAAATAGGGAATCCAATGCCATAAAGGGAAAAAATGGTTGTAGGTTGCCCAATAGGGGTTCCAAACCCAATATATATAAGAAAGTTTTACGTTGAAATAGCGGCCCCCAATACCTTCAGAAATTGAAGAGCTCAATGAACACTATGTCATTCAACTGACAAAACTGACCCAACTGATGACAAAACCGACCCAACTAAAATTAGTCATCCATAACCAAGGAATAAAATGATAAAACCTTCAATAAAAATATTCTGTGTCGAACTCACCGTTTAAATCTTCGTGGGAGAGATCAGCCCTGTCAAATAACCGAATGTAAAAGAAGAATAAAAAGAGAGGAATAGAAAGCATCTCAATTTTTTGGAAATATAAATCGCTTAGATCTCTTGAAAATTATCTCATCCCTGCCATAAAGAAGAAATCTTCTTCCTTAAGGGGTTTGAATTTTGAACATGGAAAGATTCCATATGGGGTTTGAATTTTGAACAAGGAAAGATAAGAACCCTTAGATCAAATGAACATCAAAACTCAAATTCAATTTCCGCCATCTAAACTGCCACGGAGGACAGTTATGAGAGAGACATTTTGCAAAACCGTTGTGTAATGTAATATCGATATAGATGGTCTTATCTATCCAAACTTACTATCCTCCAATACAAGTCCAACATACTAACCACCGATATATAAGGACATGCTCTAAGTTATATTTCTTTAACATTAATCCTCAAAGAATTAAGAACCGCAAATTTGTAGGTTAACAATAGACATATAGCACAAGAATCACTCCGAAATTTACAACAATACGACCTCATTAGGTCACTCAATCCATTCCACAAACTCAAGCCACCTCGTACGAATACATAGTTCCAGCAGTATCGCACAAATTTGTAAAATTCGCCAAAACTAGAATAAACATAAAAGGACCTGAGATTTCGTAGAACTCATAAGTACACATCAAAGTTCATCGCTGAAATTTTTTTCAGATTTTTTACAAGAAAGAGAACCAAGTCAAATGCACACGCAAACTCAGAATTCAGGTGCAGCAAATACAATTTTCCGGCAGCGCAGTCAATGTTCGAAAGTTCACTACAAATCGTATACTCATTGTTTTTTAATGATTCCAACGCCAACACATCATCAACTTAACAATCTTTTAAGAACCGCAAATTTGTAGGTTAACAATAGACATATAGCACAAGAATCACTCCAAAATTTACAGCAATACGACCTCATTAGGTCACTCAATCCATTCCACAAACTCAAGCCACCTCCTACGAATATATAGTTCCAGCAATATCGCACAAATTTGTAAAATTCGGCAAAACTAGAATAAATATAAAAAGGACCTGAGATTTCGTAGACCTCATAAGTACACATCAAAGTTCATCTCTAAAATTTGTCCCGAATTTTTACAAGAAAGAGAACGAAGTCAAATTCACACACAAACTTGGAATTCAGGTGTTGCAAATACAATTTTCCAGCAGCGAAGTCAGTCAGTGTTCAAAAGTTCACTAAAAATCGTATACTGAATGTTTTTCAATGATTCCAACGCCAAAACATCATCAACTTAACCCATACCTGATAAACTTGTTTAACTATATTGAACTTAATAAAAACGCAGCTCTACAAGCTGTCCGCATTTTCAGAGTTTTCTCTAGCACTAAAATCAATTTTCTACTTCGAAGTTTCACAAACTCATGCTTATAATCCATTTATTCATCAACTAACGTGTATCTAAATCATCTATTCATCTTCGAACAAGTATAACTTTAGGGTTTGTTCATACTAAGAGGAAAACATCATAAATCATGAATTTCTGTGTGAATGTCACTATACTTTACTATATTTAAGCATTTAGCAAGAAGCCAGCCTCAAATCTAAGCCCTAGGATGAGAGAAAAATTCAAAGGTGCTCCAATGATGATTTTGTTTGGATGGATTTGAAGATCTTGTCGCGTAAAACAACTTTTCTTCTTATCTTTTTGAGAGATTAACCAGCCTTGATCTTCGATTTGGGGTTGAAGCACGTGGGTTTTGTATGGAGCTAGAGAGAATGAGAGAGAGAGAGAGAGAGAGAGAGAGAGAGCACCGAGAAGAAAAAGAAACAAAAGAATGGGGAAAAATGCAATTCTCTTCTCGCACCCCCCTGACACACGCACCCCCAACCCCACCTCCCTTCTTTCGAAAATACCCCCGCAGCATCCTAGAAATACCCAAACCCATTTTCTCTTATTTTTCCTTTATTTACTTAATAATCTTTATATCTTGTTTCAATTTTATTTATTAAATATTATTTAAGCGTTCCGATTTTCAATCCCGTTGAATCGGTGGAAAGATCTCGTTTTTTTATCATTTTATCTTCAATGGTCATAATGAACTTTTAGCCCTAAGGTCTTTCAACGAGCATTCTAAGGCTTTGTCTTCTTTGAATTTTTGTTGAATTCATGTTTTATTTTTGGTATGTTCCTTTCCACTAGAATACTCGGTGGAGTTGGTAAAAATGACAAAGCCCCAAATAACCGTCGAATATTTCAGATCGGTGGCGAATCTTATGGGTGATTAAAGGGGGTTTAAGGCTCAGTCCAGTTTTAGTCCGGTCCAGTTTTGGACCTTTGTGGGTTCCTCCCAGGTCAACAGCAACGATCAGAATCGTTTATTTTGTAGAGCACATCGAGTATGTCATCCACGCAAAAAATTAGCATGATCAAACATCGATAGTTACATGAACAAAATATATTTGTACAAGAAAAATGCAATGACAAAAAATAAATTGATACTCATAATTTGCCCATTTTTTTCTTGTACAAATATATTTCGTTCATATATCTATCGATATTTGATCATGCTAATTTTTTTCGTGGATGTCATACTCGACAAGC
This sequence comes from Rhododendron mucronatum var. ripense, assembly GCA_019656295.1. Lineage (NCBI taxonomy): Eukaryota > Viridiplantae > Streptophyta > Magnoliopsida > Ericales > Ericaceae > Rhododendron > Rhododendron mucronatum. The sequence continues at coordinate 1,160,063 of BPLT01000159.1, read as the reverse complement.
TCTACAAAATGAACGATTCTCATCGTTCCCACAACAATCCAAAACTTGACCAGACTAGACACTATTAAAACTGGACTGGCCCTTAACCCCAACATTACAGGCATAGTTTTGACTTTTCTTATACATTAGCCGAGAGGTACCTGGATAAACAAAAGGCAATCATCCAAGGACACTTGGCGCAGCTTTGGAATCAATTTAATTTAAATCCATGATTTACAAGTTTTGAACGTGGGAAGTTAAGAGCCATGACCATTATAAATGCTTTGACCAAGTCAAGACTCCAAGAATGGCAATCATGGGACACATGGCCGCTCACGGTTGGAGGACCCAAGAAGCAACGACTAACCACCAGCGGGATGTGGGCTGATAATTACGGGGGCGTTCACTCTCTTTCATGGGCCTATTAAATAGCAGTAGAATAGAAGAACTCAAACTAGAAAGGGGTCATGAACCAAACAAACTCAGGGCTTAACCAAATTATCTTTCTTTTCCACCAAAAGTTCATCTTTCCAATCCATTTACTTCCTAAGTATCTCGGATTTTTACCTTTTTTTGTACCATTTACATTCCGTGCAACTGCACGGATATGTAAAAGAAAGATAATTTTGTACTGAGTGGGGATTTTTACCTTCATCTTTCCAAACCCAGGGCTTAACCAAATTATTTTTCTTTTACATATCCGTGCAACCGCACACGTACGCCTTTAGTTTTTCGCTTATGCAGGCGAAAAAGTGGAAAAACACGGGTGTTCATCTAGTTATACTAACAAGATGAAAACTCGCGTTTTTGGCAGCAGGCGAGAATGCGATGAGCGCGGGCGTGCCAAGACTTGTAGCGCCTAACTTGTTGTGAAGATTCCCGTGAATCTTGACTTCTATCGTAGAACGACTGTGTACGACCCAAAGGTTAAAGATCGTAAGAAGGTTCGTGGTTTGCCACACGGTTGTGGACTTAATATTTCCTAGTCGTATAGGAAATGAGACGTGAAAACGTAAACTTTATTACTCCGGGATAATAAAGCGGTACAAGAAAAGTAAAATTCAAACTACTTGAAGAAGTTAGTTCGAATGGGGGTTTGAGCACGGAGTACTCGATATGCTACTTTGCTGAAAGTAGGAAAGTTTGCTTCGCTGGGAAGACTTTGTTTGTAAGCGTTGAGCTTTGATTGGTGTTGGACCCGTTTTCCATCTTCAATTCTGCTATTTATAGGCGAGGTTCCACTCCAGCCGAATCAAAGAAATCAACTGCCCCTTCTGAGATGCGCCAAGTGTCCCACGTTGCCCATGTACGGTGGTTTGTAGCAGTTTCTTCAAGATCATGGGGAGTGGGTTCCTTGTATGTTGACAAGTGTCCCATGTTTTGATAAATAACTTCCCTTCCTTTGCTCTTCAGATGCCAAGTGTCTACAATGGCTTGCAACTTCCAAGTAGAAACCAACTGCACCTGATCGTGGGCCATTCCACTTTCTTTTTCTTGTAAATCATGGGGTAATGGGACCCCATTACTTGATTTCTTCTCCTGCACGTGTAAACCAAGCATAATGGAGCCATTTTGACAAAGTCAAATGGCTTCCTACTTTGATTCTAGAAGAATCCCGTAACTGCTTCAATTAGGATTTCCTCCAGTAACCCAAAATTAAAATATGGGCCAAGTTTCAAGACTAAAATTAATTGGGTCTCGCTCCAAACCACAAAATTAAAGTGACCCATTAATTTTCAGCCCAAGAAACTAAAGAATATCGGCCCAATTTAATTAATACTTAATTAAATGGCCCTCTAGCGCTGATCCGAGATTATGTGCCAAAAATGGGCATAAACACAAGAATAACTTTCACCGAGAAAAACAAAGTTGATTGAACTTGTATCCAAAACCCACACGGTTTACAGCTTGCGGTCTAGCAGGTTGTGTTACTACAATGTTTAGGAATTACAATTTTTCATAACATGTGTGTCATGCACATTATGGATTGATTGGTAGAAAACTATTATTTAGGCCGAATACCGAGCCAAATGCACCAAAGTTGGCCTCATCTCATGAGAACTGTCTTTTATAAGCCAACAGATCTTAGAATCTCCAATGGGCAATGAGACCAGAGCTTTCTTGAGAAGATCATGTTGGAATTTATTTATGTGGCTCACATGCCACATCAATTCCATTTATATTTTACAGAATTTTTGTTCGTAACTAAAATATGGGTATTAGACTTAAATGAAATATTACCTAAATAGTTTGTGACTATTCATGAAAAAGTTTGGTGGCTATTCTTGAATAGATATGATGACTATCCATGAATGGGATTTGTGACCATTCATATGTAAAGTTGTAACTATTAATGAATAGGTGCCTTATTACTTCTTTGATGGAAAGAATATAAAAGGTTGTGTCCATTGGGAAAGGGTCCTGATCTATCTATATAAAAAACTTGTGATTACCATCAAATTACAGGTGTGTAAACGTTTATATAGATTAGATTGGAAATCATACCCATTACTCTCTGAAATCAATTAGTGAGAGTTTGTGTTGATGGAGCATATTGGTGCAAGACCGAAACGATTTCCAAACTTCTTTAAGATTTAAACACCATGGCAGAAGGTAAGTATTTTTTCTCTGCGTATTTGTTTTGATTCTCCCACATAGGTTTATCAGATCATACACCCACACATTTGGACCGCGTATCGAGTAAAGGTTTGTACCAACCACAACTGGGGGCCGGTAAAGCCGATGTAATACTCAACGATGGGATCCAAGCTTTTCCAAGAGTACTTTTCAGTCACATTGTATAGGCACATAGCATATGTATATAGATTGAGTACCAGAATCTTGCCTAAGAAATCGCCGCCGAGGGCTGCCGCGAATAAGCACTTTTAGATCCAAGAGTAGACAGAGGATCAAGAAGGGCACCCCATTCAGCGTGTCCCTCTCCCACCAACCTTGTATCTAGAAACTCTCCCCACACGCTAGGAACATCAAGGGTGGCGCCACCGCCATCAAAACCCATGACATATAGGTTTCCATTGAGGCCTACAACTGCGGCATCACATCTGGCACATTGTTTCTCCACAAAAAGTGCAAAAACCAAATGGCTTGGAATCGCGGGCGTGCCAGGGCAGGTTTGCTACCCATATTTGTATCAAGGCCTGGAAGCCTCAATCTGACTTCTAATTGAACGAAAGTGCACGGCCTAAGGGTGGAGACCGTGAGGTGGTTCGTGGTTTGCCTTGTCAGCATAAGGACTTAGTATTTCCTAACTGTGGGAAAAATAGAAAGAAAAGTAGAGCAAGCCCTAAAACAGAAATAAAAGGACTTTATTAATGGTTTAACAAAGTCTGGTTACAAGGAAATGAAATAAAATCTAGGCTTGGCTAGATTGAACGGGAAATTAACGATAATTGAAAGATAAATTGGATAAGCCGTGGGCTTGATGGCCCTTCAACTCTGGTATTTATAAGCAATTCTTCCAGGGCTTGAGCTGCTTCTGTTGGGAAACCGAATCCCCAAGACCCTGTAATGACGCATACAGATTAGACAACAAAAATTCTAAAACCCTATAAAGCGGAATTAGGGTTCTACCTCAGCTCCCTGCGACACAAACGCTGGTTGAACTTGTTATAGCACGTCTTGGCGGTCTTGCTATAAACCACGAATATTGCTCGACCGTACCTCACGATCTTCTATCGTATTCCCTGCACGTCTAGAACACGAACCGAGTGTGGACCGTTGCGAAGCTTGTCAAGTCAAATTTCTAACCTAAGTAGTTTGGATAAAAAAATATATTGTACATCAAAAGATATGAAGATTTTACCCTCAAGTGGTCGAAAAAGAAGTCAATTAGGCAAAATCCTTGTATCTCCCTCATTTCAAATTGGATTAAGGCTTATTATACATTGATAAAGAGGATTTTGAATGTATTAAAAGATGGTAGACTCTAACCATAAAAATAAGGAAGTTTGGTTTATGAAAAATGAGCTGAAAGCAAACTAAACGGAAGACCGTTGGTGCCATGATGGCCAAAACACATACTCATTCTAAGTGTCACACTACAAGAAAAAACACTTTTGCCGACTAAAATAATAGTCGCCAAATGGCTCTTTTTAGTCGCCAAAATCTTTTCGCGACTAAATTTTTGGTCGCCACTTTGGTCGGCGACACTTGGTTTGGGAAAGTTTTTGCCGACCAAAATTTTTTGTCGCCGAAGATTGTTTTTCCCGACAAAATACTTTTGTCGCGAAAGGTATTCGCGACTAACTTTAGTCGCCGAATCTAATTAATTTAAACCTTTTCGGAAAATCATATTTACATACAGCGACTAAACTTTTGGTGGCCGAATACAACTTTCCCCGACTAAAAGGTTTTTGGTCGCCGAATACAACTTTTCCCGACTAAAATGTTTTTGACGCCAAATGTCATGCTAAATAAATAATAATAAAAAAATTTTGGGTGCCACGTGGCCCCATCTTTGTACCGCCACGTGGATCAACCTGGATCCTCCACGTGGCGCGTGTGGATAATCCAACCACATGCCTTTGCCAAGAATCGAACCCCCGACCTCCCTTACCTTATAAGGGCGCACAACTACTGGGCTACACACTTAAGTTGTGCTTTATTCATGAAGATAATATAGTTATTACATAAGAAAATAAAATAAAATATATAAAACAATATTTATATATAATAATATAATATATTATATTATGTACGAAAAATTATATATATATATATAATATAATTATGTTTATTATGATATAATATATAGTAAAAATATGGTTAGATTAATTACATTTACTTATAATTTACCCTAAAATAGTGATAATTAATTTTTAACTTTATGCTCTCATATTAGAGCCATATGAACAAATGAAAAATGTAAGTTAATCATAAAAGCCCTAGAGACAAATATTTATTATGATCCTTTAGCATAAAATGATCAGAAATCCTCTTCATATATTTTTCATTACTGATGTAACTGTTTTTTTATTAAAATTCAAAAATTCCTAAGAACCTAATCTAAATTGATAATCCACTATCGCAAGATCCCAACAAAAATCCTTTCTTCTACAAAAAAGGACTCTCTAAAACACTACCTTTGAGTCTTCGACATCTAAAAAAAAACTCTAACTTCTAAAAAAAAATTATCCTCGTCTCACTCCGTTTCTTTATCACATTGAAGCTACCTCCTTCTTTTTGTTCCTCTTCTTTTTCTTTTTTTCATAATTTTGTTACATGCCTAAGGTCATAATAGTCGAACATGTCCCATATCAAATGAGTTTTAACGTAACTTTTTTCCTGTCTTGCTTTTTTTTGAAACGCTTCATGGACCTGTGGTTATGTCTTGCTAATGGACCTGGAAAGCGTAAATTAAGTTAGTGTCTAATTTTTTTAGTGCCTTAGTAGCGTAGGAGGTTTTTTTTTTTTTCATTGGAGTTACAAATGGAGAAACCATGGCCAGATAGAGATTTGAGAAGTTCTTTGTAATTTTTTTTTTCATAGTGGGGTTTTTATGATGACAATTTAATCCTTTTCACCATTAACTCCAACAATTCAATGTTCTTTTTTTTTCATCCAGGAATTAGTTATAAGGCTAGACAATCTTTCTTTGTTTGAAAATATAATAGAGAAAAATCCAAAAACACGAAACAACACATATCCAACAGATGAACGCCAATGGAAAACCTTAAAAAAAGAAAAAAATTGGAATAGCTAATTTGAACGTTCAATCAAATTCAAAAGAGCCCAGAGCAAAAATGTCATTGCCGTTTGAATTCCAACAATGTCATGCCGCAATTGAAAAATATTTTCATCGGTGTAGATGGGAAAAATGATATCGGTAACTCATTTTACAGTGGCTAGAAGTTGGACTATATATGATTCATTGAATAACATGATTATGCAATTTGACTGATTCTTGTAAAGATTAGCGTAAGAGTTAATTGGATAAATTCTATTAGATTTTTCCTCTTCCTTATTTTAAATGAAGGTTCATGGTTTTCTCCATTCATTGGAGCTTTTTTTTTTTTTTTTTTTTTTTGCGCTTTGTTGAGAATATATGGAAGAGGGAGAAACTGAATTTTTTTTTTTAAAAGTGTAAAGAGAAAAGTGAGATTTAATTAAGGAGCTTTTTTTTTTTGTTACTTCGGTAGCATTTAACATTAGATGTAAGGAGTTGCCATTTTTTTTAAAAAAAGGTGAGACTTAATTAAGGAGTTAACGGTGAAATATGGGTTAAACTTCGGTTAAGTATATGGAATAAGTATATAAGTTTATTATAATATAATGAGTGCTGCTATTTGTACCGACCACCGGGGAGGGAATTGTACCGACCACCAGACGACCGATCCCAGCCGTCCAAAAATTCTAAAAAAAAATCGGGGGGCCCAACACAGGAATAAACGGCATCCGAGGTGTGTAAGGTGCTTAATTCGAGCACCCATTTTTCATGTATATACACGTATATACATATATACATGAAAAAAGGGTGGTCGGATCAAGTACCCTACAAACCTCGGATGCCGTTGATTCCCGCGTTGGGCCCCTCGATTTTTTTTTTTATAGAATTTTTGGACGGCTCGGATTGGCCATCTGGTGGCCGGAGACGGCCCGGGGCGGCCGATCGGTACGATTTCCCTCCTGGCCCAGTCGGTATCTATATCTTTACTGTAATATAATATACAAATTTTCGGCGACAAAATGACCTTTGGTAGCCAAATGGTAGTCTTTTGCCGACTAAAGATATTTTAGTCGCCAAAGGTTCACGCAAATGGCGACAAAACGAATTTAGTCGCCAATTGGTATCTTTCCCTGACTAATATTTTTGTTGCCTAATGTTTTTCTTTGCCGACTATTGGTTCGTCGCCAATTGTTTGTTTTCGGCGACCAAATGATCGTTGGTAGCCAAAGGTCGACAAAATCGGCGACAAAAAATAATTTAGTCGCCAAATGTCTACAATAGGCGACTAAAAATATTTTAGTCGCCAAAAGTTGACAATCAGCGACAAAAAATAATTTGGTCGCCCAAAGTTGGTCGCCAAATGTGTTTTTTCTTGTAGTGTCACTTGGCACTCTCATACCTAGTTCTAAGGTGTTTCCTCATCTCTTTGGGTACAAAGAGCATTGTTTGAAGTTTTCAATGCACGTTTTCATTATTGGGAAGTTTGTCAGCTACTGGTCTACGGTTGTTGAAAGGTTGCACTCCAAAAGGTTTAGATCAATCCAAATGTTTAAACTTTAAATCATGTTTTGTTTTTCATCATTAGGGACTTAAAAGTTGTCCGAGATTTCCAAATTGGGGTGTCTACAACATCCTTTCAACATTCAACTTCAAGAATTACAGCCCAAATATCCACAAGTTTTGAAAGTGAAATGAAGACCAGAGTTTATTGTTAACAAACATATCAAGTCAAAAGGGTGTATAAATAAAATTATATTTAACCTTCAAAACATAATTAAACGAATTGATAAAGAAACTTTTCTCTCATATGCATTCAAGGACATCCGGCAATGCATCCCGGCTCTCCACGCTACACACCTTGGTTGATACCTGAAAATGGAAGGGTTAAATTACACTAACTCGATAAGAAAATCTCTGCTAAAGTTACGTGCATATGAGATGACAAGTGCTAAGAAGGAAGAACATTTTGAAAGGAGCAATGATGTTTGATAAGGATGATACATGCGTTACTTCCCTTACTTTGAAAATCACATGTACGTCAACCTTTCCACCCGACACACACGTCCGGCTTTACTTAAGAAATCTCAGATTGTCAGTACCAAACTCAATACATGTCACCACATTTCCATTTTAGTGACTTAGGGACAACTCCAAATTCTGTAGTCAACCAATTAACCTTTCTTACCCCACTTTGCTAATCTTACTTGCATCTAAGTCGACACACTACACATAAGCAGGTGAAATATAATGTGCACAAGAACATTTCAGACAAAATCTCAATGTGTCCTCGAAGAACTCACATGTCCATCTAATTTAATCTTTTCAAACTTAAGTTTTATTGTGTCCTCCATCGTACCCTCTTTTATTGTTTCTTTTTTTTATTATTTTGGCTTCGTCTAGTCATCAACACCGATGAGTTATCCACATACACACATATGCATACCATTCATTCAAATCTATGATTTATCATGCTAAATTTAAAATACAAATACCAATATAACTCCTCCACAATAAATATAATTACATCTACTGTGTTTAACATGTCTTCTCACCAAACAAATTACCACGCCGACCTCAATACATCAAGCCACTTTAATTAGGAAGTCTATAAGAAAAGACGAAAGGAAACATCGACACATCAAACCATCCAAGATACCAATTCAAATTAAAAGTAATAGTTTCTCACATGAGTGCCCCATTCTTTCTATACTCCACATTTTAAAATCAAAATATCAATACTTGCCACATTTTGTATTACCACTCCTAGCCTTATAGTGAAATCATCTATTTGTTCGGTCTCTGCGTTTCCACCCCGAGCGTTGCAATAATTTCCACATCCCAATTTCTCAATTACATCCATTTAATCTCATTAATCAAACAGCCTTATAATCAAACACATACTCCCATTTAAATCCAAAAATAAACAAAAATAAGATACCCCGTTTCCATTTTGTTACGTATTTTGATTTCATTTTTTGGGTGTTTGGGACCCCGTGCACCCCATTTATGGCATCTCACCTAATGGTGGATCCGCGGCTTTCATTCCCGCATCTCACCCTATGGTGGATCTGTAGCTTTAATTCTGGCATCTCACCTTATGTTGGATCCGTGGCTTTCATTTCGGCATCTCACCTTATGGTGGATCCGTGGCTTTCTTATTACCATTCAATTGTTCTCAATTATTATTTCCATTTAATCTGACACTAAACAAGAACCCACCATGTATCACTACTTCTTCATTCCTATTCACATTTCATCATCCAAGATCGATCGACCTTATTATGTCACCCAATAAAGGTATTCATTACAACCCTTAAGTGAAATCATGTCATAAGTTCCCATTTCTAAATTAACCAAGTCTTTCAAGTCACTAAGGCACCAAGTGTCAAACGTACAACTATGTCCACATACTCATGAACCAAGTATTCAAACCAAATATAATCATCCAAAACCTCAAGAAGAATTCTCTAATTCAGTCACATTCTCAAGAATCATGATCTAGAATCCACTTAGACCTTTATAAAATTATCAAAAGTCACAATAGGTTACAAAGTAAGAAAGTAAAAGTGTGTTCAACCCATCAAGTTTGGTGTCTTAAGTACAAGAACGAGTTTTTTGTTTTCCAACTAGGCATTTTGTCGAACAAGTTATAGGTATATAACAATTTCCCATGTATAAAATGGTCTTATCTATCCAAACTTACTATCCTCCAATACAAGTCCAACATACTAACCACCAGATATCCAAGGACATGCTCTAAGTTATATTTCTTTGACACTAATCCTCAAAGAATTAAGAACCGCAAATTTGTAGGTTAACAATAGACATATAGCACATCACTCCAAAATTTAGAGCAATACGACCTCATTAGGTCACTCAATCCATAACCCAAACTCAAACCACCTCCTGCGAATACATAGTTCCAGCAGTATCGCACACATTTGTAAAATTTGCCAAAACTAGAATAAACATAAAAAGGACCTGAGATTTCGTAGAACTCATAAGTACACATCAAAGTTCATCTCTGAAAATTTTCCCGAACTTTTACAAGTAAGAAAACCAAGTCAAATTCCCACACAAACTCGGAATTCAGGTGCAGCAAATACAATTTTCCAGCAGCACAGTTGGTGTTCGAAAGTTCACTAAAAATCATATACTCATTGTTTTTCAATGATTCCAATGCCAAAACATCACCAACTTAACAATCTTTAAGACTTGTAAGTACCCATACCCGATAAACTTGTTTAACTATATCAAACATAATAAAAACACAGCTCTACAAGCTGTCCACATTTTCAGAGTTTTTTCTAGCAGTGAAATCAATTTTCTACTTCGAAATTTCACAAACTCATGCTTATAATCCATTTATTCATCAACTAACATGCATCTAATTCATCTATTCATCCTCCAACATGTATCACTTTAGGGTTTCTTCATACTAAGAGGAAAACATCATAAAATCATGAATTTATGTGTGAATCGCACAATACTTTCCCATATTTAAGCATTTAGAAAAAAAACCTACCTTAAATCCAAGCCCTACGATGAGAGAGAAATTTGAAGGTGCTCAAATGGTGGTTTTGTTTGGATGCATTTGAAGCTCTTGTCGCTTTGAACAACTTTTCTTCTTGTCTTTTTGAGAGATTCACCAGCCTAGATATTCGATTTGGGGTTGAAGCATGTGGGTTTTGTATGGAGCTAGAGAGAGAGCGTAAGAGACGAGAGAGAGAGAGAGAGAGAGAGAGTGCATGGAGAAGAAAAGAAACAAAAGAATATGGAAAAAAGTTTGGAAAATTTTCAAGAAGCCACGAACTTGATGACAATTTGCAAAAAAAAACACTCCGACTTTCACTATTAACAAAGTCCTAAGCAATTTGGAGGGAATTCACCCTAATGGGGCCCAATTTTGGAGGGAACAAAACCCTAAAAGTCTACATAGGGAAAGCAAAAAGAGTTTCATTTGTCCTAAACTCTGGTTTAGATGACATAGGAGGAGGTTCTCTTGCCATTGCTAGGATCAAGGATGGTGTGCGTCTTAAGAAGCAACTATCAAGGACCACCGACATACGTACGGTATGTACACTAAACCCTAAATTTCTACTACCCGATCAAGGATGGTGTGGTTTATAATTAAGTTATTCAGTCAGTGCATTTGTTTATAACCCTCATATTTTATTTTATTTTATTGTTTGGATTGTTTAAGATTAATGCATTTTCCCATTGTTTAACAGTTGATAACATTGTTTTAGGCAATTCGGGGACCCATCAAACCGACTATGTGATTGTTTATTGCTTCCTTATGCACCATTAATACAATCTCTTCTTTGTTTATTGTATGAAGAATGATTGCATAACTGAGTCCCCGTTCTGCTAAGAAATTTTTCTTTTAGTACCTTTTGTCTTTATTTTAATCTTTTTTTTCGCGCTTGTTCGTTTTGTGTCAAAATGTTTTGACTTTTTGATTCGTCTCAACAAGATGAATCGGAAAAGTAAAAAACAAAATTACTCTTACCCAAAAAAATTGCTTCTACCTAAAAGTAAAAGTCAACTTTTTTTTTACTTAAATGTGATCCTCGTTCAAAATATTTGGGTAAAAGTAAACAAATTTTACTTCTCCGATTCGTCTCTTCGAATCAAAATGTCAAAAAAATTTGACATAAAACTAACAAACGAGAATATTGATTGCACAACTGTTTAGGGCTGGATCGACATGTGCAAATGGATGAGGGTTAAGTCTACCATTTAGTTCCTTCCGTTAGTTGTATGACAGAATGAGACGGCAGGGGTGAATTTGTTGACGGAATAGAAAGTTTAGGTGCTTTTTTGTTAATAGTGAAAGTTCAGGTATTTTTTTGCGAGTTGTCAGAAAGTTTAGGGGCATTTTTAAAATTTTCCCAAAATGTTCTCCGGCTCTAGATTTTGGGCGCGGCTATTCGCAGCCACTTATTTTCTCCCATAGCCCGTTTAAAAATTTTCAATTAGACTCGACAGCTAGTTACCGAAATTAAGATACATTTTCAACATCAAATTACCGAAATATGATATTTTTTTCAACAGCTATTTACCGAAAATGCATGTTTGGCAGTTGTCTACCGAAAGTTGAATATATTTTCGACATGTAGTTACCGAAATATAATCTTATTTTCAACAGCTATTTACCGAAATGTTATTTATGATTTTGAACAACCACTTACCGAAATAGAGTGGGTTATGGGAGAAAATACGTGGCTGCGAATAGCCCGGCCCTAGATTTTTTTATGTAGATAGTTAAATTGCATTTCACACCCCTCAACCACTGAAACACTTTATCAACTCCCATCACTAATATTCAACTTCACTTTGACCCCAAAATATTATCCACATTAAAAGGCTTAATCACATACAAAAGTTAAAAAGTTTAATAATTTAAAAGACGGGTCTCTACATGAGTGTCATCTCAAAATAATTTGGTCCATTGAAAACACAAATATAGGATCATGGCGACCTTTGCCATATTTGAAATCTAACCGAGATTAGGCAAATTGGAGTTATTACTTGTTTCTAGAATAAAGGAAAGCCAAACCTTATTTTTTCCTTAATAATATGACAAGAGGCTTTGATACCACTTGTAGGATTTTTTTTAAGAAACCCTAACCCTAAGAACTCATGTCAAACCGTTGAAGAAAATAATACCGAATGCGTACCTGTCGCCATGGATGATTAAATTCTTAGTATGTGGTTATTTGTCTTTCACCTCCAAACCCTTCACTTATCTTGACCTTATGTCTCACACAAAGATGGGGAAGTATGAGAGAGAAACTAGGGTTTGGAGTGGAGACTTTGACCACATATTTATAAGCCCCGATTCTATCATAGCCCATCATAATAGATGGAATCATAATGGGATCAATTCGTATCTACATATAAAATAAAATAAGCCCGTACCACTTAATACACGCGATATGACCCAAATACGTGCTAATAGAAACGTGTCCATTACCTTGCACATTAATTGAACAATCACAACTTAATGGGTAATACCGACATCACTCAAGCCTTATTCGATAATATATAATGTTTAATTTTATGATCTATGTAGGCCCACTAACAGAAAATTGCTAACATCTTGTTCCTTATTCACCAAAACCTTATTAGTTCGACAAATGTGCCCATAATGTAAAAAAACATATGCAATTTTTGAATTAAAAAAATAAAGTATTTTCATGCATAATTTTTCAAAATTCTTGACACAAAATTAAAGGTCTCAATTAGTTCTTTATTATGGTGTCAATAAATTCAAAAAGTCAGGATCGGAGCAAAAATGATACCAGATGGGAAGAAAGAAAAGTAAAAAGAATAAAGCTCACCTCCCAAGTTAGAAACCAATGTGATATAGAATAACACCACCCAAATATTTAATGAGGGATACAGGGCTAGGGACCGCTCACCACTCCAAGGAATCCAACTAAGAGGCTAAGACATACAGAAACGGAAAACTCTCCACCTATTGAAATCCACTAAAGGATAAGAGTTAATAAGAAGAAATATCTTATCACAAGCCAAAGGCTATTTTTATTCAACACTCAAAAACTACTCATTCCATTCATAGCAACAGAATTTATTGGCCACTTGAAACAACTCTCCAAGAATAGGAAACGACACTTACATTGTCCCAAATTAAAAATGACTTGACCATAGACCAATTGAAATATTTGTCTTGACTCTTGAAAACTTAAAAGACACTTATAAACTTAAAAACAACATAAAAATATTCCTAGAAAAATTAAAGACTCCATAAGAAATGCAAAAGACTGACTTGATACTTGTTACGAGGAAACAAAATTTTCATTTTCACGAAACTCTGTTGTCAAACTCCCCTAGTTGAAAAAGACTCGCCCTCGAGTCTTCGTTCATGATTTTGCTTCAAGTTCTGGGCTTGGTGAACCTTTTTTCTTCTTCTTTCTTTTGTGCAGGCTTTTCTTTTGTGTAGGAGTAACTTTCTTCATGACCATTGAAAGCCTCTCCGGCCCGCTTCACATTCCATATTCTCGGATACAACTTTACGAGTTGACCGTTCACCTTTAATTCATAAAGATTTCCTTGACCTCAATAGCAATACTTCTATCCCCACTACTACAATAAACCATAAAGATCACAGTTATTGACTGTGATTGTAAGTTTTTCATCACGCTCTTACTACCGTGATGGATTTGAGTGTGATTGTAAGTCACTCTCTTTTATCACGGTTATAAACTGTGATTGAAAGAGAAACAATCACGGCCAAAAAGCGTGATCATTTCTCTTTTATCACGGTTATAAGTCGTGATTGTTTCTTTTGAGCGTGATCATTTCTCTTTTCTAAGTGTGATTGTATGTTACTTTAGATCACAGTCTATAACCATGATAGAAAGTTCAAAATGATCACACCATCATAAACTGAGATGAAAAACCATTGCGTGTGATCTTTTCTTTGTATCAACTAGACCATCTTTTCTTGTCATTGCCAAGTTTCGAACCCACGCATCCTTAGTTGATTTCCCAAGCCCTTACCACTAAGCTAGCCAAGAACTTCTGTTAGATTAGGAAAACAAAAATATTTATACTTGCTTCCTAAAGTGAGAAAAAAAATTTCTCTTAAAATTTGCTGAATTTTTTGGAATGCAATTAACATGATATTAAAATATATAAAAGTACATATATAAACATTGTTTAAAAAATTTTAAAAATATGACAATAGATTTTTTGCCAATCAAAATTAGTTGTTGTCACCAAAAGATTTTCTTGGGGCGAAAATTTTAGTTTTACCTAGTAAATTTAGTTCACAATAGTGTTTTTTGTTATAGTGTGAGCTTTGTATTTTTATAAAAATTATCACGACCTGCAGATTGTAACATTATAGACAAACTTTAGATTTTTTTTTATAAACTAATCATTTCACATGGATTTTGTGTTTATATTGAATTTCAATTTCAATGGTGGCTTCTCAATTGGAATTTAATCCTTTTCAGATAAGGCCAAGCCATAATAATATAATTGCCTTTTTACCTAATGTGTCAAACATATACTTGGAAAACATCCAAATAACTAAATTTCACTATTACAATAAACCATAAAGATCATGACTCGCGCACGTGAAAATTGGGCACTAGTGGAACAGTCCATCCGTCGTCGAAGAAACAATTGGGCATTGGTGGAACCCAGTTGTGGGATTTGCCTTCTTTTTCTCTCTTGATCTTTTTGGGCATGAAGATGAAGATGAAACGTAGAATTTTTTTGGAATGAGTGTAATTATAGAGCTTATCTTCTTACCTTTTGTAAAAAAGAACTTTTCAAAGATCTTAAACGACATCGTTTTTCTCACATAACTTTTCAAAATTTGCTTAAATGAGTACCAGCTCGCCCACGTGAAAATTCAGACTACGTGCTTAAATAGATAGGCTTTTTATCTCGCCGCAAGAGTGAGATCATTTATCTTTCTTTTTTTTTGCTCTAAAGTTTTTTATCACGCTGCAAAGGTGGGGTTATTTCTCTTTTATCTCTCCACAAGAGCGAGATCTTTCATCTTATTCTTTTCCGTCCTAAAATCTTTTATCACACCACAAGGGTGAGATCTTTTCTCTTTTTTATCACGCCACAAGGGTGAGGTCTTTTCTCTTTTATCTCGCTACAAGACCTTAAAATCTTTTATCACCCCGCAAGAGTGAGGTTGCTGTTCTTTTATCTCACCGCAAGAGCGAGATCTTTTATTTTGTGCTAAAACCCACTTTTTATCACGCTTTCACTGAAACCGTGATCTTTGTGAATCTACTTAGTGTGACGCATATCTATTATTGTAGTAGTGCCCGTTCTTCAAATTAATTTGGTGGAAGACCTTGTTGGGTATTTTGAACAGTTGAAACTTTTGTAAAACTCTTTACATCGAAACTAGATTCGCATTGCGTAGGCAGTGAAGTTAAATTCTGACGGGCATGGATAATAAAAAATCCATCTTCATTATTCATTGTATATTGGAGGCAAACTCCAATCAACTTGTGACTGTGAAACTTTCTGATCTTCATACAAAAAAATTTCGTCCCACGCATTATCTTTAAACACCATTTAATGAAAACTCAACAGGATGGATAGCTAAGCTCTGATACCAATTCGATACCGGATTGGGAAAATGGGAAGCAAGAAAGGTAAAAAGGATTAAAAGGTAAAACTCACCACCCAAATTTGGGACCCAATTCACCACCCGATGATTTAACGAGGGATACAGCGCTAGGGATCACTCACCACTCTAAGGAATCCACCTAAGAGATACAAAACGAGAAACTCACCACCTATCGGAATCCACCGAAGGATAAGAGTTAACAAGAAGAAATATCTTCTCATAAACCAAAGGCTATTTTAGCTCAACACTCAAAAATTACTCATTTTATTCGTAGCAACAGAATTTATAGGCCACTAGGGACAACCCTCCAAGAATACGAAATGACACTTACATTGTCAAGACACAAATTAAAAATGACTTGACCAAAGACTAATTGAAATATGTGTTATGACTCTTGAAAACTTAAAAGACACTTTAAAACTTAAAAACAACATAAAAATATTCGTAGAAAAATTAAAGACTCCATGAAAAATGCAAAAGACTAACTTGATACTTGTTACAAGAAAACAAAATTTTCACACGAAACTCCATTGTCTTTTTTTTTTTTTTTTTTTTGGGGGGGGGGGGGGGGGGGGGGGGGGGGGCGGGGGTTCAAAGGTGAAGAAATTTATTCATCTAGAGGCTAAAGCCTACACATCAGACAATTGGAAACCTTATGGGGGCAAAATGAAAATCCACAGATCGGACCAACCATTAGAAAGGATTTTCTATGCACAAATATGTGCAACCCGATTGCATTCATGTTTAATGAAATCAAAATCACAAGACATAAACTGACTCTTCAAAACAAGACAATCATGTGTAAGCACCGCAATGTCAGAAGGGGGGGCTCGCGAGGCCGAGCAACTTTTCACAATTGCCTCCGCATCAGATTTGAGGAACACCAATGTAAGGTTAAGGGCAATTCCCAGTTTCAATCTATCCCGAATCGCAAGAGCTTCCGCAATTCATGATAATTTGATTCCGGGGTGTGCAGTTAGTAGCATACCGATAACCTTGCCGTCTGCACCACGAGCAATAGCACCAGTTCGATCCGTTGTCAGGAAAAGCTTTATTTTTTATATCGAAAATTGCAAGTCTTTTTTGTAGTTAACTATCATTTCGGTGGAAGGATTTGTCACATCCAAATTTACATCTATTCTTACATCTCTCTCTCGAGAAATTATTAGGGACACATTTGTATGGGTTCCATCTTCAAGTATGTGACCCTCATATAAATGTGTGATGAAGAAGACCCATAGAGCTTGGAGCACTAAATAATCACTCCTCTCTCTCTCTCTCTCTCTCTCTCTCTCTCTCAAGTGATAGTATGACACTCTAAATAGTGTTGCCGACCCAACCTTTATTGTGAGAGAGGATGTTAGAATATATCCAACTTAAATGTATGATTGCATTGATGTTTGTCACAAATTTGTCGATAGGATGCTTCGAGTGGTAGTTCTTTGGTGGTAGAGGACGATCGAGATCTTCTCACAATCTCCGAAGGTATAAACACTTCTTCTCGTGATGAGTGGATTTTAGATTCGGGTTGCACTATGCATGTTTGCTCCAAGAAAGAATTTTTTGATACATTCCAAGGAAAAGATGGTGGGTCGCTGTTTTTAGGCGATAGAACTCCATGTGAAATTCGAGGTTTTGGGAATGTAAAGATAAAAATGTTTAATGGAGCGATTCGTACTTTGCGTGGTGTGGCCTATGTCCCGAAGTTACGAAGGAATCTAATTTCACTTAGCCGGATGGATTCCATTGGGTGCAAGTATTTTGTTGGAGGTGGAGCCATGAAAATCACTCGCGGCAGTAAGGTCCTAATAAAAGGAGAGAAGTGCAAAGGGTTGTATCGGTTGATTGGCAAAACGGTTTACTCGACAAAGGTTTGGAAACGGCGTGCACAAGGAAATGGGTACCCAAGGTGTGAGTCTTTTGCGGCGAAGAATAAGTCATGTTTCCAAGTTGCCAATGTTTGTGAGAGTGTAAATCCTGTTGGTGGAGAGGACAAGTCGAGGTCCTACTCTCGTGTCAATTGATGATTATTCGCACGGGGCGGCTACACACGTGTATTGGCCGTGTGGTTCGAATCAAGTTATTGGACCTTAATTTGATTTGAGATGTGTAGCTGTCGTTTTCAAGACTTGGTGGTGGCGCAATAATGCGTGGAATTTTCACCAAGGTGAAGATTTGTTGGGATGGTTCAAATCCCAAATTAATTAAATGTCTTGCACTGGTTGTTTGTCTCTAGATTACCGAAGTGCTAGCTGGTGCTAGCTGACTTTTTTCTCTGCCGGTGTGAACTTCCAATTTCTTGCTAGGAACATGTACTTGTTATTAATGCATGAGTTGGTGGGTGTATATGTATAATGGCATGTGAGAAGTGCTTTTTCGGTAGTGAAGAGAAGAAGAAAAAAAAACAGTGTGTGCAAGTGTAAGTCAAGTCTTGTACTTGGTGTGAGAGTGAGTTCTTGGTGAGAGTGGGTGTAACGCCCTGATTTTTGGTAAATAAAAAATTTTGTTAGATATTTAAATTTTATTTTTAATTACTTGGATTGCGTTTAAAATTTTATTTTAATTTCTAATAATCCGTAATAATTAGATTTTTGACTTATAAAATTATATCTTTTCGCACCGGGCAATCTAGTCCTTTTTCAAAGACAAGTATGCTTGTAGAAACACTGATATATTTTCCTAGTGAGTGAGTTAAAGTCTTTAAATTGTATTTCTTGGCTAGATATCCTACATGGCAAGTAAAAATAATTTCCAACCAATTAGTTAGAAAACCTAATTACCGTTTCAACCTAATTACATTTTCCTAACCATAGATGGACCTTTTTTACCATCTTTGAGCCTTATGAACCCCTCCCAACCCTAGTTAAACCTGGTGGACTTTATGAACCTTCCTAAAAACCCAGTTAAACCTTTTGAACCCATGTATATATCCATAGGGTAATAGAAACTAGGAAAACTATTGTCCATTGAATAATAGTATGACTTGACTATCCATAATTGTACTTTAGATTTATCATGTCATGAATAGTGTGACATGATTACATATCCAGTGGACAATAAAACCTAGGAAAGTTAGTGACCATTGGTTAAAGCCATGTCATCATAGTACTTTTAACTTGTCATATTATGAATAGTATGACATGAATGCTTATCCATTGGGTAATAGAAAGTAGGAAAATTGTTACCCATTAGTTCATAAGGTGATTAGAAGTATATGTATCATTGTACTTATCCCAATTTATGTGCCAGTGTACTTTCCCCAACTTATAGAACAATATACTCTCCCAAATCTATGTGTTGTCTTATTTAGAATAATCTTGACATCACCATCACCTTTTACCCATTGGTAAATAATTTGAAGGGTAGGTATTGTTCATTGGTTCATAGAAATAAGACTTGTATATGTGAGCATAGTACTAGTCATCATGACATCTTTATGTCTTGTCAAGAATAGTAACTGTCGCTATACCTCACATTTACCACTTTGACCATTGGATAAAGAATAGTAGGGAAATTTGTAACCCTTGGATAATAGAAATTGGTTTGCCAATGAAGCATTGATTTGACAAGTTAAGTAAGAATCATGGACCATGTCATTACTTTACTTCCAAAAGCAGTAAGTTTAGTCTTGTCAACCTTACTTACCATTAATATACCTTTGACCATTGGACAATAAATGTTAGGGAAAATATTATTCCTTGGACAATAGATTCTCATGACTAGTTATTTCAAACCCTAATTATCACCAATATTCCTTTGTCCATTGGACAATAAATGTTAGCGAAAATATTATCCCTTGGACAATAGATTCACATGACTAGTCATTTTAAATTATCACCAATATTCCTTTGTCCATTAGACAATAATTGCTAGAGAAAATTGTATTCATTGGGTAATAGCCAAGACTTTTGCTATAAATACCACATCATCCTTGCCATTTAACTCACACCTTCCATTCTTCAACTTCTCTCTCTAGAAAGTCTTGTATTCTTACTTTGTTCTTTCTTGCTATTAGTGTTCTTGAGTTTTTCTTGAAGTTCTTCAAGAAACTCAACCTAGGCGGCCACTAAACCGCCACTCGACCACCCCTTCTATCCAAAAAGTAAGGTAGTGTAGTCAAGAACTAAGTTTCAAGAGAAATACTTTCTCTTTCGATGCTACCGGAAGCTACCGTAGGAAGTCACTTCGTCCGAAAAGCAACTTACCATTCCGTAGCCGCACTACCGCCAAGAATAACGGTAGAATACTCCTACCACTCTCTCTAAGTATAAAGTTCGTATACGTAGAACGTCCTCACTCTCTAACTCCAAGTATACGTAGAATATCTCTATTTACTTACTCCAAGTATACGTTAAAATTTCATTATCCGTTAAACTCTAAAAAATAAATGTATGATGCTTGTTTGTTGAGCAATACATGAGAAACTTGAAATGTGTTTTTCTTAAAAAGATAAAAAGGAAAGGGAGTATGTGGAATATATCAACTTTTATTTTCTGAAAAAACATATGTTGTTCTGAACTTTCCACTTTTAAAACATAATAATTCACGCTTGGTCGTAAGTATTTGTATTTTGATCCTTAGGACGGTAATGAGAATGCATACATGCATTACTTGCATTACTTGTGGTTGTGTGATAAAGAATAAGTGATCTTCACTCCAAGGACGTCCGTACATGTAGCGTTATGCTTTAAGTTGAGATTTGAACTTAATAGATAATATAGAGTTGGAAGATCTAGCTAGTTTAGTTTCAAGATTATAATGAATGATTTATGAACACGTATGTGAAAAGTCATACCGCGGAGTTTTTGCATGAAAATGAGACACAAAAATTGAGAAAGTAGAAACATGACACCTATGGTCTGCTAAAGACAAGACGTGTTTGAAACCGTTATGTGGCCGGACTTGGTAGCCCATTGTGTGTATGAAAAATCGCGATGTTGCCGGACTTGGTAGCTCATCGTGTGATTAATTGGCGAAAACCGCAGTGTGGCCGGCCTTAGTAGCCCATTGTGTGTATGGAAAACTACAGTGTAGCCGGACTTGGTAGCCTATCATGTGGATTGCGAAAACCGCAATGTGGCCGGACTTGGTAGCCCATTGTGAAGATTGCCAATATGGCCGGACGTGGTAGTCTAATTGGTAATATGGCTTGGTTATCCGCGGAGAGAAGCCAATGCAAAATTTTGTGTGCCAATGAAAACCCGGAGCGGTGGAAACATTGTGAGGATACTCGGGAACCTGAAGCGGCGGAACCGAGGTTGGATGTGTAAAAAATGATTTTGCAAATGTTTATTTGGTAAAAGAAAATGAGACACAGTCTACGATGAGTCACGTAGGAGAAATTCAGAAAATCAAGGACACCAGCGTTAGTTTGGATAAGTGAATGTGGATGTGTCATCGTTAGATGTGTTGTTAAATATGCATGTACTACGTGGAAATCGTTGTCTTTATAATCTATTATTTGTAAGTTATGGGTTAGTGGGTATAGGATATTCTACTGAGCTCTTATAGCTCATGGTGCTACCTTTGGTGACCCTGACATATTATATCGGTGGCGACGCTAGTATAATGTGTCAGACTTTGTAGATGATCGAGGTGAGCTGTACACCTTGAAGGCCTTTGGAGCTGAAGAGCTAGTTAGGATAGAGGAGCAAACGGAGCTATAGTTAGGAACCCTAGTTTCCCTTTCTTTTGTAATGAAAGTACTCTTATGGAGATTGTGATATAATAATGAGCTAGCCTCTCTTTAAATATTCAATAAAATTGTCTATTTAACGTCCCCAAAATTCGGGGCGTTACAGTGGGTGTATAAGGGGTTGAGTTTGGATTTTCAAACTCAGGTATTCTCTTGTACTAATTCTCTCATAGTGAAAGAATGGGATCCTCTCCGTGGAGTAGGCGTGTTATTGCCGAACCATGCAATTCTTGCGTCTCTCTCTCTATTTTATTTTTCATCGTACTTCCATTGGTTGCGATTGTGGTTGTGTTTGAATCTCGGTTCTTGGGTGCTTCCGCATTTTAATCCCAACAGACTGAACATAATATGCCGTACGGCATGAGATTCAAGCGCTCACAAAAAAGAACCAGCACCAAAAGTTCGAGCAGAGTACCCATTTCACTCGGTAAAACATTATTACCTACTTCAATCTCCCTTGACAAATTTCTCATAGCTAGGGTTACCTAACAATTTCGGCACCCAAACCTAGATTCATCAATGTCACAAATGTAGACCAACTAGACCATCCATCAAAAGGCAATGCGGAAATGACAATATAGTTTTGCTAGGGACAGACTAAAAAATGTTTATTAACCTTTTTGTTCCCAAAGTATTGACCACGTCTCAATTTAGTCCATAAACATTACTAACATTTAGTCCCTAAACATTGCTGATCACATTTAGTCCCAAATATACAAAATGTACCAATCAAGCGCCCAAGGCTAACGCTGTTAGCCCAAACAATTAAAATGAGGTACATTTAAGGTATCTTGCCCGTCTTTTGTTTTTCACTCTCTATTTTGAAAAACATTTTTCCAGAATATCTTTCAAAAACCGTTTTATTTTAAAATATTTGAAAACAATTTTTTGACAAAAAAAAGAGGTTTAAAAAAAACAGATTTCACAACTTTATTTTTTCAAAATGATTCTTGTAAAAGAAGTCTTTATATAAAAAAAAAATACCTTGCGAAGCATATTTTGAAAATAATTTTAAAAAATAAATAAATAATGTTTTTAAAAAGTTCTTTAAAATATATTTTAAGTATTTTGCTTCTCTCTCTCTCTCTCTCTCTCTCTCTCTCTCTCTCTCTCTCTCTCTATATATATATATATATATATATATATTGATGTGGGCTCCACTCCGGCATCTCTCTCTCTCTCTCTCTCTCTCTCTCTCTCTCTCTCTCTCTCTCTCTCTCTATATATATATATATATATATTGATGTGGGCTCCACTCCGGCATCCCACACAAATGATGCGAGCCGTCCATTAATTTCAACATAACTTATCAAGTAGAAATTTATCAAAAAAATTTGAAAAACTAATTTGTTTTTTAAAAGATCTGTCTTGAAAAAAATAGTTTCAAAAACTATTTTTATAAAAGCTATTTGTTTTCAAAAAATTCCTTTTCAAAACAATTTTTGAAAAAAATTATTTTTTCTAAAAACTATTTATAAAATATGTTTATCAAAAGTATTTTGGAAAACCGCTTTTCGGAAAATCAAATTTTGGAAAGAAGATTTTGTAAAACCTTTTTTTGTCAAAAAATTGTTTTCAAAATTTTATTTTAAAAAATAGTGTTTGAAAAATGTTTTTAGAGAGAGAGAGAGAGAGAGAGAGAGAGAGAGGTAGAGAGAAATTACAAAAATAGGGCAAAATAAGTTAAATGCCCATCATTTTACCGGTTTGGGCTAACGATGTTAGTGTCGGGAATTTAATCCGTACACATTTTCTTTTTTGGGAAAATGTTAGCACTGTTCACATTATGGACTAAATTGAGACACGATCAATACTTTGAAGACCAAAAAGATTAACAAACTGACTAAAAAGCCACGAAAAGGAACTAGCATCAGAAGTTCGAGCACAGCACACATTTCAATTGGTAAAACATTGTTACCTACTTCAATCTACTTTAACAAATTTTCTCATAGCTAGAGTTATTGATTACGGCATCCAAATCTAGATTAATCAATGTCACAAACATTGACCACTAGACCATTGAAAGGCATTGCATAAATGACAAAACAGTTTTGCTAGGGACCAACTAAAAAAAGGCTTATTAACCTTTTTGGTCACTAAAGTATATATTGACCGCGTCTCAATTTAGTCCGTAAACATTGCTGACATTTGGTCCCTAAACATTGCTGATCACATTTAGTCTCAAATGTACAAAATGTACCAATCAAGTCCCCTAGGCTAACGCTGTTAGCCCAAACAATTAAAATCAGTTACATTTAAAGTATTTTGCCCCTCTTTTGTTTTCCCCTCTCTATTTTGAAAAACATTTTTTGAGAATATATTTCGAAAACCATTTCATTTTAAAATAAAGTTTTGAAAATAATTTGTTGACAAACAAAAGGTTTTGAAAAAACTGAATTCACAACTTCATTTTTTCTAGAAATAGTTTTCCAAAATGATTCTTGTAAAAGTAGTTTTTATATATAAAAAAATACTTTACGAAGCATATTTTGAAAATTACATAAAAAAGTTTTGAAAAAGATATTTTTAAAAAGTTCTTTAAAATATATTTTAAATATGTCGCTTCTCTCTCTCTCTCTCTCTCTCTCTCTCTCTCTCTCTCTCTCTCTCTCTCTCTCTCTCTCTCTCTCTCGATGTGGGCTCCACTTTGGGATTCCACTCAAATGATCCGAGCCGTCCGTTAATTTCAACATAACTTTTCAAGTAGACCATTATCAAAAAAATTGAAAAACTAGTTTTTTTTTTCAAAAGATCTATTTTGTAAGAAATAGTTTTGAAAACTAATTTTTTAAAAACTATTTATAAAATATGTCTATCAAAAGTATTTTGGAAAAGCATTTTTCGGAAAAAAAAATTTCAAAAGGAGATTTTATAAAACCTTTTTTTATCAAAAAAAAAATGTCAAAATTTTATTTTAAAAATAGTTTTTCAAAAATGTTTTGAGAGAGAGAGAGAGAGAGAAACGGGGCAAAATACCTCAAATGCCCATCATTTTACCGGCTAACGATGTAAGTCTCAGGGACTTGATTCGTACACATTTTGGGGAAATGTCAGGAATGTTTACACTAAGGACTAAATTAGGACACAATTAATACTTTCATAACCAAAAAAATTAACAAGCCGACTAAAAAGCCATGAAAAGGTACCAACATTATAAGTTCGAGCACAGCATACATTTCAATTGGTAAAACATTGTTACCTACTTCAATCTCCTTTGACTAATTTCACATAGCTGACGTTACCTAATGATTATGGCGCCAAAATCTAGATTCATCAATGTCACATGCACCGAAAAACATAAAAAACTTGATGTGAACATTACCCGAAAATACACATATGCCCATTTGTTACAAGAGTGACTCTATCGGGAATCACATTTCTTGCAAGCATCTATCTCTCTATAGTCAAAAAAGCTGAGCTGTGGGGTTTGGTGAAAGGTCTAGCTTAAGTAATGCACCAAAAGCTATGGGAAGTTGAAACAGATTAGGTTTGAAACCACAAGGGCCCTGCGCGTAAACCACACAATGAGTGATGCAGCCGGTACGGCCCAAATTCGAGTTCACCCAAGGGAAAGAAGTCACTGCACCATCTGTGTCACCTGTGTGGCAAAGGGCGCTCCTATCGGCAAAACATCCTCCCGGAATTACATGCCTTCACCACGAATACAAACAAGTGCTCGACGCCAACAACGGTGATCCCACCACTACCCCGATCCCGAAATCTTTCTTCTTTGGTCCTAAGGAGATCAGAGCTATTCGAAGCCATCTCCCTCTGCATGCAAGCGCCTCCACATTCGAGATCTTGACAGTGTGCTTGTGGAGGTGTCGCACTCGCGCGTTCGCGCCAGACCCCAACAACACCGTCAGAGTTTCGTGCGTTGTCAATTGTCGCGGCTTGGCTGGCCTGATTGTGCCTCATGGGTACTACGGCAAACGTCATTACCTATCCGGCAGCAGTTTCGAAAGCTGGAAAAGTATGTTCCTTTCCACTGGAATACACGATGGAGTTGGTAAAAATTGATGAAAGAACGAAACTGAAGTCAAACGTATTTTTTTTATTTTTCTTGAAGATTACAACTGATGGAATACAACTCTTATACACTTAACCTCACCGCCTCAACATTCCACTAACTCAAGTTGTTACAGAGATGTAATCCTCTACAGCTGCTCCAGTGTACACTCACTAGCTTCAGTGAGAAGCCTTTGCTGAGATGGCTTAACCATTAGCTGAGATGAAATCATAGGAGCAGTATATCTAATATCCCCCCGCAAGCTAATGGGGGAGGAACTCAACATTAGCTTGTTTTTCAGATAATGAAATCGGGAAATGGCAAGAGGTTTAGTAAAGATGTCAGCAAGTTGATCTTTGGAAGAAATGTGCTTCAACACAACTTGTTTGGCGGCAACCTTTTCCCGAACAAAGTGATAATCAATTGCAATATGTTTGGAACGGAAATGAAACACAGAATTGGAGGCAAGAGCCAGAGCACTTAAATTGTCACACCAAAGAAGTGGTAGAGAGGATAAGGGAATGGAAAGCTCCTGAAATAACATTTGAACCCAACTGATTTCAGCAACACAATGAGCAAGAGCCCTATATTCGGCCTCGGTGGAGGACCTGGAGACAGTGGGCTGCTTCTTAGCAGACCACGAAATGAGATTAGGCCCCAGAAACAAACAGTAACCAGAGGTTGACCGTCGATCGAAAGGATCCCCTGCCCAGTCCGAATCAGAAAAAGCCTGTAAAGAGAAGGGCCCTGGACGAAAAAATAGCCCATGATCGAGCGTGCCTTTAACATATCGTAATAAACGTTTAACAGCAGAAAAATGTGCCTCAGTAGGAGAGGCCATATGTTGACAGGCCTGATTCACTGCAAAGGCCAAATCGGGCCGGGTGATAGTAAGATATTGTAAACCCCCTACAATACTGCGATAAAGAGAGGGCTGGCTAAAAGGAGGAGAAGGGGAAACTGGAGGTTTAACAGAAGCCAAAGGAGAGGGACAAGGTGATTAGCGTCCATGATTTCATAATCTTGGCGCTAAAGTTCTCCATGTTTGCATCATTTTCGTTTTTAAGTTATCATTTTTATTGATATTGCGCAGAAGGTTGTTTTTGATTCGTTTCAGGTAGAACGCGATTAAACGGTGGTTTTCTAGCGTATAGAATCACCCTTGGAGGTACCCAAGTGTCCAAGGCCGTGTGGCGGTCTCCTTCCAAGTCCCATCGGGTGATTTATGACGTTTGAGGGGCTGTCAGACCAAGGCAGACCAAAAGGCTGTGTTCTGTCAACCCGGTACCGGTACCGAGATTTTGCCGTACCGGTACCCGATCCCCAGAAGTCTCTTTTTGGCAGCCAATTAAAGACCCGGTACCGGTACCGAGATTTTGCCGTACCGGTACCGCCTGCAGAAACGGTCCACGTTTTGTTTGCTTTATCAACTTTCCAGTTATGGAATAGTTTCCACTTTTGGTTGATTCTGGGATACTTTTTGTGAGAGATGGGTTGGTGTGTATAAATACCCCCTCTCTCTCTCTCATTCATTAGCTAGGAACAAATCACTTTAAGTCTTTTTTTTTAGATCTAAGAACTTCTCCATAGCTTTTCAAGCTTTTCAAGTGTAATTTCCATTAAACTCGGGTAAGTTCTTTGTGTTCTTCATTTTCTCGTTTATTAAAGTTGTTTGTACTGTTCGGATCTTCAGTAATATTAAGTTCGTTTTCATTTCTCCCGGTTAAAAATGTTTGTTAATTTTAGCATGCTTCCTGGCTTCCTAAATATGCGTGAGTAATCGATTAGGCTTGGCTTCGGAGTGATTAATGCCCCGTGATTTACGTTTATCTTCTCTTTCTCAACTCTAGACTCAAGTTTGACAAGGAAAAAGAGCATTGTTCGGCCTTTATGTAACAAAACTAATCGATGTTAATCTCCGGTGATCATGTGCTCGCTCACATGGTTCCGTGAGCAATGTCTCGGTTTGTGTTTGCCAAAAGAATGAAAGAACTCACTCATTTTCCAAGTCACACTTCAAGTCTATTTATTTTCACCGCGAAATCTTCCGGTTGATAGCCTAAGCCGTGCGAATCAACCGTGTTTTCCTTGAGAAAGTTGGATAGCTAAGTCCCGGGCGTTAATCATTCCAACGCCTTGCCGCTTGTCTTAATTTAGTAAAAACTCATTTTCTAGTCTTTTTAGTCGAGCAATTTCCACTTTAAAGCAAAACCAAAAGTTGGCCGTCTAAACGCCGCAAACCTTTACACCTCAAAATCCTGGCAAGCTATAAGGAATTATCTCTGTGGGTACGATCCCGGACTTTCCGGTATTTATGCTGACAACGGTCTAGCCCTACGCTCGGGGTGAAACGACCCGTTTCAACGGTTAGGTTTGGACGAAGCATATTTTGGCGCCGTTGCCGGGGATCTTTCTAATATAGCTTATTGGGAGGTTCGACAAACCATTGTAAGTATTCCATTTATTTTATCTTTGTGCATGGCCTGCTAGTGCTAGTGGATACCTCTAACCGATCATATTATCAGCTTGAGGTGTAACGAAGCTAGACCTAGTATCCACTGCCTCTCCTTTTCATTTGTTGTACAGTTATATTTATCTATTGAGGTGGCGGCATAGCCCCTCATAATCATCTTGTGAAAAAGGTGGCGATTTTGCCCCTTTTAGTCTGTTTTCTCATTGCAGAGCTGCTCGATAGTTCTTAATTGGTGAAGTGGGGGTTCATGCTTGTGATTTATCGTAGTCCTCGCTCAAACCGCCTGCACCGATCTAGTTCTCCGCCTCGGATAAGAAGTCTGCATCTCCGAACTTATTCTCCACCGAGCAGAATTTCTAGGCAGTATTCTCCGCCTAAGCAACCAATGGCAGACGAGGAAGTTCCTCCGGTTCGGACCCTTAAAGATTATCTGAATCCGGAGCGGGTTACCCAATTATCACCGATAGTCTTTCCACGGCCCACTACAGCTGCAAACACATTCGTGTTTAAATCAAACTACCATCGGTGTATTCCAGCATTCCATGGGGTGGAGCGGGAAGACCCGTATCAGCATATCCGGGAATTTGAAGAAGTTCTCCAATCCTTTGTGAGCGGGGAAGTGCTTCTCAATCAAGCAAGACTGAGGCTTTTCCCATTTACGTTGAAGGATAAAGCTAAAACCTGGTTCCACTCCTTGAAGCCTCAATCTGTGAACACTTGGGCGGAAGTTCAAGATGCTTTTCACAAGAAGTTCTTCCCGGCCAGCAGGACTAAGCTCTTAATGGACCAGATCCAGACATTTAAGCAGCGTGAGGGAGAGGTTTTTCATCAATATTGGGAGCGTTATAAAGATTTGCTTTCAGCGGTTCCTCACCACAACTTTGCCTTGTATCAACTTATTCATTACTTCCATTTGGGATGCTCACAACAAAGCAAGCAGTTGCTTGATACCATGTGCTCCGGGGGTTTCATGAATAAGTCCCCTGAAGATGGTTGGGATTATTTGGATGAGGTAGCCAAGAAATCATTGACGTGGAATTATGAAGATGCCGGTGATCGGGCAATGGCTCACCAAGGCCCTGGTGGCTCTGGGAAGTTTTCCATAAATGAGCACAATGCTATTGAAACCCGGATAGAGCAACTCGCACAAAAGTTGGAGAAGATGGAACTAAAAGGGGTGAAAGAAGTGAGAGAGGTACAAGCAGTGGAGATGTGTGCCATATGTGAAACATCAGGCCATTCCACCGACAATTGCTTGTCTATTCCGACTTTGCGGCAGCAGTATCAGAACCTCAATCTTCCTATCGAAGAAGTTAGTGCGATCAACCAAAGGTTTGACCCCTATCCGCAGAATTTCAATCAAGGTCAAAGGCAAAACCCGGGATTCCGTTGGAACAACCAGATTGAAGGAGGACCCTCTCAAGCTCCTCCTAGTTCTCAAATGCAACCTTGGCGGTCTGCTCAAAGCCCAGGACAGCCTCGTTTTCCACAAGGACCGCCAGGTTTTGGACCGTCCGGCCCGTTCCAAGGTTCCAATCAATTTCAACCCCCGCCAAGGCGATCATTAGAGGACACCTTGCAATCCTTCATGAATGCTCAAGCGAATTACAATGAGAATAACACGCAAATGATGGGGGAGTTGAAGAATCAAATGGGGAAGTTGACAACGTCCATCGGGTTGCTCCAACAAGAACGGGGTAAGTTTCCGACTCAGCCACAAGCCAATCCACAAGGCCAGCTACTCATTGGTAGTTCTTCAGGACCTCCGCCCGAGCAGGCCCAAGCGATTATCACTCTTAGGAGTGGCAAGGCCGTTGATAACCGTGTTGTCAACCCGCCGGCTACACCTCTCCTGGTGCCATTTCCTTCTTCAACGAAGTCTCCAACGCTTGGGGAATCTCCCGAGCCAACTCTAGAAGAAGACGGGGAATCTCCCGTGCAAACTCTACCGGACACCAATGCTACTCCAAGTCAACAAGTGACTCCCGTTCCGGCACCCTATCCTTCTAGACTGAAGAAACTGGTTCACCCATCCAAAAGCGCTGACATACTTGAGGTTTTCAAGCAGGTCAATGTTAACATCCCATTGATGGATGCTATCAAGCAAATTCCTTCATATGCCAAGTTCTTGAAGGATCTATGCACCCAAAAGCGTAAGCTTAATGTGCACAAGAAGGTGTTGCTAACTAAGCATGTTAGCCAAATCATCCAAACCGAGCTTGCACCAAAATACAAAGACCCCGGATGTCCTACAATTTCGATTACTATTGGAGATAAGAGAGTGGATCAAGCTCTTTTAGATTTGGGGGCAAGTGTGAATTTGCTGCCGTATTCAGTCTACCAAGAATTGGGTTTGGGGGAGATGAAGCCCACCAGAGTTACTCTGCAATTGGCGGATCGGAGTGTCCGAATTCCTCGGGGGGTGGTGGAAGATGTATTGGTCCAAGTTGGCCAATTTGTTTACCCTGTAGATTTCGTTGTTTTGGATACTTGTCAGTCATCTACCGCACCGCTATCTACTCCCGTCATTCTTGGGCGGCCGTTTCTTGCAACCTCCGATGCCGTAATCAGCTGTCGGAATGGGCTGTTGAATATGTCTTTTGGTAATATGAAAATGGAAGTAAACATGTTCAGCGTGGGGATTCAAATGGGTGATGATGATGATTGTGAAAATGTCAATCTTGTGGATACATTGGTGCAGGAGCATGTGGAAGAATTCTTGTTCAAAGATTCTTTGGAGGTAGCTCTTACCTCCGAAGAAACCGCTTTTCTGGAATCTGATGAAATGGAGTCTCTATTCTCCTTGCTTAATGGTGATGAAGGTAATGAGGAAATCGACGGAGTTGCGTCATGGTCTCCAAAGTTTGAGGAGTTACCCCCGATTGAGCGGACATCGGTTCCATCTAGTGTTGAGCCGCCGGTACTCGAATTGAAAGCATTACCAGAAACTCTGAAATATGCATTTCTAGGCGAGAACAACACTTTCCCGGTGGTCATTTCAGCTTCTCTTACACAGCTCCAAGAAGAAGGATTGTTGGCACTTTTGAGGAGGCACAAGAAAGCTATTGGGTGGACTATTGCGGACATTCAAGGCATATCTCCCTCCTTATGCTCTCATCACATTTACTTGGAGGAGGATGTCAAACCGTCACGCCAACCTCAACGCCGGCTCAACCCAATCATGAAAGATGTTGTCCGGGCGGAAATCCTTAAATTGCTTGATGTTGGAATTATCTACCCCATCGTTGATTCTAAGTGGGTAAGTCCCATACAAGTTGTTCCTAAGAAGGCCGGGGTAACTGTTGTGCAAAATGACAAAGGGGAGCTTATTCCAACTCGTGTAGTCACCGGGTGGCGAGTATGCATAGACTATCGTAAGCTAAATGCCAGCACGCGAAAGGATCACTTCCCTCTTCCCTTCATTGATCAAATCTTGGAGAGAGTCGCCGGGCATGCTTTCTATTGTTTCCTCGACGGTTATTCGGGTTATAACCAAATCGAAGTGGCTTTGTCAGACCAAGAGAAAACAACGTTTACATGCCCGTTCGGGACCTTTGCCTATAGACGCATGCCTTTCGGCTTGTGTAATGCTCCCGGCACCTTTTCCCGGTGTATGATGGGAATTTTCAGCGATATGGTCGAAAAAATTGTGGAAGTTTTCATGGACGATTTCTCCGTGTTTGGTGACTCGTTTGAGTCCTGTCTTGCCAACTTGGAGAAAGTCTTGACGAGATGCGAGGAGAAAAATTTGGTCCTCAATTGGGAAAAGTGCCATTTTATGGTCACTCAAGGGATTGTGCTCGGTCATATCGTGTCGGAAAAGGGTATTGAGGTAGACAAGGCAAAAATCGATCTCATTTCAAACCTCCCTACCCCAAAGTGCGTCAAAGACATTCGCTCATTTCTTGGCCATGCAGGTTTTTATCGGCGATTTATCAAGGATTTCAGCGCAATTTCGAGGCCACTTTGCCATCTCTTATCCAAAGATGTTCCCTTCGAATGGACTGCTGAATGTGAGCTGGCATTCGTTAAGCTCAAAGCTAGCCTCACCACACCCCCTATTGTTCAAACGCCCGATTGGAATTTGCCTTTTGAGTTGATGTGCGATGCAAGCGACTATGCTGTCGGGGCCGTTCTTGGCCAAAGGAAGGACAAGCACCCATGGGTGATTTATTATGCGAGCAAAACTCTCAATGATGCTCAAATGAACTACTCTACTACGGAGAAGGAGCTTCTTGCCATCGTGTTTGCCCTCGATAAATTTCGGTCTTATCTTGTTGGTGCTCCGATAACCATTTACACCGACCACTCGGCACTCAAGTATCTCTTCACTAAGCAGGATGCAAAGGCACGTTTAATTCGGTGGATCCTCCTGTTGCAAGAGTTTGACATCACCATCAAAGACAAAAAGGGAGTGGAAAATGTGGTAGCCGACCATCTGTCGCGCTTGGAGTTCACGGATCGCACCACACATATTCCCATTGGCGACACTTTCCCCGATGAGCAACTCTTTGGCATATCAACGGCCCCGTGGTTTGCCGACATCGTTAACTACTTGGTTACAGGCTTGATTCCAACGCATTGGTCTTCTCATGAGCGTCGGCGGTTTTTGTCAGAAGTGAAGCACTTCTCTTATGATGATCCATACTTGTTCAAATACTGCCCCGACCAGATCATCCGCCGGTGTGTTCCTGATTCTGACCAAAGCGGGATTCTTAAATTTTGCCATTCGGAAGCGTGTGGCGGGCACTTTTCTGCCAGCAAGACTAAAGCCAAGATCCTCCAATGCGGATTTTATTGGCCGACCTTGAACCACGACGCTTATGCCTTTTGCAAAACTTGTGACCGCTGCCAGCAATTGGGTAAAGTGACCCGCCGGGATGAAATGCCTCAAGCCAAGTTCATAGTTGTTGAAGTCTTCGACTGTTGGGGTATCGACTTCATGGGCCCATTCCCAATGTCATTTGGCAACTTGTACATCCTATTGGCTGTTGATTATGTGTCGAGGTGGGTGGAGGCCATTGCTACTCATACTAATGATCACAAGGTTGTGCTTGATTTTCTGAAGGAGAATATCTTATCGCGTTTTGGGGTCCCTCGTGCAATTATTAGCGACCAAGGGTCTCATTTCTGCAACCGGCCATTCGCCGCCTTGATGAAGAAATATGGCATAACGCACAAAGTCTCCCTCGCATATCATCCTCAAACCAACGGTCAAGCCGAGCTCGCCAACCGTGAGGTAAAACGCATTCTTGAGAAAACGGTAAATCCTAATCGGAAGGATTGGTCTTTAAGATTGACCGATGCACTTTGGGCATATCGTACTGCATACAAGACGGTTTTGGGCGCTTCGCCCTATCGGCTTGTATATGGTAAGGCCTGCCACCTTCCGGTGGAAGTCGAACATAAGGCATATTGGGCGATTAAACAATTGAACTATCGTCTACCCGATGCTGGAGTTCACCGTAAGCTCCAGTTGAATGAACTTGATGAAATCCGTAGAGATGCATATGATAATACCAATATTTACAAGTCTAAAGTTAAGGATTTTCATGACAAGCACATTCAAAGGAAAAATTTTGAAGTTGGCCACAAAGTTCTTCTATATAACTCAAAACTTCATCTTTTTCCGGGCAAGTTGCGTTCTCGGTGGATTGGCCCCTATATTGTGCATCAAGTTTTTCCTCATGGGGCCGTTGAAGTCGCTAATCCGGTCAATGGACATATTTTTAAAGTCAATGGACAAAGGCTTAAGCCATTTTTGGAAAATTTCCCGACAGAGGAGAGTGAAGAAGAATTGGTCGCTCCGGTATACCCGGTCGATCTTGTTGTTTGAGTTGTTCCTTTCCCTATTTTTGCACGGGAAGCGAAAGCGTAACCGCTGAACTTAACTGTTTGTCGGACCCGGCCCCCAGGTAGGGGGTACCCACCATTGAGTTGGGTTTGTAGCTCCGCACGTCGCTACTAAAATAAGGATCGTGTGCCCAGCTCCGGTTAGTAAGGGCAATGTTTCGTGATTGTACATATTTGTGTGTTCTTTTCGTGTTGGTTTTTCAAATCATGAGATTTCATCAATGCATCATTGTATCGGACTTTTATTAGTCCTTCTCTGTAGTAGTTTACCGTTAATGATCCATGCTCACCAGATATGTCCCTATCGGGGGCAGCTTAGGTCTTTGGGTGAGACTTGATATTCCCGTGCTTTGGCGCTAGGCTCTATCTTGTCTCACTTTGTTTCGATCGTAGGGAACGCTAGGCTTAATTGCTTGGCGAGATCCAGCGGTGAATTTTACTTCGGGCATGATGTAACAAATTTGACGGTCTAGTATAGCCACATGCGTTTTGCCTACTTGGTGGGACGCGGGAAGAAAAGTATGACTCGTCAGATTGCGTGAAAATCGGGTGGTGTTCTTCGTTGTTTTCCTTTGATTATCTGTTTGTTGGTGCCCGGATAACACGAGCCGGGCGGTTCTAATGTCATTTGGTTTTTAGTAGGTAGTTCGAGCTTAAGTCTTTTACAGGGTATACGTGCTACCACACCAGCCTTGGTGGATTGGATCTACCGTCAGAGTGATTGCGGCATTCAGGAGCCCTAAGCATGGGTGCGATTACGTGTCGCGGGTGTTAGTCCAACAAAACTTTGGCCATGATTCTGTGTGACTAGCTATGGTTCCGGTGGAAGAACCGAAGGAGTTGACCTTGGAAGCCGTTCGAATGACGAACCGAGCCAGTGACGAGAAAACCTCCAACTTGGTCGAGGTATTCGGGGGTTGACATTCCCCCGTGGGTATGTTCTTTTGTTCCTTTTCTCCTTACTTCTGTTTTCTTAGCTATGAGGGCATAGCTTCTTTTAAGTTGGGGGGAGGGTCTTATTTATGCTATAAATATATTTTTGTTTATAAGTTTTTGGGTAAAGTTTTTCAATTTTAGTTTGCAATCCTTCCGTTATTACAAAGTTAGTGGATTAAAACAACTTAGCACATGCGTATTGTTTCTTAATTGGCAAGAGTTTGGTGATTGATTTTTCAGTACATTTCAACTCATAGGTATGACTAAGGATGAGCAACTAAGTGTTAAGTGCGTTTTGAGCAAGTTTGACCCATATCCCGTTTATTTTTGTTTCCAATTCGTAGATTAGGTAAATAATCTTATGTCATGCCTAAGTGTGTTGATATCGTTGTTGAATCATTTTGGAATCTATGGCGTACTTAGGAAGTGATTCAAGGCATTCTTTTTTTTGATAAGACCTCAAATGTGTCCCAATTGTCCTACTTTGTATCCTAGTCCGTGTCCTACCATTTGTTCGTTAACTTAGGAAACCGGAGTTTGGGGGCTTTGTGGGATGTGTATTTTGCGACTGTGAGGTGTCTGGGGGATGTTTGAAGGTAGTAGCAATGATCATGGGTCAAAACAGAAAAGGGGGATAAAGTTCAAGATTTTTCACCCGGTACCGGTACTGGAATTTTGAGGAACTGGTACCCGCTTGGCAGAACCTGGGATTATTTTTTCTGAAACCCTGTACCGGTACGGGTATTTTGAGGTACCGGTACCCGCTGTGCAGATCTGAAAATCGCGGGCTCTCATTTTTTCTCTCTCCTGGCCCACTATATAAGCCAAACCCTATTCTCTTTCTCTTTCTCATCTCCCCCTAGACCCAAAAACCGCCGGCCCCCCCTCTTCCCCTTCTTATCCAACTTCAATCTCTCACCAATCTCACCAAACCCTTCACCAAATCTCCATTATCTTGCGGGAAATCTCTCATTCTTCATGATTTCAAGGAAAATTCGAAGGTACAAAGGATGAAAAGTCCCATTTTCAGTCCGAAATCCTCCATGGTGTAAGGTAACTCGAATTTCTTCTCTTTCTCACTCTAATTTCTTCATTCTCTTTCAATAATCATCATGTCTGCTCCCCCAAATTGAGAAATTTTGGGCTTACACCCTTAGTTCTTCAAGTCTCAAAACATAGATCCCCAAAATTTTGAGAGACCCGAAATTTCTCTCTCTCTTCATCCCATATTTCTACTTTCTCCATAATTTCATGCATATTTCGTCCTTTCATTGATCTACCATTTTACCCGTACACCAAGACCCCCTAATCCGAAAATTTTCTATTGCCCTGGCCGTAATCTCTGTGATTTCTGCTCGTGGCACTGTTTTGGGATTCAATTTCCGCTATTGCACTGACAATGGGGACTGGAATTGGTACTCATCCGTTTCTGTTTTTGCTGTGTGAGTAGGCTAAAATAGTGCTGCAAGAGTTGGGTTGTTACTTGATTTTGTGGGCTGAATTCTGTCTACTCTGAGTTGTTGTCTGCTCTGTTTGTGGGGTGATCTCTGAAATGGGGAGGTCTAAGAAACTAATGGGAGATGCAATTAAGTCAGTCGATCCTTCTGGGAAAACATCCTACATGAATCGCCCAAACCCGGAGAAGCAAGCTGAAAGAGCCGAAAGGGATGATGAGGAGAGTAGGATGAGAAAGAGGGAGAAAAAGGATGCGGAGAAAAAGAAGTGGGAAAAGGAATTAAAGGGTAGGAAGTATACTTGTGAACGACAGGTGGATCGTTCGAAAATGGGGACTCATGCGATTATTGACATCATTAACCAACGGGGTTTGCAATTCTTTTTCAAGCCAATCAAAGGCTACAAACCGAAGTTGGTGTTGGATTTTTACTCTAACATGGAGATAGATGAGTCAGAAGAGAGGATAGAATCCAAATTGGGAAAGAAAACCGTGCTCGTAACTCCTACCATAATAGCCAAGTATTTGGACAAGTACAAGCGTCCTAGCCACGGCACTACCACTTACCCTGCCACAGCATGGTCTAAGACAGAGGAGGAGATTCAACAGGCTCTAACCGATAAACCGCTAAAAACCGATCGTTTTGTACATGGGAAGCTATTTGAGAAGTTTCGAGTAATTAACAAAGTGGTGCACTATAACCTGTTCCCCCATGGCTCGGAGAAACGACCACGTAAGGAAGATGGGGAGGTCATTTTTGTGTTCGGATCTAGCGAGGAGGTAGTGGATTGGGCTAAGTTCATTTGGAATCAAATGGTGAAATTCAGGACGCGTCCGGGGCCGTCAAGGGCCAATATCCCTTTTCCGGCCATGGTAACTTTTATCTGCGAGGATCAAGGAGTACTGACTCCCGAGAGACTTTTCCCCGGAACTCCGGGTCCTATTACAGGCGGCTCTTTGGAAAAGAGCAAATCACTGTCTCAGCCACCGCCTTCCAGCACCTCTGGTTTCCGCATGCCTACGGCTAGAACTCAATCTGGTAGGATTGAGGAATATATGGAAGTCATGGCAACTCAGCTCCAATCGATGCAAGCAAAGCAGAACAAGCTGGAAACTCATATACGTAGAACGAGGAGGGATGTTTCAGCCATAAAGCGAGGAATGTTGTGGATAGCGGCAAGGTGTGGGAGAGAGGGTGATGTCTATGTTCCCACTGAGGCCGACATGAGAGAATCCACTCCCGAGGAGCCTGAGAGAGAGCAAGGGGTTGGTACTAGTGGTGGTGGTGACTCAAGTACTCGGAGTCGAGGCAAGGAGCATGCGATTGAGGATGAGGAGGAAGAGGAGTCAGATGAGGATGACTACGAGGAGGATGATTAGGGTCGGTGGGTCAGTTTTTGAAAAATCCCTCTACTTGGTCGGGGTGCATGGTGGTTGACAGCCCACTTATCCTGTCTTATTTTTAGTTCGTAATCTAATGGTGAATAGTAGTTTAGGGAGTTTTTGTTTAGGCCAGCATGTGGCCTTTTGACTTGGTAGTAGGTGATAGTGGCAGCCAAAGGGTAGATTAACCAAGCTAGTATATGGCTGCCACCCCTTTTGCTAACCGTTCTTTTGTTAAACCAAGGTCATTACAAGCTTTAAAGTCCTTAGTTGATCTCTAGTATGCTTTGATTCCGTTTTGATTCAATGATTGAATATCGGCATGTGTAGTGTGTGGCATACTTGTCTTTCGGAGATTTTTGGCTGAATAGTTTAGTTTTCTTTCATTCAGTGCTCTCCACATATTAAGGTATGGTATTTTTGTCCACCGGGCCTATTTCTGAGCACGTGTTTTTGGGATATGGTTGCTTTTGCAGAGAAAGGTTGGCTAGTCTGCCGTATCCTCATTTCGTTTCTGGATACGCCGGTTGGATGCTTGTTATTTACTTGCTTAGTGTTTAGTTGCTCATCTAGACGCATGCTGGGGGTTGTTGTGAAAATAACGGTTTATTTTTGTTGAACTTTTGCAAGTGAGGGATTCTAAAGCATGTGCAGTAGTTGTTTTGTCGGAAGGATTGTTTTGTTTTTCTTAGTTTTGTGTTTTCTCATTGCTAGAGACTAGCAATGTTCAAGTTGGGGGGTGTGATTAGCGTCCATGATTTCATAATCTTGGCGCTAAAGTTCTTCATGTTTGCATCATTTTCGTTTTTAAGTTATCATTTTTATTGATATTGCGCAGAAGGTTGTTTTTGATTCGTTTCAGGTAGAACGCGATTAAACGGTGGTTTTCTAGCGTATAGAATCACCCTTGGAGGTACCCAAGTGTCCAAGGCCGTGTGGCGGTCTCCTTCCAAGTCCCATCGGGTGATTTATGACGTTTGAGGGGCTGTCAGACCAAGGCAGACCAAAAGGCTGTGTTCTGTCAACCCGGTACCGGTACCGAGATTTTGCCGTACCGGTACCCGATCCCCAGAAGTCTCTTTTTGGCAGCCAATTAAAGACCCGGTACCGGTACCGAGATTTTGCCGTACCGGTACCGCCTGCAGAAACGGTCCACGTTTTGTTTGCTTTATCAACTTTCCAGTTATGGAATAGTTTCCACTTTTGGTTGATTCTGGGATACTTTTTGTGAGAGATGGGTTGGTGTGTATAAATACCCCCTCTCTCTCTCTCATTCATTAGCTAGGAACAAATCACTTTAAGTCTTTTTTTTTAGATCTAAGAACTTCTCCATAGCTTTTCAAGCTTTTCAAGTGTAATTTCCATTAAACTCGGGTAAGTTCTTTGTGTTCTTCATTTTCTCGTTTATTAAAGTTGTTTGTACTGTTCGGATCTTCAGTAATATTAAGTTCGTTTTCATTTCTCCCGGTTAAAAATGTTTGTTAATTTTAGCATGCTTCCTGGCTTCCTAAATATGCGTGAGTAGTCGATTAGGCTTGGCTTCGGAGTGATTAATGCCCCGTGATTTACGTTTATCTTCTCTTTCTCAACTCTAGACTCAAGTTTGACAAGGAAAAAGAGCATTGTTCGGCCTTTATGTAACAAAACTAATCGATGTTAATCTCCGGTGATCATGTGCTCGCTCACATGGTTCCGTGAGCAATGTCTCGGTTTGTGTTTGCCAAAAGAATGAAAGAACTCACTCATTTTCCAAGTCACACTTCAAGTCTATTTATTTTTACCGCGAAATCTTCCGGTTGATAGCCTAAGCCGTGCGAATCAACCGTGTTTTCCTTGAGAAAGTTGGATAGCTAAGTCCCGGGGGTTAATCATTCCAACGCCTTGCCGCTTGTCTTAATTTAGTAAAAACTCATTTTCTAGTCTTTTTAGTCGAGCAATTTCCACTTTAAAGCAAAACCAAAAGTTGGCCGTCTAAACGCCGCAAACCTTTACACCTCAAAATCCTGGCAAGCTATAAGGAATTATCTCTGTGGGTACGATCCCGGACTTTCCGGTATTTATGCTGACAACGGTCTAGCCCTACGCTCAGGGTGAAACAACCCATTTCAACGGTTAGGTTTGGACGAAGCACAAGGTTTACAATTCAACATTCCAGCCTTAGCCAGAATCTGAGCTGCATACTTGGTTTGAGTCAAAGAATAGCCATGCCCCTTAGGTGCAATAGTCAGCCCAAGAAAATAAGAGATGGAACCAAGATCTTTCATAGAGAAAGCAGTATGCATTTCATGAACAAGAGAAGAAATAGCTTGAGAAGTATTACCAGTGACCAAAATATCATCAACATAAACGAGAACTAGAAGAAGAGAAGAAGAGGTGTGGTGAATAAAAAGAGAGGAATCACAGTGG
Source organism: Rhododendron mucronatum var. ripense (assembly GCA_019656295.1). Classification (NCBI taxonomy): domain Eukaryota; kingdom Viridiplantae; phylum Streptophyta; class Magnoliopsida; order Ericales; family Ericaceae; genus Rhododendron; species Rhododendron mucronatum. The sequence continues at coordinate 1,120,058 of BPLT01000159.1, read as the reverse complement.
CTACAATTAAAACCTCGAGATAGAAGAAAGGAAGAAAATGTAGAATACCATGCACGTAGGGCCTGTTTAAGGCCATAAAGAGCCTTCTTAAGCTTGCACACCAAATGAGAAGATGTAGAATCAATAAAACCAGGAGGTTGAAGCATGTAAACCTCTTCATCAAGGGTACCATGGAGAAAAGCATTAGAAATGTCAAGTTGACGAATAGGCCAGTTATAAGAAAGAGCAAGACTAAAAAGAATGCGAATGGTGGGTTGCTTAGCAACAGGACTAAAGGTTTCAAAATAATCAATGCCCTCTTCTTGTAAGTATCCTTTAGCAACAAGACGTGCTTTATAGCGAGCTATAGAACCATCAGAATTCCTTTTGAGTTTAAAAACCCACTTGCATCCAATGGCATGTTTGTTAGGAGGAAGAGAAACCAAGGACTAGGTGCCTTGTTTTTGTAATGCTGCATACTCGTCAAGCATAGCTTGAATCCACTGCGGATTTTGAAGAGCTTCTTTAACAGTAAGTGGTTCAGTAGGAGGAGAAGTTATGGCAGCAGTAAGACAAAGAAGAGAAGAAGAGGAAAGATGACCAGTTTTGGATCTGGTTTGCATAGAGTGAGTATTAGAACGCGCTGGTTTAGATGGAAGTGACACTAAGGGGATGTTGGAAGGAAGAGGCGCATTGGAGACAGGTAAATCAACAAATAGGGAACCAATAGGTATGGAATTTGGAGAGATAGGACCAGACTGAGAGGGAGACTGATCAGGCTCAGAAGATGGCCCAGAAGAAATGCGAGGTTCAGAAGAAGATGTTGTAGGAAAGTCCTCAGTAGAACTGGATGGAGTGGGAGACAAAATTGAAGACTGAGAGATGGGACCAGAGGATGTGAAGGATTGTGAGGGTGATGAAAAGAAGTTATGTAAAAGAGGTGAAGGAGAGGAAGGAGATGGAAGAACAGAAGAAGGCTGGAAAGGAAACTCTTGTTCATGAAAAATCACATGTCTTGATAAGTAAATTTTACCAGTTGAAGGATCAAGACAGCGATAGCCTTTGACAGTAGGATGGTAGCCCAAAAACACACAAGGTATAGACCTTGGTTGTAATTTATGGGTCATATAAGGCTTAAGCCATGGAAAACACTGACAACCAAAAACTTTAAAAGAAGAATAGTCGGGAGATTGATGAAACAAGACCTCAAAGGGACTGAGATGATTAAGAGTGAGACTGGGCATACGATTAACAAGAAAAGTAGCAGTAGCAATGGCATAAAACCAGTATTTAAGAGGAACACCAGAATGATGAAGCAAGGCAATAGCTGTTTCAGTAATATGCCTATGTTTACGTTCAGCAACACCATTTTGTGGGGGTGTGTAGGGACAAGTATACTGATGAATAATACCCTGTGAAGTCAAATACCGATACATCTTGTTATTGATATATTCAGTACCTCCATCAGTTCTAAGAATTTGCAGAGATGTGGTGAATTGTTTTTCTGCATATGCTTTGAATTCAAGGAATTTGTCAAACACTTCACTTTTGTAATTAAGAGGATATATCCAAGTGAACCGACTAAAATCATCAATGAAAAGAACATAGAATTTGCAGTTGGAAGTGTCTTGATTGAAAGGACCCCACACATCACTATGAATAAGAGAAAGGGGCTTATTAACAGTAGCATTAGACAGCTTAAAGGGCAATCTGTGGCTTTTAGCTACATTACAAGGAATACAAGAAGAAGATAGGGATTTATCACTAGGAATCTTTAAATGTTGAAGTATCTGTTGAAACTTTAAAGATGAAGGATGACCCAAGCGATGATGCCATATATGAGCAGGAACAGAGGAAATACCAGAATTAGTAGAAGAAACAAAAGCCCGTGGACCAGCAGATTGAATCCAAGGAAAATGATAGAGGCCATTGATATTAGTACCCTTGTGAAGAACACGATTCGTAGCTTTGTCCTGGATGACAAAGGAGTCAAAATCAAAGGTCACTTTACAGTGATTATCCTTTGTTAATTGAGCAACAGAAAGAAGATTGGTAGACATAGAAGGAATATGGAGGACATTATTTACACGAAAGGAGCCAACAGGAGTAGGGAGTAAACCTTTACCAGTGTTGTGAATGGGATGCTGTGCACCATTTCCAACTGTCACTTGTTCAGAACCAGAATAAGGATGATAGTCATCCAAATGAGAGATGTCATTGGTAATATGATTGGTTGCAGCAGAGTCAAGGAACCAGTTGGAAGGGCCAGAGTGAGACCAAGTAGGACTAAAAGTTGTAGATGTAGCAGCAGAAAAAACCTTAGGTTGAGGAGCCTCTGATCGATAAGTCTGATAATTCGGAGAAGGTTGGAAACCACCAACCATACGATACCAACAATTGCGCGCAGTATGATTATACTTGTTGCAAATCTAGCACACGACACCAGAAGAGTTTTGAGAGGAAAAATACTGAGATGGCTGCCTAAAACCTGGCCTGAAATTGTCACCAGTCCTGAAATTGTCATGATTATCATGAAAATTGCCTCTAAAACCTCCCCGAAAGGAGGATCGACCTCCACGATTTCCTCGTGAAAAGGTTCTACCACGATTGGAATTATAATATCCACCCCCGCCACGGGAAGTGGGAGAAAAACCAGAGGAAACACCAAAATTCGATCCTTTAGCCATAGCATAAGCAACAGGAAGAGCATCAGTAGTCATGTGGTTATTTTTAGCCTCAAGATGAATTTCTTCAGAACATAACAGCATAGCAACTTGCTCCATAGTGATTGTGCCCAATTGTGCCCTAATCGTAGGTTTAAGAACATCATATTCAGTAGGTAAGCCATTTAGGGTAGTAAGAATCATATCCTCATCATCTACAGAATGAGAGACCAATGCTAATTGATTCGCAAGGTCTCTAATCTGGTCAAGATATTCTTCCAACGTATGAGATTTCTTGGATACAGAATGAAACCTATCTTTCAACTGATGAACATGTGAACGTGTTAGAGAAGTAAAACGACGTTCAAGAAAAGACCACACCTCATGACTTTTGGTGAAATGGAGAATCGCCGTATAGATCGAAGGAGTCAAAGTTGCAGTGATGAAACTAAGAAGATGCGCATCAATGACGATCCATTCTTGATGAGAGGCATTCATAACTTCTTTACCAGAGGCATCCACTATCTTCGCTGCTGGGCACTCAATGGTGCCCTCAACGTAACCGATTAAACCATTAGCGCGAAGAATATTCTGGAATTGTCGCTTCCAAACGATGTAATTAGTAGAATCAAGCTTTACTGTAACAAAAGAACTCAGATTGGAGATGAGAAGACTAAGATTGGAAGGAATCGAAGAAGACGAAGAGGAAGCAGATGACGCCATGAGAGGATCATAGTGCTTGGTGGAGCTAGGGCTCTGATACCATGATGAAAGAACGAAACTGAAGTCAAACGTATTTTTTTTATTTTTCTTGAAGATTACAACTGATGGAATACAACTCTTATATACTTAACCTCACCGCCTCAACATTCCACTAACTCAAGTTGTTACAGAGATGTAATCCTCTACAGCTGCTCCAGTGTACACTCACTAGCTTCAGTGAGAAGCCTTTGCTGAGATGGCTTAACCCTTAGCTGAGATGAAATCATAGGAGCAGTATATCTAATAATGGCAGCCAAGGGGCAAAAAATTCCTCTTTTGCATTTTGCCAAACATGTGGCAAGCATTGGATACAAATGTTGGTTTCTGCGTTCACGGCCCATATTTGACGAACAATCCATGGATGAATATCCCTCCTATCTGAACTTCTCATCAGCGAAAGCAGAACAAGCAATTTTGCCCAGAAGTCGAAATTTTTGAGCCCAGCCCTCCTTCCCATCAAATTTGAGCCCTAACCTCTTTATATAGACACAGACAAAAACCCATGTATACACATATACAGTATATACTTGTATAGTGTGTGCCTGTGTGAGAGTGTAAAGACCTGTATCTTTCTTTAATATTCCAGTGTTTTATAAAAATGTTAGAATATGTATTAAGGGTGCGTTTGGTTGAATGGAATAGAATGTGAATAGGAATAGAATTAAAATGGAATATAATTGGAGGAATTGAGAATGGAATAATCATTCTCATTCTCATGTTTGGTTGTGCTTAGGAATAATCATTCTCATCTCCAATGGAATAGTGTGGCAATAGCAATTTTTGGAGTGGCAATAGTAATTTTTAGAGTGGTAATAGCATTTTTTGGAGTAGTAATTATTAGTGTGGCAATAGTGAACGTTGGAGTGGCACTAGTAATTTTGGGGTAATAAAGAAATGGAATAACAATTCCTTAGTTTTTTGGATGGAATGACAATTCCTTTACTAAGATGAATAGTGATTCCATTTGGAATCATCATTCAATTATTCAATGGTGAACCAAACATTGGAATAAGTAAGTTATTGGAATGACTATTCCATTCCAATCTTAATTCCATCCAACCAAACATAAAGTGTGAGAGGTGGTGTGAATTTTAAGTTTTGAGTTAAATTCAAATATGAGAAAGGATACAAGAGTAATTGTGTGAGAGGTGCATGTGTTTGTTGGTGGTATGAGAGCATGGGATTATTTTTATATCTCTATTATTTCTCCAGGAGAGGGAGGAAAATAACCAATACTGTATCAGCTGAATTAGTTGAAGCTCTGGGTTTTCGCTGGGCAGCAAGCTACGCAAGGGATGGATGGGGAGATGATCTCATTCTGGAAGGAGATCGCACTACAAGAAATTTGTCCAACACCAGCGCTTGCAAAAAGTGCTACAATAGGAGGTCTACAACAGTGCTTTTTCTAACCGCTGTTAGAATGGAGATTTCCCAGCGCCCAAAGCAAAAGCGCTTGAATAGGCTAACTATTTTCCAACGCCCAAGCAAAAGCGTTGGAATAGGCCCCCCACTTACCAACGCCCATAAAAAGCATTGGAATAAGTCCCCCATTTCCCAGCGACCTAGGAAAAGCACTTGAATATATCCAAAGAAAAAATAGCCACTAATGGAACAATTTCTAATTATATTATATGTTATACATTTGCTAATAATCTTCAGTATGATTATTTAGCGCATGACAACTATTTTAACATTCGAGGTTGTTGATTTCGTTGTGCGTATTGTTTAAATCATTATCATAAAAAAATTGGCTTGATCAGGTTTAGAAAACTCCTTGATTAGGACACAATTTGTTTTTTATATGATAGTTATTGTCTGATCAAACATGTAGCGATATCTGATCAACTCTATTCTTGTTACAATTGATGAACTCTATAATATGTAAAACATGGTTTAGATAAAAAAATAAAGACTCTGGTGGGGGTCAAGTCTTGCAATCTTAATACTTTAACGCCTCGAGATGCATCAAATGACCACCTATATCCGATGATCTTTGACTTCGGTGACAATGATGGAATCAGTGAGACGTGAAATCCTAACGGTTCAAATCGACCATTGTAACAATTGAATTGGTAATGACCTTTTAATTCTATATGTTCAATGTAATTGTTAACAAACTAAGTCCTGTGATGTACTTGAACATACGGGAGCCACTAACCACGGCACAATTACGACGATTCAAACCGTTGATTTTGTTTTTCTTGTTCATTATATCATTCTCGTAACGAGAAATATCTCAATCGCGTTTACAAAGCTTCTTTATCGAGACACAATTTTATTAACATAATGGATTTTTTCTGTCCAATCAAGTGTGGTGATACCTGATTAACTTCATTATTGGTAGGAATGATGAACTCCATAATATGTAAAAGATAGACAGTTTAATTAGATCAAAAAATAAAAATTCTAGAGGGGTTCGAGATGCTTCTAAAATTTTTCCTCAGTCAAAATAAGCAAATATTTCCATTAGATCCATTTTTGGTAGTGCTTGAAGAAGATTCTATAAAATACAAATATAAAAACTACGAAAATAAAGCTTTTGACAAGTTACTGGAACAAAAATAGGGCATAAAAATAATTTTAAAAAAATCTCAATGGAAGCATAAACATATGTTATATATTAAATATTATCAAATACTCAATAAAAATTATGTTTGGTGCAGTGGTCTGAGGAGGGACGCGCGGGCTCATGGTGGTCAAGAGGTCGAGAGTTCAAACCTCGGCAGTAGCAGGAAATGGGTCCTCTTGGGACTTTTGTGCGTTACTTTTTAGTAAAATAAATCTTAAACCAGCGCTTGCAGCCAAAGCGCTAGTAAAAACTATGCTATACCAACGCTTCCAAACGCTGGGAATAAAAGCGCTGGTAAACATAAATTTATACCAACGCCCACAAAAAGCGTTGGTATAGGCCTATAGTAGCGCCTCTATTCCAGCGTATTGCCCAAGCGCTGGTATAGACCAAATAGGTCTATAGCATCGTTTTCGTGAACCTTTACCAACACTTTTGAGCGCTGGCGTATCCTGATTTTCTTGTAGATGTGCAAGGGATAATTCGGATGTTGCAGGGAGTTCAATGTGCCAAGTCTTATTTAGCTGTTATTATCACAGATAAGCTAAATCTTATTAGTTTTGTTCGTTGTTTTTCGTTTTCGTTTGCTCATTGAGATTGTAATTGGGTGACTCATGCTATAGCTAAATATGCTCTATCCATGCATGGAGCTACCTACGATCTGGGAAGGAGATTTTCCGAACTGGATTCGTAGGAAAGCATCTTTCGACTTTTCTCAGTTTTAGTGATGAATAAAATTTTTGCCGATTGACAAAAAAAAAAAAAAGAAGAAGAAAGAATTAGTTATTCGGTGATCTCTCTTTCCCTTGACATATTCATTATTGAATTATGCCATGGAGGAGTCTAAATTTTCGTCATTGGATCATATTTGTGCTGCAACCACAGTGGTGCAGAACATTGAGTGTACTATTCGAGACTTTGAGTCTTTCTCAATGCTTCTCTTTTCCTATTGGTCCGATTTCCCCTTTTTTTTATCCGTGTGATAAATGAAATTTTCGTTGCCATTAAAAATACAAAAAAAAGATGATTTGAAAACTCCGGTCCCTAGCTTCTGAAAATTCTAGTCCACGAGTGTGAATACTAATCTTCCGTTCATTTCACAATTTTTTCCTTATATATTTTGTGCCAAAGAAGGAAGGATTAATTGGTGCTTCTTAGATGGACCGTGTTGCAAACTTGCACACGTTAAAGGTAGGGGTGGGAATTTTCAACACGAAATTAGCGGGTTAGAGTCAGTTATTTCTGACACGGAATACGAATACGACACAGAACCATAACACGAAAAGTTAAACATGTCGGGGTATGATTGAGAGAATTTTAACACGAACAAGAGATGACACGACACGACATGACACGGGATGAGAATTTATGAAATGACATGACAACTCTACACAAACCCGACACGACATTAGTGGGTTAAGATCGGCTATTTCTAACATGGGACACGAAGATGACACGATTAGGATTGAGAGAATTAATTTGACACGAACACGAAACAATACCCACCCCTAGTTATAGGTGGTCGGTCCTTTGCATTAGGACGATTTCTTTTTCCATGTGGTAATAGAAAAGGAGCACATGATTCATGAAATGCATGGTACGTCTGCATTCGCCTTCAAAAATTGAAGTACGCTGGGACCATATCCTCTATAAATACCTTTCAAATTCACTGTACAAAGTATAGAGTGTATTTGCCTTGTTTTCCTCTTGACTTCATCTTTCGGGAAAGACTACAATACACACCCCTTATTTGGGTGTGTATCATATACACCCCCTAAAATATTATGAATTATAGAGAAAATGTTACGAATCGTATTGCTAAAAAGTTACGAATCGTATAAAAGTTACGAAATATACCAAAATGTTACGAATCAAAATAAAAATGTTATGAATCGTACTGCTGAAAAGTTATAAATTCTAGGACAAAAGTTACGAAACATGCTAAAATGTTATGAATAAACCATAAAATAGGTGCATATGGTACACCCTTTTAAAGGGTGTGTATTGTAGACTTTCCCTCATCTTAAAACACTTCCCTAAACAATGTCAACATCTTCAACCGACTTGGTGACGCGATTCTTCCAGGGAGTCCGGTGTTGGAGGAGCTTCTTCATGATGTTCCTGGCTCTGATGGAATCCTTGGCTGCCCTCTCTTGTTGCTTCAGGTAGAGTTAGCTACTTAGCTTTGAACATTTGACAATCTAGAAAATCAGGGAATTCCCATGACTCATAATGATGAGGCACCTTGTGATTTCAAATATGCCACTGCAGGATTTTGAAAAACGGCCATTACGTAACGGAATTTTGAAAGCACGATAGTACCGTTACGGGAGGAAATAACGGTGCTACGAATATTCATGTGCATATCGGCCGTTACGAACGTTGTGTATCGCATAACGGCCGTTACACCCCGTTACGGGACTGTTACGCCTACAAAATACCGAGAACAACTTCTTTTCTTTTCTTTTTTTCCCTTTCTCAGACCATCATATGATGTGATCCTATAATGTATTCTTTTTATCTTTTTGAGATGCCTTCATGTGCTAAAACAACATTTGGAGAAGTGAACTCTTGTTAGAATGAGAAAAAAAAAAACTTCAATTTCGTTGTTAAAACGCAACATTTGACCAAATCTTACTTAAAATTACTTGTAAAAGTCAAATATTGCTTCAAAACATTCAATTTAGTCATAAATAAAGTTAGAGCACGTGTACCAATGAAGTTTTCAGCAAAAGTCACGAGTGCGGGGTATCTGATTCCCGTTATACAATGACCGATACTCCCGATATCCGTTACTTGCAACCGCTGCCGTTACGCCGACTCATACCGCGATTTAAAACCATTCGGCGCTGCCATAAAAATTTTCATATATTTTCTGTAATATTTATGTTTTTAAATCATTTTCCCTGTTTCAACTTCGCTTAGGTTTACCGCCACATCTGATCGGTTTCAACTTGGCATAGCTTTTGGTGCATTACATAAGTCAGACCTTTAACCAAACTCCACAGCTCAGCTTTCTTGACTAAAGATAGATGCTGGCAAGAAATGTGATTCAGGATAGAGTACTTACTCTTGTTACAAATGTGCATATTTGTGTTCACGCGTAATGTTCACATCAAGTTTTTTCTTTTTTGGTGAATTTCGGTGAATGTAGGTGACTCGATTTAGGTGCGGTGGATTCGCTATTGCCCTGCGCCTAAACCACACAATGAGTGATGCAGCTGGTCTGGTTCAATTCCTAAGTGCAATTGCCCAGTTTGCCCAAGGGAAAGAAGTCACTGCACCTTCTGTGTCACCTGTGTGGCAAAGGGAGCTCCTATCCGCAAGACATCCTCCCCGAATTACATGCCTTCACCACGAATACGAACAAGTGCTCGACACCGACAACAACGATGCCAACTCAACCCCGATCCAAAAACCTTTCTTCTTTGGTCCCAAGGAGATCAGAGCTATTCGAAACCATCTCCCCCCGCATGCAAGTGCCTCCACATTCGAGGTCTTGACCGCGTGCTTGTGGAGGTGTCGCACTCGTGCACTCGCGCTAGACCCTAACAACACCGTCAGAGTTTCGTGCCTTTTCAATGGTCGCAGCTTGCCTGGCTTGATTGTGCCTCAAGGGTACTACGGCAATGTCATTACCTATCCTACAGCAGTTTCAAAGGCTGGAAAGGTATGTTCCTTTCCACTGGAATACACGGTGGAGTTGGTAAAAATGGCAAAGCCCCAAATGACTGACGAGTATTTCAGATCAGTGGCGGATCTTATGGTGATTAAACGGCGGCCTTTGTACACCGTGGCAGCGGGAAACTTTATTGTTTCTAACGTAAGACATCTTGGCTTAGACACAGTGGATTTTGGGTGGGGGAAACCGGTGTATGGCGGCATCGCTGGGGCGTTTCCAGTGATAAGCTGCTATATGAATTTCAAAGATGGGATTGTGGTTCCAATATGCTTGCCAGAACCAGTCATGGAGAGGTTTGAGAAGGAGTTAAAGAAAACGACTAAGGAGCCTTTCGATGGTTTAGCTGATCACAGGCCCACTAAGATCACATCCATGCTCTAAACTGAGAAGAGTAACGCAAATCTGCAACAATGACTATAGTAAGCATTTATGGAGGACTGGGATGAATTTCATCAGAAGGATTTTGTTGATATAGAATTTTTTAGATTCAACCTTAAAAGGGATGGCTCCATGGTGAAGGCCTAAGATTTAGAATGTGCTCTCTCCTAAGATCTTGAGGTCACTTAAAACAGTTGTGGAAGGAGCTGTATGGATTAATCCAAAAATATATGTACTTTAAGATCTATACTCCTTCTGTCCCTTTTTAAGTGTCATGTTTTGTAATTCAACTTATTAAGAAAATATCATCATTACACATTTCACATCAACTTTGATCTCCACTTTTCATACTTACCCTCTATGGAGACGTAATCGTTACACTTTTACTCACTAACTTTTTAAATAAAATCTACTTTTAAGGGCAAAATAGAAAATGTACAAATTTTTATCCTCTAACTTTATAAAATGGACACTTTTTAAGAGATAGCCCAAAATAGAATACTGGACTTTAAAAAGGGGACGGAGGGAGTTGTATATTAGTATGTCCCTTATAAACGGAGAAAAAGCATACATAAACTATGTAGAATATGTTGTAGTAGTGTGCAATGTTCTGAATACCGTACCGGCTTGAGTATCGATTTTTCTACTGATACGGTACATACCGATACCGGTCAAATACCATGTACCATTTCGGATTTAGCGCTACTACCATAACATTTATTTACTACCCATACAATAAAAGATATCTGTTTTTTGAAAATCTTATTTTTTCACAGCTGTGAATTCAAATTGGATATGCCTTTAATTTTCGACTGTTCTTTGGAACCTAAATTTAACCCAGACGCACTCAGATTATAGGGTTGAGATGTATTTCTCAGTTTCAATCCTAGGGTTCCATTTTCTTTAAATATTCTTCTACTGTCTTACTTTCTCTCATCATCAGAGTACAACTTTTCCTCTTCCCTTCCACTACTACCTACCACACACCCTTTGCTCCTTTCCCAAATGGAAACCCTGAACAGTCATCTGCGACGGAGGAGCAAAAAAGTCATTTGAAAATTTGCTCACCTGAGATGGAGGTGCTCCAAGATGGTCAGGAAAATTGCTAAGAGACCAGATCCATAAGAAAATCGGGCTTGGATCTTCTTCTAGGTTTTGTTTGCGTTTGATTTTTGCATTTTTTTTGTCTGCCAGTTTTGCAAAATACCGGACAAAATCACTGGGAATCTCATCTTGGCCGAGATTGTCCCGGTGCACCAGAATCGTCCGAGAACAACTGGAAAGTTGGACGAGACGAAAATGGAGGTCAAGGTTACCAGATTTGTACTAAAACGGAACGTACCGACTGGTACAAAACGGCATCACAACCCTGTTAGTGTGGGCTTTATCATTTTAATTTTTCAATAACAAGCTCAAAAATTCTCATCGTCATTGTATAGCGAATACCTAGGTAAGTTGATGCTAACATTTTTTGTTATTCTTTGCTTCGTTATTTTTGTTGTCTTTTCTGAATTTTTGTTGAATTCGTGTTTTATTTTTGGTACGTTCCTTTCCACTGGAATATACGGTGGAGTTGGTAAAAATGGCAAAGCCCCAAATAACCGCCGAGCATTTCAGATCGGTGGCAGATCTTATAGTGATTAAAGGGATCTAAGATCCAGTTCAGTTTTAATAGTGTCAAGTCAGGTTCAATTTTGGGCCGTTGCGAGTCCCTCCCGAGCCCACAATCGTTTATTTTCTATAGCTCGTCGAGGATATCAACCACGCAAAAAATTAGCATGATCAAACATCGATATAGGTACATGAACAAAATATATTTGTACAAGAAAATGCAATGACCAAAAATAAAATGAAACTTATAATTGTCCTTTTTTTTTTGTACAAATATATTTTGTTAATGTATCTATCGATGGTTGATCATATTAATGTTTTTGTGGATGATGTATTTGACAAACTCCAAATAAACGATTCCGATCGTTATTGTAAACCCACGGCAAAAAACTAGATGAATTGGACACTATTAAAACTGGACTGGACCTGACCTTAACCCGAACATTATAGGGAATCATCCAAGAACACTTGGCAGCCTTGGAATCAATTTTAAATCCATGATTTACAAGTTTTGAACGTGGGAAGTTAAGAGTTACGAGCATTATATGCTTTGACCAAGTCAAGACTCCAAGGATGGCTTCCATGGGACACATGGCAGCTCACGGTTGGAGGAGCCAATAAGCAACCAGTGACCACTACTGGGATGTGGGCCGAAAATTACGTGGGCATTCTCTATCATACCGGGGCCCATAAATAGAAGAACTCGAGACTAGAAAGGGGTCGTGAACCAATCAAACCCAGCACTTAACCAAATTATCTTATTTTCTCAGCAAAAGTTTAGGATGTAGTATTTGATAACTTTTTCAGTTTACAATTTTTAAAAAACTAAAAATAGAAATTTTCATACAAACAAAAACAAGAAACATGTTTGGTAATAATCTTTTTGAAAACAACAAAAATTGAAAACACATGTTTGGTAGTATCATTTTTGTTTTTGTTTTTGTTTTTATTCTTCAAATTGATTGAAATTAGAATAAATGAAAGAAAAAAGTTTCACATACAAACAATTAACACCAATACAATTGGTCTTTTAGATGATTATACGACCATCAACTATTTTTTTTTTTTTAGCAATTGCATAGACACCTATCAACACAAAAAGCATAAAAAAATTTACTTAAACCAAAACTCAAATCTATCAATACCATACAAATGATGTTCACTTTGAGTTCAAACCTCAAATAAGGGTAACATAATTTTAAATAATGATAATTACATTTGCAGTGGTATCATCCACTATGATTCATGCTAGCCCAAATTTGTTCGGCAATCCGTCACGAACATTGAACATACGATGGAGTTGTCCACGAGTAAATCTCAACTAGATTTTAGGAGCTACTCCCGCTGGCTCTTTGACATTGTCTCATCACCATATTCTCTTGGCTATATTCTCTGAATCGATTATCATTGTCATCATGCATCATAATCCAATTGTGAATCGTACAAGCAGCTGTGGGAATATATACTTTTGTGTTCAAGCACTATACGGTGGCATTTGCTTCAATATAGGAAATCGAGTTTTTAGCACTCCAAAACATCGCTCGATAACATTACGTAAAGACAAATGAAAAAAGTTAAACCACTCTTCTATCTTTTTTGGTCGTCGGTCATGCCCACTGAAATTGTTCAAATGGTACCTCTCTCCTCGATACGGTGCTAAAAAAAACCCCGGCATATTAGTGTAATCCGAATCTACGACATAGTATTTACCTGTAAGTCATATTATCCATTAGCCTAAGCAATGAATTGATAAAACCATGCACATGGCAAGGACATTTTGTTGCTGCAACAAAAAGGCAAACATTGATGAATGATGATATACATGCACAGACTATGATCTTTTACCCGAAACAATGAATCCACACATGGCAAGGACATTTTGCTAGCTGTTCTAACAAAGACAAACATTGATGAATGATTGGCAATGATCTTTTGCAGAAAACATTGACAGTTTTGTATCATTTTTTTTTTTCACCATCATCTAACAACAATTGATACGGTGCATTGGAATAGCATGCAGATGCTGAGCCTTTCGCAGAGTAATCCTTGACTCATCCACCATATCCATATCCTCCGCACCAATCCCATCATCAAGCTTCCACTCAAAACGAATGAACGGGGGTTGAATTATAACCACTCTTAGCTTGCAAACAACCTTCAGTACTCGCCTAGGTTTATAGATTTGCTAATTTTCAATCTCAATCAATGATTCACCAAACAATAACTAAAAAAATCACACAAACGAAAGCAACCAAACAACGAACGCAACGATATACGTGGAAAATCCTAAACGGGAAAAAACCACGGGAAGGAATCAAACACTATAAACATTGTGTAGTTACAAGTAATCTTAGCCTACGATTTGAATCCTCACAATTGAGTCTAAGACCTACTTGCCGAATCCACGTTCACCACACCCAGTGTTTGACTGCTGCTGCCTTGAATTCACAAGCCTTCCGTTTGCCTCCCGGAAATCCACCGAAGGTCTTTAACTTGCCTAGGAATCCACCTAGGGCTTTTCTGAAATAGGTTGGAGATGATATTGAAACCTCTTGGAGATAGATTTTGCGCTCAATGATCCATAGATCAATATGTACTCCAAGATACAAAAGCAAGAGCCCCTCTTGAAAGTTTCTTTGCTCCAAATTAAAAGTGCGGCTTTTTTTCTTTTTCTTAGTGATGAACCCTAGGGATGAAAACACCTTCCTATTTACATAAAAAGATTCATTTCACTGTAATCCTATACAGACTCGCTATTCTTAGACAAGATAAAAAGAAATTACAACTCAATAATTAGGAATACAATTAAATGTGTGTTTTTGTCTTGGAATTTGCCAACACAGAAAGACCATGACCCATGGTCCTAACAATCTCCCCATTTGGCACTTCCATGACAAAACACACTCAACACCAAAAACCTATCCCCTAACACAAATTGTGATCACGACCTATGAAGCTGCAGAAACACTAAAGATGCACAATCTGTTAGTCAACAAATTACTCCCCCTTTTTGTCACGGAATGGCAAAGGTAGAGCACACATGAATAAGCCCAAATTAAAACAGCACCAAATGGAAAGATAATACGCCCAAATTAAGCCAAAGTAAAACTAAAAACAATTTAAGCCAACTCATATGCCATGGGAAAGAAGTCTAGAAAAGCAATATCGGTCATAGTAGCATAAGTTAAGAAAACATCCAGTTGGCGGTACATAGACCAAAAAGAGTTCTTTTGTTGTAAAAATACTCCAGCAACTATTGAGAGAGAAAAAAAATGGCATGTCCATACCTTTCTTTTTTAGTAAAACCGGTAAGACGAACAAATTCAATCGAGATGTAAGTTTGCAACCATGAGGCCCAATGTGCATCACTATATTTTGAAAATGCATGAACAAATTCGTATAAACCCCAAGCATGAATGAATCTGGAATTAAGTGCAACATGCAAAATGAGTCCATGACAATAGTGAGTGTGTGACACGTCAGAAAATTTTAAGATCGCCATCCTCGGATTCAAGAGTTCTCATGTACCCTAAAAATGTCGTATACACTTCCTCCCACGAAGTCAAACCAGGCATGATGACACGAATTATATCCAAGGCTTAGACATATCTCCCCCTCAATTAATAAATACTCCCCCTCAACCAATGAATATTTTGTATTGTTTCTACCAAACAGATACAGCATGTTCCCTTTTTCTCTTTTTCTTTTTTCTTTTTCCTTTTTTTTCACCCCACTGCCTTTGACGCGAATATTGGGAATAAGAGTATCTCATACACAATCCCCGGTTACTAAGCAAGTGGTCCAATACTGATGCCTTCACAAGGTCTATCCATTTTTTGACACGAATGCTCAGAGGGAGAGTACCTCACCCCAATTGTTCGGTACTCGATGCACACCCGGATAAGCAATTTCTTTTTTCAACAAAACCAAGAGAACTCCATATCCGAACAAGATGCCAAAAGGTCAATCGCCGAGGAAAAAATGAGACATACCCATGGACATGAGAGTAAACAATCCTAAATAAGTAATCTCTCTATTCCTGACGCGTAAATGTGGCGATCACAGAGTACATAAGGCATGATGCAACTAATGTTCGAATGTATCACATGAGAGGAATGAACACAAAATATGCAGGCATTAAAAAAATGTGCAGCTATTCAAATCCCATGGCTGACTACTCACACTAGAAAAATATGCTTAGCCCAAAAGTATTCATTGATTTTTTGTATTTTCTTTATAAATCCTGAAATAAGCATAGAAGCAAATAAACAAAAAAGTACTAAAAAATAAGCAACAAAACTAAATAAATGACTCAACCCATAGCTCTAGGAAAATTATAAGTAATGTAAACCAACCGAGATTACGGAAACGAGACCAAGCCTCAAAAGGCAAGGTCGACAATGCCTCCAGATGAGCTTGTGTCATCTAGAGAGTTGGTGGACAAATCCGCATGAGGTCTCAAGTCTAACTTCCTCACCCATATAGCTCAAGTATTGACCTTATCAATTTTTTCAGCAGTTTTACACAAATGATTAGGGTCGTTCACGTTCATATCTTTTCTATGCAGAGTCACCCTACACCTTGATTTTTGGATTCTACCACAACCATAACCAAACAAATTGTACCTACCCTCATTTTTATTAATATGATGATAATTGGGAGGAACATTAGGGAACTCATGAAGCTTAAAGCAATTAGGTCGAAAATGACCCTTCATTCCACAAAAATGACAGATAGGGATAAACTTGATAAAATCATGAGAACAATCTAAATGCTTGTGTGAAGTATTTGACGAATGCAATTTTCTACATTGAGGTCTAACTTGACAATAGTGGCATGTAGGGACGAATTTTTTATTATTTGTCTTCTCGATGTCATGTGCCTTCCTAACGTTATGTCGAACAATAGGAATAACTGGAGGTTTAAATATTACCTTTGTTGACTTCATTTCACTTACTTTACCTCCACTTTGCTCCTTTGTCTTTGAAGAATTGGGCTTTTTGTAAACATATTTGAAGTTGTTCTCTTTAATGGGCAACTTGGCTTTATTTTCCACGAGAGGAATGGGAGCACTGCTATTCGGCTTGATAGAATCCGTTTCTCCGTCCACCTTACGTTTTGAAGCTCCTCCCACGTATCCAAGCCCTTCTCTATTTGAAGTTACCTTTTGAACACTTAGCATTTCATTCAAGACTTGTGTACTTGTGTTCAGTTTCTTAAAAATAGCATTGGTCTTGTCAAGTTCAACTTACAATTTTGCTACTTTTTATTCAAGAACCTTGTTAGTCTCAAAAAGGCTATGCATATCATTTTTAAGATTCATATGATTGCGTTTAAGCACGTACATCAAGTTCATGCAATGCATCAATTTTCTCTTTCTCACACTGTTTCAGCTTAGTGGCTAGTCCTAAATTACTATTTTTCTTAAAAGAACGTTTAAATTTTTTCTCAAACAAAGCTATATCTTCTATATCATATTTATCCTCACCGTCTGAAATATCACTTATATTCTCACAGTTCGAAGTAACACTAGTCGCACCAAGAAACATAGATGTAGCACATGCAACATATTTGGAGCTATCAAAAACTGGAGGTTTCATAATAAATTTTCCTTCTCCTGGTGAATCCATAATAGCAAATTAAAAAAAATAAGGATTCGCTCTAGGAATAAACTTAATATTACGAGCAATTCGCTCTGATACTAATTGAAAAATCCTAGCTCGCCTAGGTTTATAGATTTGCTATTTTTAAATCTCAATCAATGATTCACCAAACAATAACTAAACAAATCACACAAGCGAAAGCAACCAAACAACAAACGCGACGATATACGTGGAAAACCCTAAACGGGAAAAAACCACGGGAAGGAATCAAACACTATAAACATTGTGTAGTTACAAGTAATCGTACCCTACGATTTGAATCCTCACAATCGAGTCTAAGACCTACTTGCCGAATCCACGTTCACCACACCCAGTGTTTGACTGCCGCTGCTTTGAATCCACAAGCCTTCCGTTCGCCTCCCGGAAATCCACCGAAAGTCTTTAACTTGCCTAGGAATCCACCTAGGGCTTTTCTGAAATAGGTTGGAGATGATATTGAAACCTCTTGGAGATGGATTTTGCGCTCAATGATCCATAGATCAATATGTGCTCCAAGATACAAAAGCAAGAGCCCCTCTTGAAAGTTTCTTTGCTCCAAATAAAAAGTGCGGCTTTTTTCTTCTTCTTAGTGATGAACCCTAGGGATGAAAACACCTCCCTATTTACATAAAAAGATTCCTTCCACTCTAATCCTATACAGACTCGCTATTCTTAGACAAGATAAAAAGAAATTACAACTCAATAATTAGGGATACAATTAAATGTGTGTTTTTGTTTTGGAATTTGCCAACACAGAAAGACCGTGACCCATGGTCCTAACAGATATGGTGTGTCCAAAACGTTGAAATCTCTCTTGCACTACACGATTCCTTCCATTATGCCCTATTGTGAGCAAAAAAATGCACACTTGCTCTTGAAGTGTCAAGTATCGCGAATGTTTCAAGTTTCCATGTACTTTCAACGCCTCACAAAAGGTAATGAACACTTGAAGCTTCATTCTAAAGCTTTGATGACACATATCTTCATGACCATTGAGGACTTCTAAGACGTAGTCATGGCCCCTTAACATTGATGTTCGACATGGTCTATGGTCTATGTATATGTTATAGTATTCATATAGTGCCAAACTTAGCAAAACCACCACCTCTTCATCCTCGGAATCGTCGTCAGAGTCAGATATAGGATCCATATTGCAAAAATTTATGTTTCGACAATATAACAGCATAAATATAACACAAATATCACTCAAAAAATAGTCTTAAACGCAACAGAAACGTAGTAGTTACAGTGCATATTTTCAACACACAAATGACTACCAATATGCAGAAGAAAGACACACACCCACACACACTTTTACATACCAGCCACTAACCTCCATAACCTCATTGTTTGCCATTTCCTACTTTTGATAACAAAAAATAAACAATGATACAAAAACAAATCTAAACAGTAGATATAGGGATATAGGGGATACTGTTCTCTGAAAGAGTGCATACACAATGTAGTTCAACAAGTAAAGTTCATTTTGAACTCCTACGGATTAGGCCTGAATGTGGGCTGTAGCTATTTTACTTGGAAGTAAACAGTAGATTAATAGACACATTGGTTCCAATACATTGAAACGAGCTAAATTCTATAACAATAGCAGAAGAATGGAAGTTTTGTGGATTGGGGATTATCGTGCTAATTCTTCTTAGCAACGGAGTAATCATAAGCCTGAACTAACCGCTTTCGAAACCTTTCGAGATTCAACTACATAACAACAATACAGCAGATACATAACAGCAACATCTATTGACAACCAAAATTATCATAATAATAGCAGTAGCAGAACCACCCAGAACCAATATCATAACTTAGCAGAAGTAACAATAAAAGAACATAGATTTCGTACCTTCTCCTCAAAATGGTTGAATAAGCTTGTATTCTTCAATATTTAATCTACAAGAAGAACATAAATTATACATATACAACTGCAGAATTTGAGTTTCATAAAGAGGAATAAATATCAATGGACCAAACACACAAACCCAAAGGGATCCATCTAGGGATTTGCAGGAGATTGGGAGAGAGGGGAAGAGAGAGATGAGAGAGTTATGGAGAGAGAGATACGAGAGAGAGAGAGAGAGAGAGAGAGAGGAGCGTACCAAAACATCGCATGAGAAACCACGAACCACTTTGTGATCTCGCCCAAATCATACCATGGCAGGAAACTGGAGGAATTGAAGAAAATGACCGAGGAGCCTTCACATGTTTCGTTTGATCATAGGGATCAAATTCATGCTCTAAATTGAGAATTCAAAGGAAATTGATATTCACTCTTCTTTTTAATTAAAAAAAATACATACACTTTTCAACACCAAAAAATAAAAAAGAGGGTGTGGATAATTAAAAATGGAGTGTGAATATCAATTCCCAATTAAAGTTTGCAACAATGAATTTAGTAGTCATTGATTGAGTACCATTTGAAGGACAGGAATGAATTTTATCAGAAGGATATTGTTGATTGGGGTGGCAACAATTTTTAGATCTAACCCTAAGGGATGGCTCGGTGGCGAAGGCCAAAGACATAGAATGTGCTCTCTCTTTATGTCTTAGATTCAACTCCTCTTACCTCAACTCTTTAAGTCACTTGATACAGTTGTGGAAATGGCTGTATAAATTAGTCCGAGCTAGGTGCATGCAAGTTGGCTCTGAAGTGTATTATCCGAAAGTATATGTATTTTATAATTTGTAGAATAACCCTCTATGAATGGAGAAAAATCATACCCGGCCCAAACTTTGTAGAATATGTGGTTGTATTGTGGACTTCTTATTTTAAATTTAAGTAAATTCATACATCATCCACTCTAATCCACCCATATCAACAACTACTCAAACCAAGCATAAGCTAATCCTCTCTCTTAGCCAATCTCCCTCATAACATATCCACCTCTTATTGCTCTTGTGTAGTATTTCTTAAGAAACCCTAACCCCAAGAATTCATATCAAACCGTTGAAGAAAATAATACCGAATGCATGTCTGTCGCCATGGAAGATGAAAACCTTAATGTGTGGTTATATGTCTTCCGCCTCCAAAACCCTTCTCTTATCTTGACCTTATGTCTCACACAAAGATGGCCTGGGAAGTATGAGAGAGAAGCTAGGGTTTGGAGTGAGAACATTGACCACATATTTATAAGCCCCGATTCTATCATAGCCCATCATAATAGATGGACCGTTTCAATCGGTACCTACATATAAAATAAGCCCGTACCACTTAATGCATGTGATATGACCCAAATATATGCTAATAGAGACGTATCCATTCTCCGGTCACATTAATTGAACAATCACAACTTAATAGGCAATACCGATATCACTCAAGCCTTATTCAACAACATACAATTAATGTTTAATTTTATGATCTACGTAGGCCCAACAATAGAAAACTGCTAACAATCTCCCACTTAGGCCACATAGTCATCCTGATATTAGACATTGTATACTTTAAGAGCTTAAACTTTTATTTTTTAAATATTTGAGTTGTCACGCCCTCGTTTTTAAACATAAATAAATATAGCTTTTCCATAATTAAAACCTTATCCTCCCTGTACTGTACACTCAAGAAATACCATGCATACATCCTTTCAACATTCAACTTCAAGAATTACAACCCAAATATCCACAAGTTCTGAAAAAGAGATGAACTGTTTACAAACATATCGAGTGATCAAAAGGGTGTATAAATAAAATTACATTTAACCTTCAAAACATAATTAAACGAATTGATAAAGAAACTTTTCTCTTATATCAAGTCAAGTCCCAAATGCTAACGCTGTTAGACCAAACAATTAAAATGAGGTACATTTAAGGTATTTTGTCTCTTTTGTTTTTCCAACTCTATTTTGAAAAATATTTTTCGAGAATATCTTTCGAAAACCGTTTTATTTTAAAATAAAGTTTTGTAAACAATTTTTTGACAAAAAAAGGTTCTAAAAAAACTAATTTCACAACTTTATTTTTTCAAGAAACAGTTTTCAAAAATTAATCTTGTAAAAGTAGTTTCTTTATATTAAAAAAATACTTTACAAAGCATATTTTGAAAAATAAAAAAGGTTTTGAAAAAAGTATTTTTAAAATGTTCTTTAAAATATATTTTCTCTCTCTCTCTCTCTCTCTCTCTCTGGTGAAACACTATCCGAGAACTAAACTCAAAGGAAGACAAAGAGCCAACCAAACACCACAGAGAAAAGTGAAACCGAAACAACCCAAACAAGCAAAAAACGTAAGCCAAAAAAAAATTCAAAAACTCAAAATAGCAAACCTAAAGGACAAAACCGAAACCAAGAAGCAACCCAAACCCGCCAAACCTCAATATTAAAATTTTAGAGAGAGAGAGGTACCATCCTCGAAGTCAACTTCTTCCTCCGAGGCAAACTCTTCCTCCAAGTCATCTAGAGCATGGATCCTACCCTTAAATTCTTCCTCTTGAATTTCAACAAATTTTTTTAAAATAAAGTTTCTCCCTCCTTTAACTTCAATGCCTATTGCCTAACATGGGACCAAAATCCAACGTCTTCCGGGCTTCCTTAAAGAAAATGGAGTTTCTATTTCGGATGTCATCGTTAGATAAGGAAGAAGATTAGACCTTCATGTTTTTAGGATTCAATTTGACGGCCTTAACTCCAAGCTCCATAAGAAATTTCTTCTTTTTAATCTTCCTCTTCGACTATCTCAATCTACTCTCCAATTTATGGATAGCATCAAGGGAAGATCGATCTCTCGAACAGCTGCTCCCAACTCATCTCTGTTTACCAACCACATGATCCCTGCTGCAACCATCTTGTCATTGCCCTCTATCTTTGAACACGAACGCTAGAAGAAATAGAATATTTGGTTGAACTAAAAACGAGAGAGAGATATTCAGTAGCCTTAAGCTCAATGGTTGCAATGGTTGTCATTGCAACCATTCTCTCGTGTTCAAAACTTGAGCTCCAGCTTTGAACACAAACGCTTTGGCAATGTTTGCATGATATACTCCCAGTTAACCAAGCCTTTAAAAAAAAAAAAAAAAACCAAGCCTTAGTACAAAAGAAGGTGCCAGTGGAGCTGTTATGCCCAATTTGTGGTTAATTTGGAAATTGAAACAGTTTCTCATATGTTGTTTGGTTGCGACAGGGCATGCAGAGTGTGGCTGCTATCCCCTTTTCGGTTCGGATCGGAGAGGATGAGTACGGCGCAGCTGGGGGAGGTGGGGAAGAATTTAGTAGAGATTGTTGCTGGTACAAATGGCCTGGAGTTGTTGGGTCTTTTTGCCATAATTGGGTGGCATATATGGAAATCACGGAATGATTAGGTTTTCAATAAAGGCTGGATGGGAAAAACTCAGATTATTGCCAATGCGATGAGCGAGTTCACGGACTATGGATTGGCAACAGAAAAGGGAGAACGGAATTGAGAGGAATCACAAAGAGTTAAAATTTCGTGCTTTTGATGCTAGCAGAGGTAGAGGTGGAGTGGGGTTAGTGTTGCGGGATGAAATGGGTCAGCTTCAGAAGATTGTTGCTATTCCTACAACCAATTCCTATATCAGCTGAATTAGTAGAAGCTTTGAGTTTTCGCTGGGGAGCAAGCTACGCAAGGGATGGATGGGGAGATGATCTCATTCTGGAAGGACATGCGCAAGGGATAAGTTAGATGTTGCAGGGAGTTTAATGTGCCAAGTCTCATTTAATTAGCCATTATTATCGATCACAGATACACTAAATCTTATTAGTTCTCTTCGTTCTTTTTCGTTTTCGTTTGTTCGTCGAAATTGTAATAGGGTGACTCATGCTATAGCTAAATATATCCTATCCATGGAGCTACCTACGATTTAGGAAGGAGATTTTCTGAACTGGATTAGCAGGAAAGAGTTTTTAGACTTTTCTTAGTTTCAGTGATGAATAAAGTTTTTGCCGATTGTAGTTATTCGGACTCTCCTTCCCTTGACATATTCATTATTGAATTATGCCATTGAGGAGTCTAAATTTTCTTCATTGGATCATATTTGTGCTGCAACCATAGTGGTGCAGGACATTGAGTGTACTGTTCAAGTCTTTCGCAATGCTTCTCTTTTCTGATTGGTCCGATTTCCCTTCTTTTATCCTTGTGATAAATGAAATTTTTTTTGCCATTAAAAAAATTAAAAATAAATATGATTTGAAAACTCTGGTTCCCCTTTTTCATGTTTCTTTTGTTTTGATATCGTGTGATAAATGTGGAAGTGACTCTACATGAGTTATGAGTAATCTTCCATTCATTTCACATTTTTTCTTATCTTTTAGTGCCAAAGAAGGAAGGATTAATTGGTGCTTCTTAGATGGACCGTGTTGCAAACTTGCACACATTATAGGTAGCGTAGGGGTGGGAATTTCCAACATGAAATTAGCAGGTTAGGGTCAATTATTTTTTACACTAAATACGAATACAACACAACACTATAACACGAAAAGTTAAACATTTTGGGTTAGGATTGAGATAATTTTGACACGAATAAGAGATGACACAACACGACATGACGCGGGGTGAGAATTTATGAAATGACATGACACAAACCCAACATGAAGTTAGTGGGTTATGGGTCGGCTATTTCTGACACAGGACGCGAAGATGACACGACACGTAAAACTAAACAAATCGGATTAGGATTGAAAGAATTCTGGCACAAACATGACACGACACAATGCCCACCTGATGCAGTGTGCTTAGAGGAGGAGTACCACCAAAAATCCATTCCTACTAGCCGGTTTTTCGTAAATAACTGACCGAGGCCTTTGGTTTTGGGCCCACTTGGATTCGATCCAAAACGGCCCAACGGTCAAGGCACATAGCCTTTGGCTATGTGCCGCGTGTTTTTTAGCCTTTTTCGGCCGTTTAAGGCTCCGAAATGCCAAATTTGCCGTTTTAGGAAATAATCTTTTTGCGAATAACTTTTGATAGGAAAGTCCAATAATGTTCGTTCTTGCTGGAGAAGTTTTATTTTTTCTTATATTTTCAGAATATGTAATAATTTTGGAACTTTCCGAAATTGGTATTTTTTCCTTTTCCTAGTAGGGCTAGGGTTTGTTTCGTATTTAAGGAGTTGTAAGCCTTAGGGTTGGGCAGTTTTTGATTATTATTGATTAACAAAGTGTCTAGAGAGAGTTTCTCTATATCTATCCCATTTGTGATTGTCCTTGTTGCTCGTTTATTCTTGATTCATAATTCTGCCCTGCATCAGTTGGTATCAGAGCTTGCGCTCGATTCCGGATCATGGCGCGACAAGGAGTTCGTTATGGTCATTATGCTGTTGCCGAAGATGTGTATGAACGAAGTAAAGTTGCACAAGAAGCACGAATGGAGGCGCGGTTCCAACAACTTGAGCACCGTGTGATGGATGCGATTGGCGTCCTAACCGATCAGGTGGCTGCCATGGCTGTTGGGGGGAACCCACCTCGCCGTCGTCCGGTTCACCCTCGGTTTCCGAAAGAGGAGGAGGTGTCGGATGATATTTCTATCACCAAACCTTTGGCTGGTAACCATCAGTCGAGGGGGAGGACAAAAGTGGATGAAGATACCATCGAGTGGCCATTCACATCAAATATTATTCTAGATCCAGTAGTGGATTGGAATAAACCACCAGTTTCTGACGAAGAACCGGTGGAGAAATTTATTCGAGGAAAAAATCAGAAAATATTGCAAAAAAAAGTTGTTACCATGCTTGACGATGCTGGAATTGGTTGGGATAATCAATATGTGGATCCTTTTTGGAAATATATTGGAGTTGTTGTGAAGAAGAATATTTGGGTTGCGTGCTTAGAGAAAATTGGGAAGACAATTGTTACTGTTATTTTTCAAGACTCTTCTTCACAGTTTGGGTTCGGAAAAATTAATTTGAGGTACAAGATTAATGCAGACAAGGTTCGGCGTATTCAACTATATAAACTCGAGGACGAGTTTCTTCAAGACGGGGAGAATGATGCAGATTGGATTTTAGGAAACTAGTATTTTATTAGTATTTTATTAGTATTTTATTTTATGGCTTTAGTTTTAGTATTTTGTTAGGAATCTTATAATTTAGGAGTGTTAACATAGAATTATTTAGTTTCTTAATTTAGGTTGATTCAGTTTCTTATTTTATGTTTTCTTGTTTTACAAGAAGTAGGGTTGCTACTACTATATAATAAGATTGTTGCCATTAGGGCAAGGGGGTGGTTTTTATGATTTGATTAATGAAAATTGAGATTATTCTCATTATTGTGTGTTCGTAGAGAGAGTATCTCTAGTTCATACTTATTCGTGATTGTCCTTGTTGCGCGTTCTTCTATTTCGACACGCCTCCCTGCATCAGTTGGTATCAGAGCTCGATTCCGATTTCGACTATAGCTGCAAGACGTGCTACTGGAGGTCGTGGGGAACGAGGTGATCGTACAGCTTTTATGGAGGACGTTTATGAACGGGATGATGTCGCGCGAGAAGCACAAACAGAGGCGCGGATCCAACAGGTTGCTGATCAGGTCGCTGCTCTAGCCGATCAGGTCGCTGCCCTTGCTGTTGCGAACCAACCTCGCCGTCGCTCGATCAACCGAAATCCTCTGAATAAGGAGGAGGCTGCGAGTGATGAAGAGGCCGACAACCCTTTTGCAGTAGGAGCGCCCGGTGGCGGCGGCTACTATCAACGGAGGGAAGGCGATCGTGGGTTCATGGCTGACCGGGATTCTCGACAGTGGGAATCTGGTTTGAAGATCGATCTTCCTGAATTTCAGGGGGGTTTGGCACCGGAGGAGTTCCTTGATTGGGTCGCAACTATCGAAGAGATTTTGGATTTCAAACGAGTCCCGGAAGATAGACGGGTCGCGTTGGTTGCTACCAGATTTCAAGGTAGGCCTACGGCTTGGTGGCAGCAGTTGAAGCTGTCCAGGTCAAGGCAGGGTAAGGAGAAGATTAGTTCGTGGGAAAAATTGAAGAAAAAGATGCGGGTGGCTTTTCTTCCCCACAACTATTCTCGTTTGATGTATCAGCGATTGCAAAATCTCCGTCAGGGTTCCCGTTCAGTGGATGATTACACTACGGAGTTTCATCAGTTGGTGGTTCGGAATGATGTCGCTGAAACAGAGGAGCAGTTGGTTTCAAGGTACGTTGGAGGTTTACGTGAGCAATATCAGGTTACGTTGAATATGTTCGATCTATATTCTGTTTCAGATGTCCATCAAAGGGCCTTACAGTTGGAGAAGCAAGCAAACCGCAGATCTTCTGCACCTGCCTGGGGTGTCGCTGCCCGAACAACGCCCGGCCCAGCGCCAGTTCGGCCAGCCTCTACTCGGTCGGATTTGGTTCGGCCTACGGACAATTCATTACCTGTTGTTCCGCAGGCCAATAGAGTGGGTACTTCGGGGTCTAAGTGCTTCAAGTGTGGAGAGCCCGGTCATCGTGCTGTTGAGTGCCGAAAAGGGGATAGACTGGGTAAGGCTTTATTTGTGGATGCTGACGGGATTATCAATGAGCATTATGAGCAGTATGAGCAGGAAGTGGCGTATGACGAATCCCAACCATCATCAAACTCACCGGAGGGAGTTGTGGAGGAAGTTGTTGGGGATGTTGGGCCATTATTGGTGGTTAGAAGGTCCTGTTATGCTCCTCGAGAGGTGGAGGGCGATTCTTGGCTGCGTAGTAATGTCTTTCAGTCCACCTGTTCAATAGATGGAAAAGTGTGTCGTTTTGTGATAGATTCGGGTAGCTGTGAGAATGTGGTGTCCGAAGAGGCGGTCCAAAAACTCGGGTTGAAGACAGAGCCACACCCTAACCCGTACAAGCTAGCGTGGCTGAAGAAGGGTAACGAAGTTAAGGTAACCAAGCGCTGTTTGGTTTCGTTTTCTGTTGGTTCTAAGTATAAGGATCAGATTTGGTGTGATGTTGTGGGAATGGATGTGTGTCATCTATTATTGGGAAGACCGTGGCAATTTGATCGTAAGGTGGTACATAACGGGGGTTCTAACACTTATACCCTTAAATCCGAGGGTACAATGATTAGGTTGCTACCTTCTAAGGAGGTTATATCCAAACCACAAAGTGGAGAGGGTACTAATCTTCTGACAAGGGTGCAGTTCGAAGGAGAGCTCTCAGCCACAAAAGTTGTGTTCATTGTCGTGGCAAAGGAGAGTTCACCAGAAATTTTTGAACAGAAAGTGCCAGTTGAGATCAAGCCCCTTCTTGCTGAGTTTGCAGATGTGTTCCCAACCGAGTTACCTGATGGGTTGCCCCCGTTACGAGACATTCAGCACCAGATTGATCTGGTGCCTAGTTCTAGTTTGCCCAATCGACCCCATTATCGGATGAGTCCGAGGGAGCACGAGGAGTTACGAAAACAAGTGGAGGAGTTGCTGTCCAAGGGTTTCATCCGGGAGAATCTTAGCCCTTGTGCAGTTCCAGCATTATTGGTTCCTAAGAAAGATGGTTCGTGGAGGATGTGTGTGGACAGCAGGGCAATTAACAAGATCACGGTAAAGTATCGTTTTCCGCTGCCGAGATTGGATGATTTATTGGATCAGTTGGGGGATGCTCAAGTTTTTACCAAGCTGGATTTGAAAAGTGGTTACCATCAACTTCGTATCAAACCAAGGGATGAATGGAAGACCGCGTTTAAGACCAGAGAGGGGCTTTACGAGTGGCTGGTTAT
Organism: Rhododendron mucronatum var. ripense; assembly: GCA_019656295.1. Taxonomy (NCBI): domain Eukaryota; kingdom Viridiplantae; phylum Streptophyta; class Magnoliopsida; order Ericales; family Ericaceae; genus Rhododendron; species Rhododendron mucronatum. Next base: position 1,092,133 of record BPLT01000159.1, on the reverse strand, counting down.
GCCGTTCGGTTTATCCAATGCGCCGAGCACTTTCATGCGAGTGATGAACCAAACACTACGGCCTTTCATCGGTAAATTTGTTGTCGTTTGCTTCGATGATATTTTGATTTACAGTGCCACTCCTAAATTACACTTGCAGCATTTACGTGAGGTTCTTACTGTTTTGCGTGCTGAAAATTTGTATGGGGCTGCTAAAAAGTGTGTGTTTATGACGGATGTCGTGCTCTTTCTTGGTTATGTTGTGTCCAAGAATGGGATTTCAGTAGATGAGTCTAAGGTTGAGGCGATTCGTGACTGGGCACAACCTCGGACTTTGTTCGATATTCGTAGTTTTCATGGGTTGGCTTCTTTTTATCGTCGTTTTATTCCGCACTTTAGCACTATTATGGCTCCTATCACGGATTGCATGAAGGGTGGAAACTTCTCGTGGAATGAAGCTGCCACCAGGGCATTTCAGTTGATCAAGCAGAAGTTAACTTCTGCCCTCGTTCTAGTGTTACCGGACTTTTCACAGCCTTTTGAGTTACATTGTGATGCGTCCAAGGTTGGAATTGGGGCTGTCCTTAGCCAAAGTTCCAAGCCTGTGGCTTATTTTAGTGAGAAGCTGAATGGGGGAAAGTTGAACTATAGTACTTATGATGTGGAGTTCTATGCTTTGGTTCAGTCGTTGAAGCATTGGTACCATTATCTCATACACAACGATTTCGTTTTATATTCTGATCATGAGGCGCTGAAGCATCTCAACTCACAGGATAAGCTTTCCAGTCGGCATGCTAAGTGGGCTGCTTATGTACAGCAGTTCGCTTTCTCTATCAAGCATAAATCTGGTGCTTTGAATAAGGTTGCCGATGCCCTTAGTCGCCGCAGCAACCTGCTCACAGTTATGCGTAGTAAGGTAATTGGATTTGATGCTTTTCGAGAGTTGTTATTGGCTGACCCGTATTTCTCTGCTGTGCTTGGAGAGATCGCAGGTGGCAATCAGTCTGACTTTCATGAGCATGGCGGTTTTCTGTTTAAGGGGAATGCGTTGTGTGTTCCGGACGGTAGCCTTCGTTTACAAATTATTAAGGAGTTGCACGATGAGGGGCATGTGGGGCATGACAAGACCTTTGCGTTGGTGTCCGCTTCTTATTTTTGGCCAACTTTACGGAAGGATGTTTACAAATTTGTGGGAAGCTGCCACACTTGCCAAGTCTCCAAGGGCACGGCTTCTAATGCGGGTTTATACGTGCCATTGCCCATTCCATCACAACCTTGGGCCGATGTCAGCATGGACTTCGTCTTGGGGTTGCCGAGGTCACAGCGTGGCAATGATTCTGTCTTTGTGGTGGTGGATCGATTTTCCAAGATGGCTCACTTCATAGCTTGCAAGAAGACGACCGATGCAGTCAAGGTGGCCCAAATATATTTTTCAGAGGTTTATCGCTTGCATGGACTGCCCCAGTCCATAGTTTCTGACCGCGACACGCGATTTTTGAGCCATTTTTGGCGTTGCTTGTGGAGGATGGCGAACACCAACCTAGCTTTTAGCACGGCTTATCACCCTCAAATTGATGGCTAGACTGAGGTGGTCAACCATTCTTTGGGAAATTTACTCCGTAGCTTGTATGCGGACCATCGTGGGAGTTGGGACCAACATTTATGCCAAGCTGAGTTTGCTTTCAACCGTTCTGTCAATCGGAGCACGAGTCTCTCTCCATTCCAGATTGTTTATGGTTTCAATCCTCGCGCCCCGATTGATTTGGCTCCTGTTCCCGACTTGAAACGAGCCAGTAAGAAAGCTAAGGAGTTTATGCGCGATCTCAGCAAATTCATAAACAAACTGAGCAGCGTTTGCACAATGTTACTACGAAGTACAAAGAGGCTGCTGATAGGAAACGCAGGGTTGTGGAGTTCGAGGTTGGTGATTTTGTTTATGCAGTCCTTACAAAGGATCGATTTCCCGAAGGGGAGTATAACAAGCTGAAGGCCCGCAAGATTGGTCCTGTGGAGGTTATCGAGAAGATCAATTCGAATGCTTACCGTTTGAAGCTTCCGAGCCATGTTCGTACCGCCGATGTGTTTAACTTCAAGCATCTAGTTCCATTCCGGGGTGATAGTTCTTCTGATGAGGATGCAAATTCGAGGGCGAATTTCTTTCTAGAAGGGGAGGATGATGCAGTGCGCTTAGAGGAGGAGTACCACCAAAAATTCATTCCTACTAGCCGGTTTTTTCGTAAATAACTGACCGAGGCCTTTGGTTTTGGGCCCACTTGGATTCGATCCAAAACGGCCCAACGGTCAGGACACATGGCCTTTGGCCATGTGCCGCGTGTTTTTTAGCCTTTTTCGGCCGTTTAAGGCTTCGAAAGGCCAAATTTGCCGTTTTAGGAAATAATCTTTTTGCGAATAACTTTTGATAGGAAAGTCCAATAATGTTCGTTTTTGCTGGAGAAGTTTTATTTTTTCTTATATTTTCAGAATATGTAATAATTTCGGAACTTTCCGAAATTGGTATTTTTTCCTTTTCCTAGTAGGGCTAGGGTTTGTTTCGTATTTAAGGAGTTGTAAGCCTTAGGGCTGGGCAATTTTTGATTATTATTGATTAACAAAGTGTCTAGAGAGAGTTTCTCTATATCTATCTCGTTTGTGATTGTCCTTGTTGCTCGTTTATTCTTGATTCATAATTCTGCCCTGCATCACCACCCCTAATTATAGGTGGTCGGTCCTTTGCATTAGGACGATTTCTTTTTCCCTGTGGACAATGTGGTAGTAGAAAAGGAGCACATGATTCATGAAACGCATGGTACGTCTGCAGTCGCGTTAAAAAATTGAGGTACGCGGGGACCATATCCTCTATAAACAGGGGGTGCGTGGGAAGTGGGGCAAATACAAAAGACACTTTTTCGGAATTGTCCTGTCATGTGAAGGGAAAAAATAATTCCCAAAACATAGTGTTGGAGACAAAAATATTTCTTTCTATTATAACACACCCCGGAAGCAATATTATATGATTGAAAGAGCAATATAATTTAATTGAAGGTGCAATATTATGTGATTAAAAGAGTAATACTAATTCTTTCCGAATGAGTACATAAATTTCGAACCATTTTTTTTCCATTCTAAATAGAGAAACCCATTTTTCTCTCTTGGTTAATCCAAATAATTTACTCAAACAAAAATACCCTTAACTTTAAATTTTACTGGGGCAATACGATCCACATAAAGTACAATAGAATTTCATTTGAGTAAAATCTACAGATCTGGATCCTCTGTAAGGATCTTGTGAGGATTTTGTTCAGAACTTGACAACACACCAATAAAGAGATCCAATGGTCCACAAGAGCTTTCTTTTTTTCTGAAGCAAAAGGTGCCATTTGACTTCATAAAAATCTAACGTTTCCTTCTTCCGTTTTCTTCTTTCTTTGTTACGTTTATTCTTCTGTTTTTTTATTTTTACCAACGTTTCCTCCTTCTATTTCTTCTTTCTCTGTTTTTTTTTTACCAACAAATGTAATATTTGAGTTCACGGTTGAAATTGACAGGGACCAGTTGGTTTGCTTTATAATATTTGAGTTCACCAAAAAAAAAATATTCATCTCGACAAGAATAATCGAACAAGTAAAAAATTATGTTCGAAACATGATTTTTTTTTAATAAGGACAATCATAAATCAAAGGGACAACTAATCTTTTGAGTTTTTTCATCTTAATTAAAAAATTGAGTTTCCACCGCGGTTCTTTACATTTTTTTATCCCTTGTTGAGACAATCCAATAATTCACAAACATTTGACATGAAACTAACAAATGAAAAAAAAAAAAATTTGAACAAAGGAAAAAAAATTAAGTTTTTTTTTTTTTTGGACAGAAAAAAATTAAGTTAATTGAGTTATTTATCCAAGCTAGGACCTTAAGTTTTATAATGTTCAAGTTTGAGGTAAGAAGAAAACTGATGAAGAAACTAAACAGAAGAAGAGTCATAACAGAGAAGGAAGAAAACGGAAGAAGAAAGGAGGCGTTAGATTTTTTTGAAGTAAAACGGCGCCTTTTGCTTCAGAAAAAAAAAAAAAAAAGAAAGGAAGAAAGCTCTTGTGGACCATTGGATCTCTTAGGTCCATAGAAGAAGCAACTTAGATTCATAGAAGGGACAACTTAGGTCCATAGAAAGGGCAACTTATGTCCAAACCCAGATTTAACTACAAACCGACTCATGATCCCATACAAGGGGCAACTTAGGTTTATAGAAGGGGCAACTTAGATCCATAGAAGCGGCAACTTAGGTCCAAACCCAGATTCACCTACAAACCGAATCCATGTATGGGGAATTTCTTTTTCTCCGTTTCATGTATGGGGAATTTCGATTTCTCCGTTTCATGTATGGGCAATTCCACAAAAACATGAGGGCATAATAGTCATTCTAGATGAATTTGAAAAAAAGCGGTCCATGGGTATTATTTGCCCCTCTTACCACTGAACAGTAATTCCCCCTATAAATACCTCTCAAATTCACTGCACAAAGTCCAGAGTGTGTTTGCCTTGTTTTCCTCTTGACTTCATCTTAAAACACTTCCCTAAACAATGTCAACATCTTCCTCCTCCGTGTTGTTCACAGTAACAAGGCAAGAGCCGAGACTGGTGGTGCCCGTGGAACCAACACCACGTGAACTAAAACAACTCTCAGACATAGACGACCAAGAGGGTCTCCGGTTTCAGATTCCGGCGATAATGTTTTACAAGAGCAATCCTTTCATGGAAGGAGAAGACCCTGTGCGTGTCATCAGGGAAGGCCTAGCCAAAGCACTTTCGTTCTACTACCCATTTGCCGGGAGGCTTGTTGAAGGGCCTAACCGGAAGCTTCTGGTGGATTGCACGAGCGAGGGGGTTTTGTTTGTAGAGGCCGATGCAGAAGTTGAGCTCAACCGACTTGGTGACGCGATTCTTCCAGGGAGTCCGGTGTTGGAGGAGCTTCTTCATGATGTTCCTGGCTCTGATGGAATCCTTGGCTGCCCTCTCTTGTTGCTTCAGGTAGAGTTAGCTACTTAGCTTTGAACATTTGACAATCTAGAAAATCAGGGAATTCCCATGACTCATAATGATGAGGCACCTTGTGATTTCAAATATGCCACTGCAGGATTTTAAAAACGGCCATCACGTAACGGATTTTTGAAGACCCGATAGTACCGTTACGGGAGGACATAACGGTGTTACAAAACTTCATGTGCGTATCGGCTGTTACGAACATTACATATCGCATAACGGCCATTACACCCCGTTACCGGACCATTATGCCTACAAAATACCGAGAACAACTTCTTTTTTTTCCCTTTCTAAGACCTTCATGTGATGTGATCCTATAATGTATTCTATGTAACTTTTTGAGATGCTTTCACGTGCTAAAACAATATTGAAAAGTGAACTCTTGTTAGAATAAGAAAAAAAAAAAAACTTGAATTTCGTTCTTAAAATGCAACATTTGACCAAATCTTACTTAAAATTACTTGTAAAAGTCAAATATTGCTTCAAAACATTCAATTTAGTCATAAATAAGGTTAGAGCACTTGTACCAATTAAGTTTTCAGCAAAAGTCACGAGTGCAAGGTATTCGATTCCCGTTACACAATGACCGATACTCCCGATATCCGTTACTTGTGACCGCTACCGTTACGCCAACTGCTACTGCGATTTAAAACCATTCGGCGCTGCCATAAATTTTTTCATATATTTTCTGTAATATTATGTTTGTAAATCATTTTCCCTGCTGAAAACATCCACAATATAGAACCTTTTTCATTGAGGGCTGGTGGCTGGTGCTCACTTTTTTCTGTGTACTATGGAAAGACAAAAACAGAAAGATAAAGACCAAAAAAAACCGAGAGCTCAAGCTCTCTGTTTCAACTTCGCTTAGGTTTACCGCCACATCTGATCTGTTTCAACTTGGCATAGCTTTTGATGCATTACATAAGTAAGACCTTTCACCAAATTAACCCCACACCTCAGCTTCTTGACTATAGATAGATGCTGGCAAGAAATGTAATTCAGGATAGAGTTACTCTTGCAACAAATGTGCATATTCGTATTTACGCGTAATGTTCACATCAAGTTTTTTTTATTTTGTATTTGGTGAATGTAGGTGACTCGATTTAGGTGCGGTGGATTCGCCTTTGCCCTGCGCCTAAACCACACAATGAGTGATGGAGCTGGTTTCGTCCAATTCCTAAACGCAATTGCCGAGTTCGCCAAAGGGAAAGAAGCTGCTGCACTTTCTGTGCCCCCTGTGTGGCAAAGGGAGCTCGTATCCGCAAGACATCCTCCCCGAATTACATGCCTTCACCACGAATACGAACAAGTGATCGACTCCAACAACGATGATGCCAACACAACCCCGATGCAGAAATCTTTCTTCTTTGGTCCCAAGGAGATCAGAGCTATTCAAAACCATCTCCCCCCACATGCAAGCGCCTCCACATTCGAGGTCTTGACCGCATGCTTGTGGAAGTGTCGCACTCGCGCGCTCGCGCTAGACCCCAACAACACCGTCAGAGTTTCATGCCTTATCAATAGTCGCGGCTTGCCTGGCCTGAACGTACCTCATGGGTACTACGGCAACGCCATTGCCTATCCTGCAGCAATTTCGAAGGCTGGAAAGATATGTTCCTTTCCACTAGAATACGCAGTGGAGTTGGTAAAAACTGCAAAGCCCCAAATGACGGCCGAGTATTTCAGATCGGTGGCGGATCTTATGGTGATCAAAGGGCGGCCTTTGCATACCGTGGCAGGAAACTTTATTGTTGTTGATGTAAGGCGTGTTGGCTTTGAGACAATGGATTTTGGGTGGGGGAAACCGGTGTATGGCGGCATCGCCGGGGCGTTTCCTGTGATAAGCTTCTATATGAATTTCAAAGATGGGATTGTGGTTCCAATATGCTTGCCAGAACCAGTCATGGAAAGGTTTGAAGAGGAGTTGAAGAAAATGACTAAGGAGCCTTTCGATGGTTCAGTTGGTCACAAGCCCCCTATGATCATATCCATGCTCTAAATTGATGATTCAAATCTGTGACAATGAATTTAGTAGTCATTGATTGAGTGTCGTATGAAGGACATGAATGAATTTCATCAAAAGGATTTTGTTGATGTAGCAAAATTTTTTAGATTCACGCTGAGGGATGGCTCCGTGTGAAGGCCTAAGATTTAGAATGCACTCTATTCTAAGGTCTCAGGTTCAACTTCTATTGCCACAATTCTTGAGGTCACTTAAAACGGTTGTGAAAGTAGTTGTATAGATTAATCTGAGATGAATGCAAGTTGGCTCTGGGGCACTCTGTATTATCCAAAAATATACTCCTATGTACTTTAAGATATATAGTATGCACCTTATAAACGGAGAAAAAGCATACACATACTATGTAAAATATGTGGTTGTAGTGTGGGCTTATCATTTTAATTTTTCAATAATGAACTAAAGAATTCTCGTCGTCATTGGCTAGGTGAGTTAACACTAACATTTTTTTTTTGTTATTTTTTTCTGTCTTTTTTAATTTTTTGTTGAATTCACGTTTTATTTTCTGGTATGTTCCTTTCCACTCAGTCCAGTTTTAGTCCGGTCCAGTTTTGGACCTTTGTGGGTTCCTCCCAAGTCAATAGCAACGATCAGAATCGTTTATTTTGTAGAGCTCGTCGAGTATGTCATCCATGCAAAAAATTAGCATGATCAAACATCGATAGGTACATGAACAAAATATATTTGTACAAGAAAAATGCAATGACAAAAAATAAATTGAAACTCATAATTTGCCCATTTTTTTCTTGTACAAATATATTTCGATCATGTATCTATCGATATTTGATCATATTAAGTTTTTTTCGTAGATAACATACTCGACAAGCTCTACAAAATGAACGATTCCAACCGTTCCCACAAAGGACGGGACTAGACACTATTCAAACTGGACTGGCCCTTAACCCCAACATTATAGGGATACTTTTGACTTTTCTTATCCAGTAGGCGAAGGGTACCTGGATAAACAAAAGGCAATCATCCAAGGACACTTGGCGCAGCTTTGGAATCAATTTAATTTAAATCCATGATTTACAAGTTTTGAACGTGGGAAGTTAAGAGCCATGACCATTATAAATGCTTTGACCAAGTCAAGACTCCAGCAACCACCAGCGGGATGTGGGCTGATAATTACGGGGGCGTTCACTCTCTTTCATACCCTGGGGTCCCAAGCTATGGATAGCTTCTGGACTCTCTGTGCTAACTCTAATAGTCCCTACTAACCCCCGCTAATGTATGACGATTGAAAAAAAAAAAATAGTAGTAGAATAGAAGAACTCAAACTAGAAAGGGGTCATGAACCAAACAAACCCAGGGCTTAACCAAATTATCTTTCTTTTCCACCAAAAGTTCATCTTTCCAATCCATTCACTTCCTAAGTATCTCGGATTTTTACCCTTTTTTTGTACCATTTACATTCCGTGTAACCGCACGGATATGTAAAAGAAAGATAATTTTGTACTGAGTGGGGATTTTTACCTTCATCTTTCCAAACCCAGGGCTTAACACCTTCATCTTTCCAAACCCAAGGCCTAACCAAATTATCTTTCTTTTACATATTCGTGCAACCGCACTTTTTCGCCTATGCAGGTGAAAAAGTGGGAAAACACGGGTGTTCATCTAGTTATACTAACAAGATTAACTTTCACCGAGAAAAACAAAGTTGATTGAACTTATATCCAAAACCCACACAGTTTAAAACTTGCGGTCTAGCACGTTGTGGTACCACAATGTTTAGGAATTACAATTTTTCGTAACATGTGTGTCGAGCACGTTATGGATTGATTGGTAGAAAACTGTTATTTAGGCCGAATACCGATCTAAAATTGGATCATAACCCCTGTCACAAAAACATAGCTTAATTACTAGTACAGAAAGACATTTAATTTTCAGATCAAAAATTAATTACTTTTCGTGCATGATTTTTCCAATTTCTTGACACAAAATTAAAGATTTTCAAGAAAAGGGAAGACAAGACAAGTTCAGTACCTAACAAATTTGAAGTTGTAATTCGCAAACATTAAATAAAACAAACAATGCCTGAACATGTAGCTCAACTAAAATACCAAAAACTAACAAACATATGAGCCAGCACAGGCACAAGAAGAGAAGAGTGACTGTGGACTTACAAGCGGGTCAACTAGAGAGGAAGGCAATCTAGGAGGCCAACCATGTGGTCAAAGTGAAAATTGTGACATGCTAATATGAAAACAGCCTCCGGATCAATAGATACTTGTACTTTCGTGCAGTGAACACACTCGCAATCCTCACCGATCCAAATCAGACAGAAAAGATCTCCAGCCAAATGCACCAAAGTTGGCCTCATCTCATGATAACTGTCTTTTATAAGCCAACAGATCTTAGAATCTCCAATGGGTAATGAGTAGAGGTGTCAAACGGGTCGGGTCGGCACGGGCACGACACGAGCACGGCACGTTTGGAGGCGGCACGGCACGGCACGGGCACGGATTAATCCTCGAAAGGCACGGAACGGCACGGTCGTAGTGGGCACGCGACAGGGCACGGGCACGAAAGTGAGCGGGAACGACACGGGCACGGCACGGAAGTTGGCTTGGCACGGCACGGCACGGCACGATCTTAGATGGGCACGGCACGGGCAAGGGACGAAAGTGGGATGGGGCACGAGTCACGACACGGCACGACACGGTTCTAGCCAGGCATGGCACGGCACGGCACGGGGGACGCAGCACGGCACAGGCACGAAAGTGAGGGGGAACGACACGGGCACGGCACGGAAGTTAGTTTGGCACGGCACGGCACGGCACGACACGGTCTTAGACGGGCACGGCATGGGCACGACACAAAAGTGGGATGGGGCACGAGTTGCGATACGGCACGACACGGTTCTAGTCAGGCACAGCACGGCACGCGCACAACACGGTGTCGGTTCTCATCAGGCACGGCACGACACGAGGCATGGAAAAACCAAAAAAATTATGTTATTAAATAAATAAGGGATTTTAGATTATAGTTTACTTTATTTCTGTGTATTTTTTGATAATCCAATAATTTATTAATCTTTTCCTTTTATTTAAGTAAAATAAGATTTTAAAATTTTTTATGTGATTAAGAAATTTTGAATAAAAAATCAAACATAAAATAATTTGGAGAGTAAATGAGAGGATGCTGTAAATCATGACGGAAATAGTTAAAAACAAATTGCCTGATATATGAATAAAAATAAGGGGAATGATTACTTTCTTCTTCTTTTTTTATATATTTGCACTCCTTTTTATTTATCTCGTGAATTTATCTCAATATCTTTCCATTATTTGAATGTACGCGCATCAAAAGATAAATCAATATTTAACATTGATAAGGTCTAAAAATATTAGTGCAAAACAATCCCAGCAAGGCAGCAAGACCCTTTTTCATCTTAGTGGGGCAATTTCAGTAGGTAGACGTAGTAGTGTTTTATTTAATAAGATTTTTTATAAATAAAAAAAAAGACAGAGAAAATAAATAAGGGAAAAAATTAATTTTTTTTAAAAAAAAATAATCTCTATGGACTATGGAGTTTGAACCCAAGTCCTTGGAGACTTGACACACATCTCAAACTACCAAGGCCAACAATCTTTTTATATTTATAATTAAAAGTTAGAATATATATTATATAATTCTATTCTATAAAATGGGTCTCTTGTATGCTAGACACACACAGTGGCGGACCCAGGAATTCTGTATACTGGGGGGCGGGATACCTATTATTCACAATCTTAAAAAATATTTCTCTATATATATACCACTAAATTATCTTTCAATCATTGAATATTGATCACTCATTCTATTCCGCAATCTATTTTTGACAATTTTCATGGCTGAAAATACTCTTTCAACTGTCGAAATAAAGGAAAGATGTAGAACAAAAATGGAGGAATAAATAAAAGAAATGGACCAAGTATGAAGAAATAAATGAAAGAGAGAAAAAAAAAAAGAACATATAAATAGAATGGCATGTCTGGGATTTGAACCCAGGCTCTTTTAACCTTGCACAGCAAGCATAACCAAGCAACCACACTCATGCTCTGTACACAAGTGAAGGAAACTTTTATATATGTATATCAATTTTATTTTTTTATGTTTTTTTAAAGGCGTGGGTCCGCCCCTGGCCACACGATTGCGACACAATTATGACGATCCATACCGTTCATTTTGTTGTTTTCGGTGTTTTAATCACTCTCACAAATTTTCAGGTCTATCAGGTTTTAGAAGTCCTTTCATTGGGACGTATATTCATTAATAAGAAATTTGACGTTATGTACGATGAAGTATATAACGATAACCAATTTACTTCATTTTTTGCACGAATAATAAAATTACTCTCACATAAAATGTAGACGGTTCTGATTTTCAAATAACACCTCAGGCGGCCCTCAAGTGGTGCATTATAGGACTTTAACGCTTTTGAAAGCACAAAATATGTTCTGATCACGTGATTTCCGACATCCGATTATCACCAATTTATGGGAGAGTAATAAATTTGATAAGATCTTAAATTGTAACGGTTTAGATCGAACATTTGAAAAAATGAGTCTGTAGCTACCTTTCAAATGTATACATCGAACTTATCTGGTTATAGACCAATGTATTCTGCTATAGTTCAATGTATGCTAGCTACACGATTGCGACACAAGTATGATGATCCATACTGTTCATTTTGTTTTTCTCGGTGTTTTAATCACTCTCGCAAAAATTTGGGTCTATCGGGTTTTGGAAGCCCTTTCATCGCAACGTAGATTCATTAATAGGAAATTTGACGTTATGCATGATGAAGTATATAACGATAACCAATTTACTTCATTTTTTGCATGAATGATATAATCACTCCCACATAAAAGGTAGACGGTTCCGATTTTTAAAAAACATCTCGGGCGGCCCTCGAGTGATGCATTATAGGACTTTACGAGAATTTTCGATAAGTTGGTGCATATGAATTATGGTGTCTCGTATGCACATGATCACACTGATCATATAAAAGCAATGAGATGCTGCCCTAGCAGTCATCTGATTTCACTCTCTCAACGTCTCTCTCTCTCCGACTCTCTGTTCTCTCTCTCTCTCTCTCCGACTCTCTATTCTCAACGTCTCTCTCTGTCTCTCTGACTCTCTGAGACCGAGCTAGTTGAGCAGCCGGAGGAGAATAGTTCGAAGCTCAGGTAAAGCACAGTCGCAGTCTCTCAGTATCTCTCACTGTCATCGAAAGCCCTAGCAGCCCACTCGCTTCTCTCAGTATCTCTCACTGTCATCTCAACGTCTCTCTCTGAGTCTCCGACCTCTCGACGTCTCTCTCTCTCAAGTTGAGCCACTCAAAACCCCATTTTCCTTCAGCTTTTCATCATTCATCATCTCTTGCAGGTAACCATTTCGAACAATTTTTTGCATAATTACGAGAGGTTTATCTTTTTCGCATCTCTCCATATCATGTTCTCTGCTACGTTTGGTTGCTTACCCATTGTCTATGGCCAAAAAATTAGTGGATACAAGGAAGGAAAGGCAGCTGGAATGGCTTCTTTGCAACACACAAGTATCACTACCACAGTTTTATGCAAAAAAGAGGCGATTTCCGTAGTGGGTGTTTCGGCTCTTCTGTCGTCACTACCGAGGTTTAGAACCATTGTGGGTTTCGCGAGAGGTAAAGTTGACAGTTCTTAGTGGAGATTTTTATACATCATGAACTGGAATTTGGTTTCGTTCTAGTTAGGTCACAGTTTGATGAAAACATGATAAAGAAAATTGAGGTGAATTTTTCATGGCACTTTGCTAATAAAACCGTGGTAATTAACATTTGTTATCTAATCAATGACGGGCTATTTAGTTTAGTGCTGATTTCCAGGAAAAATATTAGAATGCTGATGGTGCCTCCTGCATTCGCAGCAAAGTCGTGCTTATTTTTCACGGCAAGCATGCTCTTGGTCTTTTGGATTGTGATTATGCGGATATTGACAGATTGATTTGTGTTGTTTACAATCACGGATGATTCTGCATATTAGGTGTTTGATAAAAGTACCAAACGAGTTTTGGTATTAATTAGCACAAGAATTTTAATCTGTGGGAGTCTTAAGTCCTACACCGTAGGAATCTTTGGTACTAGTTCCAATTTTGTTGTTTCTACTTTCTCTTCCAGCCAATTTTTATGTGCTATTTCATAAGTTCAATTAAAGCTTCAATTGTTGTTTCTTGAAAAAACAGAAAGGGAGTAAAATGGCCTCCTATTCATAGAGTGGTCATGAGTGGCAATGGTACTGGAATTCCCCTTATTCGTATCGACAAAAGGTGCAATTAAGTTCTTTGAAATTGGCTTTGTTAGCAAACTCAATTTAACATTGATCTAGCTAGGCTTTATGTTTTCGGTTCAATACTCGGACCATGTAACATGTTTGATTCTTGAATTTATGTTCAAAACGCTTTCAGATTAATATAAGTTTAAATTCTGACTTTTTCAGTTAGTAAATGTGTTTTCCTTATCATTGCAGCATGATGAACTTGTACAGTTAGCAACGGGGAACAAATTCTAGGTGCCGTGCCATGTTATGCCAAACCTGAGGTGTAACGAAGCCAGGTTAAATATTGAGTTTGTTTTTAATTAGTATAGTTAGTTTTATTTGATTGCATTGCTTAGCCGAGGTGGTGGCATAACCCCTTGCATATTCTGTTTGCTGAGTTGAGGTGGCGGCCTAGCCCCTCTAATCTGTTAGTTTGTTAGTCTGTTAACTGTTTATTTGATTGCATTGCATGAGCGTTAATTTTTTGCACTATAAAAAACATGTCCTTGGATTGGGAGGCAACCAAAAATTGAAATTAGTGATATATTCACTTGTCGTGGACGGCAAAACTGGCATGACTGGATGAGAATACATTTGTGAGAGCATGTGTTTTCTAGGGGGATGCACCTTGCATGTAGGACACTGGATAATCATTACTCATTAGGATTAAAATATTGAATACTACGATATACAAATTTAAGAACATTAGAGGCACCAACGCACTAGGCATCGGAATGTGTGTTTTTTGGGAAGATTTATTTTTAGACGAAAATCGATTGCCGGTTGGTGATGTGTATACGAAAATTGATGGCATAACATGGCACGGCACGATGGCACGATTAAGGGCCGGCACGGCACGAACCGACAAAAAAGGCACGGCCCGACAAAAGAAGCACAGCACGACACAACCCGACAAAAAAAGGCATGGCACGACACGAAAAAAAGGGCACGGCACGACACAACCCGGCAAAAAAGGCACGGCACGACCCGACCCAACAAAAAAAAAGGCACGGCACGATGCGGCACGATTAATTAATCGGGCACGGCACGACACGATTTTATAAAGGCACGGTCCGACACGGCCCGACAAAGCAAAATGGCCCACCACTGCATGGCACGGGCACGGTACGGCACGGCACGCCATGGCACGATAAAGTAAACGGGCACGGTACGGCACGACACGAAGCACGGTTGGCACGGAAAAAAATGGCACGGCACGGCACGACAGGCACGTTTGACACCCCTAGTAATGAGACCAGAGCTTTCTTGAGAAGGTCATACATCCACACATTTGGACCGCGGATCCAGTAGAGGTTTGTACCAACCGCAACTGGGGGCCCGGTAAAGCGGCTGTAATACTCAACAATGGGATCCAAGCTTTCCCAAGACTTTTCAGTCACATCGTATAAGCACATAGCATATGTATATAGATTGAGTACCAGAATCTTGCCAAAGAAATTGCCGCCGAGGGCTGCAACGAATAAACACTTAGATCCAAGAGTAGACGGAGGATCAGGAAGAGCACTGCATTCAGCATGTCCCTCTCCCACCAACCTTGTATCTAGAAACTCTCCCCACACGCTAGGAACGTCGAGGCTGGCACCACCGCCATCAAAACCCATGACATATAGGTTTCCATTGAGGCCTACAACCACGGCATCACATCTGGCACATATAGTGCGAGGACCTATCTTCAGGCCTTCCTCAGGATGGGAGGAATCGAAATACATCCCATTCCGGGAGTACCTCTGATTACCACAATATCCCTCGATGCGATAGACGAAGGACCCAACCGAGGCACTACTTGTTCCATAAAATCGGAACGATTTACCCAGCTTAAACTTTACAACTGGTGAAAGCATTGGAACTCGATCCAACTCACCTTGGTGGCGGTCGTCGTGGTGGAACACTAGATAGGCTCCCCGGAGCTCCACGTCAGTAATTTGACAAACCTTCTTTGCTAACTTCTCCTCGGCCTCCTTCTCCTTGTCTTTTTTACTGGAGATTTTGGGCATATACCATTCCTTGGGGTTATGGCCTATGGGGCTCCTCATCCTGAGCAACACATAAGCAGAGAGTTTTCTCGTAAACTGGTTATGGGGCTCCTCATCCCGAGCAACACATAAGCATGTGTTTCTTGGCTACTTGTTCAGGCGAAAAGGGAGGAATACATAGGCTGGTGCACTTGCCCTAAAGACATACAACAGAGGGAGGGAGGGGTACATGTAGCTGCTGGACGTTCTTGAATGTTTAGGGGTTCTAATTGTGACAAGGGGTTATGCCTGTATGCCTCAAGTAATTTGGGGCACGGATTGCAATGGGGTGGGGCGAGGCGGGGAAGTTCTAAGACGGATTTATCTCTCTCTCTTCCTGCCCCGTTCTTTATTAGATCAGAGTTGGAGTTGGGGAAATCGGGTAGGTGTTGGGGTCACGATCAGGAAATATTCGATTCCCTATTGTCACACCCTAAATTCGGGAACATGACCGGTCGTGAATTATGTAACAATCATGGAACACAAAGCCTAATTAAAATTATTTTAATAACTTGAAAGAAATAAAATAAAATTGAATATTTTATTAAATCAAAATGTGCAAACCCAAAACAAATATTTTTTGTCAAGCAAGATGGCTTGATATTCGATATTCTCTAACTCCAAATTTCACAATGAACTGCTAATAAATAAAAGTGTGGAAGCGGTTTAACACGACAAAAAAAAAATGAAAATGAAAATGCCCTAAAGGTCCAAACAAAAGGCCCCGACAATGTCACATAGTCCGCTACAATGCTCCATGCATAAACTAACCTGGAAAAAAAATATGAATAAATCCATTAACTGAAAACTCAGTGAGTAGTTAAGCATACTAAAGATAAAGAGAACAAAGTGACAAACATATAAACGAACGGTGCGAGGCTCCAAAGAAATAGTTTCAAATAATCAAGGTTAACGGTCAACGAATGATATCGACAAATCAAATATTGAACGAGAAAGTCCAAAGACTCAACAAATACTATCCACGAATGAATAACTAATTAATGAATAGCAACAACAATAATCGAATTACGTTATTAATCATTTTCGCCAAACAATGTGCCCGATAATATCATAAAGACGATCAACAATAATATGAGAATCAAAATCTAATTGGGAACCATAATTACCAATTATCAACTACAAAATGTCAAATATTTTCACAAGACTTTGCCCATTGGATCCAACATCGTACTTATAGTCACTACAGGATGGCGCCTAGGACCTTTTCCCTAAGCCGACCCGGAATAGGGTCATAAGATATTTCACAAGTCTTTTTCCTTATCCGTTGAGCACTAGAGTGACGGGGTATTTCACAAGTCTTTCCTAGCGGCTAAAATCACCACGATATTTCACGAGTCTTTCCCTTGGACTTTCACAAATATAAACATGGTCCCAAACACATAAAAACAACAGTGAACCAGAGTCACCTGCATCAAGAATATTCCACGTGCCGTTGCATAGTCACAATAATATTATGGAGTCAACGAATTGACGACAATAGAAATAAGGGCAATCAATCAATCATACACTACTACAAAAATAGATAAAGATCTCGGTCATTTGGTGTGATCTTTCACTTTTAATCTCGCATTCAAAACCGTGGTCTATCAAGGTGTAACTAAAAGTCCATATCTTTTAACCACGTGATAAAAACTGTGATTGAAACTCATTAAAACCGTAACTAAAAAGTAAAAATTGTGATTAAAAATGACAAAATCGTGACCTTTAACAACTTTACATCTCAGTTTTATTATAAAGCTGTGGTTGTTTAGAGAGAAATAATCTCAGTTTTTGGAAAAAACGAGGTTAAAAGTGGTGATTTCCCTAAAAGTGGTGACCTTCAACCAACTGCACCACACACACTTTTCAATACATAATTGAAATATTTAATATATAACATATGCGTTTGTCATTAAAATATATTTCGAATGTCATTTTGAACTTTTAAACATTAAAATCAGCAATTTTGATAAACATGAAAGTTGAAGCCCTTTGTGTTATTGTTCAAACCCAATTTAAATTATCTTTAAACATTAAAATCAGCAATTTTGATAAACATGAAAGTTGAAGCCCTTTGTGTTATTGTTCAAACCCAATTTAAATTATCTCAATCGGAATTCTGAGTCTAGAGTTATACTCAAAATACATTTGGCGACAAAACGCAACTTTCATAAATTTTGTCATCAAAGGTACCAATTAAGCAACGAAATATATTTTCATTATTGAATGTGCCCCATTTGGCGACGAAATCTTTTTCGTAGAATGGTTGAGAGTGAGCGAGACGAACGAGATTAGAGGACGGAATTTTGGAAGTCGATCATGACATTTATTTAGTTGTATCGCGCAAGTCTATTAAGGGGTAAGCGGTCTTTAACTTTTCCTATACAAGAGTTTTCATCGCAATCCAAATAAAAAAAATGTGATTTATTCTCTAACTTATGATCTCAGTTTTTAGATAACTGAGATTAAAGGTTCCTTTTATCTCAGTTTTTCCTAAATGAGATATATTTTTTCATATACAATCTCAGTTTTTCGAAAACGAGATCTATTCTTTAACTTATAATCTCACTTTTATATTACTGAGATTAAAAAATCCTTTCATCTCAGTTTTTTCCAAAACGAGATATATTCTTTCATAAATAATCTCAGTTTTTCGAAAATGAGATCTATTCTTTAAGTTACAATCTCACTTTTTAGATTACTGGGATTAAAAAATCTTTCCATCTTAGTTTTTTCATATAACTGAGATTAAAACTATAGTCCATAACATTTTATTACGCTTTTTCAAAAATTGAGATCTTAGTTTTTGGACCGTGATATTTATACAATTTTGTAGTAGTGATATAAATTTTATAAATGAACCTTGTATGCCAAAGGGAACGTCAATCGTCAATAAATATGAGAGTAACGAATAAGATTAACATTTATCGGATTACAACTAATGAATAAATAAATATCAAGAATAGATAGGCTCGACAGAATTCCAAAAGAAGGGACCACATGCTTTAACCACTCTCATGCGCGGTCCGAAAGACTGCAATGCAAACGCTAAGTGTATCAAAAACCCATAATCTGAATCACGAAAGCATACACATAACATAACAGCCGTAAGTATTAACACTAGAAAGACCAACCATATGTACCGTAAACTTACTCGTATACAGTAATATTAATATCTAAAGGTAGAACTAAATGCACCAGAAACCTATATATCCACCATCCAAACTAATTAACCAACCGCCACACAATGCATATGATCACCATTAATTTATACCCATTCTCATGCGCTTCCAAACTCATCACTGATGCTAACAAAAATGTGCAATATATAACGGCAGGGGGCCGGAATCAAAATCGAAGGGAAGGGGAAAAAGGAATACAGGAACAAGCTAGATTGCTAACCCTTCGTCTCTTCTCATCACAACCGTCGCCACACTCGGTTCCTCTCTCTCTCTCTCTCTCTCTCTCTCTCTCTCTTGTGTTACAGCACTCCCTCTAAACGTGACGTATGAAAAACAAACCATACCACATGCCTTCTCTGTATAAGTAGTAAAAACCCAACCTTTCTAGTCTAATAACACTTTCCGCCCGAAATTTCTCTTTCACATCCAATAATCAATCGCCGGGGAAAATTCCTAATTAAAACCCAACTTAGAATTCCAATATAAGTTATTCGAGTTTAGATGAATTTTCAAAATACATGTAGTAAATAACAGACACATGTTTTTTTTTTAGATAGAAAAAGAATTTTGAGAAAGAAAACTGAATGATTTAATTATTTACATCAAAAATATAATTTTTTTTTTTACATAAAAAGTGGGATGTCACACCCATTTTCTGTAGTAATTTGATTAATTTTTCTTTTTAGAGTGTTTTGACAAGAAAACAAAATAATGATGAGGGATGAGAGTTAAAAAAAATAGAAACAAAGAAAAAAAAAGACATAAACTAGTGATTTATTATTGGGTACTCCCTCCGTACTAAATTCTTGGCCCTTTTTCCCTTTTTTGAAGCCTCAAAAGATTGGCTATATCTTTTAATTTATAATATTTTTATATCAAATATTGATCTTGTTTGATAAATTTCAATTAGCTCTATTATACAAAGATTTTAAAATCACCTAAAAGATTATACATTGTAAGATACTAAGGTTTGCCCATGCCTGTAAGATACTAGGGTTTGTCCGTACCTGAAGGCACGACGCAATGTGAGATCTAATTAGTGGCAACTGTGCAATTAATATTGTTTGAGAGAGAGAAAGTCAGACACGACACAACGTGAGATCTAATTAGTGGCAACTATGCAATTAATATTGTTTGAGAGAGAGAGAGGGAGAGCCGTAGGATTTTTGAAGTAAATCAATAGTTAGGATTTATAAAGAGATAATATTCAAAAATCGTTCTCCCTTATTATGTAGATAATCAATATTTTGGGACAGATGGAGTATATTGCTTTTACTATATCAAAATAATGAAATCAATTTATATATATATACACACGTACAAAATATAAATAACTATAATCGGAGTCGAATCAAATTAAAACGAGACAGAAAAAGGAAATACCATTCCCCCATTTGATTATTGGGGCGGAAGCCGCGGAACGGGTAAGTGTGGAGGTAATAATTGCCAACTCTAGGCACCGACCTTACCCAAGAAAACAACATAAAGTACGTGGGTACATGTGGCCCACTTCGGGTCCACAAAACAGTCCTTGAATGAAAATTTGATAATTTGGATGAAGAATTATAACCCTTTTTACACATTCAAGTGCACATAATCGGTGTTGGGGCCACGCAAGTGTGGGGCTGTAAATTGGGTGTGTAAGTGCTCCTTAAAAATCAACTTAATCGGATACATGTAAGTTCTTAATCTAACTTTTAAAATTTGTTAATCTGTATTCATTAGCTAAATACTAAATGAAAATTGAAAGAAATTAATAGTACTTGAACGAGGCAATTAAATGTTGAAACAGACAAAAATTCAGTCACAACAATATAGTAAAATTTACACTAAAAATTAAATTTAGATTTTTTTTAAAATTTTACATTCAATATGGATCGCATTCAGTAGATTTCTAGGAGAAAATTTTAAATATATAATTTTTATAAAAGAAAAGTATATATGTATAATATTTCCTCTATCCCAAAATATTTATCCAGTCCTCAAAATGGAGTCTTAAAAATTCAAAAGTTTTTTAATAACTTACTATATATCAATGAGTCCTTTTAATTTGTGAAAAAAGTTTAAATTTTTTTTTAAAATATTATTATTTTTAAGTTATTGTTTTGCGAACTAAATAAACAATTTGGGATGAAAAAAGTACTATGTCAAACTTTTTTAGATTTTAAAAAAAAAAAAAAAGGAGAGAGAATAAAGAGAGGAGGGGGGACCACACACTGAGCTGCTGACACACACATGGAGGGATTAGAATCCCAAGCGCGTATGACATTGGTTTTAATGTACCAGAGGGTATTTTCGATAGAAAATTACGGACAGGACCTTGTGAGCTATGAACTTTGGTGAGCTAATTTGGCTGGGACTTATTGGGGTGTAATCCACTCACATAGGGCCAGGACGATGCCCTAAAAAAAGAAGAGTAAATTATACTAAGTCCCCCTCAACTAACCCATTTTTCACTTAGTCTCCTCATACTATAAAATTCGACATTGTGCACCCTCTAACTATCCAGAGTTGATACTTAACACCCTTTTGTTAGGTCTCCGTAGGAAAAATACACCGACGGCAGTCTCTGGCCATCGGACGGCCGAGCCGTCCAAAAATTTTATAAAAAAAAACCAAGTGGGTTTCCGCAGGAATCAACGGCATCCGACGTGCGTAGGTGCTCGATCCAAACACCCCAAGAATAGTTAGAGGGTGCACAATGTCGAGCACCTACGCACATCGGATGCCATTGATTCCTGCGTAGGCCCACTCGGTTCTTTTTTTTTATTATTTTTGGACAGCTTGGATCGATCGTCCGGTGGCCAAAGACGGTCGTCGGTGCATTTTTCCTATGGAAACCTAACAAAAGGGTGTTAAGTGTCAACTTTGGATAGTTAGAGGGTGCACAATGTCAAATTTTGTAGTCTAAGGGGGTTAAGTGAAAATATAGATTAGTTAAGGGGGGCTTAGTGTAATTTACTAAAAAATGAACTAAGCTTCGTCCAACAATATTGCCTATGGGCTATTGCATGCAATTCATTAGGAAGTTATGTAAAAGCCCATCATGAGTGTAATGGAGCCCATTAATAAGGCAAAAGCCTAGCCAATATATCATGAGTTGTCACATCTATATTACAAAACAGGACGGGTATCTTAGGAATATTTCTTCTCAACGGTTCAGATTTCTCCCTGACACAAATTTTATCTATCTATACAAATAAATTCAACGGTCGAAATTTCTCCACCCTTCACATACAAACCAATGACAATTTAGTAAATAACTTACATTGTTTGGACAAAGATAAATTTGGTAATCTTTGTTCAAAAGTAACTCTCGGCTGAGTAGGAAAAAAAATAAAACACTTCCCATATATAATTTGAGCAAGATTTGCCATGTACGTAACAATTGATTTTGGGAAATTGCCGACTTCCATTTCAAAATTTAAAATTGAAGGAAACACTTTCCATATATATTATTTTTTCCTACATATTACCTCTTGGAAGACATTCTTTTTTTTCTTTTTCTTTCGGCCGCCTAGCTAGTGCGTTCTCTTCGATGATGGTTACTCCTATTTTTCCCCCTAAAAATGTATAGGTAGGTTTGATACACTGATTCTCCTATGCGTTCTCTCCTATATTCCTATTTTTGTTTCTTTTCTTCGACTTTTTCGTATTATGCAGGAGGGGTTCAACTTTCTGATGAGCAATATTGAGACTGAATCTTTGAAAAACTACATATTAATGTGAGTAGTTTGATCCTTGGTTTCGTTGCTATGTTTTATTTTAACATTTGTTTTGTAGATAGATTCGATTGGTTGGATTTTCTTTTATACTTTCCTCTGATATTTTCTTTTTGTAAGAGAAATTGTCATATCAATGAAGAGCAACCAGAGGAAAAATGTGAAAAACCATATCATACGTTATTTTCTTTTTGTTTTCTCTCTACCAATAATCTATAGATTGTGCACATGATATCTCAACTTTTAGTCAGTGATTTGATTTGATTATCTATCTAACTGTTGAGTACTTTGATGTCACTTGAAATGCGAGTTTGCATTCATTTCGTAAAATCCTGTAACATTGTTTCCATAGCTCTTTACTTATTTTTAATTTCTGCTATAGTTCCTAATTATTTTTGATAAATTGTTTTTTACTTTCTACGGAGTAGGAAGGAGGTGATGATCGTGATTTTTGAGGAAGCCCTCAGAGTTGAACGAGAAATATTCTTGGTAGTGTTTTGTTATTTCTGAACAGATTCTTTCTAAACAAAAGTCAAATGATTCTATTTAATCCTATTACACCAACGTTTAAATTCAATATGCATGTATCCAGAGTGTAGACACCCCAATCTGATTTCTCAATCATTTTGTCTCTTTTCAATTTATTTCAGTTTCTTGTTCCCCCGATGATGAATCAGGTCGAGAACAGTTTTGATTGAAATGGTTTGAGTTTGGCGTATGTGGAACCCTTCCCTTAAACCCAGAACCATTGAACCCAGCTTTTACTACGGGTCTGACCTTCGCGCGATGTACTGAGACACTCGCGCGATGCTCTACTTGCCAGGTGGTGGTCAAAGTCAAACTTTGACTGATTGACCATCGCGGGGAAGATATAACCCTCGCGCGACGGTTCCACTCCATCGCGCGATGGTCGACACCTGTTGTATCCAGCTGGATTTCGTGATGATGAGGCGCCTGCAGGGCCATGTGACCCCGTTCCATCAGCTGAACGGCGTTTGCTCGGCCATCCTTGCACCACCTAAACCCCCACTCTCCCATCAACTTAGCACCCCACTTCTCTACCAAGTGAGTGCTGCCAGCATTGTTGGCTGGCTGCCTAGCCATGTTTGCCACCAATGAGCTCCCTCTCCTCCTATAAATAACCCCCCATTGATCTCTTTCAAAGGGTTACCAAGAAAAAAATCCCAAAAAGAGAAGAACAAGACATACAACCTTGATCTTCTCTCAATCCAAGCTATCACTTCCTTCTCTTTTGTCAAAAGCATACCACTTCACTCACTCAAGCCATATTCAACTCATTCAAGCAAAGGTATAATTTTCTACCTTTACTGTCTTGATCTCTGAGGGGGGCTGACAGGGTCAGAACTGGTAATCAATATCAGCTTCTGACCCCAAAGCCAGCAAATTTACAAGATGCTGTGAACATGAGAACCCACGCGCGATGAACCCACATAATCGCGCGACGCTTCTGGCTCGTGTGATATGGTTCTCGAGGGGATGGGTCTCTTGTTCTAATCCAGCTTATATGATTTCATATTTTCATGTTTAATCATATTTGACATATCTCACTGTCTTGCATGTTAAAATCAGTAGATTAGTGTATTTTACTTTCCTTGTCCTTGTTGGAATGCCCCTGGGTAGCTTCTGAATGTGTATCAGAGCCCAGGCATGCAAAGCAATTCCTGGATGTCCAGTCAGAACAGTCGCGCGATGATCTGACTCCATCGCGCGATGGTTGGATCATTTCCAGTGATCGCCCTTGTATGGGCAGCTAGGCCTTTGGCCTCTGTTTTGATCACCCTCACTGTTTAAGGGTTGTACGATATTCCTATTCAGTCAGATTGTAATAAGTAGTTATTTTCAGTGCATATGAACTGCTTGGTTTGACCTGGGTGTGCACTGGTCCTTCCAGAGCCCAGAAGGAGATAAAATTGAACCTGTAAAAGGATGTTGACACTCGCGCGAGGGTATGGGTGTGTCGCGCGATGGTGTGACTTGCACGTTCCCATTCTCTGCATGCAAGTTGGTCACTGTTCGTGATAAATTCATACCCTGCACTGTTTTGGCATCCAGAAAGCAGTTTTCAGTCTTATCTCATTTATTTCATCCATACATGCTATCTACCACATCTTGCAAACGTGTTACAGTTTTAATCCCCGATTAACTGTTCCCCGCCCTAATTGGCTAAAAAATGATTAATTAAACAGAATCGCAAACAAACATCTTTTGCAAATGCCTAAGTAGAGACCGATCTCCGGATTGGGCGAGAGGGGTGCCATAAAACCCTTCCCCTCTCGTAACCTGGCTCCCGAACCCAGATATGGTTATGACGGACTGGTTCCTTAACTTTTTCAAATCAAAACAGCGCGGCAAGTGCTTCGAAATACGGTTCCTTGGGTATCGGACCTTCAAACCCAAGTGGCGACTCTGTATTTTTCGCGAGCGCTTGACGTCCAGCTACAAAAAAGCGCTCCCGCGAACCGGCAGCATCTCTCCTTTCTCAAAAAGGGTGGGGAACGAAATCCTTTCCCTCGGAGGAGAGAGAAAGAGTCGGGGCAATTCGCATTGCCCACAGTGGCGACTCTGCTGGGGATCGAATCGATATTAGTCTATAACTTAGAAGTTAATACACTTGGGAACAATCCCACAAAAGCCTGTCAAAACGGTGAGCTTCGCGCTGCCGAAGAAAGGATTGGTGATTTAACAGGACCTTGTGTCCGGCCATCCAATCTGGGGCTTTTCCGATTGTTCTCTCGGGTAGTTTCCTCTAAATATTGATTAATAAAGAGAGCCAAATTTGAAAAGGCATTTGCGAATTTGCGATTCTGTTCCATTAATCAACTTTTAAGCATTCTCATTTGCATCGATGTGGGATAAGCCTCGTTGGATCGTTTTGGCAATCCGGCACGGTTTACCGGAGCCCGGGGACCCCGAATGACTAACAACCTTCGACGATGATGAGTCATTCTACCGTTCGACTGTTGCTCTGCGGTTACGCGGGCAGCGGGAGGTATATCTTGGCTCTAGTCCGAGGAACCTGTTTCAAGCCAAAACCAGCCTTTGCATATACAAAGCACTAGCACTCTTCAAACTAGGACAGGTACCTACAGGGTAAGATTAATTGCATCTAACCCCCGTATACTGTCGACGTGTTACTGCTTTCCCTATCGCATGCATTGTTCATTCTTGCATACCGTTTTGCGTAGAAGCATGTCTAAGGCAGCTCCTAGGTTCTCTCTCCTTCAAGTCTGTCTTATGTTTATTAAGACCTTACCATGGCCCGATGAGGAGTCGTGCACCTCGATGGTGCACGTTGTCAATTCTCAAGTTCCTTGGATCAATTAAACCTTGGGAAATCAAAACCTTCTAAAGCTTTCGGCTAATTACCCAATCGAAGTTGCAAACAGAAAACGAGGAACAAAACGGGAAAGATACCGCGATGCTTACACCATTTTGGTTATCATGCGAAGCATGTACACCATTTGGGTTACGGCACTGTGCTGCCTATACCTCCCTGGTTATAGCATCGTGCCTATCTACACCAAGTTGTTCCAAGTTCAAAAGTTGAAACTATCGAAGCGGGATGAACCGAAATCTTTAGACTGTTTTGACATCTCTTTGCCTTAGTTGATACAAAAAAAGGATACACCATGAAAAGATTTCTGAGGATCACTGGTAATGTCCAAACATCATAAGACAGACTTGTCTGATAGTACTAGAGTCTAAGGGCGACACTGACGACGGTGACTGTGTTTTCGCTTTAGTCTTTTATTTAGATTAAAGTCTCTGCAGGGCCCTTATTAAGCCTTTTCTCACTTTCTGCAAGCAAAGGCTCTGAATCATTGCACTGCCAAGGAAAGTATCGAGGCAGAAAACCAAACCCACTTGGGAACGTCTGCACCGGGATCCGATTCAAAGGCTAGTCAGATTACAAGCCCAGTCAGTCACAACGGAAGACTCCCCGCGTTCTCTGCTTGCTACCCTGCAGTCAGCATCGTCGCCGGTCCTCGAGGAAACAGACTCTCCGGAATCACCTACCCCCTCTTCTGCATCAAGCACCTCTGGGCCAACTGTTATGGCAGATCAGCCGCAACCACTCTCTCTGGAAACCATGCTCATGAACATTCAGGCTAGTATCGCTGTTATACAACAAAGGGCTGCTCAGACGGATGCTAACATGACCCGCCTGAATGACCTCTTTAACACTCGTCTTCCTCCAACTGTTCAAGAGGAGGGCGAGGCCGAAGAGGATGTACACGAGCAACCCATCATGGTCGAAGATCCGAACCATCCAGGGCGTCTGGTCGCTTTGGTCAACACTCAGGGTAATCGAAATCCCGCTCAGAATCCAGTCATCACTGCTGTTAGGACTGTCCAACATCCTGACATGACTGCTCTCGTCGCCAAGATGGCCAAGCTGGAAGAATCTGTTTCAAAATCTGAGAAACTCAGTGCTGGAGGGATTGACTTGGACCGTCTCTGCCTCTATCCCAATGCCAAGCTTCCTGACAAGTTCAAAATGCCCGACATAGCCAAGTTCGATGGCACTGGCGATCCTAAAACCCATCTCTATGGTTACCATGCTGCCATGAAGCTCCTATCTGTCGAGCCAGAGGCCATGTCTCAGCTATTTCCTCAAACCCTCTCGGGTCCCGCTTTCCATTGGTTTCTGTCACTCGACATTGCCAAGCGAAGGACTTGGGAGGACATCGGTGCTGCGTTTATTTCGCAGTATAGCTATAACTCCCAGCTCAAGATGACTACTCGGGAGTTGGAATCTACCAAGATGGATGCCAAGGAATCCTTCGCGGATTTCGTCAAGAGATGGAGGGCCAAAGCTGCTCAAATGACTGACCGCCCGAGCGAGAGAGATCAGCTTCGTATCATCTCCCGCAATCTTCAGCCGGACTATGCTAGGCACTTGGTCCTCGTTCAAGCATCCTCCAATTTCGACACCTTCTTCGACTCTGGCCTGGCCATCGAAGATGCATTGCAAAGTGGAATTCTGTCGAAAGGAGAATCTTCCAATCCATCAAAGTCGAAACCTCGGGCATATTCTGGAAATACTAATGCGCTATTTGGGGGAGGGACTTACTCCAATACTGCAACCAGTGGTACCAATGCCTCTTCCTCGAAAGCTGCTAACCAAATTGCCGAGGTCCATCAAGTTCAAGCTCCACAGAACAACCGACCGCGTAACCAACCTCGCAGTTTCTCCGCTTTTGAAGCGCCGCTATCCTCAGTCATGGAGAAGCTGATCCAATCGGGACATCTGAAGCTCCTCGACCCAACTCCTTTACCTAAGAAACCTTCTCCCAACTTCAAAGCCAATCTCTACTGTGCCTATCACCAAGGGCCCGGCCATCTTACCGATTCTTGCTTTCGCCTCCGACATGCGATTCAGGATCTCATAGATGAAGGGACTCTTCATGCTCCACCACCGGCACCTCAAAAACCCAACATCCTCGCCAATTCTATGCCAAACCACAACAATGCTCCACGCATTAACCAGATATCCATCAACCTTACTGACCATATAACCTCAACAGATCAACCCAGGCCGATTGTGCCTATTCCCTTTCAATCCGAGGCCGAAATCTCCTATATCCGCTCCGAGGAAGGACAGTCGTCCAATCCAAATGCGCCCTCTGCGCGTCTACAGAACGGAACATTCGTATTCAACGCTTCTATCAGTGACTTGTTCCACCAGCCTATGCCTGCTGTACATCTCAATTCTGCTTCTACCATGGAGAACCCGTACTTCAACGTGACGGATCCAAACCCCTCCTCAAGTCTGTTGGACCGCTTCAGAGCTACTATTCCCCTTCAACCAGAGCAACAACTTGACATGCAAGCCGTAGGGTGGGCCATAGCTGATAATGATGACTATGCCACTCCCATAATCAACGAATGGACAGAGCTAGAATTAGAGGGATTCCCACCTAATCCCGAGGATATCCCCTTTGACCACATCTGGTATGATGCTTGGATGGCCAATTACGAGGCAGCCATGGTTGATCCTTTGGACGGATTCTCGTTGGACATGCTCTTCCAACAACCTCAGCCTGTTTTGCTTGAGGAGGAGTACTATTGGGACCCCGAGCCTGCTTGGCAATTCCCATTAGGATTTGACCCTAATCCTCTCTAGGGTTACGCTCTGCCCAACCATGAAATCCAGTATTTAGAGGAGGATCTCATTCAGGATGAAACCCGTGTCCTAGGGGAATGTTTCTTCCCTTCCACTCTTGACAGGTTGGTTAACTCGGTGGCTGATCTCGAGTATGATCCTACGTTCTACATCGTTGATGAAAACCTTCCGCGCCCTGTCGTGCCTTCCCCTCCTGAAGAGGACTGCAGTATCATGGTTACGGACCTTGTTCCACCAGCTGATCTTTGGGATGTCGATGATGTGGTTAACATCCAGGTTGGGTCCGAGGTTTGGACTGTCAATCGCTCCCTTGCTGATGGAGGACTGTGGGA
Source organism: Rhododendron mucronatum var. ripense (assembly GCA_019656295.1). Classification (NCBI taxonomy): domain Eukaryota; kingdom Viridiplantae; phylum Streptophyta; class Magnoliopsida; order Ericales; family Ericaceae; genus Rhododendron; species Rhododendron mucronatum. The sequence continues at coordinate 1,063,399 of BPLT01000159.1, read as the reverse complement.
TGTCCCTTTCATAGCTAGTACAGAACCAATCCAAGAAGCTATAGCTGTTGCGGATCCGGACTTTTGGGATTCACTCTTGATCAAAGATTTGACTGAGGATTTGGGTTTGAACGTGGAAGTGCCTGTGGCCCCTACAACCTCCGACAAGGGGAAGCGCAAATTGGGAGAAGTCCCTATTGATCTGTGGGACGATAGTCAAGACCCTCAAATGGTACCCTCTTTAGAGAACGTTCTTAATGTTACAAGAAGTGGACGAGTCTTTCAGCCTGCTAATCTGCAAGCAGGAAGTTCGTCCAACTCTTCTAACCGGAAGAACGAACCTCATATTTTCTCAAGGTCTGTACCATTTGAGGTACCAGTTAATGCCCCGAACGACGACATGATTCAAAAGCAATTGGAGCGGATTCCCGCTGCCATATCACTCTGGGGACTAATCTGCTCCTCCCGGGAGCATCGTCAGAAGTTCTGCCACACTCTCTCTCGTCTTGAGATCCGACCGGATGTCACGCCTGAAGCGATGATTTCCCTTATCCTCCCACCTGCCTCTAAGCATACCGTGGTTTTCACCGATAAGGATCTGCCGCTTGAAGGAGTTGACCACAATCGACCCTTGCATATCACAGTCAAGTGCCGAGGACTTTGGGTTCCAACCGTTCTTATCGATAACGGCTCGGCAATCAATGTTTGCCCTTTGAGGGTGGCTCACCGTCTGGGACTGACTAAGAAGGACTTTGCACCTTCCAGCATGGCTGTTAAGGCATACGACAGCACACGTCGTCTAGTCGAAGGCACACTCGTGCTTACTCTCGACGCGGAGGGATTTAAAATGGATGTCGAGTTCCATGTGGTCGACATTCCGGCCTCGTTCAATCTCTTGCTAGGAAGACCATGGCTTCACAGATCTGACATCATGGCTGTCCCATCTACTCTTCATCAGAAAGTCATGTTGGGACTTCCCACTGGGACTTTGATTATCTGCGGGGATTCAGGCATTCGCCCGCTCGAGAAGGATGGCACACCTGTTTTGGGTATCGCGCACGACAACGAAGACGTCGATCTCGCGGGATTCTCTTTTGATACTTCTGGCTCGGTTATGGCCATCAACGTGGATGGAGACTTCATCATAAGCTCTGTCGCTCTGGACATTATGAGAAGGATGTCCTATCTACCTGGCCTTGGTTTAGGAATTCACCAACAAGGGATTCCGGAATTCCCTGTGTTTCCTTCCTGTGAGGGCCGCTTTGGTTTGGGATACTCTTCCTTTGCCAACGATGCCAAAAGAAGGAAATACACGGGAAAACCTCGATCTCTCTATGGTGATCCCGACAGCTACTTCGTCCGCGAAAAGGGGAATGATGTCTATCGTGGGCAAGCTGAGCCCTTTATCGACTCGGTCACCGGGGAGCTGCTGCCTGGTTTTGAGATCTTCGCGGATGATACTTGGTCTTCCAGTGACGAAGAGCCAGCTAGCGCGGAATTCAAGAGGAAGCTTAGCCAACCCAAGCCGAAGACTGACTGGCTGGGATCTTTCGATCAGGGGAGCTTGGAGCAGCTGTTCCGTGAATTCTCTCAAGTGGGTTTGGCCAAGGAGGCCGAAGAAGCCGAAGTGTTCATGCTCGGGCCCGACGCCCTCGAGGATCCCACCTCTCTTATCGTGGAAGCTAAGGGAAGCCTTAAAAATTGCATTTTCAAGCCGCGCTTTACTTGCATTGATGACATAGCTGAGTCCGACACTGAGTCTGTCAGGTCTTTTGAGTCTAAGTCTAGCTCTGAGTCGGAGTTTGTGCCTCTCGGCCCTCCACGTCATAGCTTTTACTTCGAGTTCGACTCCCTTGTACTTGGCGACCCTGCAGAGTCTTATGAAATGAAGGACTCCTCTTCTGACTACTTGAATGATCTCTATATAAACTGTGTCGACCCTGATGATGAAGGGATAGATTTCGATGGGGACATCCCCAAGGAAATCCGTGCTTTCATTGAAAGGGAAGACGAAAGGCATGCTCAGCCATTAAAAGAAGAGATAATCTTAATAAACTTGAAAGATGAGAGTGATCCTCGGATGGTTCAAGTGGGCTCCACGTTAGATCCGGAGGAGCATCGTAAGTTCAAAGAGCTCCTCACTGAGTTCAGCGACATCTTTGCATGGTCTCATCAAGACATGCCCGGTATCGATCCTGAGATAGTGGAGCATCGAATCCCCCTGTTGCCCGATGCTAAGCCGGTGAAACAGAAGCTCAGACGAATGCGGCCGGACTGGGTACAGAAAATCAAGGAGGAAGTCACTAAGCAGATTGACGCTCGTTTCCTCGCAGTCTCTCAATATCCAACTTGGGTGGCCAACATCGTCCCCGTTCCTAAGAAAAATGGCCAGATCCGTGTCTGTGTTGACTTCCGGGACTTGAACAAAGCAAGCCCCAAAGACGATTTTCCCTTGCCACACATCGATGTACTGGTGGATAATACTGCAGGGCATGCTTTGCTCTCATTCATGGACGGCTTCTCAGGCTACAATCAGATTCTCATGGCACCTGAAGACCGCGAGAAGACAACCTTCATCACTGAGTGGGGGACATACTGCTATTTGGTCATGCCGTTTGGTTTGAAGAATGCTGGTCCGACTTATCAAAGAGCTGCCACGACTATTTTGCATGACATGATGCACAAAGAGGTTGAGGTCTACGTTGATGATATGATTGCCAAGTCAAAAACTCGAGAAGGGCATGTCCATGTGCTAAGAAAACTCTTCGAGAGGTTCCGCAAGTTCCGGATGCGTCTTAATCCTCAGAAGTGTACCTTCGGAGTCACAGCAGGCAAAATGCTGGGTTTCATGATCACTTCCCGCGGGATTGAAGTCGATCCGTCGAAAATCAAGGCAATACGCGACATGAAGCCACCTGAGTCTGAAAAGGGGGTGCGGAGTTTTCTGGGGAAGGTTCAGTTCATCAGCAGATTCATCGCCAAGTTAACCTTAACTTGCGAGCCGATGTTTCGACTACTCAAGAAGAATACTCCGTTCGTATGGTCAGAAAAGTGCCAAGCAGCTTTCATCTCGATCCAGGGCTATCTACAGAACCCGCCTGTTCTTATGCCGCCTATACCGGGAAAACCTCTCATTCTCTACTTATCTGTGAGTTCTACGTCTATGGGATGTTTACTAGCTCAAGAAGGGGACAAGGGAATAGAGAAAGCTATTTACTACCTGAGCAAGAAGATGGTTGGAGCCGAGGAACGCTATACCGCCTTAGAAAAGACGTGCTGGGCCCTTGTCTGGGCTTCTAAGAAGTTAAGACACTACATGCTAGCTTACCCAGTGAAGCTGATTTCTAGAATGGATCCTCTCAAGTATCTGTTTGAGAAACCTGCGCTTACTGGTAAATTAGCACGTTGGTTGCTTCTCTTAGCAGAGTTTGATCTCGAGTATGTTACAAGAAAGTCGGTAAAGGGACGCGCCATTGCAGAATTCTTAGCTGACCACCCCGTGGAGGGGCTTGAGGATTCAGATTTCGCATTCCCGGACGAGGAAGTGCTGACAGTTGTTGAGGATGTTTGGACTCTTTACTTCGATGGGGCAGCCAATCAGAAGGGGTTCGGAATCGGGGTTTTGCTAGTCACTCCTGACGATTCTCATATTCCGCTTGCGTTCAAGCTTAATTTTGATGTCACTAATAACCAAGCTGAATATGAGGCTTGCATCGTGGGTATGGAAGCTGCACTCGCACTTGGTGTGGAGAAGCTTGAAGTCATTGGGGACTCGAACCTTGTTGTGTCTCAGGCCAATGGAGACTGGAAAGTACGCGAAGAGAAACTGAAGCCTTATCATCGAGACCTGGAGGGATTAATCCCTCGTTTCAATAAGGTGACTTTCACTCATGTTCCTCGGTTGAAGAACCATTTCGCTGATGCACTTGCTACCCTAGCCTCCATGGTCGAACTACCGTTAGGCGTCAAGCTCCGTCCTATCTTAATCGAGCAACGGGACCACCCCGCTTATCAATGTATCAACGTCATCGATGATGTGGATGATGGCCTACCCTGGTACCATGACATATGGAACTTCATCGAGAGTGGTTTATACCCATCTGATGCTTCTCAGAAGGACCAAACTGCGTTACGAAGGATCGCTGCTCATTACATCATCTGTGGAGGGAGGTTGTACAGGAGATCTCATTGTGGGATGCACAAACTCTGCGTCAACAGTGCTGAAGCTGTCAGAATTATGGAAGAAATCCACGAAGGGATTTGCGGTCCCCACATGAGCGGCGTCATGCTTGCTAGGAAGATTTTGCGTCAGGGCTACTTCTGGTCTACTATGGAATCTCAGTGCGTGGATTATGTGCGGCGATGTCACAAGTGCCAAATCCATGCTAACCTGATACATGTTCCACCTTCTAACCTATTCGGCATGACTTCGCCTTGGCCTTTCTCTGTATGGGGCATCGATGTCATCGGCATGGTCAGACCTTCTGCTTCAAATGGTCACAGATTCATCCTAGTAGCAATCGATTATTTCACTAAGTGGGTCGAGGCTGAATCATACAAGACCTTAACTGCAGTCCAAGTCGCTCATTTCATCAGGAAGAATATCATCTATCGATATGGTGTTCCGCAGGCGTTCGTCTCAGACAATGGGGTTCATTTCAAGGGTAGAGTTCTGGAGCTCTTTGAAGAGTTCAAGATTCAGATCCATCACTCGACCGTCTATCGCCCTCAAACAAATGGAGCAGTCGAAGCGGCGAACAAGAACATCGAGACCATCATCAAGAAATCTGCAGAGTCCACCAGGGACTGGCACGAGCAGCTGCCTCTAGCTCTTTGGGGGTATCGAACGTCGATCCGGACATCAACAGGGGCAACCCCTTATTCCTTAGTTTACGGAATGGAAGCAGTTCTCCCTATAGAACTCGAGGTACCGTCTCTGAGGGTGGCGGTGGAATCAGAACTTTCGGAATCTGAATGGCTCAGTGGGAGATTCGCTGAACTCATGCTTTTTGATGAAAGAAGGCTCCGGGCTTTGTATCATGTTCAAGGGTATCAACGGAGAATCGCCCGGGCATTTAACAAGAAGGTGAAGTCTAGAGACTTAATTGAAGGTGACATGGTCACGAAGGAGATTCGAGCGCCAGTTTTCGATCCCCGCGGCAAGTTCCGACCTAAACGTTCTGGACCGTACATCATTAAGACCATCCTTTCTGGGGGAGCAGCTCAGCTCATTGATCTTGATGGCAACGAGTTCAACACTTTGGTTAACCTGGATCAACTCAAGCGTTACTATCCCTGAGAGAAGCTCGTTGGACCGAAAACCATAAGGGTGGGCGGTTTCAAGCAAAAATTAGAGCAAGCCTGCTAGACCGAAAACCTGAGAAGGCGGTTTAGGCAAAAATAAATAGGCATCAATCAAGCAGCTCGCTAGACCGAAAACCCGCACGGGCGGTTCTAGGCAAAATTTAGAGCGTAAAAGGGGAGCTAAAACACCCGAGCGAACCTTTGCCTGAACTACGTTTTGGCCTGATTCCTTGAAAAGGGATACGTAGGCAATCTCTCCGTGAGATTCGGTCATAATCAATCAACTTGATCCACGGTCCCCTATTGCCAGAGTCTGGGTCGATGTTCACGGAATGCTGTGGTTCAACACTTGAAACAAGCGAGGAAAGCTCTCCAACTTTCACTTTTATTTAATTATAACTTCTATTACACAGGCTGAGCAGTCTTACACAAACAGTTAAGCATAAAAAACAGAATAAAATGCTCGAGGCCTTAACAGGCTCACAGTTTATTCTAGATCATTCGAGTTTGTCGAAGAGTCAGTCATTGTTTTGCCTGCTTGCAATCTCTCTTTTCAGCCATGCTCGATATCGGGGCATAAGCTCTGTGCTGAAATCTGGGTCAGCTCCTCCGAGTTGTCTCAGGCCCCAATTTTGCTCGTATCCTCTCAGATTCTGGAAGGTAAAGGCAGGGATTTGGAAGTCCTCAATCCCAGCTCGGTGAAGCCCTTGGCTTATTCCCAACTGACGGAGAATACGGCCAGGAATGTAGAATGTGAAAGCAGTCAGCCCCGCTATCACCATCCTCTCAAAACCTGCAGAATTCAAGGCCATATCCGGGATGTTCAGGGCCTCATGCCTCCAAGTAATCTCGTTCGGTAGCATTTCTCTCATGAATGTGTACCATTGATGCACAGTCATCTCCGGGTAAATCATGCCTCGCTGATGCATTCGGCCGGGCAGATGAGGCCAATTTGCTTCTGGCGCAGTGAGTAATCCCAACTTGTCGGACAACCAAAGCTGCAAGAGCGGAAAAACAAGTCAGAAACCACATAACCTTGAGTGGAAAAACAAGTGAGAAACTCCGATATAACCTTAGCCGAGAGACGAGGTAAAAGCAGAATGTGCGAAAAACAGAAAAAGGTGAGCTGAGTGAGAACTTACCTGCAACAGAAGTGGACTACCGCCAAAAACGTTTGTTTGACCCGTGGAAACCAAGTCCAACCCCATGAGTGTTTCAGCCAAGACAAGCGGCACCACATTCTTTCGGGAACCCATCTGAGCAGCCACACTCACCAGTGTAGGGTTCACCTGCCCATTCGGAGATACCAGTAAATAAGCAGCCAGCACGCTGATTGTTAAGGCAAAGCGACGCCTAGCCTGCAAAGCCATATTCTCTACATCCCCTTCTGGCCCGTACCATTCCATTAGGCGCATGATGTTGATTTGTCCTCCGACTAGCAAACTTTCGGCTGCTCCCCTAGTGATATCAAGACTGGTTTGAAGGAGCTTTGATATATTCTTACGGTAAGGCGGCATGACGATCACGCTTGAGGCAACACCTTGGAGGTACGCTTGGAATTCCTCCACAGTCGGGCACAACTCGTTGACCCCGAACCTGAACACATGGACCTCCGGATCCCAGAATTGCAGGGCCGCCATCAAGAGCTCAGGGCGAACCCTTACATCACGGAGAAAGCGAAATGCGGCCAATCCGTGAGATCGGAATGAGAGCCAATCTCCAGCAACAAAAGCAGTAAGCCATGGGCTAATCAACACTGGGAGGTTGTTTGCCATTTTGATTTCTGTGGGAAAGAACCAGGAGAATGCTTCTACTGAATGAAGCGCCAGTCTCTTTATAGCCAGAATACGTGAAACATTTCCCCTTCTCAAAGCAAAAGTCTTTGCTGCACTGTCCTTTCTTCTGAGGCCAAAGCATCTCTGCACTGTCCCATAAAAGCTTCTGAGAAAAGAGTGATGACAAGGCCTGACCGCCCTGGAATTCCGAGATGGTCAAATAAAGGTGGCCTGGTGGGCCTCGACCATCGCGCGATGATGTCACTCCATCGCGCGACTGTTCAAAACCCCTCCATCGCGCGATTGTCTCAGTCCATCGCGCGACGGTTAAACCTGCAATTTGACAGTTTCCAGCAGCCACTGCCCAATTTGGTCATTTTGGACTCCGATGGTTACCTTGCAACTTTTATGGTTCCAGCAAGTCATTATAAGCGTGTGTGACTGTTTCCAAGCGCCGGATTCAAAAAATTGTATTTAACGAAGATTTCGGACCCTCAATGGCTCGTTTCAAGTTCAAAAGGCCGCTCTAAGGAGTCAAAACTCGTTTCAAAGGGTTTCCCCCCATTCTCTCATGCTGTACAGGTCATAATGACATAATGTGACTGTACGGAGGTGTCGGTTTCAGTCCAGGACATAATAGAGTCTTAGTTTATCATCTCGTGTCCCTTTTGTGTCCTTTGAGGTGTCTTTGGCTCTTTGGCGTTTTTGAACATATTTTTCGAGTTCCGTCCATTCTCATAGGTCGTTTTGTACATATGTGACTTTATCTTAGTGTCAGTTTCATCCCAATTGAGATATCTTCAGTTTTGGATGGCAAATGTCCAAAAGTCCATTACGTTGTTCGTATCCTAGCTGTGTCATAAGATATTTTCTCATTTTCTTTCGAGCTAAGTCCTATTTGTACGCGTCTCCATGTCTGTGTACAGTCTTAGTACGTTATCAATGCAAGTACGGTATTAGTGGTAAGCATTTATCTACTTTAATCCTTTGCATAAATAAAATAAGCTGAAAATGCAAATTTTATGGCTAACACAGTGATCTATCCACATCCACATGAAGAAAGCTACTGCATGTTCGGCACTTCGGCCACCCAAGGTTATCATGTCAAAATTCGGGCACATCCGCCCGTCAAGTCAAAAAGGCACACAGGCCTCCAAAATGTCTATCAAAGTATCGACCAAGGCACTCTGGCCTTTCGTCTATCTATGCGGGCACGCAGGCCCAAAAGCAAAAAGAAGGTGCAAAAGTGGGAAAAGGCTCCTCAGCAGCCCTCAGTCATCCCCAAACCAGTCGCCCTCTCCGTCGTCATCCTCGTCGTCTCTCTCCGTAAGGTCCACTCTGTAGCCTGGATCCTCAGCTGAGTCATCAGACCCACTGCTGTCTGATACGCTCTCTCCCTCTTCCTCTTCTTCTCCCTCCTCCTCTGCGTCCTCCTCCTCGGAGACCTCAGGCAGGATCAGCCGCTTCTTGCTGACCGGCTCGTCTTGTGCAGGCCTCTGGCGCATCTTCAGCTGGTACCTCTCCTCGGCTTGCGCCACAGCCTTTCGGGCTGCCTCCTCGCTGCCAACAGGTGGCTGTGGGCCCTGTGCTTGTGGCCTGGTGCTAGGCGTGGGAGCAGGAGTCCTTGCAGCTAGCTTCTTCTGTAAAGGCTCTCTTGCGCTCTTTCTTCTAGGAGCCGCCTGTCCCTGTGCCTGCATTTTGAACATTATATATATTAGTATATATTTGCATGTTTCATGTTCTAAAAGCAGGTATGATTAAGCAAAATCAAGAAGCAATCAAAAGCAAAGGAATGTATCGAATGCAGGAACGTATCGTGTACAAGCATATATCGAAAGCAGGAATCTATCATTTTCTAAGGGGATGTACCTGAGATCTCCGAGCTGCTGGCTGAGGGTAGCGCAAGTCCAACGGTAGGCCACTCGCCGCCCTTCTGATCACGTTTTCCAGCGCAAGCATGCGCCGGACAGCCTCGTTCACCCACTCATTGGGTACCTGCAAGGAGGATTCAAATATGAGTAATTGGATAGCATGTCGAACTTTATCAGAATACAGTAACGAATGCAACAATATCTTACGGGTACAGTAACAGGCGCTGGCTCGACTCTGGCTGGGGTAAGGTGCAACTCAGCTGGATTGCCCTGAGAATCCACCACTGCTATCTGCCATCTCAACTCTGGAGGCCCGCCCCTCACTGGTCCACTCGGACCTCGCCTCGAGCGACTCTCACTGCTACCTGGCCTCCCTGAAACGGCCCTCCTCGCCTCAGCAGCCCCACGGGCCTGGCCCCGAACCTCTCTAAACTCTCGCACTCCCAGTGGCCCCGCCAAGCGCTCCCTCTGATAGACTGCATAGTCTATGTCAGGACGCAAGTGGCGTGTCAAGTCAGCATCAGGCCGTGTGAAGACCTCCAACTCAGCCAAGGTGTACTCTCCTGTGTGTGAGGCCCGTGGTGGAAGCGGTCCGGGCACCTGGAACCTCGCATAGCCAAGTGACTGGCGTGTCACTCGGTCACCCAAGTACCACTGCCAGCCAAAGGCCGACTCTAGCAGCACTCTACTCGCCGTGACAGCCCTGCTACGAGCCAAGTACTCGGGCTCAGGCTCTGTCCCCCTCCAGGGATCCCACTCAACCTGTAAAGGCAAACAATGCAAGTATCGGTCAGCGACAGCATTGAAGCAATAAAAAGGGCATGCACTTTGATTACTACTGCAAAGTATGATATTATACCTGTGAGGGGCGAAGCTCGTCAAGGTATACCCGAAAGCCGTTCAGATCCCCTCTGCCTCTTTTCTCCCCCATATTCTTCTTGCTCCAAATGTGTGCACGTGGGAGCATCCCCAAGTCCAGGCTCTTTGTTACCGGACGGCACATGTTTAACACCTCGTAAGCCCAGAGCTGCATAATTGACAATGGATTAAACTCAACAATGCATGCAAGGATGCTATTAACAGATTATGCTATCAAGCGAATGCAAGCACAAATTACAAAGTATTGAGAATCATACCTCCCAAATCCGCCAGTACCCCGCCGTGCTCACCTCCGTCCTCGACGAATCTCCAAAAAAGCCATAGGCCGCGCCCAGTGCTGCTCCACCCCAGTCAAAACGTGAGGCCGTCCTCAGGTCCCTCAACGCTGGCAGGTAGGACAAGTGAACCTTGCTACGCCTGTTTGGATATAGGGTAGCGCCAAAGAGGTACAACAGGTACGCCCGGGCCATCTGCTCTGCCTCCTGCTCGGTTGTCACCTCCTTCTTGAGATACCGGGTGAATTGCCCGTACCTCGCCATCCCCTCCTCAATCTTGGGCACCTCGCCCAGAAACCACTCCAAGGCTGCCTCGTCCTGCTCAATGCCCGAGTCAAACGGGATGGGCTCTCCTCCAACTCTCAGGCCCGTGATCGCCGCGAAGTCCGTGGGCGTCACCGTCATCTCCCCAACCGGTAGGTGGAAAGTATTTGTGGTATCCCACCACCTCTCTGCAAGTGCAACCAGGACAGCATGATCATTCCTCGCCGGAGTGAGTGTCTCAATGAACTCTCTAAAGCCCGCCTCGTCTACCAATTGCCTCACTCGCTCTGGCAAACCCTGGTACAGCGCTAAGGAACTGCATGCACCCCCGAAGCCGCGGATATCTCTAGGCCGCGCCCTCTCCTGCATTAGATACAAACAACAGAAAGACATGTCAGCATACAAGCCTTTCATTTTCAAGTTCCAAGTAATCAATGCAGCTTGCCTACAGATGGTTGGTTCAAGTTATTATGTCTCATGCACGATGTTCAAACATGGAGTTATAGTATCGCTATTCAAGTTCTATTCAGAGGTTTGCTGTTGTTGTTACTCTACAAACTTTCAAGAACATCTGGGCACATGCAATATATTTGAATTTTATCTAAATAAAGGAATGAGCATCTATCAGAAAGTTACCTCAGACCAGCTACGCGAGATGTGAGTATCAGGGTCTCTCAAGACCAACTCAGGGTCATAATCCGCCTGTCGTGGCCGATATGCTGTAAAACCCAACGGCACGAACAAATGTGGTGCCGGTGCCCTGTATCCCTCTGCTGAAAACGGAGCTCGAGTCAAACTCTCCGCCTCCGACACCGCTGTCACTCTAGGACCCCCCACTCTGACGCCGACTCTCTCCTCGGCCTCAGCGTCCCTCAAAAGCTCCTCCTCTGCAGCCCTCTCTCTCTCGGCCCTCACCGCGGCCTCGGAAGCGGCAATCTCCCGCTCTCTCTCTTCCCGGGCCTCTAAAACGGCAGCCCCTATCTCGGGGTTATCCTCCAAAAGCCGTGCAAGCTGTGCGTCACTCAAGAGGTCGGCGACATCCTGCTTTGTGATCGGCCTATGACCCGATGACGTCGCCGCTGGACGGAAAAGCACGTCCTCTTCTCTATACGCGAATGGAACCTCCGTGGCTCGCTCGCTCTCGGTCGCCACATCCTTGCCTTTCGCCGGATCTCTCGGCGGATGCTCGCTCGACCCAACACCATCACCATCGGCACCACCACTGCCCGTGCCACCAGAACCACCACCAACCACTACCGAGCCGCTCACGGCCGTGCTCGGGTCCATTTGCTCAACCTCTGAAGGCACTGCTCCATCCCCCTCCATCGCGCGACGATCTGACTCCGTTGCGCGATGCTCGCTGTCATCTCCGACTGCCTCTGCATGGCCCTGTCCGCCATCACCGCCGCCCGTCGCCGCTGCACCTGTGTCTGTAGCAGTCCCCACCAACGGCCGATCGCCCAATTGAACTTCCATGGACACTCCCTCGTCCCCCGGACGATCTACATCTCCTCCTCCACTGCCACCATTACCGTGATCTGCCATGGGAGAGTGTGGGTGTGTTGGACTTCCGGATTTCGAAGCAAAGCAAGGGTTTGGAGTTGGGAGTTTGAGAGAGATTAGAGTTTGAGGAGTTTTGAAACTGCTGTGAGCGGTTTCAAGACGTCCCCGTCGATCAAAAGGACGCCAGCAGTCGCGGGCCGGGTCTAGGCCCGTTTCAGATTCAGGCCCTAGCAAAGAACCATCGCGCGATGGTCTGGCTCTCTCGCGCGACGGTCAGCCTGGGCCGTTGACCAAATTTGATCCCTGGTTCGGCCCGTCATCATATTTGAAGCCCACAAAGCTGTTCTTAGAGCTTGCAAGTAATATTGGATCTTTACAAGATGTTCTGGATCAAAAGTGCTTTATATCCCCAGCGACGATCCATCCGTCCATTTTACAATCAGCGACGATCCATCCGTCCATTTTACAATCAGCGACGATCCATCCGTCCATTTTCCAATCAGCGACGATCCATCCGTCCATTTTACAATCAGCGACGATCCATCCGTCCATTTTCCAATCAGCGACGATCCATCCGTCCATTTTACAATCAGCGACGATCCATCCGTCCATTTTCCAATCAGCGACGATCCATCCGTCCATTTTACAATCAGCGACGATCCATCCGTCCATTTTACAATCAGCGACGATCCATCCGTCCATTTTCCAAACAACGACGATCCATCCGTCCGATTTCCAATCAACGACGATCCATCCGTCCGATTTCCAATCAACGACGATCCAACTGTCCAATCTCTTGGTGCACGGTATTTGTACATACTGTCTTGCACTTTTCGATTAATTGGCCTTTGGGTGAGTTAGATGGGTGTCTAGAAATCTTTGACGTTACCCGTACCTACTAATGGTGCTCCGCGTGCCGTCAAAGAGGGACTACTGTAGACACCCCAATCTGATTTCTCAATCATTTTGTCTCTTTTCAATTTATTTCAGTTTCTTGTTCCCCCGATGATGAATCAGGTCGAGAACAGTTTTGATTGAAATGGTTTGAGTTTGGCGTATGTGGAACCCTTCCCTTAAACCCAGAACCATTGAACCCAGCTTTTACTACGGGTCTGACCTTCGCGCGATGTACTGAGACACTCGCGCGATGCTCTACTTGCCAGGTGGTGGTCAAAGTCAAACTTTGACTGATTGACCATCGCGGGGAAGATATAACCCTCGCGCGACGGTTCCACTCCATCGCGCGATGGTCGACACCTGTCGTATCCAGCTGGATTTCGTGATGATGAGGCGCCTGCAGGGCCATGTGACCCCGTTCCATCAGCTGAACGGCGTTTGCTCGGCCATCCTTGCACCACCTAAACCCCCACTCTCCCATCAACTTAGCACCCCACTTCTCTACCAAGTGAGTGCTGCCAGCATTGTTGGCTGGCTGCCTAGCCATGTTTGCCACCAATGAGCTCCCTCTCCTCCTATAAATAACCCCCCATTGATCTCTTTCAAAGGGTTACCAAGAAAAAAATCCCAAAAAGAGAAGAACAAGACATACAACCTTGATCTTCTCTCAATCCAAGCTATCACTTCCTTCTCTTTTGTCAAAAGCATACCACTTCACTCACTCAAGCCATATTCAACTCATTCAAGCAAAGGTATAATTTTCTACCTTTACTGTCTTGATCTCTGAGGGGGGCTGACAGGGTCAGAACTGGTAATCAATATCAGCTTCTGACCCCAAAGCCAGCAAATTTACAAGATGCTGTGAACATGAGAACCCACGCGCGATGAACCCACATAATCGCGCGACGCTTCTGGCTCGTGTGATATGGTTCTCGAGGGGATGGGTCTCTTGTTCTAATCCAGCTTATATGATTTCATATTTTCATGTTTAATCATATTTGACATATCTCACTGTCTTGCATGTTAAAATCAGTAGATTAGTGTATTTTACTTTCCTTGTCCTTGTTGGAATGCCCCTGGGTAGCTTCTGAATGTGTATCAGAGCCCAGGCATGCAAAGCAATTCCTGGATGTCCAGTCAGAACAGTCGCGCGATGATCTGACTCCATCGCGCGATGGTTGGATCATTTCCAGTGATCGCCCTTGTATGGGCAGCTAGGCCTTTGGCCTCTGTTTTGATCACCCTCACTGTTTAAGGGTTGTACGATATTCCTATTCAGTCAGATTGTAATAAGTAGTTATTTTCAGTGCATATGAACTGCTTGGTTTGACCTGGGTGTGCACTGGTCCTTCCAGAGCCCAGAAGGAGATAAAATTGAACCTGTAAAAGGATGTTGACACTCGCGCGAGGGTATGGGTGTGTCGCGCGATGGTGTGACTTGCACGTTCCCATTCTCTGCATGCAAGTTGGTCACTGTTCGTGATAAATTCATACCCTGCACTGTTTTGGCATCCAGAAAGCAGTTTTCAGTCTTATCTCATTTATTTCATCCATACATGCTATCTACCACATCTTGCAAACGTGTTACAGTTTTAATCCCCGATTAACTGTTCCCCGCCCTAATTGGCTAAAAAATGATTAATTAAACAGAATCGCAAACAAACATCTTTTGCAAATGCCTAAGTAGAGACCGATCTCCGGATTGGGCGAGAGGGGTGCCATAAAACCCTTCCCCTCTCGTAACCTGGCTCCCGAACCCAGATATGGTTATGACGGACTGGTTCCTTAACTTTTTCAAATCAAAACAGCGCGGCAAGTGCTTCGAAATACGGTTCCTTGGGTATCGGACCTTCAAACCCAAGTGGTGACTCTGTATTTTTCGCGAGCGCTTGACGTCCAGCTACAAAAAAGCGCTCCCGCGAACCGGCAGCATCTCTCCTTTCTCAAAAAGGGTGGGGAACGAAATCCTTTCCCTCGGAGGAGAGAGAAAGAGTCGGGGCAATTCGCATTGCCCACACAGAGATGGAAGGTGGTGGTGGTGGTGGAGGTCATATTATTGATTATCCTCTTTCGAATGACTCCCATTCTATCTTTTTCAATTCTTTTTATACTGCTGGCTACCATTCTATCTTTTTTGTTCGCAGCTATTAAGTGCTACATCAACTATGGTGGGTTTGCATTTTGGTGGGTAGACTCCCACTTTGTACTGAATTCAATAGTCTTTAGTCATATTTATAACTCTTTTGATTAACTTAGTGAATGTTTGTGATTTGAATAGCAGCTTTGAAACGGTTTTGATTCCTTAAGTAATTTTTTGATTGATAGTATGTAATTTCATTGTTGATAGTGCAAGAAACTTTTATTAGATTAATGTTTTTTAATAAGTGCTTTCAGGCACGGGCTCAATTGTTGTGAACTATTGCGTTGTGCCTTCAGGCAAGGGCAACTATGGATTGAAAAATTGTTTGCTCAAATTAAACTAATCAAGGAATATGCTTGAGTTATTGTTTTTTGCATAATTGGATTCGTTGGGCAGGGGTTAATATATTGTGCATGAGTTTAGAATTTATTTGTGTGCGCTGATTGTTTGAACCGTGCCTTCAGGCACAGGCATGCACTAGTTTATCTAATATTAGGATCTATCATACCAAATATAATGGCCACATAACATTGCAAGCAAAAACTCAGTGAAATATTTTAGCAACTCTGAAGTGGATCCTCTCAAGTTTTGAATTGGAGCGAACAGTCGAAATGTTGACCGTCCAATGCTGTAATCAATGGTTTGGATATGCTCAGAGACTCTTCACGTGAAGAATTGAATTATTCTCGCAAAAAGTTTGTGAGCAGATCTGAGCCATTGATTTTTCAATGTGCGGTCTAGATTAGAATTGTTTCCTCTGGTCCAAAACTTAGACTAGAGAGGATCCGAACCCTACTAACTCTATTCAAGTTCATCTACAAATATATGACCATCACGTGAAGAATTGAATTATTCTCGCAAAAAGTTTGTGAGCAGATTTGAGCCGTTAATTTTTTTAATGTACAGTCTAGATTGGGATTGTTTCCTCTAGTCCAAAACTTAGACCGGAGAAGATCCAAACTCTAGTAACTCTATTCAAGTTCATATGCAAATATATGAATTTGTGTCATGACATTTAAATCAATCAATGGGAGAGGAATTTTCATGATACTTGTATAGTTCTATTAAAAAAAAACTCATACACTATCCCTACTTGTTGCCATCCCTACTCCTTTCGTCCTCTATTGTTGCTCCACGATTCCTTTTTTGGATCTCAAATATTAGTCTTTTTAAAAAAGAAAAGTATTTAACTTTTCACAACTTAATTCTTATAACTAAATAAAATTAACGAATGAAAGGTAATGTTAAAAATTTAAATACTTTCTTTAAAAAAAGAGAGAGGGGGGAGAGAGAGGGTAATTTGCACTTACACCTCCTGTTCTATCACCGATTTGAAGATACACCTTTTATACTTCAAATTTAAGCACTTACCCTTCCTGTACTTAGGAGTGAGCATGGTCCGAATTGATTCGGTTTTATACTAAATCAAGAACCAAACCAATACATACGGATTATGAAATTGGAGAACCAAACCAACCAACAAAAAACTGCACCGTTCAATTGGTCAATTTTCGTTTGGCAGATATCCCTTCTCTCTCTAAACTCCCCTTCTCTCTCTAAACTCCTGAGTTTCCAGTTCCTCAATCGTCTGTTTTCACGGCCTGGGGGGGGGGGAGAGGCGCCGCCTTCTCCCTCCTCCCCCCGGGCGTTCCCCCCCTCTCTCTTCAGCGCGTCTCGTCCTTCCTTTCCCGTTCCGCCCTCCGCCTGGATCGTCTTCTCCGGCCACCGTTTGCCCGCCGCTAACCACATCTAGGGGTTATTGGTTGTCCTAACGGCTAGGCGCAGTGGTGATTGGTGGAGGCGATTCTCAGGGTCTCCGCGTCCGCTGCGCTGCTGGGTGCAGTCGGTTTTGTGCGTAATGGCTTGGCGGCGACCTCATCTTTGTTTGGTGTTTGCAGATCTGCGGGTGGCGGCGTCGGGTGGTTGTGCTGGTCTGCTTCCGCTCGTTGGTGGTGGACCTCGACCCAGTGGCGTACGACGGCGTATGGAAGCTCGGCTACCGGTTTTCCAGCCGTTTGTGAGGGTCGTATCGTCAGTTTCTTGGCGGCCTCTTATGGGATCCGGTGGCTCGTGGGTGTCGCGGCGTTGTAGGCGGTTGGGTCGTGGTCTAGGTGTGTGTTGTGGCGGCAGCGGCAGCAGCGGCGGGTGTGGCGGCGTTCTGGGGCTGTCTGAGTTTTGGGATGTTAGGGTTTTGTTTGGTCCTTTTGGGCCAGACTTTGTTGCTGGGCTGTAATGTATATCTGGGCTTTTGGCCCTTTGGGTGTCTTGCTTTTTTGTTGAATCTGGACATTTTGAGGTCCATAAGGTGCTTTGGGCTTTGTCCCAATAGGTGTTTCTTCCAACTTTTTGTTGGATTCCCATTCCCCTCCCCTAACTTGATGTACCTTTATCAAGTTTCTTAATAAAATTTTGTTGCTTATCAAAAAAAATTAACCAACAAAAAGCATAGAATCAAACCAATCCAAACCATTAAAATGCGGATTGGTTTCGATTTTAAATCACGGTTTGAACTAAACTATTATCTTGAAAAAATATTAGGGTAATTAGTCTTGGTAGTGAAGGAATAATAGGAATAGATATTGGAATTGATTTTCATGTATAGAAACTTAGGAATTGGGGCGTGAAAGTTGACTGATCTGGTGATCCTATATGCTTTTCGTTTATAATAAATTAATAATCATAGAAAATTAGGACAGGGTTGTGAATCATTTTATATAGAAGTTTAGTCTAAATTATCTTGGCAGGGAAGAAAAAAATTAAATATTGCGGTGAATTTAATAGGATCAATAAATCAGGAAAATAGTTTACTAAGGCTCCCATGTTTATTTGGTAAATCATGATTAAATTATATATATATGTAGAGAGAGAGAGAGAGAGAGAGAGAGAGAGAGTCCACTTCCCGTAAGAACCTCCTTAATTTAATAAAATGTGTACCTCCCTTTTCTAATCAAATTTCGATGATCCGAGCCGCTCAATGTATTCAGAACGTGATCTTAAGGGTACACGCGAAAAATCAGCAAAAAAAAGACCAAGAAGGGCTTCATCCGAACAGTTTTTCTATAGTTTTTATCGAATGGTTCAAACAAAAACTGCTCGGATGAAATCCTTCCCGGTTATTTTTTTTTTGTTGATTTCTTGCTGGTACCCTTAAAATCACGTTTTGTACACATTGAGCGGCTTATATTATCAAAATTTGATCGAAAAATGGGAGAAATTGAGAGGTCTTTAAACTAAAATAAGGATCTTCTCATTTAAAAATGACTGTATAGCCATAACCGTGAACTTGAATCCACAAACCCAATGATATAGCGCAGATTCTAATTTTTAAACCATGACCAAACCATACTACTAAAAAAACCAAACAAAACCTTTTGATTTTGATTGGTTTGAACTGAATTCGCGGTTTGACAAATTTTTTACTTACCCATAACTGGACTTTGAAGTGAAAGAAGGGAAATCGGCACTTACACCCCCTGTATGTTTACGTACAAGGGGTAAGTGCTTAAATTTAAAATACAAATGGTGTATCTTCAAATCGATAATAATACAGAGTCGTAAGTGCAAATTCTCTTATGGGACCAATAATACGAATGAAGAAAGCATAAAACAAATGGAAGAGCACAATTGCCTCCTTCCTCAAACTCAGTGCAAGATACTTGCAGAGCCCAAAAATCAAAAAACTAAAACCCCCTTAGGAAATGCACAACGGATCATGGCCACTTTGATTATTTCTATTCTATATTCCTACAAACAGAAAACAGTGAATAAAGTAACAGAGCTTCAAGTAGTAATTTCTGAGAGCCACAAACTTGGCTAAGAGAAAATGGAGACAAAAGGTAGTGGAGGCCTCCTTTTGCACATGGGCCGTTTGTTTTGTTGTTTGTTTCTGAGTGGCCCTTTCTGGGAGCTGCGTGGCGCGGAGTGCGACGTAATGGATACACAAATACGCACGTAAGAGCCATATAAGGATTAAAAGGAGGTAGCAAAAGGGCAATAGTAGCAGCATGGTAGAAATCAACTTGTGCTATCACTCTACATCAAGGTTCATATCATTATCTTGGCAGTGAAGGAAAATTAAATATTACAGTGAATTTAATGTGATCAATAATTAATAAATTAGTTGACTAAAAGCTCCCATATTTATTGGGTAAATCATAATTAATTTATATATATGTATGTATGTATGTATTATTATACGGTTCGGATCGGTTTGAAACCATAACCGTAAACGTGAATCCACAAACCAAACCATATAACACGGTTTCTAATTTTTTTAAACCATGACCAAACCATACTACTAAAAACCCAAACCAAACCCTTCGGTTTGGATTGGTTTGGACTGGATTCACGGTTTGACGGATTTTTTGCTCACCCCTAACGGTAGGAGTGTTTGGAAGATTTGTGCAAAATGTATTTTGAAATTGTAGTAATATTTGGTAGATGATTATTGAAAATGAATTATGGATTGGATTTTTAACATGATTGTCGAAAACCTCCGGGTGGCCAGAAATGGAAACGTGTTTGCTGTGAGTGTTGAATTGGGTAAATGTTAAATAAAGGAGTGGGTAGTCTAGTAATTATACACTGTTAGGAAAAAAGCTATTAATCCCAGAATGGGAAAAACACCTCTTGGCCTCTTTTTACGTTTTTCTCTCTAAACACAAAAACTGCAAACTCATTCTACCATAATGTGTTTTGAAAAGAGAGAGCCAAACACCCAAAATGAAAAAAGGAGATAATAAAAAGTTGAAAAAGAGGGAACCAAACACCCAAGTGTCGTTGGTTGGTGGGATGGCTCTACACAAATTTGATTACGTTTTGATTCTTGTGGTCAGACAGCGAGAAAGTAATTTCCTGTGAATTCTCTAATTTAAGCGTGGATAGTTTGCTTTTGATCGGACCTAAAGGGGATTAGTATAGAGTGCGCATAAATTGGTCTGAACACCATTGACCATCGAAACAAAAATAAATTAATGCAACACAAATTAATGTTCACCCAAAAAAAGGGGAACAAATTAACGAATACTTTAAAAGCAACACTAATAAGAACACAACTTTAAAACACAATTGGCTCCACAGCTATTCAATGCACATGAGCACACATACATCGGACAATGGTTAGTGTCCAGGAGTTATGTTAGTATTCGTTTTGGGATTTTGAATTTGGATTTATAGGTAATGAGTATATAGAGAAATAGAGTGATGATTGAAAATAGAGGTAATGATTATAGAGAGATAGAGAGAGAAATGAGAGTAATGATTGTAGGAAAATAGGGTAATAATTAGAATCCAAATCCAAAATACCTCAACCGAACAAGGCCATTTGGTATATCTTAACTTTTTTCTTTCTTCCAAGTTTCGTCATTTTTTCAAAAAATTATTTTGGATTAAAATTATATCTTTTTCAAAAGCTTAAAAAAAACACTCATTAAAGACAAGATAAGAAACAAACTCGATATTATTTTTTTTCCTTTTACTCCCTCCATACCGATTTATTTGTCTACTTTTTGACTCTATTTTGTCCCAATTTATTTGTCCATTTGATTTTTAAATGGATAAAATGTTCTTTTGGCCCTTACATTTTTGAAATAAAGTAACTTTTCAAAAAAGTTGAATTGCAAATATTGAAAAGTAAACTACTTCTATGTGTCATATGCTTCCTAAATTGGATTTCCAATATAAAAGAAAAGACAAACAAATTAAATTGTGATGGGGAGTACAAGAGTGGTTTCATTTTAGTATTTTTTTTCAATTAGCTGATGGTCTAATTTGTCTCGATTTCAAATCGGGTAATCGATTACTTTTTGATAAAAAGTTAATGAAAATCACTTGAAATATTTTACTAAAGTAGTACATTATTGGTGTGAGCTGATGGGCGGAAATGATTGGGGCAATGGGCGCGCCCTTAGACGCGGAAGATGAGACAGCGACCTCCCCACCGGCGCATTTTATGCCCATAAAAGGTGAAACGATGCTACTAATCTCTCTCTCTCTCTCTCAACCTTTTTTCTTGGATGTTTGAATAAAATTACTGAAAATTTCTTCCAACCAACTTTCTTTACCATTTCCTTATTTTGGGACAAGGGTACCCGTAGTGCGCTAATGCACTACGATGGTGTAGGACACTTCAAGATGCTTAATTGAAATTTCGTCATCGTAAACTGAGTTGTTCACTTTATCGAGATTGTTGAACACTTTATATGTACCAAAAATCAAATTAACCGAACATTGATATCTATTATACATGATCAACACACATTTGTTTCACAATAAATTTTTAAAATTATAATGACATCCGATCAATTTAACTACTATTTTTTCCTAAATGATGATCTTCTCAACATACTTGACAAACTGAGCAGTTTAGATCACAAAGACGAATTACGTATCCTTCGTTGCCCGTAACAGGCTACTGGACTTTAGCTTTGATTTGTACTTATGTGCAGTGGGATTCTCTGCAGATGATGATGGTAATGAGGTTCTTAAGACAATGATCCCTGGTTAACCTATCCGCACAACAAACAAATGATAGGCCTTGTTCGTTTAACACATTTGGGTATTTTAGTTTTAGTAGTGGGTGGAGAGAGAAATAGGATAATGATTGGAGAGAAGGGTAATGAGTGGAGAGAGATAGAGAGAGAAATGAAATTAATAATTAGAGAAATAGGGTAATGATTGAAGAAAGATATAAGGTAATGATTGAAAAATAAAGTTAAAACAAAATAAGTATGCTAAACGAACAAGGCCATAGTTTTTCTTTCTTTTTTTTGCCATTTGGCATATATACATTAGCGGGGGTACTTATGTGCAGTGGGATTCTCTGCAGATGATGATGGTAATGAGGTTCTTAAGACAATGATCCCTGGTTAACCCATCCGCACAACAAACAAATGATAGTTTCTTTTCTTTATTTTTTTTGCCATTTGGCATACATTAACGGGGGTTAACAGAGTGTTTGTATGTTAGTCAACGGGAAGTTCAGGAGCTATTCATAGCCCTGAACCCCAAATCTACTCCCCGTGAAACTCGAACTCAGGTCACCACTGAGAAAAGAAATGAAACAACCAACTTGACAAACTTGATTTCTCAAACAAATGTTAGTTTACAAAGATAAAAATGAGATATAAATTAGAGATTATTAAATATTCATCCTAAAATTGGCACCTACTTATGTTTTAGTACATGACATCCTCTGATGTTATCTTTTTAGTCCTGTAAATGCGTGAAGCCCTAGTATATACATAGAGTCCGTTTCAAATGAGGATGTCCTCATTTGAGTTAAAATGTGGACATTCCCATTTCTTCCATTTTTTGATCAAATTTCAATGATTCGAACCGCTCAATGTGATCAAAACGTATTTTAAAGGTATCTATGAGAAATCAACAAAAAAATGACTAAAAAAGGCTTCATCCGAACAATTTTTTATTGAACAGTTCAACAAAAAACTGTTCAAATCAAGCCCTTCCCGGTCATTTTTTTTGCCAATTTCTCTCGTGTACCCTTAAAATCACGTTCTGAACACATTAAGCGGCTCGTATCATCAAAATTCGATCGTAAAAGGGGGGTCCGTATTTTAAGAGGTCCTCATTTGAAACTTACACACACACACCGCCCTTCTCCTAAGGATGCCCTTAAAGTGGGAAAAATGCAGATGTCGATCTTAGCCGTTGGATTGTGTTTTGAATGGTCCCGATTCGCGGATAATTTATTCGCTTGAATAGATATCTATTTGCGCGAATAGATCGTCCATGCATCCGGACCATTCAAAACGTAATCCGACGCCTGAGATTGATGTCCGCAAATAACTAAAATAAGGGCGTCCGTATGAGAAGCTGACTGTGTGTGTGTGTGTGTGTGTGTGTGTTTGTGTATATATATATATATATATATATATATATATATAGACACACCAAGGATCCTATGAGGGATCCCTCATTTTGTTAAAATGCGGGACTTTCATTTTCCGATCAAATTTTGAAAATTCGAACCGCTCAATGTGTGCAGAACGTGATTTTAAGGGTCCTTGAGAGAAATCAACAAAAAAATGACCGGAAAGGACTTCATCCGAGCAGTTTTTTTTGAACCGTTCAATGAAAACTGCTCGGATGAAGTCCTTCCAGGTCATTTTTTTTTGCTGATTTCTTGCGGGAACCCTTAAAATCACGTTCTGATCACTTTGAGCGGCTCAAATTTTCGAAATTCAATCGAGAAGGAGAGTCCCGCATTTTAATAAAATGAGGGATCTTTCACCGGAACCTGACTCTGTGTGTGTGTGTGTATATATATATATATGTATATATGTATATATAAAGTTATTTTCAAATGAGAAGGTTCTTATTTTCTCCCATTTTCTGTTTGAATTTCAATGATTCGAGCCACTCAATGTGTTCAGAACGTGATTTAAAAGGTACCCGCAAGAAATTAGAAGAAAAAAAAAAGACCGGGAAGGGCTTCATTCGAGCAGTTTTTGCTTGAACCGTTCGATTAAAAATAAACAAAAATTGCTCGAATGAAGCTCTTTCCGGTAATTTTTTTTTGCTGATTTCTAACAAATACTCTTAAAATCACGTTCTGAACATATTGAGCAATTCGGATCATCGAAATTTAATCGAGAAAGGAAGGTCCGCATTTTATTAAGTTAAGGTGGTCCTTACGGGATATATATATACAGAAATTATCCAATGAGGGATCCCGCACGGCTTTACCGTGCGGGACTCCCCTTTTCCAAGCCAATTTCGACGATCCGAGCCGCTCAAAGTGTGCAGAACGTAATTTTAAGGGTACCCTCGAGTAATCAGCAAAAAAATTAATCGGGAAGGGCTTGATCCAAGCAGTTTTTTACTGAACCGTTCAATAAAAAACTATTCAGATCAAGCCCTTCCCGATCAATTTTTTTGCTAATTTCTCTCAAGTACCCTTAAAATCACATTCTGATCATTTTGAGCGGCTCAGATCGTCAAGATTGGCTCGAAAAAGAGGAATCTCGCACGGTAAGATCGTGAGGGATCCCTCATTGGATCTAGACACCCTTAGAGTGGGAAAATGCGAACGTCGAGTATCAGCCGTTGGATAGTGTTTTCAATGGTTTGAATAAATTCAAATGTCCAAATCATTTATTTGCAGAATATATATATATATATATATATATATATATATAGTCTTTTTCTCCCAGATTTTGGTTAAAATCTGGACTTCTCCCACAGCTGTTGAATTGTGTTTTCATAAATCATTTATGATCGGTCATAAACCATCAGCATATCCGGACCATTGAAAACACAATCCAACGGTTGTGGGAGAAGTCTGGATTTTAACCAAAATCCGGGATATCGGACCTGAACGGTCATGTGTGTGTGTGTGTGTATGTATATATATGTATGTGTGTGTATATATATATATATATATACACACACACACACACACCAAGCTTCTACTAAGGGCGCTCTTAACTTGTTAAGTTAAGAACTTTTCCTTTTTCAATCAAATTTTTTGATCCGAACCGTTCAATTTGTGCAAAACGTGATTTTAAGGGTATAATTAAAAAATCGACAAAAAATATGACTGGAAAGAACCTAATCAGAACAGTTTTACATAAAAATGAATTTAAAATATAATCGGAAAGAGCTTGATTCGAACAGTTTTTCATAAAAATGCATTTATAGCATTTTTACAAAAAAAAAAACCGCTCGGATCAATCCCTTTCCAGTCATATTTTTTGCCAATTTCACGTGGGTACCCTTAAAATTCTGTTTTAAATATATTGAACGATTCGGATCATCAAAATTTGATCGAAAACTATGTCAAACTCATAAGATTTTTAACTTAGCAAGTTAAGGGATACTTTAATAGAAGCTCACACACACACACACATATATATATATATATAGAGAGAGAGAGAGAGAGAGAGAGAGAGAGAGAGAGAGAGAGAGAGTTCGCTTTAGGTAAGGGCGTCCGCATATATACAATCTGCGAACATCGAGCGCCAGCCGTAATATTGTGTTTTCAATGGTACAAATCCTTGGACGCTTTGTCCCTAGTATTGATCATTGAAAATAAATAAATTAGTAGTTATTGAGTACGGAAGCAGCTTTTAAACTACCATTAGTTCATTGAGAGAGATAAGCTTGGACGGGTAAAGAGTGAAAATTTATTATGTGCTCCTGTTTCGTGTTCGGGGTCAAAGACATCCCACATTTTAATGTAAAAACCTGGACCAACAAAAGAATTTTGACGTACTAGTTCTGTAAGTTATTTGCATTCACATGGAGCCAGCTGACCCCATAGGCCATAAGCCAAACCACTGGCATCGTCTCTACCGGTGGGAGCTTATTTTCTCTTGTTAGCGAGCAAGTGATTTTTTTCTGCTCCAAATACAGAGTGTGTTTTATTGCCTTTTAGTGGATTGGGATCAAGTTATTCTCAGTTCCAGCCAGGTATATTCTTCCTTTCATTACCAAATTTCCATAGTGAATTGGGATCAAGCTATGGTTCACGATTTTAAAAAGAGTCCTTCGTACCATATATTGGCGATCAAGTTATGGTTCGCAATTTTAAAAAGAGTCCGTTCTGGATACAAAGTCGCAGGTAAAGCGAATTGCATGTTGTCACAATTAAATGCCCTCTCTTATTGTTCCCCGTTTAACTTTGCAAAATAATGAGTCTAATGACTAATGAGATACAAAATCTTCATTCCCTAGCCAAGACGAGTCAATAATTCAAATAAAATTGATGCAAAACTAACAAATGTGTACAAAAATTGAATAGAGATTAAAAAAAGGGGAAATTACAGTAAGCCCCCTTCAACTATACCTCGGTAACGAGTTGCCCCTTCATTGTTTAACTCGGACACTTAACCCCCTTCATCTTTTATCTTGCACAAAACGGAAGATGCCGTTAACGGAATTGCTGAAATTACCAATTTACCCTCTTTGGGCTATTTTGGTTTCGCTTATAACTTTTCGTAGGAAACTCTGTTTCAGCCCGTTCTTTTTTCAGAACTCTTGTTTTTTCCTCTATTTTATGGGTCTATAATAATTTTAGTATGGTTACTTTACGCTTTCTAGGGTCAGAGTTGCGTCCTATATATTCGGTGATGAGCAGATTGGATACTGCTAGCTATTGTCTGTTCAGTATAGCTAGCTGCTGGTTCCTCTGCAAATGGTGTAGTGGTTGAAATATAGGTCAACCGGCCACCGGGCCTTCATCCGGGGGCTGCCAAAAAGCAAAAAAAAAAAAACAAAGCACTCTGTTTTTTCTCTCTCTCTAAGTTCTATTATGGGTCCAAGCCATTTCATACTTATTTTTATAAATCTTTATATGGAGATTTCATTCGCACATCTATATTTGTTATTTGCCACACTCAATTTCAAATTTACATGCATGATTTGAAAAATCTATTTCAAAAGGAATTGTTTGATCAGCTTTATGTTTTCATGAGGAATGCACTACCATTTTCCGTACTCTGTTTCTGGGTTGGAATGCACTACATTAATCAATGTTGCTCTGATGCCACAATTGCACAGCACATTTGGATCCCCATTAGAAGACCCAGTTCTACCTTCCATCACAGAGAGAGAGAGAGAGTATCGTTGGGAGGGGGCACAGAGAGAGAGAGAGAGAGAGAGAGAGAGAGAGAGTTTACCGTTGTATGTATTTATAAGGACATGACCTGTCATTAATAAGGTCATGTACTGCTCACATGACCTTCCGTTTAAATTCATAACATCTCATTAACGGCTAGTGCTTAAGTGTCACGCCATAAAAGATGAAGGGGGTTAAGTGTCCGAGTTAAACGATGAAAGGGGCAACTCGTTATCGAGGTATAGTTGGAGGGGGCTTACTGTAATTTCCCCTTAAAAAATCCAAATAATTTGTTTTTTGATAGGCAAAAAAATTATATTAGAAACTCGATAACGGGTACATCGAGAAGGATAGGGTAAGCATCATTGAAAGGAAAAAAATCAATCCAATCATATGCTAGCCAACAATCCAAAAAGAGAAGAAGAAAAGACCAACCAAGGGTTGGGAAAAAAAGAGAATTACAAAAGGACTCAGATTTTATGTTTTCTAATACCATCCAAATGGCTTTTGAAGTCTTCAATAGAATAGATTGAAAGATTGCATCTCCCTTTAACCCAAAAAGTCACTCTTAGTTTGATAAGGTCAACCACTTCCTCTACAGTAGGAATTGAATTGTTGAAGACAATGTCGTTTCTTGCTTTCCAAATAGACCATAGACCGGCATAAAGTGTGGTGTTCCAACAAATTTCCTCGAAGTTATGAAAAGCATTGGGGAACCAAAAATCGATCAGACCAGTGATAGATGAAGGACGAATCCAAGAAATATTTCACCAAGTAAAGATATTGCACCAGACATTCCAAGTGAAGTTGCAAAGGAGAAGCAAATGAGAATGTGTTTCTGAAGAAGCAGAGCATATAAGGCAGTTGCCAAGATTTAGAGGAATGATATTTCTCCTAACTAGTACGGATCTGGTAGCAATTTTTTCTTGAGCAACTAGCCAAACAAAAGCATCAATTCTTGCTGGACCGAGATTTTTCCAGATGGAGCTGAGGCTGATGTTATATTGAAAGGTTCTTATCTCCCAATTGGAATAAGCTGATTTTACAGAGGAACATCTATTGGAACTCAATGTTCATCAAGGATGATCATCCCTTGAAGGAACTAAGTTGAAATTTCTGAACTTATCTTGAATAGAGGTCAGAACACCGTCCTCCCAAGGGCGTAGTCTTCTTCGAAAAAGAATCTTCCAATCTTCAGATGGTGATGTTGGGGAGATTTCATTTACCATAGCCTCATGTTGCACTGAATTAAGAAATAGTCTAGGATAAAGAGTTTTTAACTTCTATCCACCAACGAAATGTCATTCCAAAACTTATTAGCATTGCCTGATTGGACAAAAATTTTGAAACCGTCTTGTATTATTTTGTCAATGGGAGAACTATTAGAGCACACAGAGCATATATCAATCCATATCATAG
Source organism: Rhododendron mucronatum var. ripense (assembly GCA_019656295.1). Taxonomy (NCBI): domain Eukaryota; kingdom Viridiplantae; phylum Streptophyta; class Magnoliopsida; order Ericales; family Ericaceae; genus Rhododendron; species Rhododendron mucronatum. The sequence continues at coordinate 1,035,515 of BPLT01000159.1, read as the reverse complement.
AAGCTCTGGAAGAGGTGGGAGGAAGAGCAGGCCACCATTGAATACATCCTATATTGTACTTTTTGGATAACTGCTCAACCCAAAGAACAGGCCACCATTGAAAATCCAAATAACTTAGGAGGCATTTTTTTTTCCAGTTTTTTATTTTTGTTTTTACTTTTTTGAAAATTAATGAAGAAAACTTGTTTGGTAACAAATTTCTACTTTTTTATTTTTCATAAACTTTTTTAAAGTTTTTGTAAACTATGGAAACTACCAAAAGGTGGTTTCCCTAGTTTTTTATTTTTTTAAGAAATACAAATATTACCAAAAATGTATCTTGGGTTTTTGTTTTTATGAAAACATAAATTTGTTTCTATTTCTAATTTCTTAAAAACAAAAAAAATGAAAAGGTTACCAAACGCACCCTTAATAAATCATAATTTTCTGATTGCATAGTCATTGTTTGCCTAACAAAAGGAAAATAGTCTCCATAAGTTGTAGTAGTGAGTAATAAGTATATAGCTAAAAGTAGCAACATTTATGTTACAGTAAAAAAAAAAGTGTAGTAACATTCACGAGTAGGGAGACATTAATGCATTATAACACTTAATCAAATCAAATGGTTTAATCATTTGGTTAAAACACTTAATCAAATCAATATCCGCCATCACGATTAACTACCACATTTGATAATTATGTCACATTGATCAATTCATATGGTTCGACCGATTGACTGGTTAACTTTTAATCAAATCTATTAGTTTGCTTTGGTCAATTATATCGATTCTAACCGATCACAGTCAACCACCATCACTATTCATAACACTAGCATTTGTGCCTGTCTGATGCACTGGATAAAAAAAAATTCATTGGTTTATTTTCAGTTTTGTGTATCGAACGGATAAAAACGCTAGCTGATAAAAAAATATAGTTTAATATTTTATCCGGTCTCGTGTTTGATGCACGCTAGCATTGGTCTTATTCTATACACAAAAATACGTGTGATGAAAAATGACTTTGGAGTACCAAAATTAGGAATGGAAGTTTGAAAGCTTGTGGGACTCAAAACACATTTGTATAGTATATTGATAGATAGATTTGCAAATCATGTAATAGTAATAAATTGAAATGTCATGAATTAATCGATTGATTAAAACTCTTATTCAAATCAAACTGTCACTACAATCAATTGTATCGACCAACGTAATCGTCGCTCTGAAAGTAATCGATTAAGGGGAAATTGCACATCAGTGGACAAAGGGGTAAAAAATGCCCAAGTGATGGAGAGATTTTTTCAAAATTGCATAAATATGGAAATGAGGAAAAAAAAATCCCCATACATGAAACGGAGGGAAAAATATTCCCCATACATGGAATCGGTTCTGGGTTTCCGAAGTTGCTCCGTCTGTGAATTTATGTTACCCCTTCTATGAATCTAAGTTGCTCCTTCTATGAACCTAAGTTGCCCATTCTATGAATTTCTTGGGTATTCAATTTTTTGAGCAATTTTTTAATTTCCTTACCATTTCTATTATTTTTTGAGAAATTTGGGATCTGGGTTACTTATAGATTTGCATGAACCGGACAAACTGAAATTCTCCATGCATGAAATGGCGGGGAAAAAAATTTCAAAAGATGAAGATGATTTGTAGTCAAATCTGAATTTAAACCTAAGTTACTCCTTAGATGAATTTAAGTTCCTTCTTCTATGAATTTAAGTTGCCCATTCTATGAATCTAAGTTGCCCCTTCTACGAACTTCATGAGTATTCAATTTTTTGAGCATTTTTCAATCTACTTACCATTTATATTATTTTCTGAGAAATTTAAAATCTAAGTTACTTGCAGATTTGAGCTTTTAAAGTACTTTAATATTAGTGTATTTTGGGTAATTTTTTAGAAAGAAAAATAATAGAGAAAATAAGATGTATGTATCAAAGTATTTTAAAAACTCAAATCTGCAAGCAAACCAGATCTCAAATTTCTCAAAAAATAATACTACATAAATGGTAAGTAGATTGAAAAAGTGCTCAAAAAATTGAATACTCATGAAGTTCGTAGAAGGGGCAACTTAGATTCATAGAAGGGGCAACTTAAATCCATAAAAGAAGGAACATAAATTCATATAAGGAGTAACTTATGTTTAAATTCAGATTTGACTACAAATCGACTTCATGTTTTGAATTTTTTTTTTCTCCATTTCATGCATGGAGAATTTTAGTTGGTCCATTTCATGCAAATCTACAAGTAACCCAGATCCCAAATTTCTCAAAAAATAATAGAAATGGTAAGGAAATTAAAGAAATGCTCAAAAAATTGAATACCTAAGAAATTCATAGAATGGGCAACTTAGGTTCATAGAAAGAGCAACTTAGATTCATAGAAGGAGTAACATAAATTCACAGAAGGAGCAACTTAGGAAACCCAGAACCGATTCCATGTATGGGGAATATTTTTCCCTCCGTTTCATGTACGGGGATTTTTTTTTCCTCCTTTCCATATTTATGCAATTTTGAAAAAACATCTCCATCACTTGGGCATTATTTACCCCTTTGTCCACTGATTTGCAATTTCCCCATCGATTAACTAATCTGTACTAAACACTAGTACTAACTATTATTTTGGCATTTAATCACTATATCATGTGTTAGGCATGTATACCAGGGCGGATATACCATCACTCCAAAGAGTATATTCAAACTATTTATATCCGATGTTTGCCACTCGGATATAGAATTTGGATATTATATCAACTATTTGCCAACCAAATATTATACCCGTCTGTTGCCGAATACAATACTATCCTCTGCCCCCACCTTTATTATATTAGCCCCTGACTTCTTAATTATAATTACCAAAATGTCATCATTCCTTTCTAATTCTACATACGCACTCAAAAATAAAAATCAAGCATATAGGATTACATATCTACTCCTGTATAAACAAAATAAACAAAAAATCTACAACATATTCTCCATATATCTATATATGTCCGTCCTTTATCGTATTTCTTGAAATGGTATATTCATTCATAATTAAGGAAATGATATTGGCGCTCCAAATATTGAAGCAGGCGCTCCAAAATCAGTGTAATTCCAAAGCCACTTTCATTTAGTTTTTGGAGTGCCTGCATCAATTTTTAAAGTGTCAATATCATTTCCTCATAATTAATATGGTCAGTTGTAAAAATATATACTCCAGTATGTTTTATGTTATGGGGGTATTTGATGCCCAGACCCACTATGGGACATTGTAGAACAAATATGAAGACTAAGAATAGGGCAGAAAATAAACAGAACCAAGCTTTTTATTGTGTTTGGGCTCAGCTTGGATGTAAACGAGCAAACCCTTAACGAATTGAGCAGAATTTATTTACTAAACAAGGTTTTATAAATAAGTCGAGCCTACTATTTTTGAAGCGAGCTTTGGAGTGTTAAGTTCATATGGTTTACTAAATGAGCCCAAAACTAGATCTCGGACTCGATTATTAAACGATTCAAGCCTAGCCACACCTCAAACTGCTCGATTTGTTTGTAGCTCCGGTTCAGAACTTCCTTTCCCAATTGCCTTTTTTTCATATTGGGCCGTGAGTGGACCCATTTCAGTTCCACAAACGTCAAAAAGAGACTTTGAAAAGTGAGGCGCTTCAGGACGCGGACCCGACCCAGAGTCTCCACCCACCCATCCCTTTCCTCCCTTCACTTCATTTCCGTCTTTCTCGTTAACTCATCTCTCTCTCTCTCTCTCTCTCTCTCTCTCTCTCTCTCTTAAATGCCTCAATATTCGCCCCTCTCACTCCTCCCCACGGCATCTCCTTCTCTCTCTGTCAGCCGCTGTGACGAAAATTAATCCCGAATTCAATAACCTCCCAGTCCCCATTGTTTTTCTTTCACCTTTCTTATGCTACTTCACTTCACTTCACTTCAGAATAGTAAAATTAATTTTACCCGCATTTTCTCTGTCCAAAATCTCTCTCCAAACCAGTGGCTTCAAATTAGATTCCACATGGTGTCTCAAATGCAGCTCTGAACAATCTCTCTAACTCAAACTTCAGAGTGTTCAGCATCGATTACGCCGTCCAAGGTTTGCATCTCATCTTCCTATTTTGTCCCTACCTTCTTCTTCTGTTTCGGCCGATTTATTTCAGCTGAAACAAAGGCTCTTAATTTTTGGGGGAAAAAGTTTCGTGTTTCTCTGTGCGCAGATGCTGCATTGTCCTGTGTGTATATATGTATGTATGAAATGTGTATCGCTTTGACCTTTTTTTCAAATTGAAGTGTTTTTTTATTAGTATCATCTGGTGCGCCATTTTTGTATTTGCCTGTCCTAGGTTTAGGGGTGGGTAAAAGCAGAGCTGGGAAATATCAGTGGGAGAAAGCAAAAGCAAAACAAACTTAATTTTTTAAAGGGCTTTTGATTGTGAAGCCAGAAACTTTCCTGAAGCGGAGATCTTTTTGCTTCAAAAGTTGTTTGTTTGATTAGGTCTAAAAGGTATTTTAATTTTTTTTATATTTAAAATACCCTCTCTTTTTTTCCTTTTAGTTTTCTCTTTTTCTGTTGGGTTTTTGTTCAAAATGGTTTCTGTTTCTTGGGTGATAACTCATTCTCTCAGTGTCGATTCAGGAGCCCAGCAAGTCCGTGTCAACTCAGTTATAGGATTCTTATGATCGTCAATTTGCTGGACTTTATTCTTAAACCAAGAAAGAAAAAACTTGTTGGAATTGGTTTGATTTTGTGGGGTTTGGTTTGGTGTTAATGAACTGATTTATCAAAATATATATATATATACACACACACACTTGTGCTTGGGATAGCTACAAAGTTTTTTCTTTTTCTTTTTCTTTTGAGCGTCTTCTTCGATTTTCTCGTCATTTTTCCCTTGCCGATGTGAAACTTATTTTCTTTCTTTTGTCTCTGACCTTTTCTTCTTCTGTCATTTTTTTAATACTCCTTTCCCCATGGATAAAGAAAAAATCAACTTTTGAGACAATTAGCTTCACTTTCCCCCTCCTTTTTGGGAAGAAAATCCCACTTTTCAAAGCTTTTTCCGAGTCATTTCTTTGCTTTCTTTTCCTTTATAACATGCATAATTGTTTCCTATACAAATTGATAGGGACGTGAATTTTTGCTAGCCATCATCTATCTGTACCAAATTACAAATTTGATTTGAATTGTCATACATTGTTTGCCAAAAAGTCACTACTTATCTGACAATATTGAATGTGAACCTATACCCCTGTAGGGGTCAATGAATGTTTGTTCCCTGGTGACGTTTGCTTTTTGAAGTTTTGAAAAGAATCACATCTAAGTGTAGGAGAGGAATATCTGCCCAATCATCTTGGGTTCTTCTGAAATTTGTTCCCGAGATCAAGTTGGATACAAGAAGAGATGTTGATCATGAGGAGGAGATTTGCTTGCTGCTCTCGGGACAGAGAGCTTAGCTTTGACTTTGATGAACAAGAGAGTAAGCTCTCTCTCTCTCTCTCTCTCTCTCTCTCTCTCGCACGCCGCACACACACAGGTGAGATGTATCTTGTGTGTACATGTTGGATACAAGAACAGTTGTATGTTCAATTGCTTACAGGGGTAGCTCCATGATTTTATTTCAGGGGCGAAAATTACGGGAGTTAATTGAGACAAAACTCTATGATACACTCCAACTTGACAATATAAGTCATATATTTCTACTGTAGAAAAGATCTTAAAATAGACCTTTCAAGTCATACGCAAAAGAAAATTTTAAATAAAAGCTATTAAGCGGTGGTTACAAAACTTAATGGGCTGAGTTATTTTGGTTTTGCTGGGCTATACTACGGAGTTGTTCACAAATTTAATTTGACTTTCATTTACTTTGGCTCCGTATGAGTAATCCAGCACTAACAATTCTAACGAAAAGTTAGAATGCGTGTCAAAAAAAAAAAAAAAAGAGTGTATTTGTTAAACACGAGGGGTTCGGTTGAACCCTCTTAAACAATGGTGTAGCCGCCCCTAATTGTTTGATGCAAAATAAATATAAATGCTAATATATGTCTTTCGGCTTCACCAACATATGAAATGATTTCTGTCATTGTACCTAGATATGCTTGACCAGAAACCACATTTGTCTAATAATTCAACACTTGAAATTATTGTTTGAGAAAAAAATAATATTGAGGTTTGGAAGAATGACATGTACGTTTTGCCAATTACCAACCATAGAGATAACAATATATTCATCTTACAATAGTTATATTCATCTCATAAGGTAGCAGCTGTCTATGGATAGTAGTATAATATGCAGGAGCAGTCCATATGGAACTTATGTCAACTGAACACAATGACATTGCAAATGAAACAAAATTACATTTAGTGTTTGCTTTACTAGTTTCATGACTATACTGCGAAGACTGAAGTCCCGTAAGTGTTTCAGAAAGCGCGCCTAAAACTAAAACAAACCAAACCGAGTTTTTGGTGATGTGGGTGGTTTTTTTATGTTTATATCAAGATGTGGGTAGTCCATGCTGCAAACATTTGCTTCAGTACTGTTCCTGCCTTGAAAGGCAAGGGGTTATCAAAGATGGGTGGGCCCCCCAGGTATGTAAACTCTGGAACCCATTCGGCAGCACTACCATTAGTATAATCTGCATTCAGAGTATCTCATTTAATTTGGTTGAACATGTATTGTATATGAGGCGCAGTAAATGTCCATCACCTCAACCTGGACATAAAAACTTCAAATTTGACATTAATAAATTGAGTTCCATAGTTTTATGTTGCCTTTTGTTACTAGCATCATTGTTCACATTCTTTTTTAATGCAACCGTGTATGAGATCATGGGGGTCTGGATGTTTTGAATTATTACTTTAATATAAAAATCTCTGCCTTTCATTAAGGTGGAAAATGATTTCCTTTACCCTTACTGGCTTGAAATTCATTGATATTGTCATGTATAAACTCTGAAGGAATAGGAATCGAATATTACGAGCTTACAATGGTTAATCTTTTGCATATTATCTGCGCTTGTATTTCTAAATAGGGAAAACGGGCCTAAGCATTTCAATCTACATTTCAACGTGAAGTTTTTGCTCATTAAAACTTTTGGTACGAAATTTGAGAAAAGAACTCTTGTTGCTGCGGGTTTGGAGATATTTTTGGTGCCATGAGTTTTAAGATTTTACTTTTTTATGATGTAATTAAGGAATTTTAAACCCCCTGGTTACTAGGGTCTCACAGGTGAGATCCATTAATTGTTCCCATTCTTTGAAACTGGGGGCACTGCAAGGATGAAGGACCCACAACTTTAGAATTCTTTAATTACTTTCTTATGGATGAAAACTCTGAATATATTGGTGTTTGTTTTGAAAAAACGGAGATACCATAAATAAAGTTGGTGTGATTTATCCAGAGGACAGAGCCCATGGAAAGTCCATGGCTCTTATTTATTATACTGATTCATGGCAGTGGTGGGCCCCATCTGTAACGCAGGTGGGGTTGATGGTTGCCCTTCTGAAGAGCTAATTTGGTTTCTATTCAAATCAGCTTCTGTTCTTGTTTAAGTTTTTCTGTGTTCCAGACACCCCAACCACCGCAATTTAAGGGAAAAATCTAGACCTGGGTTGATTATATACCTTATTAAATATATGTCATGTTCTTTCTGTATTGGATTGTTGACCTAAGGCTCCAGATCTAAGGTTATGAAGGTTCCTTTTTAGATCTGGACCATAAATACTCGAAGTCAAAATGTATGTTTGACCATTTAGTTTAATGAGCAAGTAAAGTAATAATAAATTAAATTAAAGTACACAAAGTAGAAATGATGAAAGGAAAAAGAACTTAAGAATTACATAGTTTACCTGCTATATCCTTCATGGAGCCCATCAAACACTGCGTTCGGACTGTCCGGATGCTGCTTTGAATTCAGTTGATTCTAAAATCAATTGTAAGAGGCTTCCAGTTTTCTTTTGAGCCAAGCATTTTTTCTTGAACAGTTGAGACAAGCAGTTGACAACACAGATTGGAATTTGCATGTGCTAGCTTAGCTCTTTCACAGTTGAGACAGATTTGACTTTGCTTTGCACTGACATGTGAGAAGCACCTAGTTATTGCCGCAAAGTCTGCATAGAAGTTGGAAAGTTGTTGAGCAGTGATTCTGATTTCTATCTACTAAATTGGACTAGTTGGTCTATATGAGATACTTTCAAAAAGTGCTTACTTTGTGGTTGTCTTGTTATTAATACTCAATGATGTTGCAATCTCTGCATATTTGTTTATGACAACCTTTTGGTGCGAAACTGCTGTATCATTGGATCTTGTACCTCCGATGAACAGGCTACAGCAGCTGGCATTCTCTTCATACTTTTCTTCTATCTGAAGTGTTTTCACCTTGTTTCATTCGGTGTCAAAAAGCCTTCTATGCTAGAAGCCTGGAGAACTTGAAAATTTTGCAGATTGCAGAATGTTGGCCGAAGTCATGCATAATAATCAGATGAATAAGCAAACTCCCTGAAGATTGTCATACTAGAAGATGCAGGGGTGATCATACTTTATACCGAATTAGGTTTGAACATTGAGAAAGATGAAATGTGGCACAGCGCATACTATCTTGAAATACATGTCCAATTAGCTTGCTCATCAACCAACTGAAAGCAGAACAAACTATCATTTCATATTGCGTAAATAATTCAGTTCCTTTATCGTATGCTAGTTTTTCTCTTAGCCATTACTATCTCATGCTATTGTTTGCACAACAAATCACTAAAAGTCAACAGTTTGGATGTTGAAAATTTCTGATGTATATTTCTTTTGTCTGATGTAAATACTCATCCAGCTTTGATTGGAACTCCAACTGGGCATTGTAGACAAAACCCTGCATGGCTTCTAGAAAAAAAAATGTTTATGGAAATACTGTTTGCCCTTTCTTTGGTCAGTGTCTTAATGTAAAGGAAACTGATTTCAGGAATAATGACATACAATGGCCTAGAGAGTTGCATTCTTAACAACCATGCTTATGAAACTGAAAGCCCCACTAGCAGGGGGGATGGATGTGTCTCCGACTCCTTGGACGAAGATGCCTCAAGCTGTTCTTCTAGCAATAATGCCACTGGATCGTACTCTTCTCACTGGACAATGATGAAGAGGGATGAGCAGGGACTGGATGAATGGGAGATTGCAGAAAGCGCCAAACAGTTTTATTGCAAGGAAAAACCTATTCAGAGTCTTCAGTTTTCAGATGTTGAAGCAATGAAAGAGAGATTTGCAAAATTGTTGTTGGGTGAAGATGTTACAGGGGGACATAAGGGGCTCCCCACTGCATTAGCTTTGTCTAATGCCATAACAAATCTAGCAGGTACACTAAGTGTCCATTTCCTCACAAGATTGGATGTTATGTATTTCAGTCAATACATTGCAATACTGGCCATTCTACTTCATGCATGTAGCTTAGCACCAATAATAAATTATAGGGAAATACTTATTAAGCATGAGGGTATCTATGTAGGAATATGGTAATCTTGCTTCAAGGAAATTGTGAAAATGCTCATTTTTTTAAGCTCGATCTTTTGAAAGTTTCTTTGGAATTCATATCCAAGATCGAACATGTTCTGATTACAGGTTTAAGACGAAATAATTAGCTTCTACATATAGTAATGGACATGTACCACATATAAAACACGACGTTGGGTTGAGTGTCAATTTCCAAATGTTAGAAGAGGAGATCAAATCTTGATGTTTCAAAGGAACTTGGGTGGCTTTGATCCTTGTCTTAATATTATAGCATCATTCGTCTGTTTCTATTCCTTTTTTAGGTGCATTAACTTGAAAATGCCATAAATGGATTTGCAGCATCAATTTTTGGGGAACTGTGGAAATTGGAGCCACTTCCAGAGGATAGAAAGAGCAAATGGCGAAGAGAAATGGACTGGTTGCTCTCCCCTACCAACTATATGGTTGAGTTGGTTCCAGCTAAGCAACACGGTGCCAATGGCCGCACAATGGAGGTAATTTCCCTTTTTGGTTCAATGAAGTGGAATAATTTTTCCCTTAAGCTGTGCATTTAGTCCTTAGCATTGTAATTTATGGTCCTTTTCATCAACTCTTTTTTTTGAGCAGATAATGACTCCAAAAGTTCGTGCAGACATCCATATAAATCTTCCAGCACTTCAGAAGTTGGACTCCATGCTTATTGTGGGTGGTTACTTTATTCCTATCAAAATCAAATGAACTATACTGCATTCATTCTCTAAATTTACCCTATCTGCGTATCTAAAACTGACAGGAGATTCTAGATTCAATGGTTAGCACTGAGTTTTGGTACGATGAAGGAGGTAGCCGAGCTGAAGGAAGGAGCACGAGTATAAGAAGGAGCAGAAAGTGGTGGCTTCCTTTGCCCCAAGTACCAACCAGAGGCCTTTCGGAACTTGAAAAGAAAAAATTGCTAAATCAGGGTAAAGTGGTGCACCAAGTATTCAAGGCTGCCAAATCCATCAACGAATCTATCTTGCTTGAAATGCCTGTCCCAACCATTATCAAAGATGCACTTCCTAAGGCAAGCGACTTTCTTCGTTTCAAAGCACTTTATCCGCAATAAGCTTAGAGATATTTCCCCAGGATTTTTTGTGTTTTGTTTTGTAATGTATACGCTTAAGCCTTGATGTAATAGCTCTCATCCATGTTGGTAGCTGATTACGTGACAGATTTTTCGCTCGAAAGTTCAATACGTTACAGTTCATTCTAAAAAAGCTAACCTTCTACAAGAGCAAGAAATGGCCATCAGACTTTGGGCTCAAGCCATCATTAAAGCTCATTTGTGCCAAAAGAGTAAAATATTGCAATTCTGTCACTTATGTGTTATTTTCAGCTATTAATATGCTATTATCGCATCTCAAACTCATGACAGAAGTTTGTCTATTCACTGCAATGCATATGCATATATGTTGTATATCTTAAGAATATGCCAACTACATTTCAGAACTTAGAATTGTTTCTGCATTTTTTCACTAGTGATAAGTCTGATGACCATCTATACTTATTTCATATTTACAGTCTGGAAAGGCATGTCTTGGCGAAGAATTTTACAGAATATTGAGTGCCGAATCAGTATCAGCAGAGGAAATGCTCAATTCTCTAAGTTTGAAATCTGAACACAATGCCCTTGAAGCCATCAATAGGTTGGAAGCAGCAGTATTAGCGTGGAAAGAGAGAATCATTGAGCAAACCTGTGGTAAATCACCAGTTCGAACTTCATGGTCCTTCATAAAGGATCCAATATCTGACCTGGATAAGATGGAGTTGTTATTGGACCAAGCGGAAGCCCTTATACAGCAGCTGAAGACCAGATATCCTAACCTTGCTCAGACGTTTCTTGATGTTGTGAAAGTCAAATATGGAAAGGTAAGTTCAATAAAATGTAAATTCCTAAGTTTTTAAGCCCTTGTTTGTACTTGGATGATATTATGACTGTCGCATCGAAAATAATCCCCAGTACTTGGTTTTCATGACTGATTCAAAAGGTGTACAATGACATTTTGTCCTCAATTGGTAAAATGCTAATGTCATGGGAGAAATAATCCTTTGCCACGCAAGTTAACCATAAAGTTGCTTTAAGCTCATCACTTTGCATTGCCTTTCCAACGATTTAATACCGTGTAACATAAAATGGAATAATAATCAAGATATGCATATTCATTAGCAGTTTACAAACACTTTCTTGCTATGATCACCTACTATGGCAGTGCAAGCTGAAACAAAAATTACTTAACCCTGAAAGAATGTGAGATTTGTACCATAACATTGACAATATCTCCATGCTTTCTTAATTACGTTTTCGATTATTCACATGTAAACTTGTGTTGGCGAAAACTATTGCATAATTTTGGTTATTTCCTTGCTATTGCTGCTATATATAGGATGTTGGACATTCAATTGTTGAAGCGTATTCCCGAGCTCTTCAAAACTTGGCATTCAAGATACTCACACGGATGGGGGATATTTTGCGAGAAGATGTTTTAAGCAATCCCAACTCGCCTGTGCCTACAGGGTGCTTTCCCGGAATGAATCTTTCTGACTCACCGGTGCATAGTCAACGTGTGAGGCACTCTCTCATCGACCAGATGAACAAAGTGGACGGTGAGTTTTGTGATGCTGAAATCAAATCAAGTCCAGTGACTGCAACGCCAAGTCGAAACAGAGTTTGGTGTATTGGCAGAGAGGCTTGCAGCGGTGTGTCTCCTCCAGATTCCCCTTAATAGATAGCCAAGAGTATGGTTCCGAAAAATGTATTTGGGAAATACTACTACTTGGTGTTTCTGGAACACAAGTTTTGTATGGTTTTCTTGTGGCTGCAAGGTGATTTTGGTGATGGTTTGAGAGCTGTATGCATGGCATGTTGTGCAAAAAGAGAGAATTGCAATTGCCAGAGGTGATTATGCAATGGCTATAATATTTGGTGTTCTTGGATCAAACAATGTAATTGTATGCTGTGAGTCTCTGACCTTTTAAGCTAATCCAAAGGTCGATAAAGATAAAGTTCTAGTTCCTCAACAGCTCAATGTACACTGAATGCAACTCTGTTTTTTTGTTTTGACAAACACTATTTATATTTTTCCTAAAAGGTTCTGTTTCGAAGGTTCAAAGTGAACTTTTTAGGTACAGAACTATACCAAGACTGGAGGCAATGGCTCCAACCGTGTGAATGGAAATGGCCTACTCATCTATTCAGATGATACTATACAAGGCAACTTTTTCTTTTCAACCTGCTCTAGGCTGCAAGGCTCACATGAAAGCGTGGTGGTTATGTTAAGCTAGTTAGCAATATATTGGATTGGATATGAGCCAATGACAAGAAATATCAATACCAACCTACAAGAGTTGTGATGATCATATCATAAAATAAAAAAGAAAAAGAAAAAGTATTCTACAATAGTTGCGCTTACGACAGGGTTTGGAATAGGTCCTATGTTCCTCTTTTGAGAGTCTAGTTTGTGTGAAGCCTGCAAGGTGAAACTAGAACTCATGCCATAAGACTGAAACATGTAGCATTCACTATCCCGTATCACCAAACTACAACTGTCTTGTTGGATAGATGGATAGAGTTCAGTTGGCGATAATCCTTGCTCTCACTAAATGTCAAGAGTTCAAGTCTTGCTACAGGCAAAATCCTGTTTCTTAGGACTACGCCCTCCTAATGCACCCAAAAAAAAAAAGGGACATACTTACATCTGGTACTAATATAGTAAAAGAATGATAGAATTTATCTGGTACTAATATATGAAAACGATATTAACGCTTCACTTTTTTTTTCTGTCACATAAGGTTTTTTTTTTTTTTTTGGGCAACTAATGATTTTGTGGAACTCATCGAGGACATTTACCATGTTGAAAATCATAAAAATTGGATGCTAATACCTTTTTGGAATGCATTTATGTTTATGAAAATGGGTTCAGCCACACTAAATGAAATCCATCAAACCCATTTATACAATATGTGAATTCATTTCCAAAAAGTAATAATCGGCATCCAGTTGCCCTATTTTTATGGCTTTTGAAAAGATAAGTGCTTTCGGTGATCTCTACAAAATGAAAAGTTTTGATTATTGGAATAAATCATGTTCGTGCCCGAAAACACAAGTTGAACGGTGCCTTCCAAGATGATTTACCTGAAATTGTAAGTATTTTTTCTGTGAATTGGCCATAAAAAAAAAAAAAAACAAAATCAACTCATCTGTTGTAAATTGGCCGTAGAGAAAACAAATTGGCCATAGAAAAAACAAAATCAACTCATCTGTTGATATTCTCTTTTCTTTTCTTGGACTTCTTTTTGATCCGCATTTTCTTGGACTTCAAAAGGGGTTTTTCAACTTCTTCTTTGGATCTGGGCTTCTAATTTTGAGTGGCCGGCCCACTACCTTCATAGAACAGAGCAAAGAATCGTGTTTCCCAAGCCTGAATATTACCCGGCCCACATCTCTTTCTGACGACTCTCTCTCTCTCTCTCTTCATGGCAGCTGCGGCCTCCGGGAGTCATCTGAGGGAGGCGTAGGATCCCGGTTGGTTCTTCGCATGCAAGTACTCTCTCTCTCTCTCTCTCTCTCTCTCTCTCTCTCCCTATTGCACTAACGGAGTGATTTTTCTGTCTTTTAACAATTTGGGTCGCCCGGAGGAGAAAAGAAGAGAATGGTTCAAAGTGCGCTCATAGTAGTATAATTCTAATAGATTTCGCTGTTCTCTTCAAATTGCAATAGTTGATACACCCGTTGATGCAAAATAATTTGAAAGTATGATTGCCCAAATGGGCACCAACGTGGGTTTCAGTAGCAACTCGTCGCCGCATGTGTAAAGAAGAGGTAGCAGGGGGCCAATTTCTGGGTTTGTTATCGTGGGGTTTTTGTTATAAAATTTGGGATGGAATGGGCCGATCTGATACATGTAAAAACTTTATATCCAATTCAAAGCCAATTGACTATGAGTGGAGATGTCCCAACATTAGTTTTTAGTGATCACCCACCCCAGTTCCAAGCAATGTGGGACCATATTTCCTTAACATCCCTCATGTGCAGCCGCGCAGTCTTTTTTGGGTCTCATCGTGCAACCTTTATACTGGTCTGTCATAGCAGGGTGGTAGATTGTGAATTTTAAAATGTGGGGTGGATTGTGCGTTATGTAATTATCAATTACATGACAAACAATTTTATATATCGATCCTTGCTTACTGGCAGTGACGGCTAGTTTTGGTGCATTGGGGAAGGCCGTTATTGCCTAACCCGAGGCCACCATCCCATTTCAATGCTTTGAGTTTTGTTTGGATGTCCCTGTGAATTGAGTAGCTTCATTTTCTTTCCTGCCTTCCTGGCATGAAACCATTTTGTTAAGGTAAAATGTAATATAATTGATGAGTGTAAAGAAAAAAGAAGTGAAAACAGTGCCATCCAGCCATATCCCGGAACTGTTCTGTAGGTACCAATAGCGGTGGTGATCATTCATTTCCACGAATGGCATAATCTTGGATGATGTACTTGTATGCCTGCTGAATGTGTTAAGGTACACGAATGTGGATGGCATTGTGTCCTTTGATTAGGACTCAATGATACCGTGGGCATTTCGGTTTTGGCTGAACTTGATGTTTTTCTGTTACGATTTAACTTTTATAGCAGTGCTTCTGTTTTTGATTGTTTTCCCTTTTTAAGTGCTTAAGTTGTTAATTTTTGTTAGGAGCGGAAGTGAGTTTTTGGAAGCAAGTTTTTTTCTCCCAATCTCAGTTGATGCAAATTGGAAAAATGGGCTTGCCGCAATTCGCACGACCTAAGGGACAGGATGGAGAGTCAAGTCCTAACCTTTACGTGGCCAACTGTGGGCCCGCTGTGGGACATTCTTTTGACACTGTTGCATCAGTGTTCAGTTCCTTTGGAGAAGTGAAAGGAGTCTATGCAGCTGATGAAAGTGGTGCTCGTGTCATTGTTTCTTACATCGAGGAGAGTTCTGCTCAAGAAGCTTTAAAGGCTTTAAATCGACGCCCTTGTCCTGATCTTGGAGGTCGTTTCTTGCACATCCAGTATTCAATACATCAAGTTCCTAAACAGGTGCGAAATGGGTGCATTGTTAGACAACTAGTTTATTTGTTCTTGAATTTTATTTGGCCCTTCTTGGTAGCTTTGATTTTGGATTAAAAAATTGGAGCTAAATTAACCTCTAGTAAATTTGCCCATATGTTTGGTCAATTTTTTATAAAGTACTTACATTTGAAGCAACATGTATACCAGTGGACTGGGGCTGTATAGGGGTGGCCTTATTGTCACTTGCTATTTTACATGACTCGTTTATCAAACTGGGGCTCATTGGGATTCATATCCTCTGGGTGGAACTTGATGTGCATCATGTTTTCGGTGCTTTATTGGTTTGTTTTTGTTAATGACTGCCTTTTTGTCAGGTTCATATGAATAATTCAAATCCAGTAGCTTTGGTAGCTTCAGAAGTGAATATTCCAGGCCTTTACTTGTGGCATGACTTTATCACTGCAATAGAAGAAGAGGTTGGTAGGTTTTTGTCTCTAAGTTTTCATCTAGTCCTGTTTGTGGTTTTGATGGGCTGATAGGGGTACCATCACGAGAAACTTCTTGGGCCTATATTTGGAAATTGCATTTTGCAGGAATTGCTGGCAGAAGTTGATGATAGGCCTTGGAAAAGTCTAGCGAAAAGAAGAGTTCAGCACCATGGCTATGAGTTTTTATATGAAGTAAGTGATGATATGAGGAGAAGTTGTAAATGAATCTCCTGACACATTCAAATGCATGTTGCAGTTTTGTATGTTCTAATACTTGCGTTAGTCTACCGGCTGGTCTGACTTCTGAAAAGGATCTACTGACTAGGCTAATGGTCATTCTTTTCTGTAGCACTATGATAAAGGAAGATTTTGATTAGCTAAACCCCACCCACCCCACTTTTTGACAGACAAGGAACGTTGATACAAGGCAACACATGGGTGAACTTCCATCCTTTGTTTCTCCCGTACTTGAAAGAATCTCGTCGATTTCAGATGTCGATGGTGCTGCAAACATGGATCTAGACCAACTCACGGTGGGTAGCGTCTGTTTTCTGCTCTCCTCAAAATTTGATCGATATGGACAGTTGTACAAGTTGATCTGAAATCTGAATGTAGTTTGGGTCTATTCTATCCTGGGTAGGGAGCATTGGCTGTTCCATGAAAAATATATCAAGCCTTCGTCGCTATGATTCTACCGGTCTAGCTTTCATTATGATTGTTCACACTTGCATGTTCGTTAAATTGTGGCTGGCATTATGTGCAAGTTGTTTCAGGTTAATGAGTACCCGTCTGGAGTTGGCTTGTCCCCACATATAGACACCCATTCAGCATTTGAGGGATCAATTTTCAGCCTTTCTTTAGCAGGGCCTTGTATCATGGAGTTCAGGAGGTATTCGGAAGGTGTTTCAGTTCCAGAACCTGTATCAGGCACAGACAGCAAAGCGGAAAATCCTGGCAGTAGCTCAAATTTTGTAAGGAGGGCTATTTATCTTCCCGCTCGATCACTGCTACTGTTATCGGGGGAGGCGCGATATGCTTGGCATCATTACATTCCGCACCATAAGGTATATCTCCCAATTCATAATTATCAGTTATGCATGCATGTTCAATATGTTAGGTATATTCTTATACTTTAGAAACTCATATTTTTGGATGATGGGTGGGATTAGTCCCTCCGGATAAGTTGGTCCATTTGTCTGGATACTGAGTTATCGAAAAACGTACAGTTATGTTTCATACAGCAAGCTGCTCGCTTTCTAGCTATGTGTAGTTTATTTTGCAAGGGAAAAACTTGAGAATCTCAAGAGGGGAGACTTCTGCTAGTTTTAGCGAAGAGCCTTGAACTTCCCCCCAAACTATATGATTTGGCCTAAATGAAGTCTCAGAAGGGGATATTCAGAATGACAGTTTGAGATCATTGTTAGATCCTTATGAGTTATGGCTTGCTGGTTTGGTCATATTCCAACAAGCTGCCACTTTTGAAACTAACCAATAGTAGCTCTTTCCATTTTACACCGGAACTAGTTTCTTACCTTTAGGAACACTAACCTCAACTTCTTTGTGCCTCAACGCACCAGAAAATAATATTGTAGGCTGTCTCTTCCAACTCCCTTACGGTTGTCCTATACTCTTGTACTAAGTCGCATAATTTGCGTGCGTGACCAAGTGTGAAAGCTCCTTTCGAATCCCAAACTACTAAATTCGTGAGAGCGAGAATTGAGAGTGGAAGCGTAGAGTGAGGATTGAGAGCTGGAGGCGAGAGTCTTACCAGAGGATTATGTAACCTAGCTCTTGTATCCATGAGTGCTGAGGGTCGCATAAATGAACTTCAATCCTGCCAGTTACCAAAAAAACTTCGTTCCTGTTGTATGACTTTTGTTTTTGACAAATCTGTCTGACTAGCATTTGTGTGCGCATTTCTTTTATTAGTGTTGCATGAAGCGTATAAGGGAGCTTTATTTGGGTGCAAAGGCATAACTCAGAAATGAATAAAATCTAATAATTTGAAGAGCCTCGACGTCTTTGGATTGCCACTTACCACTTCTTTTCTCTCATCTCTTTATCAGAATTTTCCTTCTTAAGGCACGGACTTGGATGCAAATGAGATGGAACCAGAATCTTTTTGTCCTTAACTTTCTGCACCTTTGCGGTGTTTCTACTAAGAATTTGAGGGAAAAACATGGATGTTGTTACCATCTAGTTCACACTAATCAACAAGTTTTGACATTTTAGCTTCTTGTTCACACTAATAACTTGTCAACAACTTTTTTACTCACATACCCATCTACGACTTATTCACTATCAGAAATTCTCAACAAGTTATTCACTACCGAAAACGCCTAACAACTTTGATTGCAACAAAATTTCTCCCCATACTTATTCACTACTGGAAACACCCTGATTCTTTTGTCGTAAATATGGTTTATGCTTCTTCTGCAGATTGACCTAGTCAAGGATAGTGTGGTTAGAAGGGGTTCAAGGAGAGTGTCCTTCACATTCCGTAAGGTATGCAAATGTCTTGCCTCCATCTACTGGACTACTTTCTTAATTTGTTCATATGCATATTGTAATATTGTGTATGTAATAGGGTTTTTTTCCCCTTAATTTGTTGCTTTAAGATTGGGATAGATCAATAGGAGTATGAATAATAACAGACAGGTTAAGTTGATGATTCTCACTGATGCAGGTTAGGAAAGGGCCTTGCAAATGTGAATTTCCTCAATGCTGTGATTTGCAGAGATAAAGCGGGGAGGTTTGCATGCTGATTTGAGATGGATTCTGGGAAGTGTGTAACTCTGTTAAACAAGCAAATGGAATTCTGAAGGGGAAAGACGCTCTGGAACAACAAAGATCATTTGAGTTGAAAAATTCCGATCGTTCACAAACTAGCGTTAGGTTGATTAAGGAACGATCTCTGGAACAATAGAGGTGGAAAAATTGGGAACGTTAGACATAGGCTGTCACGGATTGGTGTTTCTGCTATATTTTTGCGTGAGAAGAGTCTCTTTGGTCTTCCTCACCAACAAAAAGAAAAACCTTTCGTGCAGTGACTAATTCTTGTTTGGTGGAAAACTTGTTGCATATTGGTGCAGAGGACGTACCTTGGTTTAGAACCTCACAATTTATGTGATTTTTTAACATAGATACATGTATTTCTTTTCTTTTCTTTTTATGTTTTTGTAAATGTAAGAACACCGTAGTACTTATCCAAGGTGGAAATTTACCTGCATTGTATTTCTTGCAGAGTGATCATTTTTTAGTTATCCTTGTTTTCTCTTTTTCAACTTTGTGAGAAATATACGGTTTGGTGAGATCAACAAGGAAACTCATAGTAATGTTAATTTACTTAGAAAAAAGAAAATATCATTGAGATTGCGGAATGCAGATCACACGGGACAATAGACTCAGTTTGGTTTGGAGAAGGATGGAGAAAGAAAAACCGAAAGTTTGGAGAAGGATGGAGAAAGAAAAACCGAAATGAAAACAAGGGTCGCCTGCACTGTGCCAAAATTCGATATCTACATCTTACCACTTGAGATGGCCATTTGTAATGCAGAGTGCCTTTTAGTACAATCATAAGAAAAGGCAAGTTTCAGCTCAAAGCAATGCGACTTGAATCATAGCATCACAAACCAGAAAGAGAGTGCAATTCAAGGGCAATGAAAATACCCGGCTAAATCTAGGGCAATGAATAATTACAATGTTTTGCTCCGTTCGGAAAACTCCCAGACCAGGTTACAAGATAGTAATAAGATTAGAGGCAAATGACAGAAGATAGTGTGCTGAAAATAGGGAGTACAAGCCCTCTCGCCAATACACGCGATAGCATGAAAGTGGACGTCATCTGGCAGAACAATGCGCTAACAGCTGCTTAAATTCCTCGGGCCTGTCCAGAGTTGCCAGCCAACCCTCAGATGGCAGGAGGAGGGATACGCTCTGCCGAGAAGAGTGGCTGAGAATACCACGGGAAACACAAGCCGGAGGGGATCACAGCCAACCAAGACCAAATATGGGCGGACCTAAATACAGGCAAGTGGGGTCACCTGACCCCACTCGATTGGAATTCTCTACAAAGATATGCATATATTTTTGGATGTTTTGGTAATTTTGCCTCAAAATTTTGTACTCTCATCTGTATATATTGCCCCAAGTAGTATTGAAAATTTATAATTTTGCCCAACTTTTTTCACCTAGCGCCTGATCTTTTTTATTTTTTTTGTCCCATCTACTTTTTAACTCAAGTAATGCATATATCTTTTTCATTTTTTTATTAATCTTTAATTTAAATAGAAGTTACAAAGATTAACAGGATCAGAATATGACAACATTACAACGAGAAGCAGACCTTCCAATGAATTCCAACTAAGTTGGCATCCATAATTATTGACAATCATATGCCACTAGGACCCAAACAAACCAAACAAGTTGGCAATGAACCAACCGTAATTTTCAGAATACATAATTTTTTTGGCTGTGATTATTTGACCCCAGTACCATAAAATCCTAGGTCCGCCCCCAGGTCACCAACCCACTACCAGGGCGGCGGGGCATGAAAGGGCCTCACCCTCGCTGGCCAATAAATTATAATAAATCCGATAATAAATTATTACAAGCATGGTGGGTCGTTTTCATTCACCCATTATTACAATGCATGCAACCCAAAATCTTCCAAAGTTTACACGTTCTTCTTATAAGTTTACTAAAACACCGACGCATAATGGCTGTGAAGAAGAATAGAGGTGGTGGTGGTGGAGATGGAGTAGTAGTACTAGCTGAAGCAATTTCTTCTGAACTAATATGATCAGTACTACTTCCCTTTCGAAGGTAGAAACTTCTGCTACCCACGTCTCCAATCACCTCAGATTTACTCAAACCTGCACAAAGTACGTACCATTGCAACAATTAATCACCACCACTAATTAATATATACTCCGATAAATTCCACAGCATTTAATTAATTATCGTAGCAAAAATATATAGCTTCATATATGAATGCAACACTCTATTATTCAATGTCCTTGCGACACCGCCACATGGTGCCCCAAACTCTTTTTCCACCAAACATTTTGTGTGGTTCCCATTCCAGAGGGTTCTTTGCCTATTAGATATTTGGTAGTCCGTGTGATTTCAGCAAGACTAAGATATGAGGATTGTATTCAGTTAATGGAAAGAACTAAGCAGAGAATTGTAAGTTGGTCTAACAGGTTGCTGTCTTTTGGAGGTCGAGCACTTCTAATTCAATAAATCATGCTCGGTATGGTCTGGGGTACTGGAGCAATATTAGTGCTCCTTGACCTTGTTCATTCTACCACAAAGAATTTCAAAGGAGATTGAGGCTATGCTCAGGACTTTCTTATGGTCTGGGGTGAAGCTCAAATGTCCTAGTGCTAAGAAGAAGTGGAGTCAAGTTTGTACTCCTAAGGTTGAAGGTGGTCCAAGATTAGAGCCATTGAAAGGGTGGAACAAAGCCACTATGCTTTATACATCTATGGCAATATGCCACAACGCCGATACCTTGTGGGTCAAACGGATACAAAGCTATGTCATTAAAGCCAATAATTTTTGGCACGTTAGGGTCCTAGAAACTCCTTTTGGACTATTAGAAAGCTCTTGAATCTCAAAGTTATTGGCCTAGGCTTCATGAAGTATATAATTGGAAATGGTCAAAATACGAATGCCTGGCTTGATAATTAGCACCCCTTGGGGCCTCTGTATAATGTGTTTGGAGAGGAGGTTGTGTACAATCTAGGTAGGTCACTCTTAGCAAAGGTGAGTTCTATAATCGCATATGGTAGATGAAGTGGCCAAGGCCTAGAAATAGGATTACAAGGCAGATTATGGCTAGTACTCCCGTTGATTTTTCCCTCACTCTAATAGGGAAGATTTTGTGATATGGTTACCTTCTAAGGATGGTCAGTTCCCTGCCAAGGCTACATGGGAGGCTTTGAGGCAAAGGGGAGGTAAGGGCTAATCTTATATGGTTCCAAAGGAATGTCCCAAGGTGGGCCTTCATCTGTTGGCCAGTATGTTTGTGTCTTATGTTCTCAGTGTGAGGAAACTCTGCAACATCTATTCTTTGATTGCAGATTCTTTTAGTAGTATATGGTCAAGTGCATGTTTTATCCAGATTCGGAGTTCAAAGCAGACCAGGAGATTGGGATATGGAGTTGGCTTTGTCTTTGAGATTTCTCTTGCAGAAGCCATGTATCATTTGAAGCTCACCTGTATGAGATTTAAAGCTCGCCTGTGTAATATTTCTCTTGTAGCAGCCTCATATCAAGTCTGGGTTGAGAGGAATGGCAGTCTTTGGGAGGGGTATTACTGTTGTTCAAGGGATACTCTCTGTTATTGAAGCCAATGTGAGGAGGGTCCATGGTGTTATCTAGTGGGGGAAGTTCCCTAGGAATCAAGAAAATATAGATCTAGAGAAAGTTGAGAAAGCACCGAAGTGAGCCAGATGCTAGGCTACACATGAAATGTTCAGAATGATCCTGTTTGATTTGCTATCCTCGAGAGGATACTAGAGGGTGGCATAACTTAGAACGTATGGTTGCATTTGTTTTCCTTGTTTCTTTTGATTTAGATAGCTTTGTCACTTTTGTTGTGTTGGGGAGGTAAGTCCTGACCTTTTTGCTGTATGCCTTTGGCTTTGTTTTGTTGCAATGAAAAGAATCATTTACCAAAAAACAAAAAAACATACAAAACCAAAGTAACTTTTTAAAATCTTTTTCTTGTGTTCTAGACTAATACTGTATGGTGACCACACTGAGACACTTTTTGATGCCATCTTATAACAAGGCTCCTCACATGATAAAATGGCATATGAAGTGTTCAGATATTATACATTGATCAGCAATATAATAAGTACCACATAATGTGTCGCTTCTTAGCGAATCTCATGAGTACTCATAGGGCTGATAAACGAACCGAACAGTTCTTTGTTAAAACTTGGTTTGTTTATGAGACAAACCAATCTCAAACGAACAAAACCGATCTCGAGTATCTTGAATTTTTTAGACATTGTAAGTTGAATGAGTCGAGCAATAGTTTGTTCGAGTTTGGCACGAAAGCTTAATGAGCTTCAAAAAGATGTTGAAGCCTGGGTTTTTCATGTAATAAACTGATCTCAAACGAGCTTTTAACAAACGAACACCCGTTGGAACTTGACGGATTTGATTCGTTTATCCGCACTATGTACGCATGTAATATTGATAAAAAATCATGTGTCCGACAATCCAGTTAAATCTAAGGCTTCAAAAATAGGCAATGAAAATTGTTACAAAACCTTGTTTGGCAAGTCCAGTTGTTTTGGTTGGTCCCAGGTCCATTAAAAGTCTCAACATATACAAATATAGAAAACGGAGTTTGAAGGATCCTCAATCAAACAAACGGATAATCCTTCTCATCCTTTCAATCTTTGTAACTCTTTTAAAGGTCAATAAAATATTTTTCGCCATTCAAAAAAAAAAATATCAAACAAACCGAGAAAAAACTTTGCGTCAAAACTTTTCTCTGTGTTCAGTTCATTCCCAAGAATCCCAGCCACTTTAGAGTCTCTCTCTGATTTCTTCAATCAAACAAACAGAGTACCCTCTTCTGCTACCGTGAATCCCAAGCCATTGCCCCAGAAAGCAGTTGATTTGGATCGTCTCAAGTGAATAAAATGCCTAAAAGTGAAATGGGTTTGAGGTCGAATTTGTAACCAAGAACAGATGATATTCTCTTACATGGGCATCAAATTAACAGTTTCAGAAATCACCCAAGAGTTCATAATAAATGATCTAGTCTCAAAATCACTATGAGGTGAGTTCATCAATTACCCAGAAACCACCCAAGTCCTCCACCCTATTTGATTAGCAAGTTAACCACAACTGGAATATAAGAAAAAGGAAGTAAATTAAAGGCCAAAACCCAAAAAAAGAAAAGAAAAAGGGTTCTTGACGGAATAAATACACAAAAATTTAGGTCCAATTTGCATTTGAAATGTGCTGCTTTTTTTTTTTTGGAAAGGTCACTTGTATTCCCAAAAACTCAAGACATATCCTTGCACAAAACAGAAACTAAGCCGGGCGGAATACAATCTGAATTAACTAGAATTCTTCTATCTACACATTGGGATGCAACCCAGTGAGCTGCTCTATTAAGAATCCTAGGACACCAAACAAAAGACCAGTGTTTCGACATTGCCCAATTCCTGATATCATCCAAAATGGTCTCTATTTGGCATTTGCAATGTGCTTTGATCTTAACTTAAGCTAAACATTTTTACAGACTTCGACTCTCAAGGGGTCATTTGTTGAGAGAAGTTGAAAGATGAGATTTGGAGAAGAATTGACGAAAATGCAAGGGCGGAGCTATGTTGGGGCAAGGTGGGGCCCAGCTTGCCTATTTTTAAAAATTTTGTTTGTAAGATACAGGATTCTGAGTATCATTTGTATAACTAGTGTAATTGCTACTTACAAAGTTAATAATTTCGGTTTGATTTACTATAAAATACAAGTTATTTTACATTCTTATCACTCCATTTCTTTCATATAAATAAATAAAAAACAAGCATGTAATTGTTGTACTAGCATAAAGAAATAAAAATAATGATTCATGTACTTTTACTATATTAGGCTTGAACCATTTTAATGTACAAATTTTAATGTATTGGCAAGCAAAAGCTCTACGACATAACTAGTACACGTAACACGTTCTGAGACAAGTATGTCTAAAGTCGGCTCCCCTGGGACCAAAATTCTGACTCAGCAGATTTTGAGATTTCTGTGGAGAGAGAGAGAGAGAGAGAGAGAGAGAAGAGGGGAGAGGAATTTCGACGGAAACGTTAGTACTCTGTCAATTGGGACTTTTAATGGCCCTGCGACCCACCACGATGGCTGGACTTGCCGGCAAGATTTCATACAATTTTCGCTGCCTATTTTCGAAGTCTAGTTTTATCAATCTTTGAAAGAGAACAAAGACTAAAAGGGCAAACAAGAAAGGCAACAAGTGCCGATCCGAGACCCAAACTCTGATTGGCAAGATTGATGTAGGATATGGAGAGGGGTACTTACATTGAAGGCTGAAGTAAGATTGATGTAATTCAAAGGTGGAAGCAGCAGCATGTTTATCAAGCAGTGGACTCCGGCCTTCTTCACTGTACTTGTTTACAACAATCCTGATTGTCTCCTCCACGCTTGATCCCAACTTGACCATGGCACGAACCGGACCAGGGCTTCCTTCAACTGTCACGTTAACCACAACCTTGGCCTCCTTCCTGTACCCTGCATCCTGCAGCCAACCAAAAATTAACTTCTTTCTAAATTGTTCCCAAAGCTATTTTATTTTAGTGGCTTTACCTTGGAAATTCATTTTGGCACTCCACTTTTAGCCATTAGTCATTGGCACTCCACTTTTTGTCTCTTTCCTATTTGGAATTACAATAATACCCTTTAAAGTGGGTGGAAACTGACGAAATAAAAAGTAATTTGGCATAGGATAAAGACAAAAAGTGAAATTTCAATGGCTAAACGTACAGTGCTAAAATTATTTTCCTTTACGTTTTACAATTTAGTTATTACTAAAATTTAAAAGGAAGGAAATGGAGGACGCATGTTTTGAACAAATCAAAAGTTATATATATTGTTCTCTAAACCAGTTACAATTGAACAAAAAAATTCATGCTGCGATACTCTCTCAGTCCCGAATGTTTGTTCCTCGTCGGGAATTCTAACACTTTAACAAGACCCCATGACTCTTGCAGAGGCGGACACAGCAGGGTTGCAAGCGGGGGCCCGGATCCCCGCAAACCCCCCAATTATCGCAATATTTCTATTATATTTTAGGTTTTGTATGTAAAAATTATGACGAAAGGTCCCCTTAAAATTGTGTTACTGCTATATGAGAATGATATTTTGTTGTTAATTTATAAATACATGTGATTCGGTTCCCCACATAAGAATTGTGCGTCCACCCTTGAAAGCATATGAACTTCTAAACTTAGAAATTTTTGCAACACAATTTTTTTTACAACAATACAGTTTTTTTCCCTCTACTTTTGTGACCGAATCTGAACAAGGGGGATGGACGACATTTTGTTTTACTAAGCTAGTCAAAATGAACATGGGTTATGGAACATCTAAAATTAAGAAAGAATAGCGGATACAGATAACAATATATTGATACAATGGGAGTACTAGGAATGCTAGAGTTCTTGATCAAGAAAAAAACAAAAACAAAAAGGGTACTGATGTCCAGAAAATAGCATCTTCCAACATAACATATCGAATAGTTGTCTCATTTGTCTTCTTTGAATTTTTTCAATATCGGTCTATATTTTGTACATTCATCTCGTTGAAACGAACGATTAACCCCAAAAATTACAATAAAATGCTAAATAAAAATTTACAAAAAATAAAAAATACCGAAATAAGTTTCAGACTTATAAGATTACAATGTAGCCTTTGTGATCCAACTCTCATTTTTTGTTTTTTGAGATTGCGCATAATATATGTAACCTATGTGCCTGTATGTGTAAGGGTGTATCTCTGTGTGAGAGGAAGAAGATGAGGGTATCAACGTCATTTACGAGTTCTGTTAACCGATGCACTTTGGTCCAACAACCACAGGGTGGTTATGTGTTGATAATCAAATGTGAGGGGTGAAACCGCACATCAGTCAAACCACGGGGGGTCAAACTGAATTTTTTCCTAACGCGAATTATGATTGGCAAAATAAATAATTGAGGATTTTAGACTCTCTCTACCAAACGACGCATTTGAAAGGGAAAATCCAACAGAATAAGTTTTTCTGCCCAATGAAAAACAAGAAGGAAAAATCTCTCAGGCCGATCCAGCGCGGAAAACCCATCGTACCTCGAATGTTTTAGGAGACAGGGTCAACGACTCGGAAGAGGCGAAGATGTCCGTAAAAGATGTCCGTAAAAGTCCGGGGATGGAGAAGGACGGCATGAGACGAACGATTAACTCTAAATTTACAACGAAAAACTAAACAAAAAATTATGAAAAATAAAAAATACCGAAATAAGCTTTGAATATATAAGTTTACTAGAACGCAGCTTTGTGATCCTACTCTCATTTTTTGTTTTTCGAGATTGTAGATAATCAAATATGAGAGCGTGAACCGCATATGGGTCAAATCACAGGGGTCAAATTGAATTTTTCCCTAAAGCTAATTGTGATTGGCAAAATAAAAAAATTGAGGACTTTAATAGTCTCTCTCTACCAAATGACGCATTTGAAAGGGAAAAGCCGACAACCACTGCCTAGTGCAGTTGGTTTGTCATCTCTCCCCCAAGGGGAGGTCTTAGGTTCGACTCCTGCAGGAGCAATACCCTGGGGTCCCAAGCTATGGATAGCTTCTGGACTCCCTGTGTTAACTCTAACACCCCTACTAACCCCGCTAATGTACGACGATTGGAAAAAAAAAAAAAAAGAAGAAAGGGAAAAGCCAACAAAAAACTGCCCAATGGAAAACAAAAAGGAAAAATCACTCAGGCCGATCAAGGACCGGAAAACCATCGTACCTCGAATTTTTTAGGCGACTGAAGGGGCAACGACTCGGAAGAGGAGAAGATGTCTGTACAAGTCCGGGGACGGTAAAGGACGAAGTCCGGGGACGGAAGATTCCCATGAACATAACCTTCGTCGACGATTCCGACGACGGTCAACAGATTCGGCTCCGATTTGGTTCGCCGTAGGATTCCGACAGGCCTCGAAGTCGAACGCTTCAACGACCGTCGATTGACCGCGGGAGTCCCGCGGCGACGCGACGGCGACGGCGACGGCTGTTTGGATACCCGTAGTGGTACCGGAATTCTTTGCTTTCGTCTTCTCTCTGACATATAGATGGTGCTGTGTACGTATCGGTGAAGTGAATATATATAGTATTTTCTGTGAGGTTGATTGTTTTTACTGGTAGTTGGGGTAGTTGGTTGCGTGCTAGGCGTGTATTCTTCTCGACTCTTTTACTTTAGTTAACAAATACCGGAAAGTCGGTGGATACAACAAATCTATACACAGATTGTGTTGTGGGGTTCATTAAAGATTTCTTACAAATGATTCGAATCGTTTATTATGTTTAAAATATTTTTTCAAAAGTTCTTACAAAAAATTTGCCCAATCCAATACCTGTAAGTACTTGATCTAATCATCTAATTTTTCATTTTTCAAAAACTTGAATGAAAAGTTAAATGATTAAATCAAACAATTATGGATATCAGATTGAGCTAATTTTTCATGTGAATCTTGGAAAAAAATATTTTAAACATAATGAACAGCACAGATTATTTGTGTAGAACCTATAGTGGACACCATAACGTAAGCTATGCACGATTTGTTCACAGATTTGTTGTGTCAGTAGCAAGGTTCAACAAGTACCACCCTCGTGGTTTTAGCCGAACACAATGAAATCCCTCACTTTCTAGAAATTACTGCATCCCACCCTACGGGTTCACGTTTGCATAATATAGAGTATATGTAACCCCCTCAATGAGTCAACCTCCAATTCAAAGCCAACCGACAATGAGTGGAGATGTCTCAACATAGTTTTTTACTGATCACCCATTTCTTTTTTTTGGTCAAGCGGAAATTTAATAATCACGCATTTCACTCCTCAGCAATGTGGAACTATATTTCCTTAACATTTCCCTCACTTGCAGCCGCGTTTCAAGTTTGTCACATGTAACATTTTTTCGGTCTCATCGTGTAACTTTTTTGTTAGTCTGTCATCGTGGAATATGGATTGTAAATATTTTAAAATGCGTGGTGGTGGTTTGTGTATTATATAATTATCAATTACATGACAAAAAAATTTTATATATCAATGCTTGCTTACTGGTGGGGTGACGACATCTAGTTTTGGTACGTTATGGAAGGCTGTTATTGCCTAATTATCCTGAGGCCACCATTGCATTTCAATGGCATACTCTTGGATGATGTATATTTGCCTGCTGAATGTGTCATGGTACACGAATGTGGATGGCATTGTGTCCTTTGATTAGGGCTCAATGATACTATGGGCATTTCTGTTTTGGCTGAACTTGATGCTTTTCAGTTTTTCTGTTACGATTACTTTTATAGCAGTGCTTCGGTTTTTGGAAGCGAGTTTTTTCTCCCAATCTCAGTCGACGCAAAATTGGAAAAATGAGCTGGCCGCAATTTGCGAGACCCAAGGGACAGGATGGAGAGTCAAGTCCTAACCTTGAGGTAGCCAACTGTGGACCCACTGTGGGGCTTTCTTTTGACACTATTGCATCAGTGTTCAGTTCCTCTGGAGAAGTGAAAGGAGTCTATGCAGCTGAGGTGATGAAAGTGGTGCTCATGTCATTGTTTCTTTACTTTTTATGTTTTTGTAAATGTAAGAACCGGGGAAGGGTTTGGAATTGAGTTAGGAGCCCGGAGTTAGTAGCCGATTACAATAACGTCTCGCTACTCTATCCACATTGTCACTTCTCTCTGAGTTAGGTAGTTTTAAGAAGCTGCCAGGGAGGAATGATAGATCCTAGTCTGACTCAACACTCGTTTAGTACATATCCATGGTGGAAATTTACCTGCATTATATTTCTTGCAGAGTGATCATTTTTCAGTTATCCTTGTTTTCTCTTTTTTGCTTTGTGAGAAATATACGGTTTGGTAAGATCAAGAAGGAAACTCATAGTAATGTTAATTTATTATTTAGAAAAAGAAAATATCCTTGACATTGCGGAATGCAAATCTCACGAGACATTAGACTCGGTTTGGTTTGGAGAAGGATGGAGAAAGAAACACCGAAGTCAAAACAAGGGTCGCCTGCACTAAGCTAAAATTCGATATCTGTAACTTACTTGAGGTGGCCATATGTAATGCACAGTGCCTTTTAGTACTACAATCATAAGAAAAGGCGAGTTCCCGCTCACAGCAATGCAACTTAAACCACAACATCACAACCAGAAAGAGAGTGCACCACCATTGGTCGCGAGCAATGCAATTCAAGGGCAATGAAAATACCCGGCTAAATCTAGTTCAAAAAAAATAAAATTACCCAGCTAAATTTGAACTAGCTCATTGAAATTCTAGAAACTACATTTGAGCAGGCCTTAACCATGTGGAATAGTCATCCCACATCAATCCCAGTCCCACAATAGATAGTCATACAGCTGACCTCAAGAAACAGAAGCCAATGCCAAGCTGAGCGGTAAGGGCAAGCCTTTTCCAAAAAATATGACCCGGCTTCAAGCTTCACCTCTGCCGTTTTCACCATGACATAACTAGGTTCTTTATTCTCCCAACACAAATGAAATAGCCAAGTTGGAAGGCACCATATGGCATATACCCCCATGCACAAGACCAAAGGTCAAATCTCACTGACAACATCTAACAACTAACACTTCCTGCATGTCCTCAAAAAAAATAAAAAATTCCTTGACATTTGGAAAACCTATATGATTTTGTTCAAACTGCAATTATGAATCAACAAGGAAAACCAGCAATCCTTAGCTTCCAAAGTTCAAGGATAGCTTATTCAGCACCTCAATCCCAACCATGTCACTCGTTCTCTTCACTGAAAGTAACTTTGAAAACCGGGAGCAGATGCCATCAGTTCCCTATCATCCAGTCTGGTCCAGTTTTGGGGCATTTGTGGGTCCTTCCCAGGTCCAAAACAATGAACAGATCCGTTCATTTTTTAGAGCTTGCGGAGAGCATTAACCACGTCGAAAATCATGTTGACCCAATATCATTTGATATGATTTCGAAATACATTAAGCTTCATATAATTGTGTGACATGGGTTGTAATCCAATGTTGCACACTTGTCTTTTACAAACTTAATGCATTTTGAAATCATATCAAATGGTATCAGATAGACATGATTTTCAATGAGGTTAATGTTCTCGGCGAGCTCTAAAAAGTGAACGGTTCCGATCATTGTTTTGGGCTCGGGAAGGGCCCAAAACTGGACCGGACTGGACGATAGGGAACTGGACTGGATCTGTTCCCTTGAAAACCAACCCTAGTGCAAATCAAGGTTCTAGTTCACCTGCAATATCTCCTGCAAAAGTCAAGTTCAAAAAGAAAAGTTAATTGCAGTTCTGTGCATATTCCTTGTGAGGTTCCACATTAACACTACATCGATCAGAATAACTTTGGGATGCAGAATAAAACAATCATGGATTTAAGGAGTGTAGAGACTACATCAAAAGTCATCATGTCAGATGTTAACTCTCAACAAGAGATATTCAAAACAAGTATTAAAAAAATAATCATAGATATTTCAATCAACCTATGTGATCATAAAAATGTAGACGTATTATAGATGCATACAATATTGTACCCCTAGCTATTTCAAAAGATACAATGCAAAACCTAATTTAACTTTTTTATAGATACGTACAATCTTAATAGGACGCTTTCAAAAAAATCTTGAACAGGCCGATGTTAGATTTTCTTTTAAAAACGTTTGGCGGGTGAACTAATATAATTTTAACGTTTTTAAGACAAAACTACACAAGGATTCTAAAAAAAATTTGAAACTTGGGTAGGGCAGTTGCCTGGTCTCATCCACACCTCGGTCCGTCATTGCACACACCTGTATCAGTGCACGATATCATCTGAACAATAAGGAACATGATGAGTTCATTTCCATTTTGTTGCTAAAGGTTCGTGAGAAAAAGGAATTGAATGGAAAAAAAAAAAAGGAGTGGAATGGAAACTGTTATGGAACGGCCAAACAACTGTAAACTGAATAAAACTATATCAAAAGTTGTAGTCCAACGTCGTACCATGCATGCTTTTAATAAAGTAATCCAATTCAGGGAAGCATATCATTCCTTGAACAAAAGGTGATGGCTGTCGATACACAAAGAACAAGAAGCAGTGATGATCGGGATCATTTCTTGGCTTCGAAGTCTCAACTATTCCCATGAACCCTTCTCTATCATAACATGGAACTACATTCTGACCAGCTACGGCCAATCCTCGATCCCAGGCCGAATTTAAAACCTGAAGATTGCAAAAGAATTAACCAAAACTCATTGTGAGCCTTAATAATATTACGAGCTATGAAACCTAAAAAGCAACTTTAGAGATCAGCCCCATTTACTCGAGCAACTCAAGCCAGGGGCATAGCTAGAGTTGTGACTTAGTGGTGTCAAACTCAGTAAATCACTCTTTTTCAACTCTTCCATGTCTGTTTTCTCTCCTTTGTACCCGATTTCCCCCTCCTATTCCTCTTCCCTCTTATGTGGCATTAGTACAAAGCTTCTGAATGATAAGAGATATACACAAAAATCAATATTAACAATATGATGGACTAAACAATTTAGAGCCATAGATGGGTAAAATCATAACTTCTAAGGTTTATTGGGGATGATATCCCAAAAACAAAAATTAAAAACTATGTTTGAAAATTGTTTTTCTTTTCAAAATGGAGTTGGGCCTTGCCGTAACGTAGCTCCGTCCATTACTCGAGCTCCGGTAACCTACTAGCATTGCTCAACCAAAGAAGTATTATAGCCTTGCGACTTGGGTTAAAGGAACACAAAGAAGGGACAGCACCTGCCAACTCAAACCTTCTGGATCAGCCAATGCTTCATCGACTTCCTGACAAGGAACCTGCAGCCCTGACCAGACAAACTTCATCGTCACCGAGTGTTTCTTAAGAACCTCAAAAACTGGAGAATATCCATCCTGGTTAGTAGAGTTATAGTATCCAGCTGTCAGCTCTGCTGCATGGCTTGTAGTTTTGTACCACGAACAGATGGAAGGAATCTGTATAACAAGTATAATCTAGTATATCAAAATAACAAAGTGGATTAGAAGGATCTGAAATTAAAGAGGTTTCAAAGCGAGGGCAGCAACTGATATGTTTTGCAATCAACAGCTTAATGCTAGGCTACTTTTGCAATCAACAGCTTAATGCTAGGCTACTTTTATACTATGTTAAGTAGCTACTTTTTAACATAGTATAGAACAGAAAGCAATTACAAGCCTAGAAACCCACTGAAAACATCACCAATAACCTAGTTCTATGGAAAATAACCACCCTAGTCACCAGATACATGGCCATGTTGATCCTTAGTCATGTGTAATTTTCTCTCACCTAACATAAACTTCAAGATCTATGATACTCAAATAGAGCTTATACACATTAGTCTGCATAGTAGCCTTAAATTGATAGACTTCAGAGTAGGACCAGTTTTCAAAGGCATAGCCATCTCACTCTTATAATACTATTGGTCAGGCTATATTTCCTGGATTGAAGCTCGAAAAAAGTTCACCTGATAACTATTATGGTCGTGTTAAAGTTGTTACTGAACCAAGAGGCGCTAATGATTGAAAATAGCCACAAAAGTATTAGGACTGCGTGGGCATATCTACAAGTTTCATCATGTAGGAAGATGAAACCTATGACAAGGACACTAAACGATATTAAGATTTTGATGTGTGTAATGGTAAATGGTCAAGGGCCACTAAGTAGCATCTTTAGCGAATCAAAACATCATGAGGATATACATTAGAGCATATAGAATTTGCCATGCACTTTTGTAATAAGCAACAAATACAAAGCGCCGTCCTAATTTCCTAAATACTAAATAATTCTAGACATGAATTAGAGACAATTAAGAAAGTACCTTTACAACCATCCTTGTGTCCTCAAATGCAAGACTTGCAAGAGATAGGACATTATCGGCATGATCTATTAAAGACTGAGCATACCAGTGGAGGAAAAAGCGCCCATAGTAGCTATCATAATCACCTCGATCACAGAAGAAGCCCGTTTCATGTGGTCTAGAAATGTATTGACCAGCATTATCAGGTCCCTTGGCCCAGATTGAGTGACCACGCACTTTTGCAGCTTTTCGTAGATTTTGTTGCAAGTATTTGTCGTAACACTGAAAACTCATAAAATAGCCTTAGGAGTTAGGATATACTCTATAGCCAAGACAAGACAAAACACTACACGATGTATGAAAAGTCATTCATCAGAGTGTCGATTTTAACACAAATTAGCAAGAATTTGTGCATTAATGCGAGTTCAACATAATAAAGCCCAGAAAACCAATTAACGATTCAAGCCAAGTGCATTAGAAGTGGTGTGGAGCTTTGAGAACCACTTCTCCAGCAGGTAAAGATTCAGATAATTTCTCCACCAGTTCACACAGTCCAAGTGACTAGCTAGTAAGTAGTGCACCACATCTCACACAGGCTGACAAATTCCAATAGAACATACAGTCAAACGTCACGAAAACAGACCAGTACTGCGGGGACTTCCTGTTAAGGAAAGGTACTCTGGATGTTCAAACGGGCCACTCTTGGAGGCCAAATTTTTTGTATTCCCCTTTGGGACAGAAACAGGTTATCACCTTCAGCAACGAAATTGTCCACTAGAAAAAATGCTGTACTAGCAACTAAAAGGCAGTGGACCATGGAGGCTTTCTGAGTGTCTTAGAATCAGGAAGGATTTATCTAGCAAGCTAAAAGATAGAAACTCTGATTGACAGAGGTGGCTCCAAAATTATTTTGGAGGGTGTTCAAAAAAGTTCCTCCTTTTTCATAGGAGTACCATAATGTATGTTCATTTATAGAAATAATATATTTAATCGTATAGCAAAATTTAAATACTTTCATTCATAAATTTTTTGAAAGTCTTTATATTAAACAAAAGAACCAATCAAGATCTTACAATTAAAAATTTTTAAAAAAAACAAAATTTTATGTATGAAAAACCATAACAAAAAATATTTAGAAAAGACTATTAACTATTAAGACGCAAAACTTGGCTCAATCGGAAAAAATAATATTTAGAATATATACCCAATTTGGGGCTCTGGGACATGGAGGAACATAATTGGAAAAATAAAAGGGAAAAACAAGTGAATATAAAACAAAAATACTGAGAAGGTGATGGAAAAGAATCCAAAGATACAGGTACACAAATAGTAAGAGACAGAATAGGGCTGAAAGAGAAAAGGAAGAAGGGAATATCATGCATCAAGGCAAGAACTCTCCCTTTGCACCAAAAGTCTATGGCCGGGTATTCAAAGTTTTGTCAGAATCTCAGATAGTTTCACTCTTGAACCAAAGGATATTGCAGGGTGTTCAAAACTCATGCGGACTTTAATAAAGTGGTAACTCTTATACACAGGTGTTGCAAAATTTGGGAGCTTGGGTGTTCAACTGAATACCCTTATTTGTATGTATGCCTCTACTGATTGAAGATGGTTTTCATTTATGATACCCAGCACACCTACTATGAATTGGCTCAATGTCCAAGGAAAGATGAAAATAAGAATGTGGTGGAAATAAAAAAGCAAACTCCTTTTTAAGGTAACATGCCTCATGGTTATGATGCATCTACACAACAGGGATGAACACTTCCTTAACCCTTTAAGAAGTTCGTCAACAGTCGAATGATATGTTTCCATGGCAGAGACTGTAAAAGCATAGTAGGAGAGACTGGACATCCTAGCCATACAGCAAGTTTGTATTTAGATGCAAGTCATAAGAAAAGAAATCAAAAGTTAGACAGCTATGCATGGACGATGGAACTCTGAGAGATCCAACTAACTTAAGCAAAATACTTGTATAGATAATCGCCTGGACCATCAAGAAACAAGCTTGTGTGAGTAATAGGCTTCATCATTAACAGCCCACCACTGAATAATGAACTTTGCCCATGAATTCTTCATAGCGAGCCGGCAGGCAGGATTTGAGTGCTTTGAGCAAATCGAGACTTCTAAAGTGTGTTTAAACTGTAAAGTATAAATGATGTGTCCCAAAATTGTACTATGAGTTGACATAAGTTACCTAAGCATGCGATCAAGGGTTTAATGCTCAGTGTGCCCTTCCTTTCTTATAATCACATAATCTCTTTGCACTACTCGAGTTCTTCCATGAAATGTACAATCATCTAACAAGAAATTCAATTTAGCCAATGAAGATAAGGGGGTGAAAGAACGTATCGTAATCTTCTCATCTGATGAAACCACGAAATACAATAACTATATCATTCCAAAGCTGAATATAAAGAAAAGCCATTCACTCAATGCCAAACTGTTGGGACATGTCACATGACTGAGAATTAGTAGACTAATATCTGTACAAACTCACATCAAAGCCTAAGTTAAAGGAGGAAGAAATCTTTTGTAATAGCAACTTTGGATGTTCCTTTGAAGTTCAAAGTTGTATTGCATCATTTTTGAAGGCAGAAAACATTGTCCGGAATGGAACTATTATTGCATTGGCCACCATCCCACAAATAAGGTTCTGTTTGGAACATTGTCAAATACTTATTGTACACCATAACGCCCCCCTTCTAACTACGACTTTCCACTTCAATCCTGCTATACAAAATTGACCCCATCACAAGGCCAATATGCTGGAATCAAAATTCATGTGTTTTAGTAGGAGGGTGAAGAGAGGAGCAAAGGAGACCCTATTAAAGTAATCTTTTGGACTCAAAACATCAATATGTTTGTGCTAAAGACTCAAACTGAAATTCATAGCAGGAGACTAACAAGATTACAGAAGCAATTGGAGACTCTATTCTATTGTAGTTAGACTCTGATGTATCCACCAACTATTGCAGCTACATGAGAACGATTAGGAAATGTACTAAAATCGTAAGACGCATAATAGGGTTTTCCTTAATGGGTACCTGAAACTCACCAATCCCAGGGTATCTCCATCCCATCCTTTCAGAGAAAGAAGGGTACTTCAGCTCCCCAGAAGCTCCCAAACCAATTTCCACCACAGAGATGAGACCATCTATGAAAAAGTCATCAAACTCTGTCCGAAAGCTTCTCATAAAATCAAAATAAACCTGAAAATAGAATAAAGTCAATAATGAAAAATGTAAGACAAAGAAGCAAAGTTAGTCCTTTTGGACTGAAAGTATGTACACAAGTCAAAAGGACACCTACTGTAAGACCTACAAAATGGGTACAGTCTTATTAAACTTCAGCTTACAACACTTATGCCCAGGTTATGAACCAGTCATCACATGAATAGACAGAAAACAGGTCAGGAATGAAAATGGAGCAACATCAGGAAAATTACGTATCGAATGCCCACAAAATTACAAGCTAAGCACAATGAATAAGAAAGGGTGAAGGACTATCAAGTAGGGGTGTGCAAATAACCATTTCATCCTATCAAGCCGTCCGAGCCAATCTGACCTGAAGAAAAAAAAAACAGTTTTGAGCCAGTTAGCATTTGGCTTTGAGTGGCAATGTCTTCTGCAAGTCAGGTTTCAGGCGGGTATGCCACGAGTCTCATATAAGTCAAGGCTTGGAGGTTGGAACCTATTCGCGAGAACTGGGCTTGGGTTGGTTAGTATGCCACCCAATTCTGTCTTGTCCGCCAGACAGCCTGCTCTGAAGCATTCATGGGCCGGCAGGCGGGGCAAACGGGGATCGATGATGAGTTAAGGCTCACGAAAACCGTTTCACTCAATCCGAGTGATTAGTATTAAATCTATCACTTACATCCCGTGTGGCACTTTCCTAGTTTCTATTGAGATAACCCTTATCTTTTTATTTTTATTTTCCAGGCTTCATCTACTCTCTATTCAAGGATAAATCCAAAAAAATGCAAGAATCTATAACATCTCACTCTTCATCTACAACCCCTATTCCCTCTCACCAACAACATAGGGGTTGACCACTTTTCCTCCACAAAGGCATCTGGCACATAGAACCTTGGACGAACCAAAGAACACCTAGAAGCTTTTAGAACCCTAGAACTATCAAGGATAAGACCATAGACAAACACACCAAAAGAGAATTAAAAGGTGGAATTTGATAAAAATTCCTTAAAAAGAACTGAAGATGAGATGAAAGGACCTGCGTGCCCCAGTAACTGAGAAAGAAGTTAAAGAAGGTAAACATTCCTCAAAAAATCACTTAAATACGACAGTATATAATAATCTGCAACCGGACATAACAAAGCCCAGAAACAAATAAGGCATGATTTAGTCAAACATGAGATAAGGATAATAAGAACTTTAAAAGTTATGGCTCCAAATAAGATGAGATAGACAAGTATCAATACATAAAGGATCACTTATACCTCTATACCGGTTCTTCCTTTCAGCACTCGTTCTTTATCAATGCCCCAGGATAGGCATTCAGTGTTTCTCCTTCCTTCTCGGTCAGTGAAGAATATGTCTGGATTCTCTTTCCCAATCTCCAAAACCCACTGGGGGAGGGAGATCAGTACACCACCAGAATCATTTCCTCCAAATTCATGGAATGCCATTACAACCTTCAGAAATAGGAGAGAAAGAAACAGTCATTCAGTTAATTGATCCCAAGAAAGCATCTGAAAGCAATAAAGATAATGAGTACAAATCCCAAAGAGAGATTGTCTAACAGACTGACAAGTGGAAAATCATAGATTGCAGCGGAAATCATGAATGCATCTTGAAGCATGATGTGGGCCATGGAAAGAAAACTAACAGGAAAGCTACTAGATTTGTAGGAATAATTATAGAATAATGTATTCCCCATAAACCAATGAAATGACCTATGTTTCTGAGTGTAATAAATAAAAAGAAAAAGAAAAAGAAAATCGAAATCTTGAATGACCTGCAATTTTAGTTGGAATTCTCGGATGATGGTAAACAGTTCCCTATATCCGGACCATTCATACTTCTGTGGGGTCCATGCTTCAACAATACCCCACCAACAATCTACAACAACACCATCTACACGTAATGACTTCAGAAGCCTCAACTCCTGTCTGACACCTTCAGGATCAAGCAACTGGCAGAAATTGGAGATTACACCAGTCTGGCATATAAAACTTACCAATTATTATCAATTGCAAGAGAAAAAGGAAAGAAAATAAAAGAAAAGAAACTAAGGTGTCAAAACTTGATATGATTGGCAATCACAGCAATTTAAACCCAAATAGACAACCAAAGCAAGAAAAGCAGCCACTTACAGCAAGCATCGCGTAAACAGGGACATAGGGAGTCCCTGTAAAATCAGCTCCGTGCACCCTCGATCCAACTTCGTGCATAAGCTGCAAAATTTAACCATGTTACCAAAGGAGTTCACCTTGTACACGTCAATATAGCATCAGCAAGTCACTATTCCTAGACTAAATAAAGCACCTTTCCAGACATTTACACAACCTTAAACGAACCTCATCGTTGGACATTTCATGACTAACCTGAGATCTCTCTTCACAATATTGTTCAAATATGATTACTGAAGCTTATCTCATATTTTACATTTGGCTAAATTGAGATCAAGAAGAAGCAGCTGATCACACACGATCAACTTGGGAGAGATCAGCATAAAGCACTACATTGCAACTGGAAGCTCTTTCCTTTCCTCGCGAGGCAATCTAAAAATAAACACCTTTATTAATCTTTCTTTAGGAAGTACATGTTATGACCACGAAGTAGAGAACAAACAAACTAAAAGGCGATCAAAACAAGGACACAAAGATATACATGGTTCCACTCAAGCACAAAGTAAGAACGTACACCACAGGCGAAGAGCGAGAGAGGATTCACTATGAACGAGGACAGATTACAAAGAGTCGGCTATACCCGTAACTTTCAAAGAAGCACCAAACAATATTCAGGAACCAATCTCCGGTGGAACCTGAAAGGGAGAACAAACCCTTGGTGGAACCCAAAGAGACAACACAAAACCCTAACATTAAGCCCTAATAACAAAAGGAACGAGAACTCCATAATAACACCCAAAGGAGCCTCTCCTTCCTGAACCCAAAAGGGACACGCCATAGTGTTAGATGATGGATCTATTTGTATCTAGTGTAATTATGTGTCTTATAATGTAATTAGTTTAAGTATCTAGGACCGTAGTGCAATTATTATTCAGCTTGTATATATATATTTTACGTTGAATGAAATTAACCCTAATGGGTTTTCTCCTTATTACGATTACCCTTAAATTGAACATGGTATCAAAGCAATAGAACCTGGTGACCTACGACGGCCTTCTCGTTACTGCGTGAACAGTACATCGTGAACAGTGCTCGCGTGAACAGTGAACAGTACATCATGAACAGTGCTCGCGTGAACAGTGAACAGTCTTCGTGAACAGTACTCAGATCTGTTTTTTTCCCGCCGTTCAGATCTGTTTTTTTCCTTCCCTCACGAAGTTTCAGCTCTGTTTCAGTCAGATCCGAAGGTATTCAGTTGTTTTTTTTTTGAGGTTCTAGGGTTTTTGGAACCTTTATTTATTGTCATTGGAGTTCTAAAGTTGCTGGGAACATTGTTTATTGTTTATTTGGCATTATTGTTTTGCTTTCAAGATGTCAGAAGAGAAAAAACAGGCTTCCGCTAGTGGCAATGATGAGTTGAGTCGTGTAGGGACTCTGGATAACTCTCCACTGGATATTTGTCCCATCAAACTGGATGGCACAAATTATTTACTTTGGTCTCGTACTTTTACATTAGCTATTGAAGCTAAAGGAATGTCTGAGTTCATTGAAGACCGACCATGTTACTGAGCCTACTACTGATGTTGAACTCAAGAAGTTTAAGTCTCGTCGATCTTTAGCCATGACCTGGTTGTTTAATTCTACGAAGGCTGATATTCGTAGTCCTTTCTTGCTTCTTAACACTCCATATCAGATTTGGACTATTGCCAAACAGACTTATTCTCAGCAGGGCAATGATGCTCAGTGTTTTGAGTTGCGAAAGCGACTTCGTACTATGGATCAACACAATCGATCTGTTGCTGTTTACTTTGCTGATCTCAGTGGGGCTTGGCAAGAATTTGATTATTATCAGAGGTTTCAGGCAGTCTGTTCCGTTGATGCTGGTGCTTGGTTAAAAAGAATAGAGAAAGAGCGTGTGTATGACTTTCTTGCTGGTCTTGATGTGGAGTATGATCAAATTAGAGTGCAGGTGTTGGGTCGTGTTCCGTTTCCATCTTTGGGAGAGGCCTATGCCATTGTTCAACAGGAGGAGAGCAGAAGGGGTGTTATGTTACAAACTCCTACTTCTGATCGTTCTGCATTGGTTGCTATTCCGCAGGGACAGTTTGGGTCTGGCAGTGGAAAGTTTCAGCCTGGTACTACCAATGGGACCATAGACCGTATGTCACTCCAGTGTGATTATTGCCACAACACTGGACATACCAAGGATTTCTGTTGGAAGTTACATGGTCGTCCTTATCGTGGGCGAGGCAGTGGACGTGGAGGTCGAGGTCGTGGTCTCGGGCGTTCTCAGGCTCAGGCACATGTTTCAGAGTTTGCTACCTTGTTTGATTCTGAGTTCAGTACAGGCGTTCAGTCACCTTCTGATTCTGTTGGCGGTTTCTCTCAGGGGGAGATGCAAGCTCTCAGGCGTCTTATGGCTCGGGCTGATTCTTCCTCTACTATAACTCCTACTTCCACAGCAGCTCCTACTGCATCCTATTTTGCTCATTCAGGTATTCTAGCTAGTGCATTTACTGCCTCCTCCGGTATTCCTTGGATTATCAATTCTGGTGCTTCAGATCATATGACAGGTTGTTCATCTGTTTTTTATTCTTATTCTACTTGTTCTGGTAAGGATAAGGTTCGAATTGCCGATGGATCGTTCTCTGCTATTTCAGGGAAAGGTTCCGTTCGCCATTCTCCCTCTATCTCTCTCTCTTCAGTCCTCCATATTCCAAACTTTGCCACTAACCTTCTTTCAGTTAGTAGTTTTACCCATTCTGCAAACTGTTCTGTGACATTTTTTCCTACTCATTGTATCTTTCAGGAACTGGAAACGGGGAAGGTGATTGGCAGTGGTAAAGCACATGGTGGTATCTATTATCTGGAGCATGCACCTCATCCATCTCAGCCATCTTTATCATGTGGACAAGCTCTACAAGCAGATATGAGTTCCACTCTTTCTTTGTTACATCGGTGGCACCGTAGATTGGGTCATCCCTCTTTTGGGATATTAGAGAAACTATTTCCTACTTTAGTTAAACATTGTCCTAGAGATCAGTTTTTTTGTGAAGCCTGTGAGTTTGGGAAACATAAACGCTCTTTTTATGCACCTATTAATAAACGAAGTGATTCTCCATTTATGGTTATCCATTCTGATGTTTGGGGTCCTTCTCCTGTTACTTCTTTAAAGGGCTATCGATGGTTTGTAAACTTTTATTGATTGTTATTCTCGTGCCACATGGGTGTACTTACTCCAGTCAAAAAATGAAGTATTTTCCTGTTTCAAATCTTTTCATAAGATGGTGTGCACTCAGTTTGATACACATATTAAAATCCTTCGGAGTGATAATGGGACTGAGTATATTGATAAGATTTTTCGGACATATCTAGATGATAATGGTATTATTTTTCAGACGACTTGCGTTGACACTCCACAACAAAATGGAGTCGCTTGCTGAGGTCGCTCGATCCCTTTTGTTCACTATGAATGTTCCCAAATACTTATGGGGAGAAGCTATTTTAACTGTCACATATCTTATCAACCGTATGCCATCCAGTGTCCTTAATTTTAAAACACCCATTGAGTGCTTGCCAAGCAGTTGTCGGGTTACAACTCTTCCACCTAGGGTGTTTGGTTGTGTGTGTTTTGTTCATGTCCCAAAACCTTCTGGGGGCAAGCTAGGACATAAAGCCCATAAGTGTATTTTTGTTGGGTACTCTCCTACCCAGAAAGGCTATAAGTGTTACGATCCTTATTCGAGAAAGATGTTTGTCTCTATGGATGTTACCTTTTGGGAAACAGAGGTTTTTTATTCTTCCTCCAAACCATCTCTTCAGGGGGAGCATCAGCAGGAGGAAGAGATGTTTAACTTTTATAATCATAGTGAGGGGGAGAAATTTTTCTATGATTATAGTGAGAGGGAGAAGGAAAACACTGGAGAGGAACCGGTATCTGTTGAAAGGGAAACACATGATATTGGTGGTGACATTGAGGAACAACTACCTGCACGACGACGACTGCAGGCAGCTGGCTTACAAAGGTATGCTAGACGGAAAAATGGAAAGTCTTCATGTACGTTACCACCTTGTCAATCACAATCACCCACTCCAGTTCCAGATTCCTCAGCTGACTCTTCTGGTAATGATTCTTCTCTTATTGAACCTCCTCCTATGGATCCTGACAGTCTTCCTATTGCTATTCGAAAAGGTGTTAGATCTTGTACTCAACATCCTATCTCACAGTTTGTTTCTTATGACCGTTTGTCTCCTTCGTACCATGCCTTTGTCTCTTCTCTTTCCTCTATATCTATTCCACAGAATTGGCAGGATGCATTCAAGATACCTAACTGGAAAGGAGCTATGGTAGAAGAGATGACAGCTTTGAAAAAGAATGGCACCTGGGATCTAGTGTCACTTCCAGGAGGGAAGAAACCAGTGGGCTGCAAGTGGGTGTTCACTATTAAGCAAAAGGCTGATGGTACAGTTGAGAGATACAAGGCAAGGCTTGTTGCCAGAGGTTTTACGCAAACTTATGGTATTGATTATGAGGAGACGTTTGCTCCGGTAGCGAAGATGAATTCTGTGCGAGCTCTCCTCTCGTGTGCTGCCCACTTGAATTGGCCTCTTCAACAGTTTGATGTAAAAAATGCATTCCTCCATGGTGATTTAGAGGAGGAAGTTTATATGGATATTCCACCAGGTTTCTCTTCTCCGGCAAGTGAAGGAAAGGTGTGTAGATTGAAGAAGGCACTTTATGGGATGAAGCAGTCACCTAGAGCCTGGTTTGGCAGGTTTTCTACGGCTATGTTGAGTTTTGGTTACAAGCAGAGCCATGCAGATCATACGATGTTCATCCGCCGAAGTAATGGTAAGATTGTTGTCCTTATTGTTTATGTTGATGACATAATAATGACAGGCAATGATGTGAGTGAGATTCATAACCTTAAGTCTCGTCTAGCTCAAGAGTTCGAGATTAAGGACTTGGGATTATTGAGATACTTCCTTGGAATGGAAGTAGCGAGGTCTGATAGAGGTATCTTTATTTCCCAACGCAAGTATATACTTGATTTGTTCGAAGAAACAGGTATGTTGGGCTGTAGACCTGCAGATTCTCCTATTGAGGCAAATCATCATCTTAGTGGAGATGTGGGGGAGTGTACTGATAAGGAGATGTATCAG
This sequence comes from Rhododendron mucronatum var. ripense, assembly GCA_019656295.1. Classification (NCBI taxonomy): domain Eukaryota; kingdom Viridiplantae; phylum Streptophyta; class Magnoliopsida; order Ericales; family Ericaceae; genus Rhododendron; species Rhododendron mucronatum. The sequence goes on along the minus strand of BPLT01000159.1, from coordinate 991,459 downwards.
CGACTTGTGGGTCGACGAATATACTTAGCCCACACTCGACCAGATATTACTTATGCAGTAGGTGTTGTTAGTCAGTTTATGCATGATCCTCGTACTTCACATCTAGATGCAGTTTATCGTATTTTGAGGTATCTGAAATCAGCTCCAGGAAAAGGAATTTTGTTCTCTAATCATGGTCATTTGCGATTGGAGGCATTCACTGATGCTGACTGGGCTGGTTCTGTAGATGATAGGCGCTCTACTTCTGGCTATTGCACTTTCCTTGGGGGTAATTTGATTACCTGGCGAAGTAAGAAGCAATCGGTAGTCGCCAGGTCTAGCGCAGAAGCTAAATATAGAGCTATGGCTCATGGTGTTTGCGAGCTCTTGTGGCTCCAAACTTTGTTACTTGATTTGGGGTTTGTTGATAGTGTTCCGATGAAACTCTACTGCGACAATAAAGCTGCCATTAACATTGCTCATAATCCCGTTCAGCATGATAGAACAAAGCACATAGAGATTGATCGACACTTCATCAAGGAAAAGTTGAACGAGGGTTTGATATGTACGCCATTTGTGAGATCTGGAGATCAGTTAGCTGATATATTCACAAAAGGGCTGGGTAGCAAGAGTTTTCATCCTATTGTGTTCAAGTTGGGCTTGATTGATATCTTCGCACCAACTTGAGGGGGAGTGTTAGATGATGGATCTATTTGTATCTAGTGTAATTATGTGTCTTATAATGTAATTAGTTTAAGTATCTAGGACCGTAGTGCAATTATTATTCAGCTTGTATATATATATTTTACGTTGAATGAAATTAACCCTAATGGGTTTTCTCCTTATTACGATTACCCTAAAATTGAACACATAGGAACTTGATAGGTGCGTAAATGTGCCCATTTTCGCCCCCTAACTTAGACTTGTTATGTCCATTTATTATATTATTTGGAGTTTGATACTCGTTTTTTCCGTTTCAGTTTTTTCGGAGCAATTAAATAGTACATAGAGCTAAATTGAGAATTATTTCACGGGAGAATAATTCGACGTGATGGGCCTACCTAGAAAGCAAGTTCATTATGGGCTAATTGATTGAAGTTTTGTAGGCTAACTAAGAAAAGCACGTCGAGGCCAAGGTAAATTAATTAGGATCATTAATGGGCCAATTGGAGAACTTAATTACTCCAAATTGGAGAAGAACGGCGGCCCATGGGTGCCTCACGGCTAATATAAAACGAGAAAAAGGGTTTTGTTTGGAGGATTCTTTTGGACGCACAAACAAAACAGCGGCTTCGGCTTCGGTTTCAGAGCCATGACCGGCTAGACACTCTGGCTAGGGTGACGAGGATGCTTCTCCAAGTAGTATGATTGTTTAGATTCAAGGGTTTTTATTCAACTATTAATTGTATAACTTTGGATGATTCATAGTTTTTATGAAAGTTACTATTTTTCCGATTTATCTGTGTGTTTGTATTCATGATATCAATCACCGTCATACAATCGTTTTCATTGTATTGGGATAGGCTTTGAGATAGACTATACGATGTGAGACAGGTCGTGACGTTGGTTAAATTCAGTGAGACGATCCGTGCCGTGTTGAGATAGCCTATACTGAGTACGAGTCTTCAGAATATTTGTGGGAATTATTGATAGAAATTACTACCCTATCGGTAGTCTGGTTACAAGTTGAATGAAACCCCTAAACTTCACCACAATTATATTGCAAGGGGAGGTTGAATCGAAAACCTAGTCCCTTCTCTCTCATCAGTTTCCAAAACCTTTAATCTGCTTTCGTAGAATAATCACTAGTTTAATCAAATCAATCACAAATCCAACTTCTATTTGCTGTTCGAATTAAATTAGAAATTAATTGAAAGTACCATAACTTAGCTTTTTACTCCCCGTGAACGATCCTGGACTTTAGTTAATTCCTTGTTTTATAAATTATATTTTTGGTACGAGAACGACAGACCAGAACCCCACAAGGTCCCTATTTGCAGGAAAGCACTGATAAGAAACCTAAATCAACATGGACTAGGAATTCTAGTCAAATAAGCCTAAACCGACTTAGTACATGAATTCTAGTCACTTTCGAACAAATCTCCTCCTTGACTTGAATTCCATCGAATCCAACACCACAGAGCAATCATCTCGCAGAACAACTCCTCTCCAAACGCCCCCCTACGGAACAATCAAAGCATGTGGATACCAAACAAGCCCAACCAATGCTTGAACTTGACAACAGGACAAGTATGCAAAAAATTGTGTGGGGATGCTAATCACGGATTGGGACTCCTCTTCGGTGGATCTGTGTGAAGCCTCTGCCCCGTAGGGGACTCGGTCATAAGCAGCATCGAGAAGATTCATCAACACATAGCTGGTAGGTGTACGCAAAGCCATTTGACTAGGGAGAGTTGTATCCAAACATGACAAATTCCCACTGGCCTTCACTAACATGAAACCTAGAAGGTAGAACATACCTAACCAGAGGCACTATAAGGGAAAAACCTTAGAATCTTATCTTGTTCCCACCTGTCCCCTGGGATAGGGTATAGTTATACCTAGTGACCTATCCGTTCCGTAACTGGCTGGCCTTTTCTTGCCCCCACATGCCTTGGATATACCTCGTCTGGGAATATCATCTAGGAAGGCAGGCGCTCGTTACCTAATGGAGATCAACCTGAACTCACCAGAATATCCCTGTCCCGTAGCGTTATCCCTCGTAAGTCAGGCAGACTTTGCTGGCTGTAGATCGTTCGTTCGCACGGCTGTCCAACTCGAAACCTGGATTGACCCAGGAAGTCAATACATGCTTTGGGGACATTCACTATCTCACTCCCCGTAAGACAGAGAGAGGGTCCTTCTAGAACTGCTCGTCTTTCTTTCTTTACCTCAATGAATGCTTTTAACTTAGTTTCAACCCTTCCTTCATCTTCACCTTCCAGTACTAATCTCTCCTTCTGGGCAAAGACCCTTCATCTGACCAGGGAACCATGCTCTTGCCTGAGTAGTGACTTCTTTCGCGAGTGAAAAGCTCCTTTCTTCCTTCTTTGCTTTCAAAGTGAAAGATAAATAAATAAGGTACATCAAGTTGCATCTATGAACACGTTTAAGGTCTCTAAGAACCTAGCAGGCATTGAACCTTTGAACGGTTCTAATTACGGTTCATGGAAAATGAACCTGGACATTATGCTAGGTTGCATGGACTATGACTTTGTGCTCACAGAGCCCAAGCCTCCTACAGACGAGTCTTCAGCTACAGAGAGAGCCCACCATGTTAGGTGGGAGAAGGTGAACAGACTTGCGATGATGATTATCAGGGCCTCTATTGGCGAGTCACCAGGCTTCACTGTATTATATAATTATTACCATCCTGAACGGCAAAAGCAGAAGCAGTTTAGTCGAGTGGATTTCATCCCATGCTTAAAGATCGAATCAAATAAGTGTTTGCCAGTTCTGGTCTGACCCAAAAGAGAGAAAGTTTTGCCAGAGCCGAGAGGTCAGGATACTAATGATAATCGGATGGATGTCAAGGCTTTCACTTCCCAGGGAAAATGACCACATATGACATATCTATATACAACTTACAACTATACCCCATTTTGATCCGCTGATTCTTCTGCAATGGCTGGATATGGGCGGAACCTGGCTAAGGCACCAATGAAGAAGGTCACCCTCTTCTTATCCCTCTCCTAATGTGTAGCACAGTGAAAGGGAGCCAAATTTAGATAGCGATGTGGAATCGATCGAAACGCATTAAAGATCCTAGCTCTTTACACTAGCCTGCACAAGTAACACACGGCTAAAAGACCTAACCGGAGGAGCTTTGGCAAGGCCCTCCAGCGAGAGGATAAGAAAGTGCAGAAGGAGAGCAAAGCACTAGGGTTTAATAACCGTTTTGGGTTTGAGCTGGCACTCCCATGTGCGCTCGTCATTATCCTTTGGCACAACCACTGCGGGTGACGCCATCCACGTCACCAAGGGGCAAGTCAGCTTCCTGTATGTGGGAGCGCTAACCCAATGAGCATGGCCGATGCCTAAGGGCTTGGAGGCAACTCCTATCTGGGCTTTGGCCATGGCCAAACCTGAGAGTTCGACTCTTGGACTAGCGGCCCGAGAATCAGAGAGAGTTGACTGAGAGATGCTCCTAACTAATCCGTGCTCGGCCCTAAGAGTGTAGCGGCTTGGAGCCGTTTCCTTTGCACGTCGGAGCTTAACAACCTGGCCTAGCCCCAAGCCGAACCTAGGAGACGCGTCTGCAGCCTAATCAGCCCAGGTGGTCCGAGCCATATTGTTCGGCCCACTACAAATTGCATACACCAAAACTCCAAAGGGCGATAAACTTCAGTAGACGCAATCTCCTCCTCAACCTCTCGCAAAGAACACTCTTCTTCTTCCCAAACAAAGCCTTGCATAATCTGTTGAACTTGCAGAAAACGCATCTCCACAAGCCATAGACTAGCGCTATTGCATTGCCCATCAAACTTCTCAACTTCGCATTGAGTCGTCATATTCCAATCGAAAAACGACCACCAAAACAAGAACACAATGGAAACCAAAAGCCTCGGATGGAACCCTAAGCTCTGATACAGCCACGAAGTAGAAAAGTAAACAAACCAACAAGCGATCAAAACAAGGACACAAAGATATACGCGGTTTGCAATCAAAGCAAGAACGTACTCCATGGGCAAAGAGCGAGAGAGGATTCATTATGAATGAGGAGAGATTACAAAGAGCTGGCTATACCCGTAACTCTCAAAGAAGCACCAAATGATATTCAGGGACAAATCTCCGGTGAAACCCGAAAGGAAGTACAAACCCTTGGTGAAACCACAAGAGAACACAAAACCTTAATATTAAGCCCCAATAACAAAAGGAACGAAGAACTCCACAATAACACCCATAGAAGCCTCTCCTTAATGGACCCAAAAGGGGCAAACCATAGGAACCCCACAAGGTCCCTATTTATAGGAAAGCACTGAAAATAAACCTAAACCAACATGGACTAGGAATTCTAGTCAAATAAACCTAAACCGACTTAATACAGAAATTCTAGTCACTTTCCAACAGTACAGACCTTTGGCTCTCCATCGCAACATTACCTGTCTCATGTGTGCCCTATTCTTATGGATGTTGCTCTCCATTGCAAGTACCGAAAAGTTAAAATAAAGCAAAGACCACCAACAAAATGTAGCAAGGAGGTGTTTTTAGAAACTCTCCAAAAGTTGAAGCTATGGGAATTAAACAGCGTTCTGGACTGCCAAAATCTAACATTGTATCAGGAGTTTCATATACACCATTATCCTAAACAGGATCAGCAAAGTCGAGATAATACCTGATCAGCCCCCAAACATGCAGGTGAGTTCATGGGGCTTGCACTAGTATATTTTTCGCTCTTTGTATCCCTCTCCGCAACCACGACAGAGTCAAATGATACTGGTGATAAACTCTCATCAATTCTGAGAACAGATGGCTGACCATCTAATGAAGCTTTCACAGAACAATTCTTCAGAGAACCAGCAGATAGTGGGCTTCCAACTGACCTAACAGGAAACACCCCCTGTGCATAAATCACGACATCAAATGATGATGGCAAGATTGTCATGTTCTCATAAAAAACATAAGCAAAGAAAATTTGATAAGCAATAGATGTATAGGGGGGCCACTGTTTCAGTGGTATTCTGAGAGCACCACTTTGTGCATATTGCCAAAAGGTTAGGTCTATCTCTAATCCTCCCCGGCCCATACCCCCAATGATTGGGGACAACATGGTTCTGATCTTGATGTTGATTGAATAGATGTATAAGGTTGTAACGCAATGAGACAACACCACCAGCTTAGCTACCCGGATTCACAATTACCCTAAGGCTATGTTTCCTTCGGCGGAATGAACAAGGGAATGGGATGGTCATTCCAATGTTTGGTTCATCAATGAATGAAGGAATGATCCTTCCTAATGGAATCACTACTCTCCAAGAAAAACTAAGTATCATTCTCTTTAACCGTCCCTATCTAATTACTAATTATTGCCAACCCGAAAATTACTATTGCCACGCCAATACATTTTTATCAAAGAAAGTATATTGAGGATGATATAGTAAAGAGGATGTTTATATTTCTTTAACACAACCAAACATGGGAATGAGAATGGGAATTCCAATCTTATCCATTCTGATTTCATTCTGATCTCAATATCATTCCTATGTCCATTGACTCCATTCCATTCCGGTGAGCCAAATTCCAGTGAGCCAAATGCGAGCTAAACTGTGGGCAAGAACTGTACAAGGAACCTAAAAGGCAAAACAACTTCAAATTGCCTTCCCTTCACTTGGATTTATAACAATATGCACACATCATGCAAATGACAAAGAGACACAATTTTCAACAATCGAAGCTGAAAGAAACTACTACAAGATTCTTTCTTTTTTCTGGTAAATAATAGAAACGTACAAGAATCTGACTTTGCTAGTCTCTCTCCCTAACTCCTATGTGACATGTGGAGTTCTAGTTTCACTAAATATTCAAAATGTAATTTCTATACACAAAATTGAAGCAAAATAGCTATTAACCAATGGCTTTGTTTACTACAAGAGACATTGTAGCACTTTATCCAAGTACGAATGGTCCTTTTCTTGGGTAATGAGTTCATTTTTGTCATACTGACAAGTTTTCATCTTATAAAGGAAAAAGTATATAGACCTATAGTATTGTGCCCCGATCAATTCAAACTTTCAGCTTTGGTAAGGAAGACCTAATTAACTAGGCATAACTTTGAAAACTATGCCAAACGGTTAATGTAGTCATTATACATCGTCATAGCATCTAACACAAAAACAAATTGACAAGGAGTGAGGAGGCTGCCCAGACTTGTATTCAACTTGGTTGTGATAATTAACCATTGTTTGACAAGCTCTAGTACTCTCCCGCCCGTGCAACTCCCATCTCGCACAGGGAGAGGCAAACAAAGGATTCATAACATAGGAATCACAAAGGAACGAGGTGAACTTACAACACAAAGGGGCAATCAATCAAAAAAGTATTGTCCAAAAGATTCCAAAATCTTGACTTTGACACCATGTTAAACCATCCAATAAAAATCAATTGGCAATGAGTGGAAAGACCGCTTAAACTCAAATACCTGAATAACTAACCAACGTGGGAAAAGCTCCAAGATATATCGACTATAGTTCACCCCTTCCAAAATTCTAAGAGAATGCTAGTTGGTCAATCCATGGAAAGTAGCTGAGGGCATTCCATCTTAGCCTTCTCCTCAATCAGGCTTGAACATGCAAAGGGGAAGCCTTATACTCCTTTCGTCCCTAATCTTTAGTCCCTTTTTCGGGATTCTAACTTAACAAGGAGACATAATAATTGCATGTTTGATCACTTGATTTTCCAATTTTACCCTTGAATCTATTTGGGAGTAAATTGATGTAAAATTTTTGGAGCTCAATCAATTAGGTTGATGTCCTAGCCATTTAGGCGGCAAAATAGAAGGCTAGGTGTAAATGGGAAACATCAGTGCACATTAGGGACTTGTTTTGTGAATATGTAAAAGGTTGTGTAGATGAGAAAGATAAGTGCCAAAAAAAAAAAAAAAATTTGAACTGTATGTTCGTTTTGTGTTTGATCTCTATGTACATCTCATTTTGGTTGTTGTCAACACAAATTATAATAGCAGTGCACTTCTATGGGGTGGAGTATTGGAGTTTTCGTCAAATTCTCTTGTTTTTTTAGTAGTACTGATTTATAGAAAGGGTAAAATGGGAAATTCCTTGACTTTTAGCCATTTAGTTATAAAGTGGGACAAAAAATTTGGGACAGCAAAACGAGGTAATTGGGACTAAAGAATGGGGACGGAGAGAGTATCAAGGATACATTGCTATTGCAGACATATTCAGGGTTTAAAAACGAGGAAAGAAACATAGGCAGACTAGTGATATGTTGTCTATGGGTTGGTCTCCGGCTAGGCCTATGATGTCTATGGGTTAAGCCTTCTAGTTTTTGGATTTGGGTTTCGGTGTTTTGGGCTTATTTGTTGTATTTGGGTTTTAGGTCTCTTGTGGGCTTTATTGTCATATTTATACCCTTCAGACCCCTTCGGTGATCTAGGCTTGGCCCATTGGGTGCTCTGTTGGTTTCTTGCCAATTTCAGCTTTGCTTTGTAATCCTTTTTTTATCAATAAAATTTTTTGCTTCGCTGTTCAAAAAAATAAAAAAATAAAAAAATAATGTTGCACTTTTCCAGTCTTATCTCAACTGCACGTAGAGGAACCAGCCTCGCCAACCCAATGTGTGGTATCAACCAAGAGCATGTTTGTTAACCAATAAAATGTGTCTTATGCCAATAAAGGCCCGAACCAAAGAAACTTCTCACTGCTTGTGGAACGGCTTTCCTAAGGTAAAGCATATCATGCCCAATATCGGAATTTAATGGTAGCCCGGCCGTCACTAGCTGTCTTTCAGACATCCTAGAACATAGAAAAAAAGGAATGACAAATTCGTCCAAAATTGAATGAAATACCCTTCCAGATCCAGCTTCACCAGGCATTACCAGAATAAGTGAGATTCACTGGGCACAAGGAACAAGGGAACTAACACTCCAGCCAAACTCTTAAAATAAACAAATCAAATATTCCAGTTCTATATAGTTCAAGGAGACGTATCAGTCTGCACAAATTACATAACGCAACTGTTATTTTTCTACCATGCTTACCATTCGACCCAAAGCCAACGTGCACTGCTCATAAACCTTACCACTCATGCTAATGCTCACATAAAGCTTACCACTCATGCTAGTGCTCTATATAATCATGTATTTCATTGTTCTACATTGCAAGAACAGAAACATAACCATTCTTCCTGGAAACTTGAACTTCATAAATGCGCATTTTCATGTTATACATGCACTAGATATTTACAATGGGAGAATAGGCAAATTGTTCACCAAATTCAGCATAGGTCACTGAAATTAACTCCAAAAGGAGTAAGGATGCTTTGAGTTCAGATTTCAGAAGCAACGGCAAGTCTATAAATGGCAGGCATTTGCTTTACTGGAATGAAGGTTGGAATAGAATCGTCATTCCCCTGGAATTTTCAACCCTGCAGTGGCTAGTTTCAAATCCCATAATGTATGTTACAAGATTAACCATAATTCATCACTCTGCTTAGTCCGCTTGCTTATTTCTTAAATTAAAAACATAAAATTCGTATAAAATATTTGGCAAACCCATTTCTTGTTTGCTTTTTGTGTGAGTTGCTTATACTTATCAACATTTAAGCAATCTATCCCTGCCAAACCATCTTGCTTGCGTATTGTTTCTGATTTGCTTATTGCTGGAATCAAGCAAATAAGACGGCAAACCAAACAACCCCAGGTGAAAATGGCCTCACCATTCTATTCCTTTCCAAAGTCAAACACTACATAAAGTTGCGACTAGAAAGAAACATAGAAGGAAAACAACAAGGGCCGCAACACCAACCACACCCGCCTATGTGGCATTGGTAATGAGGGAACAACCACTTTGCAACCACCAATCATGCAGTGCCACGTAGGCGGGTGTGGTTGGTGTTGTGTCCCTAGCATTATTGGAAAACAAAAACTATCGACTTACTAGCAAAGTAGCAGAAACACAAACCAAATCACTGAACAAAATTCAAACGCAACACAAGAGATTATTAGAGAGAGAGAGAGAGAGAGGGAGACCAATTGGGAAGGAGGAGGAGAGGAGCGATAGGTGGAGCCATCGAGCTCGACGGTCCAACCTGCCTCTCGAGCGAGGGCGGCGAGGACGTCGTTCATGTCGGCGCGTGCAGGGAGGGGGAAGTTGCCGTACTGGCGGAGGCCGGCGAGCATGCGGCTGGTGATGGCGCGGCGGTGGCGCTCGCGCAGCTTGGTGCGCTCCTTCTCCTTCTCCCTCTCCTTCTTTCCCTTGGCGCCTCCTCCGGGAGAGGCGGCGGAGACAGACGAAGACATCGACGCAGCCGTGGCGGCGAAGCCGCGGGGGCGGCGCTGCTGCTGTTGAGGATGGTTGGTGTGGGGTTGGGGTAGTAAGTGGTCGGAGATGAGGTCGGGCTGGGGTTCCAGATCTTGTAAATGGTGGTGGCGGTGGTGGTTGCTGTTGTCGTGGTGGTGGTGGTTCATTTTTTCCACATTTACCGGGTTAGATTCACTTCACAGTTCAGTGAGTTCACATCGTATTGTTTCTCCTCATTTTCGTTCAGCTCTCTCTCTCTCTCTCTCACTCTCAGGTGCTATGCTATGCGGGAAACCGTGCTCCAACTCTGACTCTCGGTTACAACCAATCGTTGTGTTTGTAGCATTTTTTATTTTTTAAAACATAGCCTATTTAAACACACATTTGACTGATCAGAATTAGTTGCATAATTGATTGTGCGTGTAGCATTTTTTAAGTAGCATTTTACTAGGGGTGTTTTTTTTTTTGTTTAAATCATAGGATGTTCGGGTAAGTTGTGCATGTCTCAACTAACTTTAGGATTATGAAATTTTCAAAAAATTAATGATCATATATAAATCTCTAGTAGTCTCAAGATTTTGCTAAGGATGTATTTGCACTCAACTAAATACCTAGTCCTTTAAAGAACCCGTTGGACTAGTAAAAATGTGTGTTAACTAGTCATTTCGCCTAACATGGCTCAAATATTGTTAGAGATACTCTAATGGACGGTCGGATGAGCGCCCTAAATTAGTCAAGACATGATACGCCGAACTTGTAACACACTTGTACATTTTTTTTCCCCCAAAAACAGAGTTGGATATTATTTATAAGAAAAAGGGTTTAAAGACCTAATATCGGCAAAAGTAAGGCTATCTAAATGGTGAGGGACAGGAAACCCCCCCCCCCCCCCCCCCCCCCCCCCAATTCTCTAACCTAACACCTAATAGGGATTGTTAGCCAACAAATGGGCTACCCTATTGCAATAGCGATTAACATGTTTAAAAACACAAAAGAAAAATAAAGGAAGAAGCTCCAGACAATTCAAAAGGATAGAGTTACAATCGAATAATGATTTATGATTTGCATGTAAATTTTAAGCTTGTACATGGGTTTTATGATTTGTATGTAAAATTTTCCTCGTGTGGTATGGTTGAGTGAATGAAGGACTTGACATTTATTGTCCCCTCTAATTTTACTCAAAACTTTCGACGTAAGAAGCTGATTCACATAATCGATTACGCTGATCTTGTAATGCGCTCATACATGGATTGTATGATTGTATCTAATTTTTTGGTCGTGCGGTATGGTTGATGGATGAAGGACTTGGCTATTATAGTCCCTCTAATTTTACTCAAAACTTTCGACGTAAGAAGCTTATTCATAATCGATTAGTTGGTCTCTTTGCCCCGTTTTCGTCTTCATTTTACATTTACTCTTCTAACTTTCGCTTTCTTAAATTTTAGTAGTTTAAGATGATTTTGATAGACGGTTATTTTTATTTACGGTATGCACTCATGGGTAATTGCATCAATAGATCAGACATAAAACCAAAAAACTGGTCATATTCTAATCCACAATGTGTACTAGTATATTAGTATAGAAAATTAGTGTTAGGTTCATTATATGAAACTTATAAGTCCACGAGTCCACTTATTAATTTTGTAAGGTCTCAAGTTCATTTTAGAGTACTCCTAAGATTTAGGCACTTTTTTAAGATTTTAGGATGCACTTTTTTATTATAGGATTTCGTACCCTAGGGTATGGTAGATTACCCTAACGTAGGGTACCCTAGGATTTAGGCACTTTCATAGAATTTTAGGATGCACTTTCTTATTATAGGGTTTTAGTGGTTTAAGTACTTTCATAGGGTTTAGGATTTTAGGCAATTTCATAGGGTAGCGTTTAGGTTGTGTGGACTTGTAGCTTTACAAAATTATTAGGTGAACTTGTGGGCTTATAAATGTCATTAATATTACTTTCTCCAATTACGATAGGCACCGAACTGGAATGGATAAAGCTCGTCGAGAACAACCACCAAGTAAAATAATACAGTATGTTCGTAGAATATTAATGATGAATGTACTGATTTTTTCAAAAGTAATTTCTGATTTAGTGTTAATTTTAGTGTTTCCAACCCCTGTTGTTTCCACAAAAATATGTTTTGAAAACATATCATTTGATATTGGGAAAATTTCAAAATAGCACCCGACCTTTCACACAAATCACATACAAGCACCTGACCTTTTAAAATTATCAAAAAAACACCTGACCTATTTAAAAACCCATCAATTTTACACCCACCGTTAACTTTCCATTCAAAACAGATGGAAAAGCTGAAAATGTGCATTTTGGCACGAATATTGGCGAAACAAGATTAATGCTCATTTTGGCAAAACACAATATTATACTCGTAAACAAGATTAAGACTCGATTTGGCTTTAAAAGTCAATTAATAACTTAATTTTTGCCTTTATTCAAAAGAAAAAAAAAAACGCATTTGTTAGTTTTGCGTCAACATGAATCAATAAGTCACAAAAATTACGTAACTTTTCAATCCAAATCCACCCTAAATATAATTTAGTAATTAAATACTCATAACTATGCAACCAAATAAGATTACTCTGTATTAAACAAAGGAAAAGGCAAAAACAAAAAACATATAATAGTCATGGGTAGGTGTGAAAAGTGCCAAGTCATAGGTATTTAATTACTAAATTGAGCTTGACTATTCTATATTTTTTGTTTTTGCCTTTTCCTTTGTTTTAATACGGAGTAATCTTATTTGGCTGCATAGTTATGAGTATTTAATTACTAAATTAAGCTTGATTCCTTATTTAGAGTGGGTTTGGATTGAAAAGTTAAGTAATTTTTGTGATAAATTGATTCGTATTGACGCAGAACTAACAAATGCGTTTTTTTTCTTTTGAATAACGAAAAAAATTAAGTTTTTAATCGACTTTTAAAGCCAAATCGAGCCTCAATCTTATTTATGAGTATAATATTGTGTTTTGCCAAAATGATCTTTAATCTTGTTTTGCAATTTTCGTGCCAAAATGCACATTTTCAGCATTTCCGTTTGTTTTGGATAGAAAGTTAACGGCGGGTGTAAAATTGATGGATTTTTAAATAGGCCAGGTGTTTTTTTGATAATTTTAAAAGGTCAGGTGCCTGTGTGTGATTTGTGTGAAAGGTCGGGTGCTATTTTGAAATTTTCCCTTTGATATTCGATGATGAACAAATTTTTTGATGTAGATGATATACTCGATAGCTATAAAATATAGTAATGTAAATCTTCAATAATTAAAGTGGACTCTGTAGACATAAATTTTCAACCGTAGAATTTACCCACGCTTTGAAATCCATATCTCAAATATCCACTGTTCGCTTGTTCAAGCGAACAGTGTTGATTTTTTTTATATGCAGGCTCCTATTTCCGATTAAGATTTCAAATCGTTAATTACATACTAAAAGATAAAACCTCCGATTAATAAAGAATAAAGAACAGGAAATAGACTAGAATAATTTAATTTTATTGATGATTGGGGTTTAAAACCCTTGTTTACATCAAAACAGAAAATATTGAATCTATTCAGAGGGATTGGAACCCTTTACCTATAACTTGGTATGCTTACTCTCTTACTGGATCTTCGACGTTTGCTGAAGATTGCCCGTGATAGTAAGCGAGTAGGTTGCTTGGTGGTTGTGGATTGTAGTGGTTTTGCTTGGATGGAGTATATCTTCTCTCTCTCTGTATATCTTCTACGTTGAGGGAGAAGAGGTGTGATGGTGAAGAGTTGAAGTATGAGATCTGAAGTCTGAGATCTTGGGGTCGATGAGAGATAGATGAGAGAAGTTAGGTTTGATCTGAGATCGAGGTCCCCTTCCTTTGATGACGGACCTCATATTTATAGGAGCTTTCTTCATCATCAGATGCTTGGCCGCCAATTAATTCCTTTGAATTTGAATAGTTGTTGCGTCAGATGATAGGATGACATCATATCTTCTCAGCCTCTTCAAATTTTGAACAGTTGTTGTATCAGATGGCATTCACATGGGAATATTCTTCTGCTTGCACAGAAGTATTTTCTTGAGCTCTACGTTTTATTTGATTTGAGATGTTAACCCATATTTGGTTTGTAGGCCCTACGAATGCGGGCCTATATGGTTCACCTGATTTGTAATCTTCCGCAGGCCGATATATTCGTTAGGCTTGTCGGGTCAACACATGTTTGTTGATTCGCAGGCCCGTTGGGTCAACCGAATATTTGACTTGTAAGCCCTATGAGATATGGGCTTACATGGTTCAACTGATTTGTAGTCCTGCTACTGTTCTCCCGCAGGCTCATATATTCGTTAGGCTTGTCGGGCCAACACGTGTTTGTTGATTCGCTGGCTCGCTGGGTCAACATGCTTTTAGGCTCTTTATATGCCTTTTAGTCCTCAAGCCCAACATATGATACATTGATGATATTCATCAATCTTTGGTTGAAATTTATGTGCCAACAGACTCCGTAGCGTCCACAATGAGCTTAGTAGAATGGTCAGCCCAACAAGATGGTTTAATCTCTTTTACAGCTCGTTTGGATGATGAGAAAGGGAAAAATCAGATAAGAAAGGGGAGTTATTTCTTACCAAATCTCACCAATTTTTTTTGGGTGAGAAAGGGAAAGGGCCAATTAAAGCATTTCCTTTTTGTACTTTTATCTCCATTTCTCACCAAAATGTTCAATTCAAATAAGAGATTTCACAAGAAACCATAACCCTTTCTTTTCTTTTCTCATGAAACTCCTCCATCCAAAGGGGGAGGCAGATGAGCTGATTCCATGGGACAATTATTGGTCTCCTACAAAAAAAAAGAAAAAAAATTAGCCTAGACTTCTAGTTAAACCGAGAGAAGCCGAATGATTGAGGATAAATTCCTCATTACTGCAATACATGCAAAATCTACAACCATCGTGGTTCCACTTTACACCAATTTAGGTCATATAATTCATGTAAAATTTGCAGAGCTTTGTTTGCTTTGGCTTAAGATCACATTTTCTGTAGTTTTCGTCTTTATCTTCTGTTTTCAGCTAACATCCACTTTGTATAGTCCAGTAGCAATCAGGGTCCATCCCTCCAACAAGGATATGCCCGTCGTGATACGTCAGTACGAAACCTTGACTCTCACCAATTTGATTTCTTATGACAATGGTACCACTAGCAGATCTATTAGGGATGGATGATCCTTTGCACTTACAGAGATTGTCTATTTGTTTAGACAGATGAGAAGGATGGTTTTCGGTCTTTATCGAAATCAAACAATTTTCTCTTACACACTGAAGAAACCAGATAACCGTTTCAAACACCAAAATAGGTACTATCTTTTGAGAGAGAGAGAGAGAGAGAGAGAGAGAGAGAGAGAGAGGACAACACATTCATTTGAATCAGCAAGTTGCATTTAAGAAACCAGATAGGGCTATTGCAATACACACAGCTTCCTTCTGAAGGTATTCATAGTACCGGTTATCAAAAAATAACCTGGGTTATCCGAAAAGAACCTCCCCCTGTGTGCGTGTGTTGTATGTGAGCATGTGCATTTGCAGCTACCAAGACTCTGGCAGCAGAAGGGCTATGGCATGGGATGAGCAGGTTAGTTCCTTTCTACCAGAGTTTGAAGTATTCACATATTGAATTGAAGAATATATCAAAGCAGCTGTAACCACTCAAGCAGAAACGGACCCTCAAGGCCTCACCAGTCACCAATTAGGATACTTCTCCAGTTTCTACCATCTTTCCGGTCAATTAGAAACCAGTGGCACATTTGGCGCTTAATTTGCTGACAACACTGAATCTGGCCTGCAGATATCCCCACGACAAAGCGGACATACCCTGTGTTCATTTCACGAGTAAGCCAAGTGTTAATAACTTCCTAAAACACTTTCACAGTTTGCTAAAAGTTCTGGCTGAAGTATACAGTTTTTTGCACTAAAGCTTCCTAAATGAATGCGCCTACAGTGAGCTGGTACCAAAAAAATAGTTTTTCTTGGGTTTTATAACAGCATATAGATTGCTCAAACAACCATTGAATATAGAATAATAAATGTTAATTAAATCCATACCTGTGAATCTCCTTGAGCCATTTGTCCACACATGATCTATGAAATTCATGGTGACAAGGAAGTATCCTCACACTATCTCCTTCCTCGTACTCAACAAGGCATATGTAACATCTGTTAAATGAATGGCCCAAAGAAAAGTGAGGAAAAAAGATAATCAAGAACGGATGAAAGTTTATCTAACCAAAGAGGAAAGGGGGGTGGGAGTGGATGGTGGAAAACAGATATAATCCAGTGCGTCAGTAGCTACATCACTATGGAGATTGGAGATCTCAGATTTGAGCATTCCTGCTTGTAGAAGTGTCATATTTTTGTTTTCACAAAAATGGAAAAGAAAGAAAAAAATGAAGGACTCGGCCACTAGGTAATTATATGGTGAGAATGATACTTCAAAATGTATTATACAGTTCCCTATCTCTTCCACTAAGACCACCTGTGAATTAGGACAACGGGAAAAATAACATTTCACAGCTAACTAACAGTGTCAATTTGTTTTAAGTGTCGCTATTAGAAATCAAGAGTCAGTCAAAACCACTAATTATAGTTACAGGCCGAAAATCATCAGACAGAGTGGAACGTGAGTACTTACTGTGCAGCCTCCTCATACAGATGTTTTTGTGATTTGCTGTACAATTTCTCCGGCAGGGCTTCCACAACTTCATTAGGAGCAGGAACAGATCCATTTGAAGCAACAGAAGGCAATATAACTACGGATTGCTGGTGAATTTCATCCAGAACCTGATTATGCATAACAAGTTCAGTTTATCCAAAGTACATGGCAAGGGAGAATATTGGAAGCGCTGCCCTCATTCCAACCAAATTACCTCAAATAAAGCTTCAGCTAACATGACAATTCTCGATATGCTAGCCCTAGCACCGTTGTCATCACTTGTATTAGAAACCCGAGTCCCAATAGGACAAGGGCAATGACCTGTCCGATGTTGACCAGATATGATGCAAGACCTCTCATGTCCAGACAGATTCTCGAAACGGCTGCCCAACCGCTGAAGAGCATGGACCTAAAGAGTCATTTACTTTAGATGTTATGGCGAGAAAACACAAAACTCGACACCTGAGCACACAAATACAAGTCACAGAAAGACACCTTAGAACAGAGGGTGGAGAATCCCACATGGTTCTGTTAGTCGTAACAATAAACATTTGGCAGGGACAACTTACTTTTCCCTTTATTTTCCAGTGTTTGGTAGTTGTAAGAAATTTTTAAAGAGGTGGTGCTATGGGAATAAGATTGAGGTTTGTTCCCAAATGCCTCACAAGAACATCGAGGTTGAACGAGTCAGTGCTAGCTGCTATTATGCACACCGTGCGGTGAAGCACTCTGATTCAATTTCCATATCCAGAGTCTTAAGCAGAAGGGTGGGTTCGGGCAAGGTTTGTGCAATGTGCCGAAAATGACTTATGGGCATTTCAAACACAAGTCATGTTTTGCTTGACTTTTATCCAACCAAAACATGTATTTGGCTTAAACATCTTTTGTCAAAACAAAGAGAACCTAAAGGTAAACCACAGACTTACCGTACCTGAACAATTAGGTTGATATTTGGCAGGGTATTGTTATAGACAGTAAAATGGGAATGATATTAGGCAGGGTATCATTATAAACAGGAAAATGGTAAGCTTAAAGAGCTGAGAAGGCCTTGCAAAGAATCTAGATATGCAGGGTAAAAGTAGTTCTATGACCATAAGCCGATAAATAACCATAGGCTATAGCTTTGTAGAACTCATTATATGTAACACTATTATAATTAGCCAGTGCAGAAAACTTGCAAACCTGAGATCGTATTCTTTGTCTACGCTCAAGGAAATTTGATCTGTGTTCCAAAAGATCATGATATCTAGTTCCTCTTGCATGAAAGGTTTCCAATTCAGAATCTTGACCACTGTAGAACGAGCTAGGCATACCTGTTGAAGCACGGACAGAAGAACTTGATGAGATGAAGCCATTACCATTCGAGGCCGATGGCCCAGTTCCACCACCCAAAGCCTGTGTTCCACCTTGGTGACTAGCATCTCTCACTTCCCTCTCTTGCTCCAAAGGAGAAAATATGAAGTCGGGAAATGTTGATCTCCGGAGAACTCGATCACGAAGTCTTCCAACACTTAGGGTCCTACTAAAGCGAACATTCCGTTCCATACGCCTATCACCAATTCTTGTCTCCATGCTCTCTATGACATCATTTCTTGAAGAATGCGAATTTACATTGGATTCACCTCTAGGATTTTCTATATCTCTGGCCACATTTAGAGGAGGAGCAATGTGATCATCTCTCAAATTATCAAAAAAAGCAGAAGTCGAAGGGTTTGACTCTAAGCTACCAGAAGCAAAGTCGTCAAACTGTGGTGGGGGCGACCTAGTGACAAGGCATGCAGGAAGGAAGTTTCGACCTCGTGAAGGTTCATTTCTGTTAACTAAGCTAAGGGAAGGACCTGTGTGTAGATCAAGTTGATCTTGTTCATTTGGAACTGTGAAACTTGTTGCTGGTACCGAATAAGCCCTTGATGACCCTGAACTTGTTGCTCTGCTCAGCTTGAAGCTTGTGTTATTACTGGGAAATAACCCGAAGCGAGAAAGGAAGCGACTTGAACGGCTCAATGACCGACTAGACAAAGTCACGGAATTTGAAAGTATTGATTGATCCACTTCATCATACTCGGTGCTAGAAGGTATACAAGCTGTTGCATCAGGTTGCTCAGCCTTTACTGTTCCATCACATTTAGCTTTCACTTGATCTGCATCGAATTTAATCTGGCTTGTACTTGGGTCACTACAACCAATTTCCTGACTCTGCTGATCAGAAACCTATAAGATGGATTACGTATCAATACAGGTACTGAAGAATTATTACCACCTAAGTGCATACAGAATGTACTAAAATAGAACAGGCTCAAACATGTCTTTTTTCAGTTGCAAGATGATACACAAAAAGAATGTGTGGGCCAACTAATATCAGTTTTACTTTTCTACACTAAAGAACACCAATAAACGGAGTGAGTAGTATCAGTTTACTTTCCTAAAGTAAAGCACGCACCAAAAGCATTATGCCTAGTCGAAATCATTTTACTTCGATATTCAAGATGTTTACCCAGATTTAGTTTGCAACCCAATGCACGGCCCAGGCTTATATATGTTTAGACCACTTGCTAATGAATGCAAAATAAAAATAAGCACATTGAAATGGATAAATTAACCGGTGTCTTAGTTTAGTCTGGTCGGTGAGGCCAAGAAACATCATTTCATAGTTAAGGGTAGAAAGGAAAAGGAATCACACAAGGGAGAGTTTAGTGTGTCTGTGCATGTATAGATAAATCAATTGGTACCCATATATTTGAGAATGAATCTAAGCATTCAAAGATTAAGTCTTGTAGTCTAGATAGTGCAGTTTCCATATTGAACAAGGAAAGATGCATGGATGTATGCATTTTGACATCTACAGAAGTATGCATTTTGACATCTACAGAAGCAAATAGGACTTTTATGTGCCAACATGTCTGTCCAGTACGCATTGGACTGAAACACGGTTGGTCCTCAAATATTTTCTGTACTGCACCCATAAGGCAAATGCAATGGGGTTGGTTGAAAAGGAAGTGCAGCAAAATATTCCTTGATCATTCACGCAAGGAAACAGGCAGAAGATGCAGAATACTACATTAGGTCTGTGAACATAGGCTGCACTGCATTTACTGAATAAACGGGTACAGAATGGGACAAAAAGCAAATTAAGAAACTGCAGTCATACACACACTTAGGCACATGCCAATCCTCAACTTCTACCTTAAAAGTTTGGCGGCTAACAACTATAAAAAAAAAATATGATAACAAATTAACAATTGAAATAGGAATAGGAATATACATATTTCATTGCGCCAGGTGGTAAAGATGGATAACCAATTAGTGTTGGCTATGGTTTTAAAGTTAGTTTATGAGTCCTCAGACCTCGACTATGTGAAACACGGAACAATTTTTGCGCTCTGGCTAGCAGTTTTACATGTTAAAACACCGTGGATTGTGAATTACATGGGTACTGTTACTGTTGGGTACGCGTTAAAACCACTATCTTTTTCACCTACTGAGCTTGAAACATATCTGGGATAATGTGATTCAAAAACCTACCTTGATTGTTCTTTTCTTTCATAGCCACACCGCAAAATACAAATCACTAGACAAGCAAAAATTTCAATTTTGCAACTGAAATTTAACTCAAACTCAGTCTCTATAATTTCTATCAAATTTAAATAACTCCGTTGTGCAACTATAAAATGTGAATAACTAAGATGAAAAAAGCTACTCCCCGACCCAAAATGTTTATCCGGTCCACAAAACGAAGTTCAATTTTTTTAAACAAATCAAAACAGCTCATTGTTATCTAGTAAATTGATGAAAAAAAATTTGGAATTTCGCTTCCAAAAATTGTATCGTTTCTAAGTTCTCCGAACAAACATTAGTAGTCTAAACTTGCATCCCCATCAATGCATAGAAGTGAGAGAGAGTGAAAAAGATAAAAGTGACCTGCTCGTCATCGTCAGATTCGTCACTGTCGTGAGATCCAGGCGGTGGTCCAAGACACGACGATTGGAACACTCTGCTTCCTGTGAAGGGTCGATGCCTCCGACCACTGGAATGCACCGATGAAGTGGACGACGACGGCGACGAGGACCCAGCTGCATTGGGTTTGCTGCTGCTCGATCCCATGTCCCGCCGAGAATGCCTTCAGAGATCCTCGATCAAAAATCCGGATTCAAATGATATGGCATTTGCTTCAATTCGGAAATGGGTGTTGCTTTTTAGCAAAGTGAATGAATTAATAAGGGGGGACTGGGGTTTGTCCGTGGTTGGTCCGTCTCTCTCTTTGTCTCTGCTGGGTGTGATAGAATAGGAAAGGGGAAGGGAAAGGGACAGGGTTACAATAACAAGGCGCTTTCTCTGCCAGAATTTTGGGCATTCAAATGGGGGAGTTGGTCGGTAAGGAAAAATGACGCTATTAGGTTTGACCGGGTTGGACATCTCCCCGGATATGGGTTTGGGTTTGGGTTTGTACTTGGACTTGGAACTGAACATGTAAGAACAAGTCCATGTAAAAACTAGCCGCGCAAGAGTTGATAATACATGAGAGGCGTCGAAGCTGAGACCTTATAAGGAAGCATGCTCTTAAATCTTTACGTTGGTCTAGTGGTCAAGACCTGAAGACTTGAGATTTAAGGGTTCGCTTCCTCTTAAGGTTTCATGTTCGAAACTTCTCAAATGCTATCAACTTTTTTGGGGTCAGTCCATATAGAGTTTTGCTCCGACTTTAATAAGTGGCGGAGCCACTTGGTGATAAGTGGGGGCACGCACCTCCATTGAGTGGGGTTTTTTTTTTTCCCAAGTTTTGTATTTTTCTTATTATAATTTCTTAAAATTGTTCTTTTTTCATTACATTTTGTGTATCATTTCATTCATATTTTTTTATTTTAAATATTACAACAATTCAAAAAATAACCACCACTTACCATTTGAATCTCTCCGATGAATAATGTCCAAATTCATAAGTGGCTAAATTATGAGTTATATATATATTATACTTTATTAATTACTTACAATTTTGAAAGTAGTATTGTATTTGTTGATAAAACCCACAACATCAAGAGGAAATTAAAGGTTTAAGGAAAAATTTTACTAAGAAAGGTGTGTTTTTTTCTAATTGGATCAAGATTGTTGAATATTGGCATTTTAGTTAATATCTAATTGCTCTAAGACTTGATCCACTTGGACAATTTAAACAATTGATTTGTTTTGGTAGTTTATGGAATTACTATTGTTCTTAGTAAATGTATTTTAACTTTTTTTTTTAGTATTATTTTTAGAACAAACGTTCTTTTATTATTTTGGCATTGCTTAAATAGTACGATTTTTTTTTTTTTGTTAAAGTGTGTTTAAAAGGTACCCCCATTGTAAAGACCCTTGAATTGTTTCTATTTTCTTTAATCGTTTAATATGTGAAAGATCGTATTTTGATTAACTCACGTGTTTATTAATGTGGTTATACGGATATGCATACCATTGTGTACCGAACATTCAGAGAATAGTTGAACTGTGAGTTTGATGTTGTAATGGTGTTTGGGGGTGTGTTGGACGTGATCGGGTTTGTTTTGGTGAACATTGAAAAAATTAGAAAATTTCCAAATTGGTACTGGAACCCCACTTTTTGCTAGCTCCTATACCCTTTGTCCAGTGGCTAAGTGTTTTATGAATTCTCGCATTCAGTTCTGGAACCCCTTTTTTTGCCAATTTCGGTACCCTTCTCAGGTTCAATACCGAAACCCCTATTTTCCCTAGTTTCAATATCCAGACATCAGATTTTGATATTTTATGTGCGCGATTTTGGCCCACTATATAAAGGGACCCTTAGCTACTTTCTCATTCATACAGCACGAAATCAAAACCAAAACCAAAACCCACTCTCTCTCATCTCTCTCAAGATCTAAACACAAATCCACCTCCAACTTCAAGATCTATGTGTTAATCATTCAAATTTCAACTGAATTTTCGCGTTTCTCATCCTTGGAGGTAAGATATATTGATTTTGGCATTTTCCTCTTTCTCCTCTCAAACTTGAGTTGATCTTTGCTTGATCATCTCGTTTTTTGATCATTTAGGCTATAAATCTTGTGGTATAGCTTCAGGAAAGCTTGTTCTTGACACATCTACACTCGTTACACTTAGGGTTTTGCTCAAAATCCATACTGGTAGGAATCTCTCTCTCTCTCTCTCTCTCTCTCTCTCTCTCTCTCCATGTTTATAGGGTGATTAGAGCTTTGTTTGATATTTGAATAGCCGTACATGGGTTGGGTAGAGCCTTGTTGAACTTGAAACAAAAATACTAGAAACCCAAGAGGGTACAAGTACCCCATTTTTCTTTGGTAGAGGTAACTACCTAGAAAACTTGTTATTCTCCATTTTTGATTGTTATGAACTGTGCCTTGTGTGCATGATAGTCATGATATGTAGTTCAAATAGATGAACTAGTGTAAGCCATAGTTGAACTTGAATTTTTTTATTGATGATATGCTAAATCGATGGTTAAGCCATGATAAAGGGTAAAACCCTAATATTTACTCAAATGGTGCACCAAATGGGTTAAGCCCTAAGCCCTGCAAGTAAAGTCTAGACACATAGAATTACAATTTGATTGGTTATTAATTGTTGGATTGTCATTGAGTGTGCATCTCCACTCGTCTTTATATATATATATATATATGTGTGTGTGTGTGTGTGTGTGTATGTATATATATGTACACCACGGATCCAATAAGGGATCCCGCACGGGCTTACCGTTCGGGACTCCTCTTTTCCGTTCGAATTGTGACGATCCGAGCCGCTCAATGTGTTCAGAATGTGATTTTAAGGGTACCCGCGAAAAATCAACAAAAAAAATGATCGGAAAGGGCTTGATCTGAGCAGTTTTTTATTGAACCATTCAATAAAAAACTGTTTGAATCAAGCCCTTCCCAATCATTTTTTTTGCTGATTTCTCAGTAGTACCCTTAAAAATCACGTTCTGATCACTTTGAACGGCTCTAATCGTCGCAATTCGATTGAAAAATGGGAGTCCCGCACGGTAAGCCCGTGCGGGATCCCTTATGGAAACCGGACTATATATATATATATTGCTGGTGTACTCATTATTTCATAACCATATAGAGCTAGTTGAGATTTTTTATTGGGCTAGTGTAGCTCAATCATTCATTCTTTTCAGGTACTACTCCAAGATATCAGCTCGAAGTGTGTGTGCATGTATGAATTGATGTCGTTTTGAAAGCGTTACATGAAGAGTTATTTTTTCATCTTTGTAGAACTCTTTTGGGAAGATGTAAATGTAACTTTATGTTCATTGTCTTTTAGCAAGGGATAATTGTATAATTGTATACTTTATCTCATACATGATACAAGTTGGGCCGGTGGGCCGGTGATGTAATCTTTTGAAACTATTGGGGCCAGTGTTGTAATTTGTACAAATGGCGAGGACTAAAGCTTTTGCGTACGGTTTGGTGTATTGTGAGTATTTTTCTTAATTAAAGTTACCTCTTTTTATGTTTAAAATCGAGGGTGTGACACCCACTATTGTCAATTCTTGGCTACGCCACTGGCTTTAATTAGGCTGCCCGCAAGTAAACGGTTGGATTGGGCTTCCAAGATTAATCAAGGTGCGCGTAAACTGGCTCAGACACTTGAGTTATAAAAATAAATAAACTTTCACATCTTAAAAACTAGGCTAACCTTTTATAGTCCAACTAGTGTCGTTATTTGTGTGTTTGCACGAATACCCGTGCTCAGTATAATTCTTCAAATTTGAGTTTTTTCTATGTGGTCTGTTATGGATTGTATAGCTGTTTTAAGATTTATAAATGGTATTGGAATGTTAATTATGTTGTTGTAGTGGATAGAGTAATTGTTGGAAAGTTATAATCAACAGTTTTGAACATGCGAAGATGACGACGTTTGCTATGGAATACATACCAACAAATGTAACTAAAGCTTGATTAGTTTTTACATACACACTCGTTAGATAGACGTTCCCTTCAGTAATCTCCCTTGATGATGCATTGGTGTTCCTTCGGAGAATGCCTCTTTGCCGAGAGATAAGCTTGTTGCCTATTTCAATGAGATGGGCAACGAGCGCCAGTCGATGGATCTCCATCCATTGGCTATGGCACTGTCCCTTCGGTAATCTTCCTCAATGACGCATTGGTGTTCCTTTCGGGGGATACCTCCTTGCTGAGAGGTAAGCTCGTTGCCTAGGTGGTGAGCGCCAGCTGATGGATATCCGTTGGCTATGGCACAATCTTGATGATGCATCGGTGTCCCCGCACGGAAAAGTGTAACTGGCTATTGGTCTTTGATTCCTAATGCCACGGTGCGTAGCCCAGGAGATACCTCCTTATTGAGGGAGAAGCCTGTCGCCTAGGCGAGGAGCGCCGATCGATGGTTCTCCGTTGGCTATGGCCTTGTCCCTTCGGTAATCTTCCTCGATGACACATTGGTGTTCCCTTTGGGGGATGCCTTCTTGTTGAGAGGTAAGGTCCTCGCCTATTCCAATGAGATGGGTGGCGAGCGTTAGCCGATGGATGTCATGCAGTGTTGTGATACACCGCACGATATAGTGGGATCCGACGTACGGTGTTATGCTGTTCATCATTCGTTTGTGTTGTTTATCTTGATCACATCTATTCACTGTTGGCTATGCTAATGTTATTGAGAGATCGTTGCAGGTGCATTTCAGAATGAAGCTTCGTCTAAAAACCATGTCTTTATTTTCTAAAAGAAGTTTTCATGATCATTCTCAATGAAATCAAGTGCATCAAAAAGGGTTTGCAAACTGTTTTATGAAAAATAAAATTAATAAAAATAATAAGAAAGCTATTTGGATCAATGGTTTGCTTTATCCTGAAAATATGTAGCTATTCTGAAATATGCCTAAAGCTACATCGTACGATGTTTTGAGAAACACGTACGATGTAGTCAGTTATACCATGCGAGGTTCTGAGTAACAATAGTAGGCTGTCAGTGAGAAGGTACATCGCGCGGTGAACCAAAAAACCGTGCAAGGTATCTTGGTACACCGTGCGGTGTTGTTTGTGATTAAGGCAGATTATTGTTGCACTATCATTTCATTTCTCCAAATCATTCATTTGCCATCTATTGTACAATAAGCACCAGAAGCACGCCAATGTGATATATTTAATCTCATGTCTTTTTCCCTTATTTGTTTTCTAAGAGTTTAGTTTTCCAAATGATATTCGAAGTTTTTCTCCTTTGAAATGTAAAGTAGAGACCGGTTTTTTACCGGGCAAATGGGGTATTTTTTCAACAAAATCTTCCCCATTCGTAACGTGGCTCCTTAACCCAAAGTCTCAACATTTTCACTAGGCCAAAAAACCTTCTTTTCAAATCAAACCCTTGATTTCTCGGATCATCCATCTAAAAAATCCGGATGGCAACTCTCAAGCGTGCCCGTCGGGGAGGCCACAAGTGTCTTGTCCAAAGCCTTCCAAAAGCCTAGCTATGATACTATGTTAAAGTATCCAATTCAAAACTAATAAGTTGTGAGTGGAGAGGCCGTCAGGACTCATATGCTAGTTTTTAAGGTGATAATTAACCGATGTGAGACAAATTCCAACCCTCCTTAGCGCAAGTGACCCCCGACTTGCTTGTGGAGAGGACAATAAAGGATCCAAAACATATGGATCACAACCGAAACATAATGCAACTATGGCACAAATAAAGGCGGAAGCTTCTGAAAACCTAGCTTTAATTACCATGTTAAAGTATCCAACTCAAAATAAATTGACAATGAGTAGAGAAGCATGGCCAAGTTTATATACTAGTTTTGGAGGTTATAATTAACCAACGTGGGACACGCTCTAACAGAAACCATGACCTACAAGGCCCTCTCTATTGTCACCCTTATCTTTTTTTCATTGAGTCGGTTTCGTTATTATTTCCAGCTTTTTATTCAATAAGATGTTTATTTTTGGAATCAATGTTTGTTTATTTATGTCGCAGGGATGGGCTAAAAACTTACCCAATTCCTGCACTACAAAGATGAGGCTTGGTTTGGTGAGAGTAGCTATGTCAACAACATTTTCAATCTTACTTTGCTTTTTTCGGAAATCATACTAACGAATCTAAACTACATTGCAGTGTTTTCCCCAAAATGTGGCACAACTATTGGAGACTCCACTTTTTATATTAAATGCAGCCTATGATTCATGGTAAGTTAGCTTATCCCTATCGATTCTGCCAACAAGTGCCCTTGGGGCACAAATTAAGATGCAACAAATATGGAATATTTTTCAACATTTTCTAAAAGGAAGTCCAACAATAATTAATTTTCTTTTCCCTCCATTTTCTTTTCTACTTTTTAATCTCTTTCCATTTCCCTCCCCCGCATTTTTCTTTTCCACTTCGTCTTCTAGTTTTGTCGTGGACCATTTTTTCCACTTCATCATGCTCTAAGATTTATCAATTATAGCTGTAACGCCCCGAATTTTGGGAACGTTAAATAAACATTTTTATTGAAAACTTAAATAGAGTCTGACTCATTATTACATCATAACTCCCATGAGAGTACTTTTATTACACAAAGGAAGGGAAACTAAGGTTTCTAACTACAGCTTCGCCTGCTCTTCCATTCTTGCCAGTTCTTCGGCTCCGAAAGCCTCCAAGGTGTACCGCTCACCTTGATTAACTACAAAGTCTGACATATTATATAGAATAATCTATACCCACTAACCCTTAACTTACAAATAATAGATCATAAAATTAACAATTTCTACAAAGTACATATATATTTAACAAAACAGTTAACAATGACACATACACATTCACTATTCAAACTAACGTTGATGTCCATGATTTTCTGAGTTTCTCCTACGCGACTTGTTGTAGACCGTGTCACCATTTTTCATATACCAAATCAACATTTTCAAAATCATTTTTACACACCCAACCTTGGTTCCGCCGCTCCGGGTTTTCGAGTATCCTCAAAATGATTCCGTAGCTCCGGGTTTCCATTGACACACAATCTGCATTGGCTACTCTCCGCGGATAACCAAGCTACACACCCAATCTCGTTTCCGCCGCTCCGGGTTTCCAAATATCCTCACAATGGTTCCGCCGCTCCAAGTTCCCATTGGCTCACACACACACCACACAATAAGCTACCAAGTCCGACCACATTACGGTTTCCAAAACCTTTTCTTTTTCAAACACACTTTCATTAACAACACCATAAGTATTATGTTTCTACTTTCTCAATTTTTGTATCTCGTTTTCATGTAAAGACTCTGCTATAAAAATTTTCACGTAAGTAATTCATAAATCATTCATTGTAATCTTGAAACAAAACTAGCAAGATCATCGAACTCTATATTACTTATCATGCTCATATTATCATGTAGTCATGCTCAAACATTTAGCACACAATATAAACATAGTGTCACATGGACGGACACCTTTGGAGTGGATACCACTTATGTTTTATCACACATCAAACAAGTAATCCTAGCAATCACATATACATTCTCATAACCATCCTTAAGATCAAAATACAAATATTTTGCCATCAAGTTTATGTTTTGAAAATCCGTTCTTTCTTCCTCTTAGGGAAGTTCAAAACAACCTATGTTTTTCTGAAAAATAAGTCGGGATATTCAACGTGATCATATTTCAATTTTTCAAAATTTTAGTAAAAGAAGTTTGCTAGCTATTTTTAGTACTTTACCTTAACATGCATTTTCAAACTTAAGAGTAACTATTATCACGCCCTCGATTTTCAACATAAATAAATAATTCAATTTGATAAAAGATCCTCGCATAACATAAATAATACCCAAAAGAGTTTCCAACAGTTTAACTTTACAAGCAAGTCCCTAAAGGTTAAAATTACCCAACTTTGGCACCACAACCCAAAATCAACCTAATTACAATTACGATTCTGTTTAGAATATTACAATCTTTAAGTCAAAAGGAATTCAAGAACAATTAGTTACAAACTCATTTTTACCAAAAGTGTATCAATTACAAAAGATGAATAAGCAACTAAAACAAGGTTAGCTCTCAAAAAGTCTTCATATCCAAGCACAGGAATGCATGCAATCTATTGTCCGACATTTTGTCCTGAAAAGAAAGATTAGGTTGAGCTATACTAGTCCAGTAGAAAAATCTTTACCAAACTTATATGTAAATAAGATGATAAGTGCAGACAAAAGGGGAACAAGGTAATACAGGTCGATAGATGGTAATCAATCAACTTGTTGATGAGCCTCTATCTAGATTGAATGCATAAGTCATGTGACACAAACAACTCAAACAATCCCAACTCAACTCGCTAACCCAAACTCCCACCATCGGTATTTCCACCCTTTGCGTTACCGTATGACACCACAAGGATTACCGTGTACCACCACTTGCGTCACGGTGATCCCTAATGACTCAGGTTACCGTATTACCACCCCTTGTGTTACGAAACCTCTCTAAGTCTCCGTATTATCACCACTTGCGTTACGAGACTTCCTAATCCATCCCTCGACTCATTCACCTACTCTCGGACTCTACAAGCCAACTAAGGCTCTACTTTAAACACTTGTTCACGTGAGACATCATATGGTATTTTAACAATGCTCTAAGTATGCAACAAACATAACCGAGAGATCAATTAATCATTAAGACATGTTTTAACAAATTTTCTAATCAAGTAAAACCTTGTTCGGTTCTAGCTAACGGAAAGCCAACGGACCTAGGAATACGTCGAACCATCATAGGAAGTCAATTAGACATGCTTGAGATAGTTTAAGAGGTGTCCAATAGGGTTTAGAAGTGATCGGGGGTCAAAACAATCGACGGAGAAGAAATAGGAGCAAAACTGGAGTTAAGGCCGCGGTATTGATACGCACAAAAATCGTATCGATACAGTTTCAACTGTCTAGAAAGATAACTGTGTGGTATCAATACAACACTTAAGTTGTATCGACACAACAGAGTTTCGAGCAGCGATTCTACAGAACTTCAAGGGCAAACACAACAACGAAACCCAACTTTAAGGGCAAACACAATAACGAAACCCAATGATCCAAGGTATGATTCTACACTAAATCAACATATAAACATATAAAAGAGAAGAAATCTCTACCTCGCAACAATGGCCGAGATTCAAGCGATTTGAATGAGCCCTAGCCCTTTTGAACTTCGAAACTCCGATTCAAGCTCGACCCAAGAATCCCCGAGCTCAAAAACGCTAATGGAAAACCGAAAGGAGGTTGATTCTTGAAGATTTTGTGAGATTAAGTGGAGTTTGGAGTGAGAGGAGAGGAGAGAGAAAGAGAGAGAGAGAGAGAGAACCGGATGAGAGAGGGAGGGAGAGAACCGGATGAGAGAGGGAGAGAACCGGATGAGAGAGAGTTTGGGAGATGAAAAATATCTCCTACAACACATACACCACTATATATACCCTCATACAAGTATATCACACTCTCACCCTCTCTAGTCTCTCTCATTTCACTTTTATCCCCAATCTAATTAACCACAAAATAATTCATATTTTCTCATTTAGACATTTATTAATCATTTTCAATAATTAAAGAAAATAAGGGTCACTACAACTATAATTTCTTTTAACTAGAGAAAGTGAGTAGAGATAATCTATTTATACTTAGAGATAGTGAGTAAGGATAATCTACCGTTCTTCTTGGCGGTAGGGCGGCTACGGAAAAAGTAAGTACATCAGCTATCGAACAGAATGACTTCCTACGGTAAGCGTACGGTAGCTTCGAAAGAGAAAAGGTTTCTCTCGAAACTAGATCTTGACTAAATTACTAAAATTTTTGGATCGAAAGGGTGGTCGAGTGGTGGTTTAACGGCTGTCTTGGATGAGTTTCTTGAAAAACTCAAGAACAAAGAAAGAACAAGCAAGAACAAAGCAAGAACACAAGAATTTCTAGAGAGAAGAGTTGAAGGGTTGAAGGTGTGTTGAATGGCATGAGGGGGGGGTGCTATTTGTAGCAAAATGTTGGGCTCTCTCTCTCTCTCTCTCTCTCTCTCTCTCTCTCTCTCTCCTTCTCTCATGGATTTGTTCCATTGTCTTGTCCAATCAAGCCTTTCAAGCATGCCAAGACTTGTCATTTCCATTTTTAGGCTTAAGGCTATATAAAGCAAGTAGGATCTTAAGCTTTGTAGGTAAATCCTAGGTAATTAGAGTCTAGGATGCAAGACTTACAAGTCTAAAAGGTAGCCTTCCATGTTTAGTCAATCATAGGTCTAGATTGTAGTCAAAATCTAGGGTAATTAAGGGCTAGGTTCTAGGATGATTAAAGGCTAGATTGTGTGCTTGAAGTAGTCTAGGAATGAGTTGTCATGTAGTAATTAGGCTTGAGGCTAGGAGGTAGCTTGTGGGAGTGTACAAACATATGCACACATTCACTCTCTCGGCCTCTCTCTCGTCTTTTCCTTTCGGTTCTCTCTCTCTCTCTCTAGTACTAAGAGTATATGCATGTATGTGTATGTATGGCTATATATATATATATATATATATATATATATATATATATATATATATATATAGAGTCAGCAAAAAAAATGATCGGAAATGGCTTGATTTGAGCAGTTTTTATTTGAACCGTTCGATAAAATACAAACAAAAACTGCTCGGATCAAGCCCTTTTCGGTCTTTTTTTTTTTACTAATTTCTCGCGGAATGGTGCTACTGGTACAGACCAAAAATCTGTACCAGTGGGTATAGACCATTTTTTGGGCCCATTTTGGGTCTCAAAAAAATAATCGGAGTCGCTCATTTTGTTTAAAATACTTTGTTTATGATTCTTGCAAAAAATGAGTTTAATCTGGTATCGGTAAGAGTATTTACGAAATATCCAAACTTTGTTCTATTGAATTCTAGAGCAAAGTTTGGTGTGTGTGTGTATATATATATATGTGTGCGTGTGTGTGTGTGTATATATGTGTGTATATATACATATATATATAGATATAACTATGTATGAGTAGACTTCCGGAAAGGGTAATGATGAGTGGTAAGGCTTTCAATGACTAAATATTGTCCAATGGTTAATATTTTTCCTAAAAAGTGTATATATGTACATAGTCATGATTATGGTAGGTTATTATGCGTATATATCTATATACATGTATGTATATACCTAGAGAAGAATCTAGGAAAGTAACTGTGGTGGGTAATTAGGTTCAAGTTTATTCTTTCTAGGCTTGCATCCATGACAAGTCTAGATCATGATGAAGGGCTCTAATGATTTGTCTTGTCAAATTTATGTACTCATTGGATTATGGCAAGTATATTACTCAAAGGATAAAATTATCCTATGAACTATTATTCAATGGGTAAAGAGGTAATGATGAGAAAAGATATATTTGGAAGAAGTAATGATGAAAAATAAAGCCTTGAAATGACTAGTCATGAAAGTATAATGATTTCCAAGTCTAAGGTTGAAAAGATTCAACTAGAGTGTAGAAAGGTTCATAAGGTTCAAGGATGATTTGGAAGGAATATCTCTTTGAAAGTGACATTCCAATGGAGAAAAAGAACACTGCACTTTCTAGGAAAGTGATTTTTGACTAAGAAAGTATTATGATGGATTTGATTGTCATGAGTGGAGAAAATGACAAGTAAATGGAACGTGAAATGACTAAAAGGTTGGCTTGGCCCTTGAAAATGACTTGTCAATGCAAAAAGAATGAATAAGGCTTCAAAGTAGCCTTATAAGACTAGGAGAAAGAGTAATGGTTATGGTTAAAGCTTTCAATGCTAGTCATTGCCCAATGGTTAACAATTTTCTGGAAAGTATACCTATGTACATTTAGGCATGCTTAAATTAGGCTATTGGTACTACTTTAGGAAGTATCATGATTACTACCTTTGTCTAATGGTTCTTAAATGTTAGGGAAATATAACTAAGCTAAATGGTATTTAGGTTTATCTAACTAATTAGTTGGAAACTAATTCTATTTGCCAAGTAAGATTTCTAGACAAGAAATATAATTTAAGATTTTATTTTACTAACTAGGAAAATATACAAATCTTTCTATAAGCATATTTGTCTTTAGAAAATGACTAGATTGTCCGGTGTGAAAAGATATAATTTTTATAAGTCTCAAATCTAATTATGATGGATTATTAGAAATTAAAAAGGAATTTTAAAAGCAAATTTCAAGTAATTGAAATAAAATTCAAATATTTAACGAAATTTTTATTTACCAAAAGTCAAGGTCATTACAATAGCATTAGCAAGTGACTAAAAACTAATTCAAGCATCTAACATAAAATTAAATGACAAAAAAATACTGTGGCAGGACATAAATAAAATGCGACATTTATAATTTAATTTTTCGCAAAATCCTACAAAAAAAAAAGTTCCTCTTATTGATCCAAAACAAAGTGATGTTTAAGAAAAGAAAAGAAAATACAAGATTCAAAAAGAGTCATCGCCTAGTACTTCAATGAAAATATAGGATTAAACAAGATGAAGACCTTGTTGTATGCGTGGAACTCCTATCGGTTAGTCATTTTATGTTGGAAAATGCCATGGGGAGGGTTTGGTTTAGGGATTGTCTTAGTTAATTCCTAAACAAAGTTGATTCTCCAATCTACATTGGACTAATATGGACATATGAGAATAAAATATACAAATCAATTACATGAAATACTCATAGAATAATGTTTTCTTGTGATATTTATGCATATTCCATATTTATTACACCATCCATATTTATTATACTAAAACTTGTGAATATTCTATATATATATATATATATATATATATATATATATATATATATATATCGCATGTTAACTTGTGCCTAGAGGCATTTTTTAGCATTTACCTATCCCTATAATCAAGAAATAAAATATTCAAATGTAGAGAAGTGCTACAATACACACCTCTTATTTGAGTATGTATCATATGCACCCTTTTTGATTTGGATGCTTGAAAAATGATCTAGACCCTATAAAATAGTACGATAGGTTACTAACAAATAACATGTTATCAGTGCAACAGGTAAACCCTATGAATTAACCAAAATGGAAAGAAAATCCCCTTAAGCCTCACTTTCTTCCCAACCAGCGTATATCTTTCTTTTCCTTCGAAAAAATTAGGCCCAATTTTATTTTTGATAATTAATTTATGTTAAATATAATAATTTTATTTTTAAAAAACTTTGAAGCTAAAATTTTTTCTGGTGAAAATAATTTACTTCTTTAAAACATATTGTCCTCGATAATTACTAAAGGAAAAAGATTCATTATCATAATGTAATAAAAAGTCAAGTTAAGGCATTTTTGTAACAAGATTTTTAAAGTGTTTCATGTATGTAGCCAATTTTTTTTTGGAATTTTTGAAATATTATGATGTTTAACATTTTCCATAATACCTTTAATTGCATAGTGAACTTTCACATGCGGATCAAAAAAAAATTCACATAAATAGTCCAATTAAAAAGAATAGCGAAGTCGACCATCCATATTAATCAAGTAGGAAACACTAACAAAGTTAATGGGTGATCAAGAGAGATGGTGACGAGATAAATTTACTAGAGGTGGCAAATGGGCGGGTTGGGTCAGATTTGAGCGGGTTAAAATGGGTCATGGGTCGAATATGGGCAGGTCAAATACGGGTCGAATTGTAAATGGGTAGAAACGGGCCGGCTCAAATACGGGTCCAGCAAAACCCAAACCCGCCCGACCCATTTTTTCTTGTTTCTTTTTTGGGGAAAATGACAGCCAAGGACATGTTTTGATAATTAATACCCACCAAGGACATTTTCAGTATTAACAAATGTTCTTAGCTTGTACTTATCGGGTATTAATTATCGAAACACGTCCTGAGCCATCATTTTCCCTTTTTTTTGGTTCCTTCTTTTTCCGCTTTCTTCTCCTCTATTCTTCCCCTGTATGGGTTGAATATGAGTCCACTTTGTGAATGCTTCAAAAAGCAACACGGATAACAAATAGCAATGAGCTGAGTCGAAGGCCGAGTTGGCTTGAAAATGTTGTTCAAATACTCGGAAATGTTATTGTAAAAGTTTCGTATGTGTCTATGTTACTTGTGTGGATTTTTTTTCCATTCGGTTTCGTCACTTGTTGTCTGTTGAATCAATCTAACACATTCACTTTTTAACCTCAACATCCCACCTCCATTTTGTTCAAATTTATTTGAAGGTGCACAAATGACTATATCTCCACCTACGAAAATACTGCAAGTAACTTTTCTTTCCAACAGTAAAATAAAACACTTTAAATACGTACCTAGTATAAAAAAGAGAGAGAAAGAGAGTTGGCAATTATCTCCACTGTAACAGAAAAACTTTTTTACAATTTTTTCTGTAAAGAAAAAGTTATGGAGTCCAATTACGACCGCCCAAAGTGTTTTTGGGCAATCCAGACTGAAAATCAATTGTAAGAATTGAAAACGAATCTCAACCATCGATTACGTGAATAGACGGCTGTAATCGCGCCACTTCGTGAAAAAGACAACCTCTCAGTGCTCCCACTATAAACATAACATGAAAAGGAGAAAAGTTTCCACTCGACATAGGGCCCAACACGGTGGGGCCCATCTCAACCGTAAATCACTATCATAAAGTCTAATAATAATAGATCGTAGGCCATTATGAGATCAAAGAAAAAGAAATTTCGGAAAACAAGTTATGAAATTTCAGAGTAAAACAACTTTTGTGTAGAATGGGTTTTTTAATTCAAACCCATATTGAACCCATATTGAACTCATCTAAACCCATGTAAATATGGGTTTATATGGGTTGAACCCATATCAACCCGTTACGTAATATGGACAGGTTGGGTTATAAATGGGTGGATTAGGCGGGTTAGAAAAATATGGGTTGAGATTGTCACCTCTAAAATTTACCAATACATTTTAAAGTTATGTGTAAAAGACAACAATATTTAGGACATGCTATTTATTTTTTGGTCAATAGACGTACTACTAGTGTTTTGTAAATTAGTGCTCGCATCTAAATTACAAATAACTAATACTCATATTTGATAATGTAATCGATTACAAGTGTTATCGATACCAATCAATTACGCAATTGAAACCACAGAAAAATACAAA
Source organism: Rhododendron mucronatum var. ripense (assembly GCA_019656295.1). Taxonomy (NCBI): domain Eukaryota; kingdom Viridiplantae; phylum Streptophyta; class Magnoliopsida; order Ericales; family Ericaceae; genus Rhododendron; species Rhododendron mucronatum. The sequence continues at coordinate 955,770 of BPLT01000159.1, read as the reverse complement.
ATATTATGCATAACCGGTTCAGCAGCTAATTTTTTATGAGGTGGCACAATATAGACCACACAATAGATGCATATGATACACATCTTAAAGGGGTGTGAACGATCATTTTATTAGCTTGTTATAGGTGTGTCAAACTGATTCTACAACATCCATGTAACTACAATATAGTTGAAACGTACATAAGTAACATAGTTGTAGATTTTTTCCCCCCTTCAAATCGTAGACAAGCTATTTTCTTTTTCTTTCCAAAGAATCTAGTGCTGGCTTCTGTTTTCGACATTGAATTTTTTTTTTTTTCAGACACCAAACGTTTTGGTACCGGCAAAAGCTGATCCCTACGGCTTGTGGAGTGATTGCAAGCTCAATATTACTCAATGTTCACCGGATCAACTCAAAATCATTGAAGGTTCTTATTAACAATCTCTCTTTGACGCGCCTTAGCTCTTGGCCATTGTCGCATAAATTCCATGGTTCCTATAAGAACTTTACAATCTAAGTTTCTCTTGGTCTCATGCTACATTCTGTACAGCCTCAAGTATCGTTGTGATACCAAAAAGACGGCATACAAAATGAGTACAACCTCTACATTGTCACAACACTTGCACAAAAATCTGAGGTTTTTTAATTATTAAATCAAATGACATGTACCATGAATAAAACAGAGCATGCATATAGAGTAATCAGCAAAGCAATTATAGACTAACAGTAAATATCGAAGAAAAGAGTAAAAGATACGCTGGCCTGAGATACAATCGGGAGGCATGATGCACTGTCTTAAAGCCACTAGTCCTCCCCTACGTGAAGGTGTTGACGGATTATAGTGACTCCAAGATTCAACCCGAAATGCTCTCAAACTTCCTCTTCCAATGGTCACGTCCACTAGGAGGATATGAACAAAGCCACGAACCGGAGTTGCCCAAAAATAATAAGTGTAAAAGTAGTATTTTGTAGTAGAGAGCTTTTGAATGAGAAAGGTTGGAAAAGATATTAGCAAGAGAGAGTGGTCTGTGATAAGTTTCTTGGATGTGTTGGATGTGGTGACAAAATGATCCTTATATAGAATTTGGGAGAATTTCCCAACGGACAAAAACATAAATACAATTATGAGAATTCAAGCCATATAAAACTGTTTGTTTTGCCTTTAATCTTGTTGACCAAAAAATCTGCTTCTATAGGAGGTAAATGGAATTTGACCGCTTTAATTTCACAAATAGGGAGTTACAAAATCTTGTGCAATAAATTTGATTTTGCAATCATTTTCTTACCTGAAAATAAAATATTAAACTCATATGATCAGTTTTGAAACTTAAAAACATAATTATATTTCAACATACATTTCCCGGGAAAAACTGCCTTTTGGAATTTTTATTTATAACGCGAGTTTGGAATTTATTTTCAGGTTTCAGGTTGGAATTTTTGCATGCATTGGAAGGTCTAGGCTGCTCATCATCTCGAGGATTGTTTATAAACTCTTCCTATGTTCATTGCCACTTGGTCACGTAGGAAACCTGGCTCAGTAATGACTCTTTTGTCCTGGGTGGAAAGATAAGAGATTTGTTTTCATGACCTTTTATTTTTGTTCTTCCGTGTTGCATTTTCTATTTTTGAAACTTCATGAAACAGGAATTTTGAAGACGCTTGTTTTCTTGTTTTTTTTAATTTTTGAAACACTTGTCATTTTCTCATTAGTTTTCATTTTTGTGCGAAAGCAACTTTTGTGAAAGTATTGAGAACCTTTTCTTAGCGTTTTCTTAATAATTGTGGCCAGCCAGGCTAGTCTAAATAAGTGAGCTCTTTGAGAATTTACATGAAAAAAAATTGTCAAATAAGTTGTGTTAATTTCTTGACAAATTAAAACGGAAAATGTGAACATACCAATTAAGCTTGGTCATTTCTCAAGTTCTTACTTTGAAATGTACTTTCTTTGGGCAGACAATTGCAAAGGCAGTTGGGGATTGGTACTACGACCGATGCCCGTTCCAAAAGATAGATGATAGCACTTATCCGTTCTCCAAAACCTGCCACAATAGTGAAGAAACTTTATATATATCCAATCTAAAAAGTGTATTTGAGGGTTGAGGAAAGAAAAACATCGTTTGACTTTATTCGCCTCGGATCCTTGGGTTTCACGGAAGGTTTGGTTCATTTCTACGAATACAAACAATCTAATTTTGTGGAAAATTATGAATTTGAACACTTTATTGTTGATGTGAAGGCTGAAAATTGCTAATAGTTTCAATAGTGTGGGAGGTCAAAATATATTCGCAAACAATCGAGAAAGTCGATGTATTAGTATTTAGTAAGAAAAACCTGTGGGGTTAGTGCAATTTACTGTTTCCATTTTTAGGTCTTTGGTAATGCCATAGAAAGCGGTACCCCTACAAGGATCAGCCTTCCAAGGTTTTTTTTTTTTTTTTTTAACAGCGAAAGCAAAATTTTATTGATTAGAAAAAACAGAGTACAAAAAAGGACTGAGAAGAAGCATCACAAAGCAAAGATAACATCCCAACAAGGTTGGCACCCTACCCCACGACAATCATTTGCTACTCAGACTAGAGCTGACAAGAAGTCAACTCAAAAAAGGAAACAGTACAAGGACATGAGAATACAATATCGAAATCACAAACCAACACAGGTGGGGGTAGCATCCGCCCATAAGATATGGATTCCAGCCAAGGACAAGAGAATATAGGATGCCCAGAATGCAGCAGCTGCTGCCCAGAATACAGCAGACAAGAAAAGAGCTGATCCAGTGTCGTATTCGGCCTCGGTAGAGTAATCTGGAATCATAAATCTTCAGGCAAACATGGTATCAAGCCGTAAAACCCCAGAGGTGTCCCGAAAGATGAGAATAGAAAGTGCAGAGCCAAGTAGAACAAATCAAAATCAGCCGCTTTCACCAGAATGAAGTTTCTGTTAGAGCAGGTTGTTTCCATTTTGAAATTAAAAGGATGGATTCCAGATGATTAATAAGCCACCAGCGCTTCCCTCTGCATCCACTTCAATGTATTCACAGTCCCTTTCACCCCATATAGAAAGGATGAACCTCTTGGTTATTTTTCTTTTTGTTTCGTTTCTTGAAATAACACCATTTCGATTTTCTGTTCCTTAACCATCTTTTTCGCAACGGTTCTTTTCTCCTTCATTCCCAAGCCTCTAACATTCCAGGAGAGTATTTTCATTACGCCAACTCACCTAGATTTGATACCTTAGATAATTCAAAGAGATTGGTGGGTAAGCAGAGTTTTCCTTAGTTCATCCTCCTCATCAGTTACAAATAATCTTGCTGATAAGCTCTTCATCATTTCCTAGATAATCTTTGGAGGAGACAGAGAGAGCTGCAGCACCAATGGCAGAACGAAAGACAACACACTTTCGCTTTTTTCTCATGCCCCTTCTACCCTTCTTGCTACTTTATGGGATCCCCAGGATTTCTTCGATAGATTTCAGCTTCTTTTTTGGTTTACAATTTTCAACAGGGCATTCGACCACCTTTGCATCTGGGGTAATAGGTTGTTTTGCTCAAAAGTTGATGAGACTCTTCCCCTTCCCTCTGAGATGCATGCATGCTTGATCAATCATTCTCGAGACCCTCATTGTAGGTGTGGCAGACTTGGCATTAATGCAATGCTTTCAGTAAATGGACCCATAAGCATTGTTTCCAAATTGCCTGCCCCAGAACAATTAACCCCATTATCAGCAACGGGCCCCATCTCCTTAGATTCATTCATTTCCTTTGTTGATATGAGAACTTTACCAACTGAAAAAGATAACCCTTTGATTGGGTCATCGGCAATGAGGAGGACATCTCCCTCCCCCAAGTCTCTGCCCAATTTTTAGAAAGGTTTCTGAGTTCCAAACGTGGAGGGGAACTCCGTAGCAATTGAGCCAAATCAACCGTGAGACCGGATTGTACTTCGTTTCCTCCCATTTGGACGATTCAATAAACCACTCCGGCCCTTAACCATGACATCTTCCCACCATTGAACATTGAATGTCTTTCCTCAACATCTCTGAAAGTGATAACTACCATATCTCCCCCCATTGAGTGAACCAAAACATGGGCATGACCCAGTTCTTTCAAGTAATCTTGGATAAGCATAATGGGTATGGTAGATGATAACTTGGCTGTAGCGCTTCCGTGGAGCCACTCGTTTCCCAACTCCCTCACTTTGATGCCCGATTTCTTCTTTACCCAGACTGTTTTCGATTTGCTGTTGGTTTGCTTTACTGGAGTCAAATTCGTTTTCTGCCCCAACATCTTCTGGATCTTCCGTGACTGTCTGATTGGAGGCTCACCAGGTTTAGAAGAGTTAGGATCGACTAGGGGTTTTATGCTTTGGATGGGCTCCCGTATTCACACGCCTGAATTTGTTTTCGATTACATCTCGATTAGCTTGGGGGTAATGATAGCTCCGTTGTTTAGACCCATCTGCTAAGCTCCGATATCTGTAATCCATGGCACTCTTCTTTTGGAAACGAGCAGATTTGACAACGATTTTGTACCCCCAAATCCAGGATCCATTGATTTTGGGCAATCGCTTGAGCAGCCTCATCACTTCACGAACCCAAATTTGTTCCCTGAAATTTTGCTTCTTTTTGATGGGAAGTAAGATTCTACGATTTTCCCAAACTTGGAGAAAAGATTGTGAACCCAGATCTTACGAATATCAAAGGGAAGATTATTCACAAATAATGTGGAGATCGTTCCCAACGAGAACCTAACAAACCAAGGACATTTTTTCGGTCATACAAACAACGGTTGCTACATACAAACACGAGTTCCACAAGTGGAAGTGGATCCCCACATTATACAAGAGTGTGCAAGTTTCTGTGCAAGTTTTAAGCCTACGTAGAGTTTTCCTCGTCAAAAACTCCAAAATGATGGGCTGACAAAGTAAAAGCTAAAAGCCAAAAAAAGAAAAAACAAGCACATGGGATAATCAGAGTCAATATATGATGGTTCAACACGACAATGCAACTGCAATGTTAAACATCAACAGAGAAGAGCCATTTCTTCCCCTTATTTTTCCAAGCTGTGATCTTAGTGGGAATGTGAAGGCCAGTATACATATGTTACAATTGCAGTCTACAAATCGAAGGGATACAAAAAAAAAACTTTCCTCAACCAAAGAAAGAGACGTAAAGTCATATCACTCTCGGATAGCTGACTGCATCGACCTCCTTGAGACATCAAGAACCAATAATAGTGATATAACATTTATATGCCACCAGAGCCTCAAAAGCCAAAAGCCGTGAGAGCAAAAAAATTAACTCTGCTGTCTTGAATCTAAGTACATTGCACCTTGGATGATCACCTCATAAACGGGAGTAGCCATCTCATCTCTGATCCATTTCCGTTGGACAAGTAGAATATCTTCTTCCAACCTTCCTCAGAGAATGCTTCACGGCGTACGAGTCTTTGCCTGCAATTGGTAACACGGGGGGAACACGGAGCTGAGATTATGTGCAGACACCCGAGGAATATTAAACTTCTACTAAGCGGAATTAACAGGACGAAAAATGGACAGTGGGTTCCAAAACAAGTCAACAGATAATGCATATCAGAAATTTAAACATGGATTACATCCATTACAAATAAGTTAACCTTATATTCACAATGTCAATGGTTGACCTATTGCCATATATTCACAATGTCTTCGTCATGATTTGGTTCAACTAGCCAAGACGAACCAGAAAAAGAATATGAGGACATTCATTCGGGTAATGATAAAAGTAATTCTGTCTACCCGACACTACTAGATCATTAATCCAGGAACTGAAACCAAAAGCAATGTTGAAGAAACTGCAAAATAATGCAAGCTTGGCAATCATACATCGAAACAAAATACCTGAGGTAGTAGTGGCAAACAGAAGCTGCTTCATCTAAATTGTAGCGGGTAAAATTTACGCGAGCATCTGCGGGAACATCTGGCAAGTCCTTGCGTAACTTCCCTACCGCTGTTGAGTGAGAGAAAGCACCCACCATCATGTCATTGTGCATCATAGACCTAAATGCATTCACCTAAAGAAGACATACAACCAATTTTAATTTTTCACATTAATGGAAAATAGAAATTCTACATCGCATAATCCCATTTGATTTCACCTTCAGAAGTACATTTTCTAAATTATTCATTACATATATCTATGAAGCTATACAATGCAGAATCCAAATACTTGAGAATTTACATGAAAAATATATATTTTTAGGGATGCCTGATGCTTGGACACTACCCGCATCTGAGTCCATGTAACGTAGACTCTCGCAATAGTGACCTATATGATGAACGTAATTCATGCTACTGGACAAATTAGCACTTCAAGCTGCTTCCTGAGATGGTCATGTGGATCCCCAGAACATGGACACTGTCGGAAATTGTCCCACATCGGTTAATTATCTCATCAAAAACTAGCATATGAGCTTGGGCGGCCTCTCCACTCATTGTCAATTAGTTTTGAGTTGGATGCTTTAACAAACACAACGTTAAACCAAGTGCCAACAGAATAGAATACCCATTTTTCAGCTGCAAATTGCACATAATGGTAATTATACCTCGTACGTTTTCACCTGTTTAGTCTAAACGATCAAATTTCGTAATACCAGACAAATCTTCCTTCTTATCAAATGGTCGTGGCTGGTAAAGCTTACTCCGATGGGGTATTGTGGGCAGGAGAATATGGGTTGGAGCAACATCTGCAGTCAAGGGCGAGGCTGGCATGATCACCACTGTGCCCTGGGTAGGTTTGGGGTCCTCAAGCTCTAAGCTCGACTTGAGAGAGCATCTACGGTCCATCTGAGCCCTCCTGTCCAGCTCTCCCTTGGTTAGGAAGCCTAGGGGCCACTATGAGCAAATCATAGCAGTAGTTACCAACATAATGAGCAAAACTCGTACTACCAGAAAATTAAAAGCCAATTAACATTTGAATAACTGAACCTTACTTTCCACCATATAGCTCAAGCAGCAACGATATCTCCATAATAATACTCACACACACACACATACAAGAGAGAGAGAGTTCTTTATATTTGCAAGAAAACAAGCCGAGAACTGTCTCCTCATGATTCCAAAAAGGTCAGTTGACACGGCAAGTAGGTTTTAAACAAACTAAAAAAACGATAAAACTAAAGAAATCTTCAATGAACATATATGTAAACAAAATTCAAACTTTAAAACTAACCATTGCAAGTTCTCTAGCATGCACAGGCCGGCAAGAACGATCAGTTACAGGTTCCTCATAGCCACTAAATGTAAACCAATTATTATACTGCAGACACAAGCAGCGGCAAACAGTAAGCTACATGGATACAAAGGACTACACAAAATGGAATGTTAAAGGAAGTTGTTTGTATTACTTGGTCGATAGCAAGGAGGACGGGTATGTCCTTTACAAGCGATAACTCTTTCCTCAAACGAACTAACACTCCTACAGCAGCATGTGTGTGAGTGACTCCAGTTTGAATGAGGTCGTATAGTGTTGAACCTTCAGGCATTGCCATGTAATCAACCCCTTTCATCCACCCAACACCAGCACCCTCTCCCAACGGGATAGGATCAGATATTTTGCACGGCAATTGTTGTAAGCGGGATTCATTGTACTTCAGAAAGTCCTAAAAATAATTTCCAGGAAGGTAAGAAGCCAAATTAAGTGATTCACCAGAAATCATTGCGAATAAGTTATAAAGATGAAGGTAGAGGACTGTGGAAGGCCAAAAAAGTAGAAGAAACATAGGGGGGGAAAAGAGAGGAAATAATAGTCTTCTAGATTAACAGATATAACAAGTGCATCACGCAAATGTATGTTTAAAAAAAATCTAATATTCAACAGTGTTAGGGATAATCTTCATAAAATCTTGTTAAATGGGTAATCCTCTAAAGAAAGGATCCTTCATCCAGATATTCATCCCTTCTAACCTAAAAGGCTTTCAAGAAGTATGAACCACGCTGATACAAATTAGGTGACGTAGATCATAGTTGTAAAGTTCTTTTAAGCAAAATACATACTTGGTATTCAGTAAAAGTTTCAATTCTACTGCCTTGGAAATCACAGACAAGGTAAACAAGTAAAGTATGAATTACTCTATGTTGAACAGACACTGATGCATGTAGCGGATAGGGTTGTTAGCTGAGTGTATTATATCTAACAGTCCGGCACTTCAAATCGTGGATATGGATCCAAGTTGGGATGTGGGTACTGGGATACGTTATATGATTTGTGAACTTCTTTTGATAGTTTTTATTAGTAATCAAAACGTGGAGAGATCAGCCCATTGTTCAAGCCCACCAAATTGATTAATGCGTTGAAAGCCCATGCTATGATTTACGGCTGAACTCTGTACAAAGAGTAACAACTGTTGGGTCAGTAATATATGAATCTCAGTTTTCACGTCTCTAATCTATCTCGGTCCCTCAACGCGAGAATGGCGCTCAGAAACACCAGCACACATCTCCCTCCCTCTCTCGATAAGGGGTTTGCTTCATTAACTGACGAAATTGATCTGCTGGTTCTTCATCTTCCCTGTGATTTTTGGTCCTTCGATAATGGCTGCTTCGCTGCACCGGTTCTCATCAACAAGTATTATACCCTTGTATTTCTCCTATTCTTCTTCTTTCCTTATTTTTGCTTTGTCATTGATCAGCTCCACAATACCAGTCCTCACTCCAGCAGTGTCCGAATGAAATTAACCATACCTGACACACATCCCGCAGACCCACACATGTACCCATGTTTATGTCGCGCATTTGAAGGAATTCTTATTTTATTGTGCATCTTCAACAAAATCAAATGCTGGATATCAGCATTAGGTTCTCTTAAAATTCCAAACAATCAGAAGTTACAAGAAATGCAAATTCAATACTGGAGATAACAGAGTGCATAAAAATCAATGCATTAGATTATACCAAACAAAACCCAAAGCTAGCAGCCAGAAGGATCATATTCTTGCCTGAAGAGCATTAGCTGCTTGAACAGGCGTGTCCCAAAAACCAGTTTGTTGATTCTCGTAGAAAACTCCTCCATGCGTCCACTTTCGACCATTTGGGACATAGACAACAAGCCAACCTTCATCACGGGCCCAGTGAACAAGCATTGCAAGTGCAATACTTTTGCCACAACTAACAGGACCATCCAAAACAATTTGCTTTCGAACCTTTGAATCTGAACACATAAAACATAAGCAAAAGTAGTTTTTTTTTGTAAAAGCAAGTTCATTCTCCATGTAATTATTTGCAGTCACATTCCAGTGAGTGAGATATCCAATTGGTGAGGCAGGTAAGGATTAAGGAGCGGAAGTATGATCAGGATAAAAGAATATAAAGGCAAAACATGAGTTCTTCAATTAAGACCTAATAGAATGGCAATCTAGGACCGACTAATAACAAACAGTTGAATACTAGAATATCTTTCAGTTATTCTAACTTACTGAAAAAAATCAAAACAGCTTTAAGTATCTCCTAAATATTTTTAAGTTGATGCTATGAATCATTCTTACTGGCCATTCATCTGGAAACCTACTATTTAACAGTTTCGAAAACAAACTTGTCTACAGAAGCGTTCAGTATCTGGTAATAAATCCCAATGGATAGGAAGTTGGTTCCTGAAGCCTACGTTATCTGTCATATGCAACACTCTTACTCAAACCCCGTACGTTCCATGACCACTAATTTTCCATACATAAGCTCCATTTAAGTACTCGATAAGTCCATAATAATCAGTTATCTGTACCAGATTTTTATGGTCATTAAACAATACGCATTGGTTAACTATGACATCAAAACTCCTAGCTATCATTATCAGCTATCAGTAAAGAATTGCTTGTGCTTGAAGACTTGCCTTTGCCACGAGAAAACTGGTTCGCATAATGAAAAACAGGCAAAACACTTATTACCAGTAGTGGCCTTTTGGACAAGGACTACAAAATAGTTCATCGCACATTGCATCTGAAACAGATTAAGCCTAGTCACCGGCGCTGAAGGCTAGAAAACTAGAGATAATTTAATCAAAAATAAGTGAAACTGTGCCTTTAGGACAAGGATTATAACAGAACTCTTCTGCCATTAAATCTAAAACACCTACTTGTCTTTTCCAAGTCATTCACATAGAACTCAAGGAAAATAAACATAATAAATAGAGACAATGAAGTGGCAAAACCATACCTTTGGCATCAAAGGACTGCAAGGGAGGGTCAGCAATCCGCCTGAAATTGTCACGAAGGTCCAAGAAACTCCGGCGAACAAGCAATGCGGTTTGCTTTGACTCCTCAAACTCCTTCACCATCCCCAAAGGCAATCCCTCGGGCAACACCACATTCAATTCCTCCATGCTACGACAATTTCAAAACCAAATCATTCAAATATATATATATATATATATATATATATATATATGCATATACACAAGAAATGTTTAATATTACAGCATCTCTGGTCCTTCCTCAAATATCCACTACTCAAATTTTAGAAAACACTCCTTCACACTCCCTTCACCCATTTACTTAGAAACCTATATGAAATTTAGTTCTACTAGAATCCTTACTCAAATAAACAGAGACTCAAAATCAGTCATATTTAAGGTAATCTTGTGTCGCCCAAATCTACAAGGACGCCATTCAATCAAACTTTTACTCAAATTGTTACATAGATGTTTGTTTACCCTTGCATGGTATCAAATCAAGCTTTTACTCAAACCTCTACTCAGATTTAAACCTTTCTCAAATTTGAATTTGGTAAAAAGTCCCCAACAACATCTCCAATCTTTCACCACAGTATCAAAAGGAAACATAATATTTCCAAACCAAGAAATTTCAACTCGCTGGATTTGGTTACATGGGGAGAAGCTTCAAATCTCCTAAAAGTATTTGATGCAAGGATTGAAGCATTCAATTATTCCATAGAAAATAGTTTAAGTGGCTCGTTAGGGTAAGTTGGGAAATCCTCAAACCCAATGTATTCTCTCTAGTCCTTGAAAGAGACTGGACCATCCAGTTCATAGCATTAGTTGGCCCTTTTCCGGTTCATGGTCTAATCCATTCACTTTTCAGAGCTTGTCAAGAGCATCAGCCACACAAAGTTCAATATTGATCCGATATCGTTTGATATATTTTTGAAGTCCATCAACATTCAAAAAAAAAACAAAGTTTGGATACCGTGTTGCAAATTTTCTCCTCATGTGTTCCAAAAGCATATCAAATAATATCCAATCAATGTAAATTTTTGGCGTAGCTAAGGCTCCATTCTCCCATACTTTTTTGGCTAAAACTTTTTTCATTTGTTTATACTTTTCGCAACTTTGTGTTGAGCTTGTCCTCATAATTGGGGTTAATCTTTCGTCCCGATGAGATGAATCAGAAAAGTATAATGATGTGGACCAATGTTGGAAAAAAGTTGATACAAGCCACACTTTATACGAAAAAGACTGTTTCGTATGTTTTTTTAAGTGAATTTTATTTTTATTTTTCTTTTTAGACGATAGACAATGAATCCAAAAAATACGATGTAACAAAAATTCAGAAAACACGAGTAAAAAACACAAAACGAGAAAATACGATGTAACAAAAATTCAGAAAACACACAAAACGAGAAGAGAAGGCCAACAAGACGATCGGGATTGGAGAGAAGCCAACTCTTCTCCAAAATATTTGATGAAGAAACCATTGGAGAACCTCAAATTAAGCCTTCAACTGAATTTACAACCAAAACCACAGAAATCAATATCTACATCTATAAGTACCTGAATTTCATGTAAGTGCAGGTGTCCGTTCGGGAGAGCTGAGAGAGTGAAGGAGTGGAAGTAAAGAGGGGGCGGCCATTGGGCCCCACGTCGAGGGACCTGTCGCTCTCGTCCTCGGCGAGGCGGCGAGCGCGGACGTCCTCGTCGTCGAACTCGTCGGCGGCGGCGGAGACGGGGGAGGAGGAGGTGTCGGATTTGGCATCGGACTTGGATTTGCCCTTCTTGGCCTTCGTTACTACCGCTTTGTTGTTCTTCACGGAGTATTCTCTGGAAGAACAGAGATGAGATAAAGTTGGTGAGGGGCTTGATGGGGGCTTGATGGTGGTTGATGGGGCTGAAGCGGAGGTTCGGAGGAGTGACCGCCACATTTCCGCAGGTCTACACAGAGAGGGAGAGAGAGAGAGACAAGGGGGGAGAGAGAAGACGGGTTTTAGGATGGTTTTCCAGGGTGATTTGGTCATTAGGCTCCGTTCCAGAACACCATCTAAAAAATAAATATTTATCGAACAAGATTCATATAATTAAAAAAATTATTTATGCTCAACACATTATTTTTAAATTTAAAATTACCTTCTTAAAAAATAAATACTTATTTTTAGTTCCGAAACGAAGCCTTATTGGTCAATTTGTGATGGACTCTTAAAATGGCCCACTAGATGCTAGGATGTGGGTTGGCTAGAGGATGATTATCTCATGGGCGAATGAATCAGAAAAGCCCAGTGTTTGGACTTCCACAGAAGGAACTTGTTTCAAGAAAAGTGGCTTTTCCATTTTGGCCATTTTTGGACCAAAATACCTCAAGGTTTGCACACATTTGTTAAACTCGAACTCAAGCTTCGTAAACATTGAGGAGTTTGAGGTCGTGGCAAAGGCTTAACCTGAAAATTGTAACACACTTTGAAGCACTTGTTATCGGCTTCCATAATTTACATCATGCACATACATATTTACTGAATTTGACCATCAGAAAATGGTATTCTTTTTTATTAATTCACACATAGTTTACAGCTTTCTTTTTCTTTTCTCCATTATTTATATTGACTATAAACTTCCAAGGCATGTTTAAAGAGAGCATAACAACTGAGAAGGCCATGGCCTGTTTGGATGCAGCATTAGGTGGGGGATAAATTTTTACCCCAAACTAAGACCCTGGCCCCTACATTTACCCTCGTTTGGGAAGACAAAATTCAGGGGTTTTCATTTGTCCCGTTTCTTGGCTAAGACCAGAGAAGGGGGGAAACAACGGTATTATCTTCGGCTAGGGTTTAAGGTCCCCATAAGTTATCCCCCCTAATCCCTCTTGAAACTTGACGATTCCACCCCTCTTTATCCATAAGATATGTTCGGCTAGGGTTTGAAGTCCCCATAATACTAAATTCGTTAATTTATTAGTAGAAATAAATATTACGGCTTACATTGTAAAAGAATAATTAAATTTGCAATTATACATAATTAATTTAGAGACTACATAAGGGCAAAAGAGTCATTTGACAGTTTTTTATATCATTCACCCTTCCTTATACTCCCAATTAATCAATTTAATCCTCCATCCAAACAAAGTACTATTTAACCCCTCTTTTCTAATACCTCATCCAAACAAACTATTATTTAATTCCCCTCCATAAACATCACATCAATATGGACCATCTCTTATTAATTAATACCCCCTTATCTCCCTTTTTAACTAATACACTCAATTCTTTCCCCGCATCCAAATGGGCCGTAAAGGCCAACATTCTAATGGAATGCCAATGCTCTGATTGTTCGGTTGTATCACTGCATATTTTAAAACTGTTTGCTTTCTGTATGTAAAGGTTGGCTTAATGGAATGAGCTTCCATGCCTCTTTTTTTTTTAGTAATCCTGTGACTTGTGAGCTTCCATCTTCACAACTTGGAAATAGCGTTAGTGTTCCGATAGGAGTTATGATTTTGTTTTTGGGTAATAATTGTGGAGAAAAATAGGGATAATAATTGAAAGATATGTGTAATGATTGGAGAGATATAGAGAGAAAAAGTTAAAGTAATAATTAAAAATAAGGATAATGATTGGGAAGAGATAGGAGTAATAATTAAAAACAAAAATGAAAGTGAAAACTAGTAAAATGGAAACTGGACAAAGACATTTTTTTTTTGGGATCGGCCGTTAGGAAATAGTAGTGACTATCTCTACTGCACAAGATGAAATAGAAACTACAGTGAGCAAAGTGGTATACTAAACCTATGAGCACCGATAGTTGAACTACTACCTCCTCGCCATATATGTGCACTTTCTGACCAAATTGTATAAGAATTGCATTAGCTGCTTTGGCTGTTTTCACTTCTTCCAGGCGGTCTAGAACATACAACTAGACCGTTTCGTGTTCTCAAGTGCAAATATCATAACCATACATTGGAAAACAGTCTCGTCATTCAATTGCAAACGACATCAGAGTAAAAACCAACAATGGTCCTCCTTTCACAGTTCTGAATGCTGAGCAGTTCCACGTCGAAAACTTCAAACTGCTTTGCGCTGAAAAATGTCGAAGGTCCAACCTGCAGATCATAAGAAAGTTTGTTATTATCATCTTTACTAGTATTAAGATATCAGCATAACATAGTGAAGGCACAATTCTAGCATTCTATCGCACTACAGGCTAATAGTGGAATAATTTACTTGACATAGGAAAGCTGACATATTATGTTTAGTTGGGCAATACCTAGATTAACATTCAAAGAGGCTGGTCAGAATCTTGCATTTGAGAATGGGTTTCTAGAAGGAAAATAAAGTTAATGGCGACTGCTATCAAGAACCCTTTCGTTAATCTAAGATCCAACACAATTTTAAAGAAACAGATTTCATGCTTTCACCATGTTCGGTTCGAAACCTCGACCTACGCTCAGGCTTAGCAGTCCCATATGACTCCTTAACAAGCTTCATCTGAAGAAAATAGTGTACTCTCTTGATGCATCAAACTGGTGGATGGAACAACATTTTTTGTTGACAGTTTCGAACTTTATTCAAGGGCATATTAGTAATAGAAACAACACTTTGCATCATCTTCGAAACCATAGTAGTCAAATTGCGCGTTCAACACCACTAAATAAGTCTCAAGACGGACACAGCCCATTTAGCTATAAACATAACCGTGAACCAAAAGAGTGGAAGCACAAAGGAATATATCAGCAGCCCTGGCATATAAGAACAAAAAATAGGGCAATCAAATGAGAACGAAAAACTAGAATAGTATGCAACACTCACTGGAGGTCCAAGTTCTGGGGGAATAATTATTCTCCTTTTACCTCCGGGCCTCATGTCCAGAATCCCTTCTTCAAATCCTGCATAAGTTCTCTTCATTTTTAGCTACTCTTCTCTCTATAAAAAATGAAAAGCATAACAGGAAAAAAGTTAATCTCGAAAACATATTGTCCCCACCTGGAACAAGTCCTTTTGTGCCCATTCGAATTTTGGCAGGAGAACCCTGTAAGTAGGTGCTGTCAATACGACGACCTGATTCATTGTAACCAACATAGTGAAAAGTCACCTGCAAAGAAACTTTGATTCAGTAATGCAGGTAATGATTCCTTTTTTTCTGTTGTGCAAATCAATTTTCTTGTTTCAAGAACTAAGCGTTTGTTCTTCTTTAAACCCAATTTAAATAGGATAAATTAAGCTCAATATTTTTTCCAGAAGACAGAAAATTATAAGCAAAGAATTGCAATCTCCATACATTTGAAGTACTTTCAGCAGCAATTATATTCATACGACAAAATCTGTTATAACTAACCAATCAAGAATATCAATTGGAAAAGAATCCAATAGTTGAGATTAAGTACATTGATCATATAAAAACTAACCATACAAGAATTAGCACTTGGAAAATAAAACAAAAGGCAAAAGGTAGACAAACCAGTACGCAGTTACCACTAAATAAGTGTATGAAATTGAGGTGCCAGAGGTTAACACCCTTGTCAAGAACCTTATACGCTTATGGTATTGCTTCATCAAACTCAGACACTAGCAGGGTGATTATGGCTAGGTTCTAACAAAATTGATCACAGCTCCATTGTGCGGGGAGGGCGGCAGCAACGGCCTTAGTTTATGAGGAAGACGCCAAAGCTCCTTTAGAAAAGGAGAAACTTAATATACTATTACTTTAGAAGGTGAGTTAAAGGTTCCATAGGAGGCATTGAGAACACAATGAAGAGGAAAATAGAGAAGCTTTCAGCCATCCACATACTACAGCCATTTTATGGAAGATTTCAAATGTTTTCCCGCAAGAAATAAAGAAAAATACAGAACACCAGCATAACGAGAGAATTTTATACACCTATCATGCATATCACTGATATCAATGAAAAGATTGCTTGGTCAAAATTGCACTATTTCAGTTAGGAGCAACTGCAACCAAAACATCTGAGGTAACCCAACTCTAAGGAAGGTCAAGGTTTATGGCCTTTGATCTGAACCCTTGACGAATTGGCTTCAGTAGGATATGTGTTGTTTCAATAGCAATCTCCTAGCAAGAATACAGACACATAGAAGCAACAAAAACGCTACAGTGTGTGGGTGTGGTTGTAGCTTTGTTGTGGAACTAAAATTATTATTTTTTGAATCCACAGAAACGCCTTGCCGGTTTGTAGAAGCAATTGGGATAGTGGAAAAGGATGGTGAAAAGTATTTCAGTACTGACAAAAGTGGATACATATTCAGTGACTCGACCAATGAGTAGGTACTATTGTCTAACTTGTTAAAAGAGGTTTAGGTAATTATTAAGTTTCAAAGTTGGACCCTTGGGTTAATCAATCCCAGTCTCTCTTTTTTTCACGGAATCAATACTAGTCAAAACATACCGCTACTAATTAATTGCACTCCACATTTGACAAATTTCCTCTTCCTTTTAAATGCAATGCTGAGGTGTCATTGGATAGGTTGGGTCAACACCATCATGTTTCTGTCTCATCCAGATAGAATTTTGTCTCGTCCGGATAGAATTTAAACTCACCTTTAAGATTATACATTACTATCAAAGCTACTGCACATGAAGGAGGAATGATAGCTGTCACAATACAAAATAAACAAAAGAAAACCTGTTGACCATCCTTTGGGCAATCACCTTTACCAACTTCATAGTCCCGGTATATAAGTCCCGAGTCACGCTTGACATAGCTCTCTGATGTCACTACATTGACCTGAAAACCTGATTTTATATACCAAACATAGTGAATTATGCAGAATATATAGTACTAGTAGCTGGCATTTGTTGCAAAGATGAGATTGTCTGTTCCTACCCTTAAGAATCAACTTCTAGTTAATTGAAATAAAGGCGACAGGACAAACCTTCTCTAACAAAGCTTGGGAAGTCTTCAGGTGCATTATTTTCTCTCTGTATTCTCTTGTTCTGTTCAAGTAAGCGTCTTTCATCATATGGGTTTTTATTTTTAGTCTTGCCAGAAGAAGGCAAAGTTGGGAAAAAGCCTGATGACACCAAAAGGAGGAGAAATGTCCGCCTCATGTTCTCCTTATAATGCACAGCATATCCGTTCTGGTCTCTAGCCATTAAAATGTTCGTTATAAGCACTTCAACAACATAAAAATGTAAAAGCAAAATCCAGGGGATAAAAACTGATTAGTCTCCAAATTCATAATCACCCGCCCCTACCCATCATATTTTAAGTTGCTTCTTGAGGAAGAACACGTGATGAGCTTCTTCCGAAGAAACAAGGATCCCAATGTGGGAGAAGCTGAAAGTATCCTGTGACTTCCGTCTGCGTGAAATGTAAATAGAAACATAAACAGGGAAATGTAAATAGAAGCATAAATAGGGAACATAGGAAACATGACGGATATTACTACTGCAGGCTAACCAGTTCAAGAGCTAGAACACAAAGGACATGGTTGACAAAAGTTCAAACTGTGATTTTGTAGACCTCTAGAATCTAGAAAACAGTAACTTACAGTACTTACTTCAACGTTGGCTGTATTCCAATTTAGTAGTTCAACATAAATATAAACACTTGCCAATGTTGGACATAAATTTTTTTAAGAGAGCACATCACCACCCAACAAACCTGCATCTCTTGAATTAGTTTTGCTATAAAGTGTAAGCATCTAAAATTCAAAAAGTTCTCTAAATTTACCAGAGGTGTGAGTTATACGATGATACTTGCTGCATAAATTTTCATGCAACCACCACCCGAACCGTTTATAGTTACAACATTCCATTTGTTTCTTCTTTTCATTGTACCTTCTAAGCTAACAAATAAAACAGGTATTGAAAGTGTAGAAATGACAAGGTCCAAGGCTCCCATTATACATTGATTAAATCTAAAGATGTCCAGATAGAAAGCACATAGTATCTCCCATTATACTAACAGAGAGGACGCCGAATGAGCCTAGGCAATATAAGCGTCATTATTGGTAACTAAAGCAAAAGTGCAGGACATTACTATGTGTATAGCGCCGTTAGCATTAGTTATTTTGATGATGTTAAGGGTTTAGATTGCCTTTAGTCCGTCAACTGTCTGGTCCATATCTCAGTCATCCATCACGACAATCAATGGTCAAAAATTGGTGATAGGTCTCCTACTGGTAAGAGAAATCAATAAATCCAAACCATTTATTGTCTATATGGACGACTGAGATTTTGGACTGTCTTGTCCTATCTAAAATCCAAGACTAGAGAGGATCAAATTCCTTAGTATAAATTCATTTGGTTCTTAAAAAGATTAGTAAAATCAGCACGACTGACACAATATGAGAGTTAATGATTAATGACTATAAATGCATCTAAAAGTTGTCTTTATGTTTGATTGCAGATTTTGTTTTGGGGAGATTCGTAATGAGGTGGGATTAGAATTGGGATTGAGAATGAGGTGAGATTATTAATATGGGGATGAATCATTTATTCATGTTTGTTTTGCACAGGATTCGATTGTAGGATTGTAAATAACATGTTTGTTTTGGCTAGGATTAGGATTGGAATTAGGATTGATGTGAGTTTTTACACTGGTTTTGTTCAATCCCATAGGGATGGGATTCGTAGTAACACCCACCCACCCCCCCATGGTATTACTAATACCCCATTTTGGGGGATTAACAATCCTATGAGACAACTAGTCCCACCCATAAAAACCTTACCAAACAATGTATTAGGAGCCCCGTAGGATTATTAATCCAATCCCCCCTTCCAAACCTCCTATCAAACAAGGTATTAGTGCTTGTCATGGTACACAACAAAAACACTGACAAACAAATTTTGGACTGCACTTAAACAAAAGTGAGGTGTCAAAATGATTTCCCTAAAAGTTGACTAACTAACCACACCACGGAGGAGCAAAAGAACTCCTCGCTCTATCCCACAATGTTGGTCCCTTTAGGAATTTGGAGTTCCAATTTTTTCAGAGACGTGCATTAAATGCATAACTCTTTTTAAAATGAGCATCGATTTCCACTATTACCCCTTGGATATCACCAACAAATTTTTTTTTTAATTCTTTATACGAAGGGAAAATTTTAGAAATTCACACAATTTTTAGTTACTTTTTCAAAAGGATTAACATTTTGGGACATCCCAAGACCAACATAATTGGACGGAAGGGGTAGGTTAATTTGTTTGTTCTACAAATACGATGGTGCTACTACAATCTTTCTAGGCCTTCTACTTGGAAACTCACAGAAGTTCACCAGAACCAAAAACAACAACGCCACGCCCCTGTACAGGGAACTAATGATTTAGGAACCTAATTGTAAATTCAATGCTATAAGCGACAAAAGGAAGAGAGAGAGAAAGAGAGAGAGAGAGAGAGAGAGAGAGAGAGAGAGAGAGGGCTTACATGGAGAAAATGGAGTGTGGAGCAGCGGAGAGGAGAGAAGCAACACAACCATGGCTTTGTGGGTAAACACTAGTTTGGCTCTACTTCGGCCAAAGAAGGAAATAGCCGTTCCTTGAGCAGTCGACAAGGCGATGTTTTTCAATGCGTTGGTTTGCAATTTTCAGATTTATCTTTCTATAGAACTTTTTGGTTTGCTTCTCAAAAAGAATTTTTTAAAAAATTTCCCCTAGATTCTCCCTATATTTTTCCTACTTTCAATATTTCTCTCTCTATCTCTCTCCACTTATTACTCCTACTATTTTTCAAAAAAAAATTCAAAAATCAATCCAAACAAGGCATTAAGGATCATCATTTAGCCCAAAGGCCCGCGACCTGCTCAGCTCATTGGGCTTTTATCCAGTTTGAGCCCGTGAAAACGGGCGGGCCGGGACGTAGTTTGTAATGGGCGGGCTCGGGCCTATGAATTTTTACTCACCCAGCCCGTGGTACCCGCCCACGTGCCCACCCATTAGCCAAAAATCCCACAAAATCCTTTCTTTTTTCCCTTGCCCAAGGAAATTTAAGCCATCCCGACTTTTGACCCGCTCATTGACCCTCCCTGTTTTTGGCCCGTTAGCCCGTCAATTTGGCTAGCTCGTGGGCTGGGTTTGGGCTTCAATTTATGATAGGTAGCCCAACTCACAAAAGGGCCGGCCTAGCCCAGCCTAATGATAACCCTTATATAGATTTGCTTATTTTTTCATCTTTAGTAAATTTTTTTAACATTTTGACAAACTTTTTTACTTTTTGAATAGAGGTATGCTATGTATATCCAAAAAAATAAAAAATAAATAAAAAATTTGACAAAAAATCACTAAAGATGAAAAAACACGGATGACAAAATAGTTAAAAGTCTTGGAGAGATTATTTATGAAAGAAGAATCAAACAAAGTGTTTATCTTCTTCCCTCCAAGTTAGATTAGACCGGAGACCGGGGACAAGTCAATTTTTGTCAAAAATTGCGCAATAGCTTCGGCCGTTTAATGTTTGATTGATTTTTCACAAATTTTTTTTTGACAAAAACAGATTTGCACGCCCATTGTGTGTGCCCTGGCCTCTAGTATACATATACATATATATATATATATATATATATATATATATATATATATATACACACATAATCTTTAGTGATAATGAAAAGTCTTCTGATTGACTTAGTGAATGCTTTGTGATTTGAATTGCAGCGATTTTGATTCCTTAAGCAATATCTTTGGCTGAGAGTACACAGGGAATTTTATTTTTAATTGTGCAAGAAACCTTTACATTAGGTTAATGCTTTTTAATATGTGCCTTTAAGCATGGGCTCATTTGTTGAGAATGTGTTACGTCATGTCTTCAGGTACGGATACAATCGCTAGGATCGAAAAATTGTTTGTTCTTTTTTGACTGATTCAAATTAAACAAGTCAATGAATATGCTTGAGTTATTATTTTCAGCATAGTTAGATTAGTTGGACTCGGGTTGATATATTACACGCGAGTCCAGTATTTATTTATGTGTGCTGATCGTTCGAGTTGTGCTTTCAGGCACGGACATACACTAATAAATATATAATACCTAGCTTGAACGTTATATTCAAGTTTGTTAAGATTTCAAACTTAACTTGAACACGAACAGAACTGCAACTCAGTTCGTTTGCCTACTAATGTATGAAAATTTCAAGCTTTCGACTCAATTAAGACATATTTTAGGTTGATCTGTTTTACAGACAAGCTAAGCATGAATAATTTTTAAAATTCGTTAAAATTTTCAAGCCAACTGTGAAAAATTGCTGGTTGGGCTTGTTTAGCACTAAAAAGCCCTCATTAAACAGAAATCGGGCCTCAATTGCTCGAGTTCAGGTTTTAGAGTTCAACATCCAAAATTTGATTCATCTCATTTAGGGAAAATGACGGCGCAGGACGTGTTTTGATAATTAATACCTTTTATTAAAAACATTTGTTAATGAACAAAATGTCAGTATTAATTATCAAAATATGTCCTTAGCCGCCATTTTCCCTCTCATTTATATAGACTCGTTACATATATTAAGGAAGACTTGAACTTCAGTTTTGGGTTCTTTTAATAAAGATGTCAAACTCGAACATTACAAAGCTCAGCGTGGCTAATTTGCAACCCACGGCCCAAATAACTCGCCGCACGCTCTCAGAAAAAAGAACCGCCCCGAACACTTTTCCAGCTAACAATGCTCAATTCTTTTTTGGGTATGCCGAAGGTTGCTTCCTCTCTTCCCCGCCTTCCTCTCCGACGGTAGTACCGCGCCCCCCCCCCCCGTCCCCGCCCCCCGCCCCGCGCCCCCCCCCCCCCCCCCCCCCCCCCCCCCCCCCCGCCCCCTTCTCTCTCTCTATATACGTATATATACGTATAACTATTTTGTCCTAATGACTTGAGGTTAGCCAAATGGATATCAATATATACATTTGTATGTGTATGGTCATTTTTCTCCCAAATAGAGCCAATTGGTAATGTATGCATAAGGCTAACCTCAAGTTGGACAAAAAATTTCTTTTTTATTTTATTTTTATTTTTTTGACGAATTGAGCTGAATTTCCAATCCCGTTGGTTATGAGATTTGACTTTGTTAGAGAAAGGTTAGTGCATACTTTGTCAATTGGGATTGAAGCATGAGATATTTTATTTCGCAGCAGGTTTTGTTTGAGCACAATGGCAACACCTTCTTTCCCGAAATTTATACCCGTGGAACACAGTGGAATTGCTTCAATAAGTCAACCTGATGGTAAGTGCAACATTTTTGTTATTTGTGTTTCCTTTCTGGATAGAGCTTTGTATGTTAATTACTCCAATGACAGTCAATAAGAATGGTTACTTGATATGGGTGTTTAGCTTTCCTTCTGTATTGTCTTTGAGTTCCGTAGTTTTTGTTGCATAATATCAGTTTGATACATGCTTTGAATAATTTAGGAAGCGGAGGGCAAGATTATATATCAATTCGTGGTTCATAAAGTCATATGGTTGCTCTGATAGTCTGATACCTTCTGTTGTTGTCATATGTTTTTTCATCTTGGCCTTCACATTTTCTGCGTTTGTATGTATGTTGTCTTGTTTGGAACATAGTTGTACTGATATAGTGAACGAAATGGTCCTCTTATTGAATTGTGGATCGAAATCGAATCGTGAATTGCCTTCGATTCGTCACGATTTCTAGACTACGTCGAAATACAGATATTATATATTGATGCCTTGAGGTTAGAAAGTTGGATAGAAAAAGTGGTTATTTTAGGCTTTTACGTCTAATTCAATAGGAAACTTGTCTCAACACACTTGAATTGAGGATCAAGCGGTCTTATAGGAAGACCCTCACTTGTATTGTTAGAGATGTGGATTCGATGAATTCAAATTTCGCAGTCTATGAAAACGCAACACTCACCTCAAAAGGCTTTTGATACTCACATCGCCATACGTTTTCAAACTTTTCATTTGATGACTCCAAATTATTCCTTTTGCATGTGAAACATATTGGTATAGTGTATCGGTTTTTTGAGTGTCAAATTGAATCACATGTGATTTTCATGTTCTAGCATTTCACCCCAAAGCTATGAATTGGAAGCATGGTCTATCGAACCAAATTGTTGGTACATATCGTGAATTGTTTGGATCTGATAACAGAGATTTAGTACTTGTCCTGTTTTATTCCTTTAGTTTTGGGTTCTGTGGTTTTTGAGCTAGTACAACTACAATAGCTGTTGTCCAGTTTTCGTTATGGTTTTGAGGTACATCCTTGTTCTCATATTTCGTATTTTTGTTTTGTTTTCACCCCAAATGGAAAATAAGCATTTCGTGACAATAAGCTGTCCTGAAATTGGTCCTTATGCTTGTTTTCAATCAATTGTAACTCAAGAATCACTGCGAAACGTAGTTATGACATTTTTACTCTGTGAAGTATCCAAGGGAGTACATTAGAAGCCTTACTTTGGGACTTCTGTGGTAATGTGATTGTATTAGAAGTTAGAACTCTAAAAGAAGTACAACTTTTAACCTTCTCATACAGAGTCTAAGTCTTAGTAGCACGAAGCGGGAGCGGGAGCGCGGGAGCGGAGGCACCTAGAAGCTCCTAAGGTTGGGAGCGCCTAAGAAGCGTATATTGATTTCATATAAATACGTATATAAAGTATCTTTAAATACTTAACCATTGAAGGAAAGTGATTACTTATGAGAATTTTCATGATCTTAAAGGGTACTTATAGGAAGTTAGATATTTTCAATTTGCCAAACTTCTTGAGTGATAAGATTTTCATATTTTTATTTCCACAATGGCATACCTCCCTTAAGAATAAGAGAATAGTTGCCTTAACCACCCAATAAGCTCCCATGTTAGTTGGGAGCGAGCTCCCGTCTCAAGGGGAGCGAGCTCCCGTCAAGCTCCCATCTTGGGAGCGCCGATTAGCGCTCCCGTCTTGGGAGCGCACCCATTTTAGAAGAATCCTGCTACTAAGGTCTAAGTGTGCCTTTTCAAATGTGATACTGCAGGCTTCAAATTCCGACTTGTTTCTTACAACATTTTGGCGCAGGTACTCAAGCCTTTTTGTGAATCAAATTGTCTAAGTTTGATTAAATAATATTTTCTGCTACCTTTTTTGTCTTCCACTTTCTACACTGATTGTACATGTAGAGTATTAAACTGTGTAGCAAACTCTTTTCCCGCACTAATTCTAACAATTCTCTTATCATTTTACTATCTAGGCATATGCAAAGAGTGAGCAGTTTCCACACTCTCCCTCTCCTTGTCGCAAGTAAAGTCTATCTTCTAGCTTACTCTTTTTGTGAATAAGATGTTTTGTAACCCTCTTTTTCTCACACACGCACTCATTATTTTTTGTCGTGTTGAAATAGCTTTATCCTGACATAATTATAGTTGGTGAACAAATGATAGTCAATAGGAATCAGGGAAGACCAAAAGTAGTAGAGATTTTCCAAATTGCAGTTTTCTTGGCTGGAATATGTAATTAGTTGAGTTGTGCAGGTGAATGTGTGCCCCTTGCGTGCTTAAAAGATAGAAAGACCATAGATTATGTGTTTGAAATGTGATTTTTTGCATTTATGGCTCAAAACTAGAGTAACTGGAATTTGCGATTAAGTTGTCAAGTGTGCTTCATATTTCAGCTTGTTTAATAACTGGTGGAACCCAATTAAAAAAGGGAAATGAATGAATGAACTGGTCGAACCTTGGCCAAGCCCGTGTTATGCTTATATATATTCGCTTACAACTGGACCCTTATTTTGTCCCAACTCGACCTGTAGACATCAATGCAAATAGGAATTGTAATGGTGGATCTCCATATGTTGATCAGGGGGAAAACGTCAACATTCCGTTGTCAGACCAAACCCTCCTACTAAAATGAAAAAGTGATCTCCGTATGACAATATTGGTAAGTCAAAAGTGAACTTTAGGTAAGTCAGTAGTCCTGAATGAAATTCATAAAGCATTCATATCTGGCACTTGAGGAGGTCAATCTTTAGTGTTGGAAGCTACTGCTAAGGGACTCCCCCTCATCTGAAGAGGAGAGATGTTCTGAACTCCGTTTGAAACAAGATCCTCACCTCTCCTCTACTTTCTCATTTGATATCATCACCTTCAAAATAGAAAATGACCTCTCCTTAACAGATATAGGTAAGTACTGCTGACACTTTGGCTCCACTTCTAAAAAGAAAAAAACAAGTATGAAATAATTTTGTTGGAACCAATTTTCGTAGCTAACTTATCGAAATTTTTGTTTGAGTAGATCGTCTTTATGAAATCCTGAGCCTTTTTCTGTCACTAGTAAAGTTGCATGTGCTTTGCACGTCGACGATTCTAAAAGACTCAGTATAAAAGGTCAAAGTGGACAAGGTAAGTTATTGTTTTGCATGATTGCTTCTCCAACTTCAAACTGCAAACCTGCTCCTTGAACTTGGGTACAGTGTCTTGCCTCTAAACCAAATAAGATGATAAAGAAAACAACGCTTCATTTGTTTTTCTTTTTGGGCGTACAAGGAAGAAATAAGGTAACTAACTTCAATGATAACAACTCCCAGCCAAAATCAGCTCGAAGGAGTTCTCTAACTTCCTTTAGAGGAATGACCACTGTTTCCAAAAGTTTATCTTGCTAGACACCAATCTTTGCCATCCACCTCTTTATTTATCACACGCAGAATGTAGCCGAGAGTGCAATTCCTTATTTCCATGGTGTCTTTACATTCTTCCTCCACCACATTATGAGGAGAATTTCCAGGAGCTCCGCCCTTGATCAAGTTCACTGCTTCTTGTGAATTAGTTTCAATCTGCAGAGCCGAAATATGTCCCAAAGGTTGGCTTTCAAGCGCATGACAGAAGCCAACCGGTTAAAAAATTGAACATCTAGCAGCCTCTCTTGTCCCTAAAGACTCCTCCAGGCCCATATTACCTTGCGAACTGCCAGTGTTTGACTCATCTTGCCCTTACCTACAAAATTTCCAACCAACATGAAAATAGATGGGGATTTTGTTCGGTTTTCGTTGGTTATGACTTAGTTTTGTGCTGAGTTCTCAAGTCACTATTGAGATTGTCTTAACACTTTTTGTTTCTACTCAACCATATGTAACAGTGTAACACCTAATTGATCAAAGTACCTAGACAAATTATGCATAGATAGACTGCTGGCAAGGAGTTTGTGGGAAAGCGTTTGAGCCACCCCTCCAAATTGAAATGATAAACTATAGTTAACCCCCTCTAACTAAGCCTCACGTGCACTTTGCCCCCTCTAACTTTTTTTTTGGCACTCAACCCCCTCTAACTAACTGAAATTCAAACGGTAATAACTTCAAATGGTCATAATTTCTTCGTCCAAAATTGAAAACATGCAAATTATATATTGATTTCGAGGTCTTGAAGTCAGCTTTCTAATGACACTAAAATCACATCATGATTCAAAGCGCACAGAAAGTTATGATCAAAAGAGTAAGGGCTGGTAGACAGAAAGACCGTTTTGATCATAACTTTCTGTGTGCTTTGAATCGTGATGTGATTTTGGAGTCATTAAAAAGCTGACTTCAAGACCTCGAAATTGATATATAATTTGCATGTTTTCGATTTTGGACGAAGAAGTTATGACCGTTTGAATTTCAGTTAGTTAGAGGGGGTTGAGTGCCAAAAAAAAAAAAGTTAGAGGGGACAAAGTGCACGCGAGGCTTAGTTAGAGGGGGTTAACTATAGTTTACCCATGATCTTAGTCACTGATTCTAAAAGTCAACTAAAGCATTTGAGTAGGAATGTAGGATATGAAACGTAATTTAGGAAAAATAAAAGAATTCTTGAGAGTAGAGGAAGAAAAATACATACCCATAAAAAAGCGCATCAGATAATATACCTTCAGAGATGGTAAAAATCTAACACGCGAAATTTTTTTTTTGTCGAATACCTTGCACACCTTTTTTTCTGAAAAGTTTACGTCCAGGCCATTGGTAGTTTTCTCCTCTACAAAGTGGCTGAAGTCTCGAACTTAAAGGAAGTATAATGAACTAATTTTCGCGTGGATTATGCTATTGTCATTTTCTCTGTAAAAGAACATGACAACTTCTGATGGCGTGGATGCCCATGTAACATAAAGGATGATTTTTCATCATTACGCATGAGCATGACGACGTAGGAAATGGATACAGGCAGAGTGCAACCCAGATGTCTCCGTCCGACTCGATACTTTGGAACAAGAGTTCCTATGGTGCTTTATTCACAATCAAATTGCACTGCAATAGTTTTCATTACATGTTTCCTATAGCAACAAGGTCAAATGCTTTCCAAGAAAATGAGAACAAGTGTATAGATAGTCTTATTGAAACCAATTTCAATTAATTACCCATTTGAAAAGTAAGTGTTTTCAAAATATAACTTGAGTATTTTGAGCTATAGCCTGAGATGAACTAAATCTTCAGATCACTAAATGGCCGTATGAACGTAATCATGACTATAACATAGTAACCTCCATATCTACTTTACCACAGAAAAATCCCAACTACACCTAAATTCCCCAATTAATCTACCTTGTTTTGCCAATTTTGATTGAGATAAATTAACATTATTATTGAATAGAATTTATCTCAATATTATGGAATAGAAGATGGCCTTTTCCTTGAATTGTTCAATATCTTGCTGACCGATGAGGGCATGCACATCATTTCAGTGGATTTAGATGATCTTGATAGTGCATACTTACCTTCTAAAGTACACTTCTGCATTGATTTCTGTCCAACCTGTTTATGCTTTTGGATCACTGGATTCTTGATTTCTTTTTTTAAACGGGATTTATTACTCGTCAAGTATAATCTCATTTTTTTTGGATGTTAGAGTCATTGATAAAAGTTGTCTGCGAAACAAGTTGGTCGCAGAATATAAAATTGTCGTTTTGAGTCTTTTGATTTTTACTTCTATAAGTCACCATGCCTTATATTTCCACCATTAGTTGTTTAATTCAAACTTTCCACTACATGTTATTTTTCCTTAATTTATCGATACCTGAAGGGAATCCACTTTGCCATTGCTAAGGGTAGATTAGTCGAAAGAAGAAATTGAAGTATGGTTCTCACACATCTTGTGAAAAATCAGTGATTATCTTGTATTTTCTAAACAATTTTTATGTTTGTTGGCTATGTTCATTACAGGTGGAAAACTCGTTCCCAGGCAATTTTGACCCTTCTCAAGGGCCTGGAGGCAGATTTCCTTTGCTTGCAGGTTTTCACTGCTGCCAGTCTATGTTTATGGTTTTAGATGTATCCTAATGCTTGCGTATGATTGTTTGTGATCCTTAGTCTAATTACTATGTGGAAACTTCACTAGGAAGTGGACGAGTATGATAGCTTTTACAAAGGAAATTTGGAGAGCCATGGCTATGCAAGTGTCTATATTCGGAGAAGCAGGAAAAAGCCTGATGGTTGTGGAATCTTTTATAAGCACAAGAAGTAATATGAGCTTCTCTTTTTAACATCTTTCTACGACATATAACTTTAAAGTTCTTGATGACTTGGCATTTTCAACATCTTTTTTTTTTGCATCTTTTCTCTTGGATAGAGGGAATCTAAATCTTTAACAATCGCTAAGTTCAAGAAACATGGCTAATGGCTTGAACGGCTAAGATATATTCTAAGTTAAACTGTTTGTGCTGGATTTGGTACTGAGTTGAATGGTTTTTCATGAACATCTTTCTCTTTGACTTCTTGGTTTAAGTATTCCTTTTCGCTGTTGATATCGTTTATGTAACTGCAATCCTTTCAACCTCACTTTTTTTTTTCCCCCGTTTTTTTTTGTTCAGTGTAGAGTTGATCTTAGAGGAGAAAATTGAATACAATAATCTTGTAATCTCCGTCCAAGATGAAACAACTGCACCTTTGGACACTGATAATGATGCACTTGCTGTTGGAAATGAAGATACTGAACAACGAGATGGTACTTTTACCCATAAATGTTGTATTGCTCTTTTCGTGTGTCCTGATGCTTGGCAAGAAAATGAGGAGAGATCTGTTTTTTTTTTTTTTTTTTTTTTTTTTAATTTTTATTTTGGACTCTTTGAGCATGGAGAACTTGTAGCTTTTAGTTGACCTTTTGTTTTACATTGTTCATGTGGTGTCAAGCTATTCATTTTTTGGAATGTTTGAATGGATGTATATGCTCATGTGACTTCCAAGCATTTTAGGGACATTAAGACAGGAGTATTCTGGTTGAATGTGGAGTAACGCTACATAACTAATTTTCTAGTTAATAATTGCTGCCTAATTCAACAAGAAATGTTTTCCAGTCAAAGTTCTTACCCATTTTTTAATTAGAGTTTCTATTTCCTTTCCAAGTTTTATTTGTTCTTCTATGGTATCATGGATTCATGTCTACTTTTGAACTCCCTATGCTTTCCATTTTCCAAATGTGTTATAATTACTTTTATTTCTTCATGCTGGTGGCTTTTTTCGTCAATATTCCATATGCAGGTTTGACACAGAAAGACAATGATGGGCATCGTGGAGATCCCAATGATCCTCAAGTAAGACTGAAACGTGATTGTGTTGGTATCATGGCAGCCTTTAAACTTAAGGATCCTTCTCAGCACGTGGTCATTGTAGCAAACACCCACCTTTATTGGTAAGTTAGTTAGACTTTATCTATACAATTTTTTTTGGGTAAATATCTCGGACACCCCCTCATCTGTTAACTTTTATCACTAAACACCCCTCATCAGCACTTCTCCATCTATCAACAAAGAAAACACCCTTAACTCCATTAACAGAGTGTGGCTAATGACCAGATTACCCTGTCAATTGAAATGGTTATTGCCGCCTTCATTTGGGCAGGCCTCACCATCTCTCACCTCCTACCCCTCACCATCTCTCACCTCCTACCCCTCTCTACACTTCTGACATTTTCCATATCCAGAGTCCAGAACAACTAAACCGTAGATTTCGAGATTGATCTGAGGATTTAGTGATGGCATAGATTTCCAGACCAACTAAACCGTACATTTCCAGACCAACCCTCTTCTGAACATCCTTGATTTCTGAATATCCTCGCTGACATTCATAACTATTTGAGAAAATCCTCATCGACATTCACATCATTATGAAAATCTTCTTAGTCATCATCCTCTTCATCGACAACGGCGATGATTTCTTCATTCCGATCGAACTGCCCGCTAAAATGTCCTCCATCGCCGAACTCACCACTTTCATTTTCATCCATAGTTCTTGAGCCCTCTGGCTAGGGTTTGGAGAGGACAGATTTCAATCTCTCGCTTGTTATTACAAAACAGAAAAAAAGAAGGCAGGCAACATGAACTGAGAATCAGTGACGGAAATGGTTAGACCAAACCTTAATCTAGAAGGTTGGGGGCGATGAACAGATTAGGAAGGAGGGATTTCTTATTTCTTTTTCCTTATCGTGAGAAATGAAGAGATGATATTTTGTCTTTGAAGGGATTAGTACTTTCTTGATTCCAACGTGTGCCTTGGGCCCTTGGTGCATGATTTACTTCCATCAGCTGCTGAGGGCCTGAGCCTAACCCGAAGACATAGTTCTGGTTTGTATTTTTTTTTTAACAAGTATTTTAGTTATTCCATAGTAATTTGCAGTGCACACACTAGCCACATTCCCTGTTTTTTTAACCTTAGATATTATTCTTCTGTGAGTTGTTGAAGACTTGATGATTTGGCTTAACTCTTTTTGGATTTTTGCACGCACTAGCCACATTTCCAGACCATAAACTGAAGTCCTGAAATGTTGCTATTTCAGGGATCCAAATTGGGCAGATGTAAAGCTTGCACAGGCTAAATACCTTTTGGCACGGTTGGCCCAATTCAAAATCCTGGTATCAGACAAATTTGAATGCAGTCCTTCTGTAATTGTTGGTGGCGACTTCAATTCTACCCCTGGAGATAAGGTTCTTCTCACTTCCTTGTTTCCATTCTTTGATGTATCTATTTATTTACTTCGTGATTGTTTCCTTGTCTATTGCCTGATCACCTGATCAATGGTTTAGATATTTCCTGCATGCCAGGGGTAATTGGTAGATGTGGGTTGTGTTAGTGACATTGGCATGTGGTTCAACAAATAATCTGGTGCGACCATTTGCCCAAGGGATTTTATTGTGCATACCGATGCTCTGGACTATCAATGAAGGAAGCATGGTAATGTGCATATAAATTGAATTGGGTCTCTAGGCCTACCCTCTTTGATGCCATTTGGCTTTGATTTGGGGGCATGGTTCCACAGCAAAAAAAGTATGGGGGGACCACTGTTTCAGTGGTATTTTGAGAGCAGCCACTTTGTGCATATTGCCAAAGGTTAGGTCTGTCTCCAATCCTCCCCTGCCCATACCCCGAATGATTGGGGACTACATGGGTTCTGTTATTGTATTTTAGTTGTTGAATTTTGCACATAACTGTTAGTTGTTTCGGGAATTGAGTACTAGAGAGATTTAGTTTTTCCAGAATGCATACTGGTTTAAGAAGAATTTAGTTTAAAACTTATGTCTTAGAGTTTTTCTTTGCTTTAATCCAGAGAGGAGCTTTTCTTCGAAGTTAGAGAACTAGTGGTAGCTGATACTGTGTGTTGGTGGTTCATAAATGGTAGCTGATTTGGTTGGGGGAGAGGTGGTTGAGTTGGTTCACGGCTTGATGTTTATCATGTGATGTTGGGAAATCTCCCTGTACAACTGCGGATATGGACTGACCATGATATGAAGTGACATTGGAGATCTCATGCTTCAAGTTGACCTGTGCTATCGTCTTCATGCTTCAGGGGTCGGGCTTACTTTTGCAACTATCTTTTTCTTTGGGGGAACTCTTTTTAAGGTTGGTCAAGGTGGATTGTGCACCAAGCCACCTTGACGATCCTCAACCCTAGCCTGTCCCTGCATTGGTGTAGGTTGCCATGGAGTCAAGGGGTCTCCCTTAGCAACTAGCAGATCTCTATTACGTCTGGCTGGGGGTAAGATCCTAGACAGTGATCTATAAGGATCTTGAGGAGATCCACATGCCATCCTACGCAACGGCTGTGGACACGTGCACCTACATGGTGCATGAAGTTTTGCTGTTAGTTCCTAGGTCTTGTGAAACGGCATGAGCTTCCGTATGTTATTTCAGCTTAGCCGGTTGGTCTGCGATATCAAAACTGTAGCAATAGGTAGTGGAATTGGGTTCTATATGCTGACAGTTGACGAGTGTGAATAGATCTTGTATAGGCATTTGCCTTTATCCCCCCTTTGAAAGTACGTGTCGTGAGAAATGGTTTGTAACCCTCTAAAGTTGGTTTCATTCCTTGATAAATGGTGGGGCAAGATCATTTTTTTCTGTCATAATATGTTTGAAATGCCCTTAAAAATTTGATCATTGCATCCTTTAGACAATGGCCAACACCTGCCAACTATGGCTTCAACCATGGCATTGGCAACACAGGTCGTGGTAACTGTTTTCAGAGTATCGGGCCAATGTTATTAACGAGCTCTAGGAAACATTAGTTATTGATGAGCTTTGATCCTATTTGGCTGTTTATCACAAATTTGGACATCGAAATTACTTCTCATTCCAATCGTAAGTGATCACGCATGATTCTTCACATTGGAAATTGCATGGCCACTGGCGATCTACATGTTTACCATATACCACAGATCTTGGTATTGGTATCTATTCAGTTTTTTTTTCACCATTTTCCTGTTCTCACTCCTAGCTTTGCTTATCTAGACTGAAAGGCATTGCAGGTTCATCCAGACTGATATCTTGAGAGTCCAGTTGAATTTTTTAACCTTTAGACTTCAATATTCGTAAGACAATTCCTATTGTTTCAGGTTTATCAATACCTTACTTCAGGCAGCTCTCCAATGGGGTCATCTTTTGAACTTTTCGAAGATCTACCTATTCCAATGTGTAGTTTCTATGCACATACAAGGGGAGAACCACCATTCACTAACTGCACCCCTGATTTTACTGATACTCTCGATTATATATTGTTCTCTCCTTCTGATGATATAAGACCGGTCAGTTACCTTGAACTCCCAGAACCAGAATCCCCTGATGTAATTGGTGGATTACCAAATTTCCATCACCCAAGTGACCATCTGCCGATTGGTGCTGAATTTGAAGTTCTCTGAAATTAGAAAATCTGACTATGGGTAATGTTTCACTTCTGTGTGTGTGTGTGTGTGTGATGGTTGAAATTATGGTGATGTTGAAATTTTGATTCACTGTTGCTCGTTTGTTTTGTAGATGGGTTATTCGGTTTATTATTTAAACCCTGTCTGTTGTTAATCTGGTACAGGAAAATTAAGGTTTATCATGCATTAACATCATATATTCTTAAGTTGCTCCTTTGATAAGTCACAGAAGGTTCTCCTATTATCAAGAGACTTTTCGTAGTTATTTGCTTTAACTTCTCGTTTTTCTACGTTACCCTTCTAGAGATAACCCATGAAAAAGCTCCATCGAGAAAACTCAGAACAAGAAAGAGCTTATTTCCTTGAAATGGGGTGTAGCATGTCATGGACGATTGTGACAGGAGAAACTGAACCCACCATAAGCCTATAGGATGTGCGGTCCATAATTGCTGTGCTTGATGGACAACCTTGATGGATAAATGAGACTTTACCACAGCCGATGGTTTTGGTTTTAAAATGTCATGTACTGATACCAAAAACGGTATTGGAGTTGGGTACACTGGAACAAATAGGAAACAAAGACGCTAATGGAAGCCATATGTGTCTCTCTCAAATTGGGGCCCTATCCCCAGAAATAATGAGCATGGTGCCCGTGGGGGACCTGATCCCATGTTCTAAGCTAAACATCCAACCTCCCTTTCTGTATGCACACATGCAGTTTTATGTGACGTTTTGTTGTATCTTCGAAGTAGTGCCCAACGACAACCACTTGGCTTAACGTATTTTCAGTTATCTAGATCCCTACATGGCTAAGTTTTTAGCATATAGGTATCTCAAGTGTAAAGTTAGAGGGCCCAATGAACTTTACAAAGGGATAGTCGGGGATAACACATAACAATCAATTACGGCGTTAGTGCTTTTTGGTGCAACTTATCGGGGCTACTTATATCTTGTTTTGGATCCTGGATCACTGTTTTATATCTAGTTTTAAGTTATGGATCACTGTAATTTCAACAATAACACCACTGTAATTTCAATAAAAAGAAGTAATGGGTCATTGTTTTATATTTACTCTAGAAGAAAATGTAGTTGGACTCTAAATAGTTGACTCTATTTCGTTTTAGTTTTCAGGTTTCAGCATCAGACTTTAGATAAGCTGGGGGAGAAAAGCTCGATCTATTTTAAAAGCTGGGTTTTAGATGTTTTTCAAGTTTAGTTGTTATACATACAATCTACAAGCGGAACCAAACGGGCCGAACAGAGTTGCTTAAAATGTAAAAAAAAAAAAAAATGAACGATGTAGATTATCTTACTTGAAGATGTATTTTCATGTAATTTTCTGACAATGATCGATACCTCCCTTAGACCAAGGAATGTGGTCCTGAAATTCATGTTGACATCTATAGGTCTTATGTTGGTATTTGCCATCCAAAATCGCGTATATGATTTACGAAATCCCCTTTGGCCTCTATTAAAACCTTGCATTAGGACATTTCTCAGTGTTCTCCACCAATTTAGCTTCCCTTGGGCACACTCACTCTCATGGCCACCCAACTTGTAGCCCTAACCAAATTCCGGAAGCTTATGAACAAAAAAAGTGTCATGCAAGAGGCATCTTATGGAGAGAGAGGGAACACTCTTTCTCTCTCTCAATGTGCCATATCACATTGTCAATGGATTGAAAATCGTTGATCACTCAAAGGTGGTTCTCTCAGTAGGCGTGCTGCAGAGGGAGAGAAGCCAATGGAAGGTAAGTTCCAAAGACAAAGGCGAGGGGAGCAGAAATGGGTTCTCCAAGGATCTGGGTTATTGTTTCTGGAGTTTTCTGTTAATTATGTCCTGAATAAGGCAAAAGCACTATACCACATCTTTTGTGCGGGTTTTAACCATCCAAGAATGGAAATTGAAACCTCCTTGGCTGATGCATATTTCTCTATCCCAGTCGCTTCTGCAACAACCAGTACTGTTCCTTATGCTGTTTAATTGGTTAGGAGCGAGGGGGTGATTAACATGTAACTGTGAATTTTGAATAAAGCTTTGCGCAATCTTACTTTATTTTCAGTTGGAAAATAAACTTCATGCTGGAAATCGAAGATAAATTTTCTTCTGTTATGTTGTTTCAATTTTTTGTGCATATCGATGCTCTGGACTCTCAATGAAGGAAGCTTGGTAATGTGCACATAAATTGATTTGGGTCTTTAGGCCAGCCCTCTCTAATGCCATTTGGCTTTGATTTGGGGGCATGGTTCTATAACAAAATGTCCTTGTAGCTCCTCGGTTCTTGGAGGTTTAGGGAGCTACTGTTTCAGTGATATTCTGAGAGCAGTCACTTTGTGTATATCTTGCCAAATGTTAGATCTGTCTCCAATCATCCCCTGCCCATACCCCCAATGATTGGCGACTAGATGGATTCCGTTATGTTGTATGTTGTTTCAGTTTATTTCGAGTGTCTACCTATCTAATCTATCTCGTGGACTTCGATACAAGCAGAGTCTTGTGCACAGCCATTGATCTGTTTTTCTTTCAGTCCATGAGCCTTGTGCACAGCCATTGTAACACTTTCGTAGCTTATGAGGATAGGTAAGAGAGTGAGGCAGACATTAGCACCAGCACAAGGAATCTTGAATGCACGCTACGGCCTAACTTTCCATCAAATAGGAAGGTCTATAACACTGAGTCACTTGTATAATTCGGTGAATGTATGTGAATACGTATTTCCTGCATATGAAGAGGGAAACTTGAGATATTGTTATGAATGACAACTCGAATCAAATCATCTGCTTCTGTAGCAAAGTTGCTAGAACTTTTTAGGCTGTATGTGGACCATGAATTTGTGAATTGTAGAAATCAATGCGGAATCTTTCACAAAAGGTACAACCTGTTGAAGAGTGGTGCGCTTCCCATCTGTACTGTCCCTTTTTTTTTTCTTCTTTTTTTTGATCCGGTACCGTTTGGGTTTGATCCCTTCTCAGTCATCCTTTTTGTACCACCAAGTGCATTTTGAGCTTTTACTCTACTCCCAATTCAAATTTGAGTGAAAATATCTTCTAAATTTTGTGTTCATGTTTTATTATTTTCTGTGTTTCCTAGTGGATTTCAAATTTTGATTCTCTGAAGATATTATTTGTACCAAGTCACATGGTCTAGATTTCCTCTTTTTGTTTTTTAGGGGTTTGGCAGAGAGGGGTTTAGGGGTTTGGTAGGGACGGGTGTTTGGGCCAACTTACATGCTACTCGACTAATCTTTTTCCAGTCTGGTCAAACGTAGGTCATCCATGCTAAGACTAGGAATTCTTAAGAGAAACTCGCGCCGCCTGGTCAAAAGGATAATGATGTCGGTGAGGGTCGAACTAGACACTTGTGGTTGCAAAAGTGCTTCTCCACCCTTTCTATCCCGAGTATGCCCTACGGGTTGTGCTACTTCATTTTTTGGGGCAAACAGCAGAAGTGCTAGAGTACCTTTCTTATGCAAGTTGGATGGTGAGAATGAGTGGTCATAATTTTCCCTTGACACAGGAAGAGTAGCGAGGCCACCTCTATCCTCAGATTGGCAATCACTACCTAAAGCTTTGAGCTGTGCTCGGTTAACATCTCGGTATTATATTTAAGTAAAAAACCAAAATGGTCCTTATAGTTTAGTTTTTGTGTCAACTTGGTCCTTGCAGTTTGAATTGGCTCGATTTACACTATGCAGTTTTCATTTTGTTCAAACTTGGTCTAATTACTAACTGTCGTTAGACTCTGTTAACCCCAGACATGAATGGACCCCTTTTTTAGGGTTAAAACCATAATCTGTCATTCTCCTCTTGCCCTAATATACCTCTGAATCAAAACACAGAGCCTCATTGTTCCATTCTCCATTTTTTTTTTCACGGCTTAATCCATTCTCTATTTGTCGCGCCCGGGATTTTACATTCGATCGAAACGTGTCTCGTTCTCCTTCGGGGGAAGGAGCGAGAGGGATTAGGGCCCGGCCTGGATAAGTGATCGGGTTCCTATGGATTGCAATGTGGTTCTTGAAAAAAAAGGGAAAAATGAGGAGTTTTGTGTTCTATAAAAGGTGTTCGGATATTTTTGAAAAATATTTGAATTTTAGAAATTGAAGTGGGTTTTATATTAAAAAGGGACCAAGCTTTAAGCTGCCTACATATCTTAGGGTAAAGGAGAATCAGGTCCGGCTGTAGTTTGGGCCACAAAAGGGGTTTAGAAAATAACTTAGAGTTTCCACCGGGCATAGAGTTTAGGTGTGTTTGGTCACCTCTTGAATATCGGAAGAATAGTTCAAGTATTTTAGAAAAAAGAACATGGTGCAGAAAATCCGGTTTTTAGAAAAGAGTGACTCCGTTTTGCTTTTTAGGAAAAGGTTTTAGGTCTGCAAGGTTAGAGAAGAACGGGTTCGATAATTCACTAGAAGAGGGGCCCATATGTGTCTGGGGTTAACGGAGGCTAACGGCAGTTAGTAATTGGACCAAGTTGGAACAAAATGGAAACTACAAAGTGTAAATCGAGCCAATTCAAACTGCAGGGACCAAGTTGACACAAACACTGCACTACAGGGACCATTTTGATTTTTTGCTCTATATTTAACTAGATCCTCGGTATTGGATGGTGAGATTTACCTACGGAGATTAATCAAGTTGCGTATAAACTAGTCCGGATAGTTTAAGTTATCAAGAAACAAAACCATCTCGGTATTCTAGTCATATGTTATGGATGTGGTTTTTTCTGTTCTTCTTCATAGTAGCATTTATACTTCTGTAATGCTTTTTATTCCCCTTATAATATGAGTTTTTCTTGTTTGCCAACAACGAAAAAGGTATCTATATTTTACACGCATTTGAGTGCATTTTTTTTTTTTTAACGAACGCTCTATCATTGATAGCAAGAAAAAGTACAATTATGTTATCACCTCGCATTTAAGTGCATTGGGTGGCCTCTGTGCGAAAATAGAAGTTTTTTCTTGCAAGACTCAATAATGAGCTGAGAAGTTCATAGCCAACTTGGCCAATTGGCTGTCTCTCAGTGACACGATGGTGATGATATATAGGTCCCTTCACAAAGCAGACACTTAAACAAGCCCAGCTAACAAGCATATAGAGTGACAAAGAAGCTTTTGTTTGTTCTTCCCAAAGGAACCTCTTCCTCTCCGGTTCTTTTAATGATCAGAACAGTTAATCTTTTAAAACTCGTCGAGAATAGCAATTTTGTCAAAAATTATATTAATCGGGTACCAATAAACATATGGCTAGAAGACATTTATCTTGAGGTAGATAGACTGAAATCATATTGATCGAAATTTGATCAACGTGATTTTTGACTAGATTCGAAGACGGTGAAATACCTGGTACGCGAAACGATCCTCTCCCCTTTGCATTTCGGTACACTTAATTATCAAATGAATCATCATCAATCCAAGTGTGCTTTCCCATCAGTATTGATGTACCTCCACTAGGCCTTGTTTGGTTTTCCAAAATTCAGAAACTGCCATAATGCCCACTTTTGACCACTACCAATATTTAATGGGCATCTTTGAATATCTTCCGAGAGTCCAATCATCTTCATTCCATCCCAAACTAGACAACCTCAGGCCAATACCACAGTATATGTACGCATGCCTATAGATACAAGTCTGAATATGGCTTAAGGGAACTTGATAATTCTCTAGTGCCAAATCAACTCATTGTTTCAAGAACCACTTCAAAAGGAAGCCTTTTTGCCATTTAAGAAGTATTTTATTGTTTAGCCTCTCATTTACTTTGATTCTAATCTGATCACCAATATAAATACATATTTATGCTCTGCAACTAAAGCTATACCTATTGATCACCACCCCAAGATTGAGGCTAGAAGTTTAGCCATTTCAATGGCAGTTGAAGGTGCAGTACATGGTTCATATGAAGTGAACGTTACAAAGAAGACAATTGTAAAAGCTACAGAGCCTCTACCAGAGCCTCATATTCTCACCCTTTCAAACCTAGACCTCCTCTCGGGCCGTTTTCCGGTAACATACTTCTATTTCTACCGCAACAATCCCCTTGTCGCGAGCTTCACTTCTGTCGTTGATGCCCTTAAATCCTCTCTTTCCAAGACTCTCACTCACTTCTACCCGTTCTCCGGTCGAATCATTCAAAACCAAAGCACCAATGAGCCCGAAATAGTCTGTGACAATACCGGTGCTCTTTTCGTAGAAGCCCGTTCTGACATCGCTCTAAAAGAACTTGACTTCTACAATCTCAACCAATCCCTAGAGGGAAAACTCGTATCCATCGACAACGACTACCCTCTACAAATCCAAGTAACATGTTACACTTGTGGAGGGTTGTCGATTACCTTCACGTTTGACCATGCATTAGGAGATGCGAGCGCCTTCAGTAAGTTTCTCATTACATGGTCTGAAATAGCCATGGCGAAGACGATTTCTTGCATTCCGGATCACAGGAGATACCTTCGTGCCCGAGTTCCACCAAGTTATGACCCGTGGGTGGACCAAGCTTTCGTATCCTGCACCCTGGAAGAAATTGCCAAAATTCCCATGCCTAAAATATCGCTCAAACGCCTGTACTATATAGATGCATCGAGCATTAACAAGTTGCAAAGACTTGCTTGCATAGATGGAAGCAAAAGGACTAAGATCGAGGCTTTCTCTGCTTACATTTGGAAGGTTATGGTCCGATCTATCGATGAGAGTCACCCGAAATGCAAAATGGGTTGGTTAGTCGATGGACGGACTAGAATGTGTAAAGATCCAGACACCATGTCAAATTACATTGGGAATGTCCTGTCTTTGGCTTTTGGGGAAGCAAGCAAGGCCGAGTTGGAGACCGGAGGTTTGACAGATATTGCCAAGATTTGTCACGATGCGATTTCGAAGGTGACCAACCGGGCTCATTTCTTGGACTTGATCGACTGGATCGAGTGCCAAAGGCCTGGATTGATGTTGTCGAGGGTCGTGCTGGGTCGTGCAGGTCCCGCCCTTGTGGTGTCGTCCGGACGAAGGTTTCCAGTGGCCGAGTTAGATTTTGGGTTCGGAAGTCCGGCCCTCGGGACTGTTTGTTCTACAATACAGAGGATTGGAGTTGGTTATGTAAACCAAAGGCCAAGTGCAAGAGGTGATGGGTCTTGGACCGTATCCGCGATTATATGGCCAGAATTAGCAGCAGCACTGGAGTCGGATTCGGATCGTGTTTTTCAGCCCATGACTGCAGATCATCTTCAACTCTAATCCCATTTCCATCCATTAAGCAGAATCTGCAGAAAAAAACATTTTCTTAGCTAGGGATGTAAGCGGTGTTTTCAAATGGGGATTGCGTATCGTGTTTTTCTATTTTGAATCATAACGGGATATGTATCGCGTATCGTAAAATAGTTCACAAAAGAGCTAATATACAAGTTAAAAGTTATTTTACCTAATAACATTCTAAAAATCTGCTATATGTATGAAGAATAAGTGCTTTATATATGAAGAAAAGCTTTTCAGGATGAAAATTCTAAGTTTCTCAGCTGTGGTTACCATACAGAGGCTTTCTTGGTTCTTGTGCCTTGGTCAAGTGAAGAGAAGAAGAGCCTTTATCTGATATATTCAAAACACAATTGAAATATGTTATTCCTTATATTCAAGCTCTAATGGACAGACTTATTGTTATATTGTCTTTAAATGGTTTCAATCTCGCCATAATTTTATCGAACGATTTAGACCGCATCCAGGATTTCGCTTCTTGAAATATGGTATAACTTTTTTTCAATGAGTAATCGTATGATAGGTACCGAATCATGATAT
This sequence comes from Rhododendron mucronatum var. ripense, assembly GCA_019656295.1. Taxonomy (NCBI): domain Eukaryota; kingdom Viridiplantae; phylum Streptophyta; class Magnoliopsida; order Ericales; family Ericaceae; genus Rhododendron; species Rhododendron mucronatum. The sequence goes on along the minus strand of BPLT01000159.1, from coordinate 914,810 downwards.
GCGGGTATATCATAGGATACATCATCGTATTATAGGATTTGTATACAACAAAGATACAGGGTGAGATATGCATAGTGTTTGGAATGAGACGCTACGTATTGAAGTATACGAATCCTGTATGTAGGCTTTTAACAAATATGGGTTATAGATGGTGAAATGCTGAAAAGGTTTTTATGAATTCAAAATGAGAAGTGAGAGTTTAATGACAAATCCTCAGAGAAGATTTGAAATATCTCATTACCCTTATCCAAGAATAGGAAAATTATAAATATTAAAGCCCTCCAAATCCGTGCAAGTTCATCATTTACTTTATTTCCAAGAGAGCATTTCATTACTCACAAAATCGTGAGCAAAGGATTTCATATGATAGCAACATAAATGCATTAGACTGTATCTATATAAATCATGTTATAATGGCCAAAAGGCAGAAACTCAACCCCAAAACTGAAAGTGTGCTCATGCAAAACTCAATGGCTGCGGGGTACTCAACTCTAGCCCTCTTGTTGTCTTTCGTAGCTGCAATTTCTGCTGCGAGCGCAGCTCAAAGTCTCTGTCAGGTGCCTGCAGGGGAGTGCGGCTACGGTGACTGCACAGGAAGAGCATGCCCAAATTTGTACCCAGGTGTCGTTTTAATTGACAGAATCATGCACTATATTGAAAATTATATAACCACACACCTTCATCCCCCATAACATGTCCTTTTCACCTCAGTCAAGGCCTTAAAGACATGGAATGTATTACATGGTCTTTTTCTTCTTTGCAGATGCAAATTGCCCAGTTTATGGTCAGTGATCAACTGATGTTGCTCGATCTTTCTGTTATATAAACAGGATAACTAGTATAGTTTGGCTACCAATAAGGATAAATCTATGTAAAGAGGCTAAATCCTAAAATTATTAAGCCTCGGTCTACTGAGAAGACGAGTTCATTTCTGCCCAACGGTAAAATGAGAGCCAGACATTGATGGGTTGAAACCCAGAAAATGTGGTAAAAGCTAAACAAAAACAATTTAGGTTCACGTAGAGTTTCTGTATGTGCTGGCCTAGAAATAGCTATAAGTTTGCAATGTTTTCAGTTGTGTATAATCTTTTGTTTTGTCGCAGGATATAAATCTCAATGGCCGGAACTTAAGGGGGTGAGTGCAGTAAGGGCAAAGCAGATTATTGAGAAGGAAAACCCATTTGTGAAAGCATGGATATATCCAGAAGACTCTATTTTCAAGGCTATCATATGCTCCAAGCGCGTTCTTCTGTTAACTCCAGATAACGATTGCCCTAATGGTCGAGTCGCCAATTCGCCTTTCGTTGGATGAAGTGTGTTCGAAGATATGGTGGCACAATAAAAAGCTTGAGCCGATTTCGCAATCAACTCTGTCTCTAGCTTGGGTCTCCATAGATTTTTTTGATCCTTGGTCTCCACAGATTAAAATCGATTATTCGACTCCTTGTAAACTTGTATCATGCTCAGGTAGAGCATCCCAATAAGAACTTTTACAATGAATTGGAAACTCTGTTAGTGATAAATGTTAGAAAAATGAAATTTTAATCAAAGAGAATTTAGTGGGACCCACACTGGGCGAGGTGTGCCCAAGTGGGTTTTAGATACTCATTGCTAAAGAGTTTAGATTGGAAAAAGAATGAACAAATTTCATTGAGAGATGAATGAGAAATTGTCTCTCAAAGTGGGTTTCTGACCAACAACAGTGCATAGTTGGATGGTCAAAGCTGAGTTGATTACCTAGAGTTATTATCCACGATTGTGTATCGGGAGTAATAACTGTATCAGTTTTATTCGAGAATTGAATTGCGCAATCAATTCCCCTATTGATTATTGGCTCCTCCATGAATATTTGTATTCATTGTCGTATTGATGGCAGAGGCTCCTCCTTCAGTTATATAAGGGAACCTCTATCTTTGGTTTCAACACACCGAAAAACAATCCAACGCATCTCTACTACTTTTCTGCAATACAATTGTTCTTTTTGAGAGAGAGTACAGACACAAGTTGGTTCGACGGGCAGTCTATGGCAGTGCTCTAGTGGCTGAGTGGTAACCGAGTCAACCATGGGAGACGAACACCGACATAACCTCCAGCATTGGTGAGGAGGCGAATTTGTCTTAAGATTGTAGGAAAATAGTGCGGAAAACAATAATAAAATTCACTAATTTCTGGAAATTACAAATTTAGGTTTGTATGGTCTAAAACAAGCAGAGAAACAATGGCACAAGAATTTTGACAATGCTATGATGTCAAGTGGTTTTACAATCAACGAGTGTGACAAATGTGTATATGACAAAGACACAGACGAAGGGTACATCATTTTGTATCTCTACGTTGATGACATGCTCATTGTTGGTAGTAACGATAAGATTATCAAATCTACCAAGAAGATGTTAAACTTGAAGTTTGACATGAAAGATATAGGTCCTGCAGATGTAATACTAGGTGTTAAAATCACTAAAACATCTGATGGACTTGCATTATCTCAGTCTCATTATGTCAATAAGAATCTTGAGAAGTTCAGCAAATCTGATACGAGTATAGCAAGGACAACGACACAACCTCCAGCACCGGTGAGGCGGCGAATTTGTCTTAAGGGCACCGTTGTACAAAACGGGCCTCGGTTTGCAAATTCTTGATCCTTTACAGTTCATGTTTTATTTACTGTAATTTTATGTTCAAGTTGTAAAATTTGTAATTTCTAGAAATTAGTGAATTTCATTATTGTTTTCCGCACTATTTTCCTACAATAAATAAGGCTACTGCTAAGGGCAGGTTTGGAAGAGGTCGTAGATGAGTAGTCGTCGACCTATTTAAAATAGGTCTACGGCTATTTTCAGTGAAAATATTAATTCGAATTCTCGTGGCAAAGCTGAAAGATAAGGAAATCAAATTATGCTCAAAAAGTGAATTGTAGACGCCCCAATTTGGATGCTTGGATATCTTTTAAGTCCCTGATGATGATAAAAGGAAATTTATATGAAATTAATACCTTTTTGGAATGGACTTTTTTCTAATCCCTTCGAAAATCCAAAGTCAACTCTACCGTGCGACCAAGATGTCCACCGTACATTACACATACGTCACCCTAACCGCCTTGCAATTAGAGTGGTTACAAACTCCACCGCATGATGGATACATGTCCACTGTACAGTAGACACCTCTATCGTACGGTACATCGGTACTTGTACCACTTTTTCAAAATTAACAGCCAAAGCTTTTTAGGCCATCATGGCCCAGACCTTAGCCCGCCATGGCCGCTGTAGGCCTGCAACAGTCCGGTATATGATTGAAGACCACTCAAACCCTTTGAAAATCTCCTCTATAAATACCCTAGGATGTTTTTAGAAAGAGAGAGTTACAAACACACAGAAAAACAGAGGGGAAATCAATTTTATCAACCAAAAACAATTTCAATATGTCTTGAAAAATCAGTATTCATTTCCCTTCTTCTTTCAAACACCAAAAACATTATTTTTCCAAAAACCAAGTCCAAAACCATTGTTCTAAAGCAACCCACTGTTTGAAAATAGGTTTCACATCTTGCTATCAGAGTAGGCAAACCCTACGAAGGGTTCATTGCAAGAAGGTATAAAATTTATGTTCCTAAACTCTGAGGGAAACCAAGTTTAGATTGGTTCCTAATAATGTCAATCCTGGGCTTGAGTGGTTTAAACGTTCCAAAGAAATAAAAGTTGGTACCCACACACCTCTATCGTGCAGCACATATGACTACCGTACGGCAGAGGTCCTTTAGGGTGCAGATTCTGTTGAAGCCTCTCTTTTATGCTTCATAGGAATTGCATAAGTAAAGCGCTGATATCTGTCATATATTTAGAAGTTTGTTTGGATTCAAAGAATGATCTATGCCATGATAACTCATTTCTAGAATCACGAAGCATATTAGTCTTCTATTTCCTTCTAACAAGTATCATTTTGCATCTGGTTTGTGAGCTTGTATGCCTGTTAAAACATTGAATGTTAAATAGATTTATTTTAAAACTGCAAACTACAATACATGTACCGTACGGTACACACTTCTGTCGTACGGTGGAGTTTACGTGGGACAAAATGTTATTTTTGCAATTAAACATTTACATTCATATCATGCCTGTTTGTTCTTATATGTTCTGCAGCTAAAATGATTTATTTGGTGTATTGTTTATGTGGTATAAAAAGTTAAGCAATGAAATGATTTTAAATCCCACAAGTATTTGTAGAGACTGATTTTATTGGGTAAGGGGGGTGCTTTTTTTTCCAACAAAATCTTCTCCTCTCGTAACCTGGCTCTTGAGCCCAAAATTCTCTGTTTTCGATAGACCAAAACCTTTTCAAAAGGGCAAAAGAGTCACATATTTTAATAAACAGTTTCTCGGGTGATAATCCTTTTCGAAACTTGGTGGCGACTCTCAAACAAGCATTTTTCCTTTTTGTAATCTAAAAAAATACAAAAAGGGGGCGATAAAAAGGGAAAAAACCATTTTTCCGGGCTTTGAGCCCACAGGAATCATTAGAAAATATGCATCATCGTCAGGGACGAAACTAGGATTTTACCTTAGCAGTGGTGAAATGTATACTAAAAAAATAAAAAAATGCATTGTAATATTAATAGTCTTCGGCTCCACAAAAAATAAAATAACATAACAAAAACTATAGTAAATGATGTTTATGCACATGGAGTATGAAAAAAAAAACTAACTTTAATTTTGGGCATTGATAATGCCACTTTCCAAATTTATAATGTCACTCCCCAGATCCCTATATGGAAGATCTCTATATGGATTTTCCAAATTGATAACTGCAGTCTCTTTTGGGAGCGACATTATAAATTTAGGGGGGGACATTATAATTAAATTCTCTTAATTTTTTAGGTTAAGTTGTTTTAGGGTTAGAGTGTGGAGTTTTTTTTCTTAATTACACATCGTCATTTTTCTTATTTCACTTTGGCCCATTGAATTTAGTTTTGGAATAGTTTTTTGTGTCTTCTTTCTTGAAAAAAAATAGAAGATTTATGATTAGTATATAATAAAAAATAAGAAAAAAAACCTAGCAGTGGCAAGACTATATAAGTTGAGGATAAAATTATTTTTTCACATATAATAATGAGATATTCTAAAATTTTTATCGTAGCGGCCGCCGCTGTTAGACCCCCTAGTTCCATCTTTTCATCGTGGACCCCAAATCTCACTCACTTGCACCCATTCTCCAGTCCAAACTCACTGATCACTTGAGTGTGGTTTAAGTCTAAGCCCATCGCATTGTTCCACCGCACAAACCCACCGCACCCTAGAGATAGAGTAGGGGTGAAACAATGCGGTGGCCGTAGCATTGTTGGTTTCGAATTTTTGAAATGGGAACTAACCACAAGGAACGAGATTTGCCAGAGATAGAGTAGGTAAGCAGGCGTCATGTACGCAATGGAGTATATATGAATCAGTTGGGTGGTATCTCCTGTGTAGAGGAAGAGACAATTATACCATTTTTCCTAGGAGTGAGCTATGTGGGACACTCATTGATAAATTTATAATTAAAATAAAATAAGTGTAATAACACTGAGACCCATCGCATTTAGTTAGTATAGAGTTTTCAAGTTTCGTGGGACCTGCAATATTAAATGGAGTAGGCTATGTTGAAACCGCATTAACGAATTTATAATTTAAAATTAAATGAGCTATACATTTAATTAGTTAGCATATAGTTATTCAAATTTTGTGGGACTTGCAATATAAAATGGCCTATGCTAGGTGGGGATGACTTAGATGAGCAATGTGGGATAAGTCTAATACTCCCCCTCACATTCAGTTGGATCCACATATCAGCTCTTTTTAACTGGCCTGAAGCTTAAAGACAAATGGCTACAAAATTAGATGGATAGTATAATACCACTCCCAGGGAAGGTCTTGGTAAAGCCAAGGGTGGACATGTAATTTAAGTATTTGGCTTGCTTTTGTGTACACAATTGTAGAAGCAATTAAAAACCTTTTTTGGGTGTTTTGGTTTGGGCGGCTCCTTGATTGGTCTTTGTAGCTTTTGGTTGACGTCTTGCCTTCCTGATCTTTTGAGTCTCGGCTGGTTTTCGTCGATATGCCATTGATCCATTTAATCTTTGTATCTCTTTTTCAAATAAGTATAATTTTCTTTTGCCGAGAAAAAAGAAACTACAATGTAGACACCTCAATTTAGGACTCTCTGAACCACATTAAATCTCCAATGATGATACAATACAGAATTTTGAATTTGGAAGCTTGATCAATAACTTTGAACGTTCCAAGCCGAAATCCCATTCAAACCATACCCAGCTCTGGGAATCACCTTGCGTGGATACAAGAATAATGTGGAGGATAAGAGTGAGGAAGACACTTTTACCCCAATAGCTAGCTTTTGAAATTGAGTTATTCCTAGCATATCATAACAATTGTATCATATGGCGTTTCTTTGAAAATCCAGACATTGGAGGCTTCATTATCCCATCTTTCATAACCTTGAGTATGTGCTATATATAGTAACTTTTGGGTAGTGATTTTCACACTCCCCATTTTTTATAGCAGCTCTCCTTTCTTTTGTTTTGTGAATTAATCATTTTACCCTTTCATAAGTTAAATTTTTACACGTTAAAGGGTAGTGTAGTAAATTCACATTATTAAAAAAAGTGCGGAAGGTAAAAGGGGAGTGCAAATATTAATTCACTTAACTTTTTTACGTGAAAAAAATATATGCTCCCTCCGTTCCAAATTGAGAGTCCATTTTGGGGATTTCAACTATTTAAGGAGACATGCAATGATTATACCTGTAATGCCAATTATCTCCACCATTATCCCTATATTTTACCTACTTTATAACACTTATATTCACATTTGAGAGGCACTTTTGGAAAATCATCAAATTTTTTCTTTCATTTTTGAAAAAGGACCATCATTTTGGAATAACCCAAAATGGAATAATGGACTCTCATTTTAAAACGGAGAGAGTAGCAAGTAGGAGTAAAATTTGCCATGTCTTACTTCACGTACTCCAATATTGAACAAACTTAACATTTTACATTCAGATAAAGTATTTAACCACTCAGAATTCATAGTCGTTGAATGAGACAAAGACTCACAATAAGAAGCATTAAGAGTGGACTGCAATGAGTATTCTTGCTTCAAGTGGGATTGAGAGCATGTACACTAATAGTAGTTGTTTACACCTGTTTTTGGCATTCAGTTCTGGGCTAGCACTGAAAGGCCATTTAATTATTATTTGATTAGATTGGGCCAAAAATAGAGATGTATTGGGTTAAAGTGGGCCAAGATAATATTTATTGGACCCGATTAATTTTAACTTAATTCAGCCATGGGCTTAGTGTTTCTGGGCTTATATATATAAGAAAGAATAGAGAGGCCTATGATAAGCCCACGATTGTGGTTATATTCGGGCTTATCTCGCTCATTTTTGCCATGTTCGTGCGCATAACTCTATGTTTTTGAATGATATTGCGCGAAAGGTGCATTTTTGGTGTTTACAGGTTCTTTTTGTTAATAAGGCGGATTTTACGCCATGAACTTATCCCATCGTATGTTGGGGACTCGAGGGGTCTAAATGGAGCAATGGCGGAGTCTGGAGGAGCATTGCTGAAGCCCCGGAGGGTTTGATCAAGCCCAAGATGAGGCTGATAAAAAGTTGCCAGAAAAGCAAGTCCTACCGGTAGGAGATCAATGCCTACCGGTATAAACCCATTTCTACCGGTAGGAGAGCCTGCTCTACCGGTTCAACTCCTATCCAGAGAGTTCACAAATTTGCACCATCCAAGTCCTACCGGTAGGAGATCAATGCCTACGAGTAGGAACCCGGATTTTTCAGTATTTCCCTGTTTGCTCGAAGCCGTTCTATCGGTAGGTAGTCAGCTCCTATCGGTAGGAGTCCCCAGATTCTGCAGATTTCTATTTTCTTTTTCTTTTTCTTTTTTAACTTTAAAGGGGTGCTATAAATACCCCATTTGCACGTTTTTAAGGTTATGTTGTATCATTTTGGATCCACTCTTTCTCTCTCTACCGCCCTTTCCACACCAACTCTCATTCTCTCTCATTAATGAAGCATTGATTGGTGGAGTTGGTGGGTTTTGATCTTCATTAATGTTGTAAGTACATGTAAGATCCTTATCAATCTAGTGTTTATTTCCATTTTCAGTATGATTTCTTGCCCTTCTTTCCCTACCCTAGTTCATTTCACTTCTCCTCTCATTATGTGTGAGTAGTGTAGCAAGGTTAGGTTATGGGATGATTAATATCCCGTAACCAAGGGTGTGGCTCGTTCTCATCTTGAAAAATCCTGTTTTCTAGCTTAAACTTGGCTTGGGACTAATTTTATGTACCAATACTTGGAGGTGTTAATCTCTTTGATCAAATATAGGCAAGAGCTAGGCTATTTGCCACATTTGATGCTCAGAGCTATGTCCCTCTTTGTGTTTGCCAGAACGAATTAAAAGAGCCCTAGCCGTGTTTAACACCTTTATTGAGAAGAGAAGAATCGAGTTTATCCTTGCGTTATGGGTGTTAATTATCCCTAAACCTAACCCTTAGTTTAATCTCCAGCAAAAAGCCGTAGTTAGGTTAAGTAGCCAGTTAACTAAATCAATCAGTTGGCCGTCTCAACGCCAAAGCTTGGTTGGCGGTCCTAACGCTAAAATCCCTACACCAGCTAATCTCTGAACAAGGTTATGGATGCGCTCCCTGTGGATTCAATCCCGGTACAACCGACCCAGCCCTACGATTGGGGTATTCGTATTATAACTCACATTAAGGTTGCAAGCATTTTTGGCGCTGTTGCCAGGGAGCACTTTCTTTTATAGCTTATTTTGGAGGTTTGCCAACCCATTGTAAGTATCTCGTTTAATTTCTCCGTTGTGTGATTTTCACTTAATCTAGTGGATACCTCTAACCTGAGCCTCTCAAACTTGAGGTCTAACGAAGCTAGATTAAGTACAAATCACATATTCTTTTATTGTCCCTTTTAATCGAGGTGGCGGCATAGCCCCTCTTGTCTGTTTACTTTATTCTTGTTGTCCATTGTTTCTCAAGAAGGGTTTTTCAAGTGTATGCGTGGTGGTCATCGTGGAGCCTTTCGGAGCCCAACTTCTAAAAGGCTTCATAGATCCTTTTTCCTCCTCGGCCCAAAACTCCTCTTCGGGTTCGAGCAAGGACACCATCACCTCAAAGAACTCCTTTTTCAGTAAGAATCCCTCCTCGAGAAATAATGGCTGGCAACGGTGGCGAAGATGTCCCGCCGGTTGTGCCCGAAAGAGCTATGAGCGACTATTTGAATCCGGCCCGTACTATTCTGCGGCCAACTATAGTCCTTCCGGCTGCAACCGAGGCAAACACATTCATCGTTAAAATGCATCACATCAACATGATGCCTTCATTCTATGGAAAAGACAAGGAATGCCCGTACACTCATATGCGGGCATTCGAGGAATTGGTCTCCACCATAGTATCCACGCCCGCTCGGCTTGAGTCCGCAAAGCTAAAACTTTTCCCATTTTCGGTGAAGGACAAAGCCAAAATTTGGTTGAATAACATGAGGCCCCAATCCTTGGCGAATTGGGCGGATTTTTCAAAGGCTTTTTACATGAAATTTTTTCCCCCACATCTCACAAAGGAGCTTATGAATCAAATTCAAACTTTTAAACAAAAGGATGGGGAATCATTTTATCAATATTGGGAGAGGTACAATGATTTGCTAAATTCCATCCCACATCATGGCTTACCGGTTTTTCAAAGGGTCGAGTGTTTGTTGAAAGGATGCTTCCCAAGTACTCGACTTCTCATGGATAGCATGTGTGTCGGTGGAGTCTTGGCTAAAACTCCTGATGCGGCGTGGGACTATTTTGAGGAACTAGCTGAAAAAACTCAAAATTGGGATTGCTCCGACCCTTCCGAAAGAAATGTGATTAATCCCGTTCCGAGCAGTTCCGGTAAATTTTAATTGAATGCACAAAGTGAGTTGGCTCACAAGGTCGCCCAGCTTTCCCGCCAAATTGAAACTTTGCAACTTAATAAAATTGTTGGGGTGGCCTCTGTGGCCAAAACGGAGGAAACTTGTGTTTTATGTGACATTGCAGGTCATGCCACGAGAGATTGTCAAATGCTCCCCGCCGTTAAGGATATTCTTCAAGGAACCGGTCCCGCGGAAGTCAATGCCGTTAATCAACGGTTTGATCCTTATTCTCAAACTTTCAATCCGGGGTGGAAGATGCGTCCTAATTTTCGGTGGAGCGATACCCAACCTCCCGGACCTCCACAAGTTCCACCACCTCCACAACATCAAGCTTTCCGGCCTCAATCTTAAGGAGCACCGAGGTTTTCTCAACACCAATAACCCTCGGGGTTTGCACCTCCCGGACCTTTTCATGGGCAAAATCAATTCCAACCACAGAAGCGATCTTTGGAGGATATTATGTCATCTTTTATGCAAAGCCAAACGACCCTCAATGAGCAAACCACTCTAACGCTCGGGGAGATTAAGAATCAAATGGCCAAGTTGACCAATACGGTGGGGATTCTTCAACAGGAGAAGGGAAAGCTTCCAACTCAACCGCAAGCGAATCCTCATGGAACAAATTTTGTGGCAAGCTCTTCGGTGCTTAGTCCCAAGCAAGCCAAATCGATTACCACATTGTGGAGTGGCAAAGAGGTTGATAAGGCCATAGTCTCCAAGTAGAGCAAACCAAGGGTTACGCCCATTGAATCGCAAGCGTCGGATGTTCCTATTGACTCACCAACTTCGGAGCCTTCTCCCATTGGTGAGCAACCGGAAAAATCTCGAGTGGAAAAGCCAAAGGTCCCTGTCTCTCAAATTCCGGCTCCGTTTCCCCAACGTTTGAAAGCTCCGGCCCATGCCAATACCAACTCTGAGATCTATGAGCTTTTCAAACAAGTGAGGATCAATATTCCGTTGGTGGATGCAGTCAAGCAAATTCCCACATACGCCAAATTCCTTAAGGACTTATGCACTCAGAAGCGTAAGTTGAATGTTCATAAGAGGGTATTGCTGACAGAGCAAGTGAGTTTGATTATCCAAAGCAACATTGTTCCTAAGTATAAAGATCCGAGGTGCCCGACTATTTCTATCACAATTGGAGATACAAAAATTGAGAAGGCTCTCCTGGACTTGGGGGCTAGTGTGAACTTGCTTCCTTATTCTGTTTATAAGCAACTTGGGGTGGGGGAGATGTGGCCTACGTCGGTGACCCTTCAGTTGGCCGATAGAAGCATTCATGTTCCACGCGGGATGGTGGAAGATGTACTCGTGCAAGTGGATAATTTCATCTATCCCGTGGACTTTATTGTATTAGATACTTGCCTGGTCCCTACCTCACAAGCTTCTACATCAACTCCGGTCATTCTTGGGCGTCCATTCCTGGCCACTTCTGATGCCGTGATCCATTGCCGAAGCGGTTTGCTCAACCTTACTTTTGGCAACGTGAAGATGGAAGTAAACGTATTCAATATCGGAAGCCAAATGGGGGATGACGAGTGTATCCATGAAGTCAATCTTATCGATTCCTTGGTCCAGGAGCATGTTGATACTTTCTTGTATAAGGATCCATTGGAAGTATGCCTTACCGCTGAAGAGTCGTCGTTTCTAGACTCACCGGAGGTGGAGTATTTGTGTTCTTTATTGGATGTGGAGGATGTGTGTGGGACGGATGTTTGGTCTCCAAAATTTGAAGAGTTACCTCCGTTGGCAAACAAAATTCTCCCTTCAAGCGTCCAATTTCCAAAGCTTGAGTTGAAGGCTTTGCCCAATACTCTCAAGTATGCTTTACTTGGGCCGGATGAAACATTCCCTGTGGTGGTTTCTTCTTTGTTAAATGAGCATCAAGAATCTCAACTTTTGGAGGTATTAAAGCGGCGTAGAAAGGCGATTGGGTGGTCAATTGCCGATATTCAAGGAATTGATCCTTCATTGTGCACTCACCATATTTATCTCGAGGATGACGTCAAACCTTCCCGCCAACCCCAGCGCTGTTTAAATCCGATCATGAAAGAGGTGGTAAAAACAGAGGTCTTGAAATTGGTGGACGTAGGCATCATCTACCCGATCGCCGATAGCAAATAGGTTAGCCCAATACAGGTTGTTCCTAAGAAATCTGGTGTCACGGTGGTAGCTAATTCGGATAATGAACTTGTTCCAACTCGAGTCACTACCGGTTGGCGGGTCTGCATTGATTATCGGAAGCTCAACTCATGCACTCGCAAGGATCATTTTCCCCTCCCGTTCATCATCAAATCCTAGAGCGCGTTGCCGGTCATGCTTTCTGTTGCTTTCTTGATGGCTATTCGAGGTACAACCAAATCGTGGTCTCTTTGGATGATCAAGAAAAGACCACTTTCACTTGCCCCTACAGGACGTTTGCGTATTGGCGAATGCCATTTGGGTTATGCAGTGCTCCGGGAACTTTCTCACGATGCATGTTGGGTATATTCAGTGATATGGTGGAGCGTATTGTTGAGGTATTCATGGACGACTTTTCGGTCTTCGGGGACTCCTTTGAGGATTGTTTGTTAAACTTGGAGAAGGTGTTGGAGAGATGTGAGGAGAAGAATCTTGTGCTGAATTGGGAGAAATGCCATTTTATGGTTACACAAGGCATTGTCTTGGGGCATATCGTATCCGAGAAGGGCATTGAGGTAGACAAAGCCAAAATCGACTTGATTGTAAATCTTCCGACACCTAAGTGTGTGAAGGACATTCGTTCTTTCCTAGGCCACGCTGGTTTTTACCGCAGGTTCATCAAGGATTTCAGTGCCATCTCACGTCTTTTGTGTCATCTTCTCTCTAAAGATGCCCTATTCGAATGGACCAATGCTTGCGAGGAGGCCTTTCAGAAATTGAAGTCGAGCCTTACTTCGCCTCCAATCGTGCAAACTCCGGATTGGGACCTCCCATTTGAATTGATGTGCGATGCAAGTGATTATGCCGTGGGAGCCGTTTTGGGACAGAGAAAAGACAAGCACCCCTATGTCATTTCCTACGCGAGCAAAACACTAAATGAGGCCCAAATGAACTACTCAACCATGGAAAAGGAGTTGCTCGCGGTTGTCTTTGCTTTGGACAAATTTCGATCATACTTGGTGGGAACCCCTATCACGGTGTTCACCGATCATGCTGCCCTCAAGTATCTTTTTACAAAGCAGGATGCCAAGGCCAGATTAATCCGTTGGATCTTGTTACTCCAGGAATTCAATCTCACTATCAAAGACAAGAAAGGAGTATAGAACGTGGTCGCCGACCATTTGTCCCAGCTTGAGTTCGAGGACCGGACAGCCAACCGCCCAATTGTTGACATGTTTCCTGATGAGCAACTGTTTGTTGTGTCTACAAGCCCTTGGTACGCTGATATTGTCAATTACCTTGTAACGGAGCAACTACCGAACCATTGGATTGCGTAGGATAGGCGGCGATTTCTTGTTGAGGTGAAAACATTCGTCTTTGATGACCCTTATCTGTTCAAATTTTGTCCTAACCTTATTATACAGCGTTGTGTTCTGGAGGAGGATCAACAAGGGATCTTGAACTTTTGTCATGTCAAAGAGTGCGGTGGCCATTTTTCCCATACCAAAACCGTTGCCAAGATTTTACAATGTGGCTTTTATTGGCCAACACTTCATAAGGATGCCTATGCGTTTTGCCGAACATGTGAAGCTTGCCAGAAGTTAGGTGCGGTGACTCGGAGGAACATGATGCCCCTCACCAACATCCTTATCGTAGAAGTGTTTGATTGCTGGGGGATTGATTTCATGGGGCCGTTCCCAATGTCTTATGGTTTTCTTTATATTCTCCTCGCGGTGGACTATGTTTCAAAATGGGTGGAGGCCATCCCTACCAAGACAAGCGATCACAAGGTGGTGCTGGAATTTCTCAAGGAGAACATCTTATCATGGTTCGGAACACCGAAGGCCATTATTAGTGATCAAGGCTCTCATTTCTATAATCGGCCTTTTGAAGCACTCATGAAGAAATATGGGATCACGCACAGGGTGTCCACTGCATACCACCCTCAGACCAATGGCCAAGCCGAGCTAGCAAACCCTGATGTAAAACACATTCTAGAGAAAACCATTAATCCAAATCGCAAGGATTGGTCACTCCGTTTGACCGATGCCCTGTGGGCATACCGTATAGCATATAAGACTGTTCTAGGCGCTTCGCCTTATCGGCTTGTATACGGTAAGGCATGCCACCTTGTGGTGGAGTTGGAGTATAAGGCCTATTGGGTCATTAAAGCTTTGAATTTTCGCATGCTCGCCGCCGGCGAGCATCGCAAGCTCCAACTCAATGAATTAGAAGACATCCGGAGGGATGCTTACGATAATACGGACATTTACAAATCCAAAGTGAAGGATTTCCATGATAAAAACATCCAACAGAAAATTTTTGAAGTCGGTCAAAAAGTTCTTCTGTACAACTCAAAGCTTCATATTTTTCCGGGCAAGTTGCGGTCTTGTTGGGTTGGACCTTACATTGTGCAAACCATTTTCCCCCATGGGGCAATTGAAGTGGTAAACCCTTCCAATGGGAATGTTTTCAAAGTGAACGGCCAACGGTTAAAACCATTTTTGGAAAATTTTGCAAGCAATGAGATAACGGAGGACTTGGTCGCTCCGGTTTATGTGGATGATCCTTCGATTTGAAAAAGTTCTAAAAAAATGTTTCCATGGGGAGCTTTTGCTTACTTCTGGACTTAATTGTTTGGAAGGCCCGGCCTCTTCGGAGGTACCCATCATTGAGTTGGGTTTATAGCTTCGCACACCGTTATTCAAAAAAGGTTCGTGTACCTAGCTCCAGTTAGTAAGGGCAAATCTTTTGTGGTCCGGTATAGCCACCCGTGTTTTGTCTAGGGTGTTGTCTATTTTGCTTTGCGACACCCTCAACGAGTCATAGGGAGAAAAGTAGTACCCGTTTCATCACGTGACGATTCGGTGGTTTAAATACTTGTTTATAATCATTTTTGTGTGCTGGGCTATCACGAGCCGGCGGTACTAATGTCATTTGTCTCCTAGTAGGTAGTTGGTTCTTAAGTCTTTTGCAGGGTAACATGCTACCGCATCAGCCTTGGTAGTTTGGGTCTAAAAGCCGCGGTGAGTGAGGCCTTCAGGAGCCCTAAGCATGGGTGCGACTATGCGTCGCGGTTGTAAGACCAAAAAAGCCTGGCGATGGCTCTGTGCGATTAGCTATGGTTCTGAAGATGGGGCCGAAAGAGTGGGCCTTGGAAGCGGTTCCGATGACGAACAGTGGCATTGACGAAAAATCCTCCAACTTGGTCGAGGTATCGGGTGGTTGACATTCCACCCCGTCGGTACATTTTGTTCTCCCTCTCTGTATTTTCCGTCTCTTTGCATCGAGGGCGCTGCATATTTCAAGTTGTGGGGGGGGGGGGGGGGGGGGGGGGGTGATTATTCTTGCATTTTGTTTTAATTTACTTTTGCATAGAAATTTAAAATTTTTTGTGGAATCTTCCCAGTTCCAAGTTACTTAGCATATGCTCGTTTTGGTTTCGAATGTAGCAAGGGCATCGGTGTGAATCCATCAGTTGAAATTCGCGAAACTCATCTCGTTAACATACCATGAACTGTGTGGAACAAATCTCTAAGTGCATTTGAGTCAGTTGAGCATGTGGAGTGAAGATTCATTTTTGTCGTATCCCATGTTTCCTTTGTTTATCGTACCCGTAGCGTAGGGTTATTTTCTTTCTTGTACATACTTTGGTATTTTTTATTCTGGTTACGCATTGCAAAGGAGGTTGTGGTGTGTTTGAAAAATGATACAAGACATTGTTTTTGTGAATAAACCACATACTGTCACTCTTGATCCATGTTTGAGCTTGGTCCGAGTCCAATTCGTTTGATAAGCTTAGGTAACCGGTTGTTTGGAGGGTGTTTGGCGCTGTACTTTTTGACTTTGGATGTTGTTGGTAATGAATTGGAGGTTGGGAATTGCTTTGGGGAGGTCAATCTGCAGATCTCAGTATTTTAGGGTTCCTACCGGTAGGGAGGTCGAGCCTACCGGTACAAACAGCAAGCAGAAAAGCCATCCGATGGGAGACAGTTTCTCTACCGGTGCGGTATTAATTCCTACTGGTAGGCTGGGCAGTTACGAAACGGTGCAATAGGCGTTCTACCGGTAGGTGGTCAGTTCCAACCGGTAGGGCAAGTGGTTTTCAAAAAAATTATAAAGGGGTAGTCGATCAGTTTCTTTTGGCCATTCATCATTTTAAACCTAAACGTTTCTCTCTCTCTTTCGCCCCTCCATAATCGTCGAACCTTTCCCCTCTTCTCTTCCCCTCTACCAAAATCTCCTCCATCCTCCCTCAATTTCTCCATTCCTCCATCAATCCTCAACTTCCAACCTAGAATCCTCAAGTTCCAAGCCCAATCTCGAAGTGATTCATCCTGGGTCTCTCCAAACAGTATGAAATTGCCAGTTACCAAGGTAATCCGAAAACCTTTCTTCTCCGTCTCTAATTTCGAACCACCGCCATTAACCATTAGTTCATCCCCCACTCTCTCACTACCAGTACTCTCCCATACCCCAAAATTTTGAAATTTCCAAACCCTAGATCAAAATTTTAACCTTTCACCATGCCGGATGTAATGCGTTCGCGAGATGCATCCGGGAAAAGGGTTGATGTGGGCACTAGAAAGAGGGACAGTGGTTCGGCCAAAGATCAGGGGGAAGAGCACAGGAAGAAGAGGAAAGAAGAGGGGGAGAGGAAGAAGCATATGGCATGGGTGGCCACTTTCAAGGGGCGTAAGGTTACGTGCGAGCGGCAAGTTTGTGAGAGCATAGCCTAGCGGCAAATCAGTACATCGGTGTCATCAGAGACAAAGGTATGAAGCATTTCTTTAAGGAGGTTAAGGGTTACGTTAAGAACTGGGTTGTTGATTTCTTTTTGCATATGAAATATGATATTGAGGATTTAGAAATCGAAACCACAGTTGGAGGTGTTGACATGACTATAACCCCGAATATCATAGCTGCATACTTGGATTATGAAAGACCGTTGGCTGAGACCATCACTTACCCTCGCCCTGAAGAAGAGGAGATTGACATGGATGTAGTTTATGCCGAGGTGTTTGAGGGGGTGTTTACGGAGAAGCAAGGGGTGATTTGAAAGATGAGTACCAGACCATGAACAAGGTCCAGCATTACAACCTTTATCCCCGTGCGACGGAGAAGACACCGGGAGATTTGGAACTGGAATTGCTTTATGTGCTTATGAATCCGGTTGTGACCATGGACTATGCCGAATGGATTTTTGATCAATTGGTGCAATTCAAGCATTCATATAAGAAGGGGTTGAATTTTCCATTTCCCGCAATGATTACTCAGCTTTGCCTCGCTAATGGCCTCAGCCTTGTCAACCAAAAGCTTGACCCAAGTTCACCGGGCGTTATCAATGCTACCTCTGAGAATAAGAGCAGGACCAATGCAACTAAGATGCGTGAAGCCAAAGCTCAAGCTAAAGCCCAAGCCCAAGTGCAAAGCCAAGGGGGCCCTCAAGCTGGCTCTTCCTAGGGCCTTTCGGGCTCCGCTCCGCAGAAGAAAAGTTCGACTTTGAAGAGGCTCTTGTGTCAACTTTTGTGTCGTACAGCTGAAATTCAAGAGGATCAAAGGAAGGCGGATCACAAGGTGAATTTCTATTATGAACAGGTTGCTGAACAATCAGGGAGGAGGTACGAGCCCCCGGCGGAGTTAGCAACGAACCGGGCTATTGGGGAGCATCGCAGCCCAGAGTATCCGGAGGATGAGTTTAATGAGGATGAGATCCGTGAGTTGGAGCAGCAATACGACCCGGGGGTATTTGAGCGCACTTTTGGCACGAGAGCTCAGTGATGGGAGCGATGGTGGTAGTGTGTAGATGTGGTGGAGGTTGATAGTGATAGTAATAGTTAATGTCGAGTCGGCGATTGAGTCAAGTCTTCGTTTATTGAGTCAGTCGTTTATTTCCCTTCATTATTTTTGTTTCTTTTGGCTAGGTGTTTGGTGGTTTGGGTAGCCTAGGCTGTGGTTCCGTTCACGGGGTAGTATACCGAGATAGTTTAGACCGAGAATCACCTTGCTTAACCTGTTTTTCGTTTCCCGTAACTCGTTATAAGCCAAGAAGCCCTTAGTTGATTTCACGTGCACTGGTGTTTATTGCAATGCATTGTCGGAATCTTTTATTACTTTAGTTATGTCTTATCTGGAATTCCAATAATCTGCGCATAAATAGTTCTAATCTTCTGTCGAGTGTTTCTTTGATTGCTTGCGTAACTTTTTGAGCTCCAATTATCGCATTAGCCTTTGGTATCTGATCATGGGATACATCTTGCATTGTGGTTTGCTTCGTTCGATTGCATAAGCTTTTGAGTAGTACCCTTGTGAGTGCTGGAATTGAAACTCGATCGTGCTTTACTTACTCACGTGTTTCACTTGCATGAGATTTGTTGAATTTGGTTAATGGCATGGTGGTGAGATGAGTTTTTTTTGCCCTTTTGTAATATATATTTTGAACCTTGCTACTTTTGAAGTGCAGAGCATATGCTGCTTACATTGTTGAGTTGGGAAGATTTCATAGTTATTGGGTTAGTGTATATCTTTTGCTAGGGACTAGCAAAGTCCAAGTAGGGGGGTGTGATAAGCCCACGATTGTGGTTATATTCGGGCTTATCTCTCTCATTTTTGCCACGCTCGCGCACATAACTCTATGTTTTTGAATGATATTGCGCGAAAGGTGCGTTTTTGGTGTTTACAGGTTCTTTTTGTTAATAAGGCAAATTTTACACCATGAACTTATCCCATCGTACGTCGGGGACTCGAGGGGTCTAAATGGAGCAATAGCGGAGTCTGGAGGAGCATTGTCGAAGCCCCGGAGGGTTTGATCAAGCCCAGGATGAGGCGGATAAAAAGTTGCCAGAAAAGCAAGTCTTACTGGTAGGAGATCAATGCCTACCGGTATAAACCCAATCCTACCGGTAGGAGAGCTTGTTCTACCGGTTCAACTCCTGTCCAGAGAGTTCACAAATTCGTATCATCCAAGTCCTACCGGTCGGAGATCAGTGCCTACCAGTAGGAACCTAGATTTTTCAGTATTTCCCTGTTTGCTCGAAGCCGTTCTACCGGTAGGTAGTTAGCTCCTACCGGTAGGAGTCCCCAGATTCTGCAGATTTCTATTTTCTTTTTCTTTTTCTTTTTTAACTTTAAAGGGGTGCTATAAATACCCCCTTTGCACGTTTTTAGAGTTACCCCCTTTGCACGTTTTTAGAGTTATGTTGTATCATTTTGGATCAACTCTTTCTCTCTCTACCGCCCTTTCCTCACCAACTCTCATTCTCTCTCATTAATGAAGCATTGATTGGTGGAGTTGGTGGGTTTTGATCTTCATTAATGTTGTAAGTACCTTTAAGATCCTTATCAATCTAGTGTTTATTTCCATTTTCAGTATGATTTCTTGCCCTTCTTTCCCTACCCTAGTTCATTTCACTTCTCCTCTCATTATGTGTGAGTAGTGTAGCAAGGTTAGGTTATGGGATGATTAATATCCCGTAACCAAGGGTGTGGCTTGTTCTCCTCTTGAAAAATCCTATTTTCTAGCTTAAACTTGGCTTGGGACTGATTTTATGTACCAATACTTGGAGGTGTTAATCTCTTTGATCAAATGTAGGCAAGAGCTAGGCTATTTGCCACATTTGATGCTTGGAGCTATGTCCCTCTTTGTGTTTGCCAGAACGAATTAAAAGAGCCCTAGTCGTGTTTAACACCTTTGTTGAGAAGAGAAGAATCGAGTTTATCCTTGCGTTATGGGTGTTAATTATCCCTAAACCTAACCCTTAGTTTAATCTCCAGCAAAAAGCCGTAGTTAGGTTAAGTAGCCAGTTAACTAAATCGTTCAGTTGGCCGTCTCAACGCCAAAGCTTGGTTGGCGGTCCTAACGCTAAAATCCCTACAACAGCTAATCTCTGAACAAGGTTATGGATGCGCTCCCTGTGGATTTGATCCCAAACTTCCGGGTATTATTATGCTTACAACCGACCTAGCCCTACGCTTGGGGTATTCGTATTATAACTCGCATTAAGGTCGCAAGCAGCCTATAGCCCATGGAAGTTGATTATGTCTCTGGAAGCATTTTTGTGGGTAAAGTATATAAGAGGCCATTTAATTTAATTAAATGGACCATTACCCGTAGATCCCATGAAAAGTGGAAGGTGGATAAGTGCTTGTTACCTTGCAAAGAGCCATTTGACCAGGTCAAATAGCTCGAAATTTCTGTTAGCCCACGAAAAGTGGAGGAGAAATAGGACCATTATCCCATTAACTCAAATAATACATGGGTAATATATGGAACTCATGATCCCACTAAATATGTTAGTGGGAAGTTATTTCGGATACTTGGCAACATCTGCAGCAAACATGGGATACTTGTCAACTCGTGGTGAAGGCGGAAAACTTAGCTCAGATCTGGACCAATGCAGTATTTGCCTATAAATACTAGTTCACAAGAAGAAAAAAAAGGTTCACACACCAATTAAGCCCAGCGTGCGCTTAAACCAAAGTCTTTCTAGCGAAGAAATTATCTCACTTTTCTTACATTCACTCAGTTACTTCTTCAAGTAATTCGGGTTTTTATATCTCTTGTATCCTCAACTTTATTATTATGACATAATAAAGTTACTTCTACGTTGTTACTTCTTTTCCTGTACGATTAGAAAATTGCTAAGTCCTCGCTCGTTAAGGCAAAATCGCGAACCGTCACTGTGATCCAGCCCTTAAGGTCACAGCACTTTCGCTCTCACGGTTACGAAGTCAGAAAAAGGGCATTCAGTCCTTTATGTTGAACGCGACAAGTCCTGGCATGCTCGCTCAGACCTTGAGCCATTTTGGAACCGAACAGTGGTCAAAATACATCGAGTAATAACAAGTTGCCAAGACTCGCTTGCATGGATGGAAGCAAAAGGAGTAAAATCGAGGCTTTCTCTGCTTACATTTGGAAGGTTATGGTCCGAGCTATCGATGTCACCCAAAATGCAAAATGGGTTGGTTAGTCGGTGGACGGACCAGAATGTGTAAAGATCCAGACACCATGTCAAATTACATTGGGAATGTGCTGTCTTTGGCTTTTGGAGAAGCAAGCAAGGCCAAGTTGGAGACCGGAGGTTTGACAGATATCGCCACGATGTTTCACGATACGATTTCGAAGGTGACCAACTGGGCTCATTTCTTGGTTTTGATCGACTGGATCGAGTGCCAAAGGCCCGGATTGATGTTGTCGAAGGTCGTGCTCGGTCATGCGGGTCCTGCCCTTGTGGTGTTGTCAGGATGAAGGTTTCCGGTGGCCGAGTTAGATTTTGGGTTCGGAAGTCCGGCCCTTGGGACTGTTTTTGTTCTACAATACAGAGGATTGGAGTTGGTTATGTAAACCGAAGGCCAAGTGCAATAGGTGATGGGTCTTGGACCGTATCAGCGATTAGATGGCCAGAATTAGCAGCAACACTGGAGTCAGATTCGAATCGTGTTTTTCTACCCATGACTGCAGATCATCTTTAACTCTAATCCCATTTCCATCCATTAAGCAGAATCTGCAGAAAAGAATAATTTCTTAGGTATGTAAGCGGTGTTTTCAAACGAGGATACGTATTGTGTATCGTGTTTTTTTATTTTGAATCATAATGAGATATGTATCGCGTATCGTAAGATAGTTTTAAAATGATGTAGGACAAAAACGGAGAGTTTTTGTATTTTATTTTTATTGTTTTAGAATAAGATTTTGGCTAGGAATATTTTTGTTTAGCTTAGAGTTATTAACTTTCCGTATTCGGTTTGATTTTGATTTCTGCCTTTATTAGGATTCTTGATCTACAAGAATTAGGATTTTATTTTAATTAATTAGGAAATATCTTTTATTTAATGCTGCTTGTTTTGGCATGATTTATTATTTCTTTTACAGTAGAATTTCTAGGGTTATGGTCTTATAAAAAGGGATGTAACCTATTCAATAATTCAACTTTTAAAACTTTTACATCATTAATATTTAGAGTTTTCTCTATTTTTCCTTGTGCGCAAGGTAACTCGTAGATTCGAGTTCTATCATTCGTTTGATTAGTACGCAACTAATCTTCTTGTGAATTCCGCTGCGTCAAGTGGTATCAGAGCCACGCTTTTTCCTGGTTCGATGGCATTCGTCCATGGAAGATACACAAACCCTATTGACGATGATCGTAGGGAAGGATTTGACAGGACTCGCGCCAAGGGATTTGCCCATGGTCAACCTGTTAAACACAAAGTTGATAGGAACCGCGTTGCGGGATTTGCCCGCAACCAACCTATTAATCAAAACGTCTCCGGAGGATATTCTTATTATCAACTTGATAGTGATGATGAATCTGAAGACGAGTTACCTGAGGATTATTATGGATATCAGTCAATCAAAAAAGCGACATTCAAGATCTGGGGGATTTTATCGCACAGATGACGACTTTTTAACTTTTCAGGTAGAACTAATAATTCCTATTTTTCATGGCTATTGCCATCCTGAGAATTTTATTTATTGGTTTCGTAAAGTAGATAAATTCTTTGAGTTTTACACGGATATTCCTGAAGAGAAGGAGGTCAAATATGCGGCTTGTAAATTATATGGCTATGTTTCTACGTGGTGGGAACGATTGCAGTCCAATAGATTGCGACAATATAAACAACCCATTAGGACATGGCCCAGGATGAGACGATTGATGAGTGATAGATTGCTTCAATCAAATCGTGGACAGGAGTTGTATCAAGAATACCAAAGAAAACTTGAGTCAAAACAAATGTTCCGAGATAATTTTGATTTCCAATATAGCCATGTTATTGCTGATACAAATTATTCAAAAAAAGAATCAAGTTCCTTCAAGTTCCATACAATCATTTCACAATTATTATGATGGACATGAGGTCGCAGAAGAGGAAGGAGATCGGCTTGAACTTGGTGACGAAGAAGTAGTTGGAGATGAAGAAGCTGGTGGTGAGGCGGAATGTCTGAGTGCCAATATGCTTGAACAACAGTTTGATCTAGATGGAGGTGCAACCAATGAGGTAATTGTATGCGAGGATGAAAATATCACAATTTCGTTCCAAGTACAAGAACCGAAGGAAGGGGAAAGTCATGAATTGGTGCATATAATTTCTCAACACGTTAATACCACCATCAATATTGAGCTTTGTGAAACACATGGAGGTATTATGATGTAGGACAAAAATGGAGAGTTTTTGTATTTTATTTTTATTGTTTTAGAATAAGATTTTGGCTAGGAATATTTTTGTTTAGCTTAGAATTATTAACTTTCTGTATTCGGTTTGATTTTGATTTCTGCCTTTATTAGGATTCTTGGTCTACAAGAATTAGGATTTTATTTTAATTAATTAGGAAATATCTTTTATTTAATGCCGCTTGTTTTGGCATGATTTATTATTTCTTTTACAGTAGAATTTCTAGGGTTAGGGTCTTTTAAAAAGGGATGTAACCTATTCAATTATTCAACTTTTAAAACTTTTACATCATTAATATTTAGAGTTTTCTCTATTTTTCCTTGTGCGCAAGGTAACTCGTAGATTCGAGTTCTATCATTCGTTTGATTAGTACGCAACTAATCTTCTTGTGAATTTTCGCTGCGTCAAGTGGTATCAGAGCCACGCTTTGCCTGGTTCGATGGCACCAAACACAGAAGAAGACACACCCATTGACGTTGGTCGTTGGATTACTGATCTAAGGAGGATGGTGGAGGATCAACAGGCACAATTAACAGAGATCCGTCAGGATACTCATACTCAGTTCGCTGAGATCCGTGAGTTGCTGCAGGAGTTGACTCTACAAAATCGCCGAAGGCCAGACAGGGTTGAGGAGGAACGTGCGGTGGGGTTTGCCCATTGTCAACCTCGTAACCAGGATTGGGAGCGCGCCGAAGGATTTGCCCGAGGCCCACCCGGTGATCGACGGGTTGCAAGGCAACTTCGTCATCGTACTGATACCGAAGATTCTGAACCTGAAGATGAAGAAGAGGTACAGGGAGGACGCCGTCCAGCACGACAACAACAGTGGTTTGATGATTACAAGGTGAATGTGGATCTTCCCGCGTTCAACGGTAATCTGCATATTGAGGACTTTCTTGACTGGCTTTATGAGGTTGAGAGGTTTCTTAATATGATGGAGGTTTCTGAGACCAAACAAGTGAAGTTGGTCGCCTACAAGTTGAAGAGCGGCGCTGCAGTTTGGTGGGACCAGTTACAAACGAAACGGTACAGGCAGGGAAAAGAGCCTGTGAGGTAGGGATGAAATTTTTAACCGAAAAAACCGAACCAACCGACCGAACCGAATGATTTTTTGCAATTTTGGTCGGTTTTGTATGTCAGTCGGTTCGGTTTTAGATTCTGGAAGAATTTGAGTTTCGGTTCGATTTCGGTTTATGGAAGAAAAGGACCGAAATCAATCGAACCGAACCGAAACATAACTCCTAGCACGTTTAATCTTAGCCATTCATTTCAAAACAGATCATATGCATGTGTGTGCCCTTCCACACCAGAGTAAATCTCCTCAAAAGCTGGACCTAACTCACATGATCTTCTCCCTTTTATGAGACCTCTCTTTCTGGCTTCTGCCATGGCGTCGTCTCTGCACTTCCCGATGAGTCGACGACGGTGTTGCACAGATCGGAGACCCCCCGCCCTCATCTCTCACTCCAAGTCCGATTGAATCGAAGAACCTCTCTCTCTTTCTCTCGTATCTCACTCCTAGTTCAATATGAAGATTAATCTCGATCCTTATTCTACGAAGATCACAACGATTGGTCTGTAATCCATTCGACGGTCAAGACCGTCAGGTTCGTCTTTGCATCTTCTTGTTGATGTTGGCCGGTAACAACCCAAGTCGGCAAACCGACCGAACCGACGAGACCGAACCGATTTTAATCACAACCGAACCGAATAGTTTTATGCCTCCATCAGTTGGTGTCGGTTCCAAACTTCCCAAAACCGATTGGTTCGGTTTGGTAGAAAAATCGGCCAAAAACCGACCGAACCGAACCGATATCATCCCTACTGTGAGGACATGGCGCCGGATGAAGCAGCTGATGATGGAGAGATTCTTGCCGCCTGATTATGATCAACATCTATTCCGGTCATATCAAAATTGTTCGCAGGGATCTAAGTCCGTGTTTGACTACACGACTGAATTTAGTCGACTTTCAGATCGTAATAATCTGAATGAGACCGAAGGTCAGCGTGTAGCCAGATATATGAATGGATTAAAGCCTTCAATTCAGGAGAGAATTGGGATGCAGGTTGTGTGGGATGTTGAGGAAGCCTATAACCTAGCTTTGAAGGCCGAGCAGTTTGAGTGTAAACCGACCACTTCGAGATTCCGCCGAGGTCCGGGGGAGTCGTTTGTTCCTTCTTCTGAAAGGGGGAAGGAAAAGCAGCAAGGGGTTCCAGCGATTCCAGCGTTTCAATCAAAGGGTGTTGCTGGTGGTGGAGCGAAGTTTGGAGGATCTAACCAGATGGGTAGCTCTAATAACAGAAACATAGCCAAGGATCCGAACCCTTACGCCAAACCGAGGGGTGACAAGTGCTTTCGGTGTAACAAACCCGGTCACTTGTCTAATGCATGCCCATATAGGAAGGTGGGCCTGGTAGAAGAAGACGGGCCTGTTGAAGAAGATTCTGAGGATGATCTTGATGATGTGGATTATGCCGAGGAAGATGGGGAATGGGTTAATTGTGTGGTTCAACGGGTGCTGTTCGCGCCAAAATCGGAGGATTCTAGCCAACGTCATAGCATATTTCAGTCGCGCTGTTTAGTCAACCAGAAAGTTTGTGATTTAATTGTGGACAGTGGGAGTTACGAGAATTTTATGGCAAAGAGACTAGTGGAGTATCTGAAGTTGTCAACGGAACCCCATCCCGTGCCTTACAGCATTGGGTGGATCAAAAAGGGCCCCACGGTGAAGGTAACTCAAATCTGTAAACTTCCTCTTTCAATTGGGAAATTTTATAGAGCTGAAGTTACTTGTGATGTTATTGAGATGGATGCTAGTCATGTGTTGTTAGGTAGGCCCTGGCAGTTTGATGTAGATGTTGTTTATAAGGGTCGTGACAATACTTACTGTTTTAATTGGGAGTCCCATAAGGTTGTTATGGTACCCGCTAATCATAAGGTGTCTGTCACGCCTTCTAAAGTGGAGGGGTCCTCGTTTTTAACCATTGCTAGTTCCGAAGCTGAGTTTCTTGCAGGTTTGAAAGAGTCTGAACAGGTTTATGCAATGGTGGTAAAATCGTTGGTGGTGCATGGAGTGAATGAGGCAGTGATTTCAGTGCCTAACCAGATACAACCATTACTGGAAGAGTTTGAGGAGATGGTTGCTGATGATGTACCTAATGAACTCCCTCCCATGAGGGATATTCAACATCAGATTGATTTGGTGCCTGGGGCAAGTCTGCCCAATTTACCACATTATCGTATGAGTCCTAAAGAGAATGAGATTCTGAGAGAAAAGGTAGAAGAGCTATTGCAGAAAAGGCATATCCGAGAGAGTCTTAGTCCTTGTGGTGTTCCCGCTTTGTTAACACCAAAGAAGGATGGTAGTTGGCGTATGTGTGTTGATAGTCGAGCTATTAACAAGATTACCATCAAGTACAGTTTTCCTATTCCGCGTTTGGATGATATGCTGGATATGTTGTATGGGCCGAAGTGGTTTTCAAAAATCGATCTGCGAAGTGGGTACCATCAGATTCGTATCCGACCAGGCGATGAGTGGAAGACAGCGTTCAAAACCAAGGATGGCCTTTACGAGTGGCTGGTTATGCCATTCGGCCTTTCTAATGCGCCAAGCACTTTTATGCGGATTATGAATCAGATTTTGCAGCCTTTTACTGGAAAGTTTGTCGTCGTTTATTTCGACGACATACTGATCTATAGTAAGTCTGAGGAGGAGCATGTGGAGCACGTGCACCAAGTGTTGATAGTGCTGTAAGAAAATAAGTTGTACATTCAACTCAAGAAGTGCAGTTTCTTGACTAACAGCTTATTGTTCTTGGGTTATGTGGTTAGTTCTGATGGGATTCATGTGGATGAAGATAAGGTTCGAGCCATTCGTAACCGGCCGACGCCAAAACCTGCCACTGAGGTTCGAAGCTTCCATGGGTTGGCCACTTTCTATCGGCGTTTTATTCAGAATTTCAGTTCTATTGTGGCACCGATCACTGAGTGTTTGAAGAAAGGAAAGTTCTTATGGGGAGATGAAGCAGAGAAGAGCTTCATGGTGATTAAGGAGAAGCTGTGCACGCACCGGTTTTGGCACTACCTAGCTTTGAAAAGATTTTCGAAGTTGAGTGCGATGCTAGTGGGATTGGCATTGGGGCTGTTCTGTCCCAAGAAAAAAGACCGGTGGCTTTCTTTAGTGAGAAGTTAAGTGAAGCAAGGAAGAAGTGGAGTACGTATGATCAAGAATTCTATGCTGTGGTGCGTGCTCTCAAACATTGGGAGCATTATCTGATTCAAAGGGAGTTTGTTTTGTATACTGATCATCAGGCACTGAAGTTTCTCAATAGTCAAAAAAAGTTGGATAGTTTGCACGTGCATTGGGTGACGTTTTTTGCAGAAATTTCCTTTCACTATTCGACATAAGTCTAGGGTAACAAATCGTGTGGCAGATGCTTTGAGTCGTCGAGTTGATCTATTGGTGACTTTGGCCCATAAGATTGTGGGCTTTGAGTTTCTAAAGGAGTTGTACCCAGAGGATGATGACTTTAAGGAGATTTGGGATGTATGTGTGCAAAATCGGCCTATGAGTGATTTCCATATTACTGATGGGTATTTGTTTCGAGGCAATCGCTTGTGTATTCCAAAGTCTTCCTTAACGGAAAGCTTAATCCGAGACTTACATGGTGGAGGATTAAGTGGTCACTTAGGGCGGGATAAAATTGTGGCCAGTTTGGAGGAACGGTATTATTGGCCTCAGTTGAAGCGAGATGCTGGGAATTTTGTGAGGAAGTGCTACACTTGTCAGGTGTCTAATGGTCAGTCCCAAAACACTGGTCTTTACATGCCTCTACCTGTTCCTAATAGTATCTGGGAAGACTTGTCGATGGATTTTGTGTTGGGTCTGCCTCGTACTCAACGAGGAGTAGATTCTGTA
Organism: Rhododendron mucronatum var. ripense; assembly: GCA_019656295.1. NCBI lineage: Eukaryota > Viridiplantae > Streptophyta > Magnoliopsida > Ericales > Ericaceae > Rhododendron > Rhododendron mucronatum. Next base: position 886,626 of record BPLT01000159.1, on the reverse strand, counting down.
TTTGTGGTAGTAGACAAATTTTTGAAAATTGTGCACTTTATTGCTTGTCGAAAAACATCCGATGCTTCTCATGTGGCTCGTTTGTTTTTCTGTGAGGTGGTGCATTTGCATGGGGTGCCGCAATCCATTACTTCTGACCGTGATGTGAAGTTTCTTAGCCATTTTTGGGTAACTTTGTGGAAGATGTTTGGTACGTCACTGAAAAGGAGCTCCACTGCACATCCACAAACGGATGGCCAAATTGACGTGACTAACCGGAGTTTGGGAAATTTGATTCGCAGTATTTGTGGGGACAAGTCGAAACAGTGGGATTTTGCTCTACCGTAGGCTGAGTTTGCTTTCAATAGTGCAGTTCACAGTGCCACAGGAAAATCACCTTTTTCTTTGGTATATGTGACCCCTCCAAAGCACGTGGTGGATTTGGTTCAGTTTTCACGAGGGCCTGGGGTTGGTGTTGTAGCTAAAGCAATGGCTAAGCAAGCTCAAGAGGTGCAAGAGCAGGTGAAATAGAAGTTGGCTGAGACGAATGCGAAGTACAAGCGGGATGCTGATAAACGCAGGCGTGAGAAATTGTTTCAAGAGGGTGATTCTGTTATGATCTTTTTGCGAAAGGAGAGGTTTCTTGTGGGGACCTACAATAAGTTGAAAGCGCGGAAGTATGGTCCGTACAAGGTTGTGAAAAAAATTGGTGACAATGCTTATGTGATTGATCTGCCTGAGACTATGAAGATTTCTAAGGTTTTCAATGTTGCTAATCTGTTTGAGTACCATGCTGATGAGCCACTTTATCCAGATTTGAACTCGAAGTCGAGTTCTTTCGACGTAGAGGGGACTGATGTAGAACACGTGGAGGCCCAATTTCATGATCAATTGGACCGGTCGAAGCCTCGGAGGTCCAAACGTTGTTTAATTGCAAATTACCCGATTTGGCAACTTTCGGACGAACTCGGATCGGGCCCAAACTTGGTGGGTTGACTTATTTTCGCGCTGCGATCAATACTCACCACCCTAAGTTCGTGACTGATGGTGTTTTTTGGCCTAATTCCTTCGTTTAGGCCTCAAATTGGACGTTTTTGCTGTTTTAGGAAATATTTGTTTCGTCAATAACTTTTAGCGTATAATTCCGTAAAAGTTGATTCTTTTTGGGAAAGTCATGTTTTTCTTTCCTTTTTCCAATTTTATTATTTTCCCCAAATTTTGGGAATTTTTGTTTTTGAGTTAGGGTTTTGCTAAGGTTACGCATTTTCCTATAAAAAGGGTTGTAACCTATTGTTTATGCAGCTTTTTATCAATAATATTCAGATTTTGTCTTTTTCTCATTAAAAAAATAATAAAATAAAAAATAAAATACAAAAACTCTCCGTTTTTGTCCTACATCATATTACTTGTCCTAGTGATAAAGATAATACCAATGCTCTTCATGCGGCATCATGTGTGCTTGATCTGCCAACCAATTTTAAAATGGATCAAAGTCAAGAGAAACTGCAATTTCAAAATGAAGTTCAAATTGTTGATTTTCTTGGGTTGGAGCAATTTGAGTTTTCACTCAATTCTCGTACCGTGGAGATTGTCAATCAATTGAAGTGAGCAGAAAAACTATCTTGGCGAGTGTACTTTTATTGGAAGACGAGTGAGAAGTTGAAATATTCCAAATATTTATTTCTTTGGAATGGCAGATGGCAAGTTTTTAATGAGAACTCGAGGGCGAGTTCTTTTGAAGAAAATGAGATTGATGTAGGACAAAAACGGAGAGTTTTTGTATTTTATTTTTATTGTTTTAGAATAAGATTTTGGCTAGGAATATTTTTGTTTAGCTTAGAATTATTAACTTTCCGTATTCAGTTTGATTTTGATTTCTGCCTTTATTAGGATTCTTGGTCTACAAGAATTAGGATTTTATTTTAATTAATTAGGAAATATCTTTTATTTAATGCCGTTTGTTTTGGCATGATTTATTATTTCTTTTACAATAGAATTTCTAGGGTTAGGGTCTTATAAAAAGGGATGTAACCTATTCAATTATTCAACTTTTAAAACTTTACATCATTAATATTTAGAGTTTTCTCTATTTTTCCTTGTGCACAAGGTAACTCGTAGATTCGAGTTCTATCATTCGTTTGATTAGTACGCAACTAATCTTCTTGTGAATTCCGGTGCGTCAAAAAAAGAGCTAATATACAAGTAAAAAGTTATTATACCTAATAACATTCTAATAATCTGCTATATGTATGAAGAATAAGTGCTTTATATATGAAAAAAAGCTTTTCAGGTTGAAAATTCTAAGTTTCTCAGCTGTGGTTACCATACAGAGGCTTTCTTGGTTCTTGTGCCTTGGTCAAGTGAAGAGAAGAAGAGCCTTTATCTGATATATTCAAAACACAATTGAAATATATTATTCCTTCTATTCAAGCTCTAGTGGACTGACTTTTTGTTATATTGTCTTTAAATGGTTTCAATCTCGCCATAATTTTATTGAACGATTTAGACCGCGTTCAGGATTTCGCATCTTGAAATATGGTATAACTTTTTTTCAATGAGTAATCGTATGATAGGTACCAAATCACGATAAGTGGGTATATTACATCATCGTATTATAGGATTTGTATACAAGAAGGATACGGGGTGAGATATGCATAGTGTTTGGAATGAGACCCTACAAATTGAAGTATACGAATCCCGTATGTAGGCTTTTAAAAAATATGGGTTATAGATGGTGAAATGCTGAAAAGGTTTTTATGAATTCAAAATGAGAAGTGAGAGTTTAATGACAAATCCTCAGAGAAGATTTGAAATATCTCATTACCCTTATCTAAGAATAGGAAAATTATAAATATTAAAGCCCTCCAGGCTCCAAATCCATCCAGGTTCATCATTTACTTTATTTCCCAGAGAGCATTTCATTACTCACAAAATCGTGAGCAAAGGATTTCATATAATAGCAACATAAATGCATTAGACTGTATCTATATAAATCATGTTATATTGTGCGAAAGGCGAAAACTCAACTCCTAAACTGAAAAGTGTGCTCATGCAAAACTCAATGGCCGCGGGGTACTCGACTCTAGCCCTCTTGTTTTCTTTCGTAGCTGCAATTTCTGCTGCGAGCACAACTCAAAGTCTCTGTCAGGTGCCTGGAGGGGAGTGCGGCTATGGTGACTGCACAGGAAGAGCATGCCCAAATTTGTACCCAGGTATCGGTTTAATTGACAGAATCATGCACTATACTGAAAACTGATTAACCACACACCTTCATCCCCCATAACATGTCCTTTTCACCTCAGTCAAGGCCTTAAAGACATGGAATGTATTACATGGTCTTTTTCTTCTTTGCAGATGCAAATTGCCCAGTTTATGGTCAGTGATCAACTGATGTTGCTCGATCTTTCTGTTATATAAACAGGATAACTAGTATAGTTTGGCTACCAATAAGGATAAATCTATGTAAAGAGGCTAAAACCTAAAATTATTGAGCCTCGGTCTACTGAGAAGACGGGTTCATTTCTGCCCAACGGTAAAATGAGAGTCAGACATCAATGGGTTGAAACCCAGAAAATGTGGTAAAAGCTAAACAAAAGCAATTTAGGTTCACGTAGAGTTTCTGTATGTGCTAGCCTTGAAATAGCTATAGGTTTGCAGTTTTTTCAGTTGCGTATAATCTTTTGTTTTGTCGCAGGGTATAAATCTCAATGGCCGGAACTTAAGGGGGTGAGTGCAGTAACAGCAAAGCAGATTATTGAGAAGGAAAACCCATTTGTGAAAGCATGGATATATCCAGAAGGCTCTATTTTCAATGATGTCATATGCTCCAAGCGCGTTATTTTGTTAACTCCAGAGAACGATTGCCCGAATGGTCGAGTCAGCAATTCTCCTTTTGTTGGATGAAGTGTGTTCGAAGATATGGTGGCACAATAAAAAGCTTGAGCCGATTTTGCAATCAACTCTGTCTCTAGCTTGGGTCTCCACAGATTAAAATCGATTATTCGACTCCTTGTAAACTTGTACCATGCTCAGGTAGAGCATCCCTATAAGAACTTTTACAATAAATTGGAAACTCTATTAGTGATAAATGTTGGAAAAATAGAATTTTAACCAAAGAGAATTTGGTAGGACCCACACCGCGCGAGGTGGGCCCAAGTGGGTTTTAGATACTCTTGCTAAGGAGTTCAAACCGGAAAAAAATGAACAAATTCCATTGAGAGATGAATGAGAAATTGCCTCTCAAAGTGGGTTTTGGACCAACAACAGTGCACAGTTGGATTATCAAAGCTGGGTTGATTACCCAGAGTTATAACCCACAATTGTGTATTCAATTTTGGGAATAATAACTGTATTAGTTTTATTTTTAAATTGATTTGTGGAATCAATTCCCCTATTAATTATTGGCTCCTCCTTCAGCTATATAAGGAAACCTCTACCTTTGGTTTCAAGTTTCAACACACCGAAAATAATCCAAAGCATCTCTACTACTTCTTTAGCAATACATTTGTTCTTTTCGAGAGAGAGAGAGAGAGAGAGAGAGAGAGAGAGAGAGAGATAGAGAGAGAGAGAGAGAGAGTACATACACAAGTTGGTGCGACGGGTAGTCTACGGCGGTGCTCCAGTGGCTGAGTGGTAACCGAGTCAACCCTGAGAAATGAAAACCGACACAACCTCCAGCACCGGTGAGGCGGCGAATTTGTCTTAAGGGCACCGTTGTACAAAACGCGTCTCGGTTTGCAAATTCTTGATCCTTTACAGTTCATGTTCTATTACTGTAATTTTAAAAGGAAATTTATATGAAATTAATACCTTTTTGGAATGAATTTTTTTCTAATCCGTTTGAAAATCCAAAGTCAACTCTAACGTGCGACCAAGATGTCCACCGTACATTACACATTCGTCACCCCAACCGCCTTGCAGTTAGGGTGGTTACAAACTCTACCGCATGATGGACACATGTCCATTGTACGGTACATTGGTACTTGTACCACCTTTTCAAAATTAACGGCCAAAACTTTTCAGGCCATCATGGCCTAGACCTTAGTCTGCCATGGCCGCTGTAGGCCTGCAACAGTCCGGTATATGCTTGAAGACCACTCAAACCCTTTGAAAATCTCCTCTATAAATACCCTAGGATGTTTTTAGAAAGAGATAGATACAAACACACAGAAAAACATATAAAAACAAGAGGGGAAATCAGTTTTATCAACCAAAAACAATTTCAATATGTCTTGAAAAATCAGTATTCATTTCCCTTCTTCTTTCAAACACCAAAAACATCATTTTTCCAAAAACCAAGTCCAAAACCATTGTTCTAAAGCAACCCATGGTTTGAAAATAGGCTTCACATCTTGCTATCAGAGTAGGCAAAGCCTACGAATTTGCTCAAGCTCGCACCAAGGGTTTTTGCAATTATCACAATTTTCCAAAGAAGGGTTCATTCCAAGAAGGTATAAAATTTATGTTCCTAAACTTTGAGGGAAACCGTCAAGTTTAGATTGGTTCCTAATTAATACCAATTCTCGGCTTGAATGGTTTAAGCATTCCAAAGAAATAAAAGTTGGTACCCACACACCTCTACCGTGCTGCACATATGACTACCGTACAACAGAGGTCCTTAAGGATGCAGGCTCTGTTGAAGCCTTTCTTTTATGTTTCGTAGGAATTGCATGAGTAAAGCACTGATTTCTATCATATATTTAGAAGTTTGTTTGGATTCAAAGACTGATCTATGCCATGATAACTCATTTCTAGAATTATGAAGCATATTAGTCTTGTATTACCTTCTGACAAGTATCATTTTGCACCTGGTTTGTGAGCATGTATGCCTGTTAAAACATTGAATGTTAAATAGTTTTATTTTAAAACTACAAACTATAGAACATGTACCGTACGGTACACACTTTTGTCGTACGGTGGAGTTTACGTGGGACAAAATGTTATTTTCTGCGATTAAACATTTACATTCATATCATGCTTGTTTGTTTTTATGTGTTTTGCAGCTAAAATGATTTATTTGGTGTACTATTTATGTGGTATAAAAAGTTAAGCAATGAAATGATATTGAATCCCACAAGTATTAGTAGAGATTGATTTTATTGGGTAAGGGGGGTGCTTTTTTTTTTTTTTTCTAACAAAATCTGATTAGCACCCAAGATCGTATGATCTTGCAGCTTTAATCCTCTAATTTGTGGCTTTTATTTGTTTAAAGTTGTCGTTTTTATCCGATATCGCACGTAAGGTATTTTTGTGTGAATTTTAGGTTAAACGTGCTTTTAAGGCGGTTTTGAATGCCAATCAACGTTCCAGGTTGAACCAAGTGTCCAAATGCCCGCCGGTGCTCATTTAATTGTCATCGAAGCCTAACGGTGTCACAAGAAGCCTCGGAGATTGGCAGGAGGTCAAGGTTGGCAAGGAACGTGCCAAAGTGGTTCAAGTGAGCCTAATGCATCGAGGATGGCCCTCGAGGGTATCCAAGAGACCAAGGCCACAAGGAACACCTCCGCCAAGTCCCGTTGATCAAGAAATCAAGCATTGGAAAAATGTCGGGACACTACAAGGCTTGGCGGGCCAAGCTGTCTCAGTTCTGCAGTTTTCACACAGAGGTAACAATACCTCAATTTTGAGGTACCGGTACCATGTTGCTGAAATAGAAGATAGGTTGATTGGTACCACTACCTCATTTTTGAGGTATCGGTACCAATGCCCTTCGACCAGCACTTTTTGTTGAATGTTTCAACCTTCCATATATAGAAAGTTTATACTTCTAGTATGTTTTTGGGATATTTTGGGGGCCTTTTTGTCCATTGTAAGGCTGATTTTATAAGCTCTATAAATAGGCTTGTATGCCATTTATGGAAAAAGAGAGGCCATTAGTTAGCTTTAGGCCTAAGTTTCTTTCTTGCTTTCTCGGATTTTCATTATTGTTCTTAGTTTTTCAACCTTTCAATCTTCAACAACTCAAGTAAGTTTAAGTGTTTTGATGTTTTCTCATGTATTAATGTTGTAGCTACTTGTTAGATCTTCTTATAAATCAAGTTTATTTTAGTTTTTATCGATGAATCATGTTTTCTATGTGTAACTCTTCTTCTAGTCTTTTTGCTATGATTGAATAGTATATAGGTTTGGTCATGGGGTGATGTTTACTCTATGATTTAGTGGTTCAAATGGTTTCTCTTATCTTTGGCTTAATTTCAAGGTTTTGAATGAATTAAACCCATGATGTCTAGTATTGATCATGGGGTTGGTGGCTTCTTTGATCAATGAAGTCTATCACCTTATGCCACGTGCTTGATAATTCTACGCGTGCGAATGATTCTTTTTCGTCTCTCACTTGCATTAAATGAGTTCAATTTGAATTAGAGCTTTGAATTAAGTTATAAGTAGTCTTCAGCTTTTAATTCTTCTAGTGGAATCCAGACGGTTTCGGTCCACTCTTGAATTAGATGAAGGAACCATTTGATGGCAAAGTAATGGGTAAATCAATCCCTTTGGCTTGACCATCTATAATCTAATTTAAATTCCAAGTTTAATTAATCGAATACCAAAGCTGGCCGCTTGAACGCCACTACTCTTTACACTACATCTAATTCAAATTCGCTTAAGAAGATTTCTCTGTGGGAACAATTCCGGTCTTACCGGTTATTATGCTTTCAATGACCTAGCCCTACGGTTGGGGTGTGAATCTTTCTAAGAGGTTGGGTTGCGACGAAGCAAAATCTTTCCCTCTCGTAATCTGGCTCCCAAGCCCAAAATTCTCTATTTTCGATAGACCAAAACCTTTTTAAAAGGGCAAAAGAGTCATATTTTTTAATAAACGGTTTCTCGAGTGATAATCCTTTTCAAAACCTAGTGGCGATTCTCAAACAATCATTTTTCCTTTTTGTAATAAAAAAAATACAAAAAGGGGGCGATAAAAAGGAAAAAAACAATTTTTCCGGGCATTGAGCCCACAGGAATCATTACAAAATATGCATCATCATCAGGGACGAAATCAGGATTTTACCTTAGCAGTGGCGAAATGTATACTATAAAAATAAAAAGATGCATTATAATATTAATAGTCTTCGGCTCCACAAAACATAAAATAACATAACGAAAACTATAGTAAATGATGTTTTTGCACATGGAGTATGGAAAAAAAAAAAAACTTTAATTTTGGGCATTGATAATGCCACTTCCCAAATTTATAATGTCACTCCCCAGATTCCTATATGGATTTTCCAAATTGATAACCACACTCCCTTTTGGGAGTGACATTATAAATTTAGGGAGTGACATTATAATTAAATTCCCTTAATTTTTTAGGTTAAGTTATTTTAGGGTTAGAGTGTGGAGTTTTTTTTTTTCTTAATTGCACATCATCATTTTTCTTATTTCACTTTGGCCCATTGAATTTAGTTTTGGAATAGTTTTTTGTGTCTTCTTTCTTAAAAAAATAGATTTATGATTAGTATATAATAAAAAATAAGGGAAAAAACCTAGCAATGGCAAGACTATATAAGTTGGAGATAAAATTATTTTTTCACATATAATAATTACATATTCTAAAATTTTTGTCATGGCGGCCGCTGCCGTTAGACCCCCTAGTTCCATCTTTTCATCGTGGACCCCAAAACTCACTCACTTGTACCCATTCTCAAGTCCAAACTCACTGATCACTTGAGTGTGGTTTAAGTCTAAGCCCATCACATTGTTCCAACGCACAAACCCACCGCACCCTAGAGATAGAGTAGGGGTGAAACAATGGGGCGCCCGTAGCATTGTTGGTTTCAAATTTTTGAAATGGGAACTAACCACAAGGAACGAGATTTGCCAGAGATAGAGTAGGTAAGCAGCTGTCATGTACGCAATGGAGTATATATGGATCCACTAAAGATAGGGACACTACCTTTTTACACTACATAGTTACACTACATCTTATGTGGAGCCTATTTCGGGTCTCAGAAAAATTCAAAAAAATACTGATAAATTTTAAAATATTGTTTTATGGGGTCTCATAAAAAATCAGCTCTAACAGATATCGGTAAGTATCATTTCTAGATTTTTAGTGATGAAACTACGAAGATGAACAATTTCATTCCTACAAATGAAGAAGTAATACTTACTGTTTTCCATTGAAGCTGATTTGTTACAGAACCCCATAAAACAATATTTTAGAATTTATGGATATTTTTTTGAATTTTTATGAGACCCGAAATGGGCCCCATATAAAATGTAGCGTAACGTGTAATGTAACTATGTGGTGTATGTAGGATCTCTCGTATGGATCAGTTGGGTGGTATCTCCTGTGTAGAGGAAGAGACAATTACACCCTTTTTCCTAGGAGTGAGCTATGTACGTGGGACACTCATTGATAAATTTATAATTAAAATAAAATAAGTGTAATAACACTGATACCCATCGCATTTAGTTAGCATAGAGTTTTCAAGTTTCGTGGGACCTACAATATTAAATGGAGTAGGCTATGTTGAAACCGCATTAACGAATTTATAATTTAAAATTAATGAGCGATACATTTAATTAGTTTGCATATAGGATTCAAATTTTGTGGGACCTGCAATATAAAATGGCCTATGCTAGGGGGGATGACTTAAATAAGCAATGTGGGACAAATTTAATACTCTCCTCACATGCAGTTGGATCCACATATCAGCTCTTTTTAACTGGCCTGAAACTTAAAGACAAATGGCTACAAAATTAGATGGACAGTATAATACCACTCCCAGGGAAGGTCTTGGTAAAGCCAAGGGTGGACATGTAATTTAAGTATTTGGCTTGCTTTTGTGTACACAACTGTAGAAGCAATTAAAAAACTATTTTGGGTGTTTTGGTTTGGGCGGCTCCTTGATTGGTCATTGTAGCTTTTGGTTGAAATCTTGCCTTCCTAATCTTTTGAGTCTCAGGTGGTTTTCGTCGATTTGCCATTGATTCGTTTAATCTTTGTATATCTTTTTCAAAGAAGTATAATTTTCTTTTGCCGAGAAAAAAATAACTGCAATGTAGACACCTCAATTTAGGACTCTCTGAGCCACATTAAATCTCCAATGATGATACAATACAGAATTGTGAATTTGGAAACTTGTTAATAACTTTGAACGTTCCAAGCCGAAGTCCCATTCAAACCATAACCAGCACTGGGGAATCACCTTGCGTGGATACAAGAATAATGTGAAGGATAAGAGTGAGGAAGACACTTTTACCCCAATAGCTGGCTTTTGAAATTGAGTTATTCCTGGCATAGCATAACAATTGTATCATATGACGTTTCTCTGAAAATATAGACATTGGAGGCTTCATCATCCCATCTTTCATACCCTTGAATATGTGCTATATATAGTAACTTTTGGGTAGTGATTTTCACACTCCTCATTTTTTATAGCAGCACTCCTTTCTTTTGTCTTTGTTTTTTTGGATTAATCATTTTACCCTTTCATAAGTTAATTTTTTACATGTTAAAGGGTAGTGTAGTAAATTCACATTATTAAAAAAAGTGTGGAAGGTAAAAGGGGAGTGCAAATATTAATTCACTTAACTCTTTTACGTGAAAAAAATATATACTCTCTTCGTTCCAAATTGAGAGTCCATTTTGGAGATTTCAACTATTTAAGGAGACATGCAATGATTATACCTATAATGCCAATTATCTCCACCATTACCCATATATTTTACCTACTTTATAACACTTATATTCACATTTGAGAGGCACTTTTGGAAAATCATCAAATTTTTCCTTTCATTTTTGAAAAAAGGACCATCATTTTGGAATAACTCAAAATGGAATAATGGACTCTCATTTTAAAACAGAGAGAGTAGCAAGTAAAATTTGGCCATGTCTTACTTCAAATACTCCAATATTGAACAAACTTAACTTTTTACATTCAGATAAAGTATTTGACCACTCAGAATCCATAGTTGTTGAATGAGACAAAGACTCACAATAAGAAGCATTAAGAGCAGACTGCAATGAGTATTCTGGATTCAAGTGGAATTGAGAGCATGTACACCAATGGTAGTTGTTTACATCCGTTTTGGTATCCACAGTCCTGGGCAAGCGCTGGAAGGCCATTTAATTATTATTTGATTAGATTGGGCCAAAAATAAAGATGTATTGGGTTAAAATCAATGGGCCAAGATAATATTTATTGGGCCCAATTAATTTTCACTTAATTCGGCCATGGGCTTAGTGTTTCTGGGCTTATATATATAAGCTAGAATAGAGAGGCCTATAGCCCATGAAAGTTGATTATGTCTCTGGAAGCATTTTGGTGGGTAAAGTATATAAGATGCCATTTAATTTATAGAAAATTAGAGGCCGGTCCTCTTTTTTAGGTTTGTTGTGATCCCAACCCTAAATATTGTTCACAAACCTGAAAGGCTCGAATAGATTGCTTAATGACTTTTTTGCCCCAAAAAACTGATCGGGTCACAAACCTTTCATCGTCTCTTATTATGCCCCTCCAGATCTGCTCCCTCTCCTATTCTCTCTCTCTCTCTCTCTCTCTCTCTCTCTCTCTCTCTCTCTCGCGGCAAACTCAATTGCAAAACATGAAAACGATCAGTTCTCGAGGATGAAGCCTCCAATGGCGAGGATGACGACAGCGATGGAAGGAAGAGCATCCGCCATCCGTGATCTTCCAATGTTGTGCACGCTCTCTGTAGTTTGTTTACCAAAGCTATCAGATTCTCCATTATCAGTGATGACAGGAAGAGCGCTCGCCGACCTTGATCTTCCAATGCTATGCACGGTCTCTATAGTTTGATTACTAGAACTATCAGATTCTCCATTATCGGTGATGAAGGTTTTCAGAAGCTGTTGTTGTCCATCCCCCAATTTGAAACGTAGGTAAGGAGATCCTGCAATCTTGAAGACAAAGACAATCTTGAAGAGAGAGAGAGAAATCCATGGTGATGAGGCAAGGTAACGACGTGGAAAAAACAAGAACTAGACCTGGACCTGGACCTGTTCGGTTGAACGGAACAAAATAGATGTGAACTATGTAAAAGGAATTTCTCTCTTCTAAAAGGAATTTTCATCAATTCTCCTGTTAAAAGATTTTCTCATAGGGTTATGCAGTTCACATAGTTTTCCAAATCGGATGTGCTATGCGAATTGTGTGTGAACATGTATGCGAATTATGTGAATTGTGTATGTGAACTGTGTGGTTCGGTTATATGAAGTATGCGTAGTAAAACTATGTGAACTGCATAACCCTATGTGAACTCTGTATTGATAAAACTGTATGAACTGTGTATTTTTAGTGTGTGTTGGAGCTAGTTCACTATGAATTGTTTGTACATGTATTTTCTTATATTTGGTAAAAATTATCTATAATTTCTAATTGATAATACTTTCAAATTGGAAGTGTTTCGGTTATGTGAATTGTGTGACGAGGTTTTTTCGTATATTTTTGTGTGTGTATTTTCTATGAGAACTGTGTATTGTCCATAAGAATTGTGTATTTTCTATGAGAACTGTTTATTTTCTATGAGAATTGTGTATTTTCTATGAGAAGTGTGTATTTTAGTGTGTAGTGAGGCTATGTAAACTGTGCATTCATATGAGAACTGTGTATTTTTTTATGAGAGTTGTGTATTTTCTGTAAGAACTGTCTATGAGAGCTATTTATTTTTTATGAGAATTGTGTAATTTTCTTTGAGAACTGTGTATTATCCATGAGAACTGTGTATTTTCTATGAAAATTATTTATTTTAGTGTGTGGTAAGAATATGTGAACTGTGTATTTTGGTGTATATATCAATCACATGCATTTGTTTTTTATTACTTTTTTGTTTGAGGCATATAACGATATTTGATTCTTGTTCGTGTGTGTATTTTCTATGAGAATTGTGTTTTTTTTTAATGAGAATTGTGTATTTTCTATAAGAACTCCCAATGAGAACTGTGTATTTTATATAAAAATTGTATATTTTTTATGAGAACTGTGTTTTTTTTTTATGAGAACTATTATTGTCCATGATGATTTTCTATGCGAACTGTATGTTTTTCTGTGAAAACTATGTATTTTCTATGAGAATTGTGTATTTTAGTGTATGGTGAGGTTATTTAAACGGTGTATTTTCCAGTTCACATAGCCATTTCACATAAGAACCGTCTATGAGAACTTTATTTTTTTTTTTAATGAAAATTGAGTTTTTTTTATGAGAACTGTTATTGTCCATGATGTCTGTATATGATAACTGTGTATTTTTTTATCGGAACTGTCTCTGAGAACTGTGTATTTTCTATGAGAATTGTGTATTTTATATAAGAACTGTATATTTTCTATGAGAACTGTCTATGACAATTGTGTTTTTTATTTATTTATGAAAACGGTGTTTTTTCAAAGAGAACTGTTATTGTCCATGATGATTGTGTATGAGAACTGTGTATTTTTCTATGAAAACTTTGTATTTTAGTGTGTGGTGAGCCTATTTGAACAGTGTATTTTTCAGTTCACATAGCCATTTCACATGAGAAATATCTATGAGAACTCTGTTTTTTCTATGAAAACAGTGTTTGTTTCTATGAGAATTGTTATTGTCCATGATGATTGTCTATGACAACTGTGTATTTTCTATAAGAACTTTATATTTTAGTGTGTGGTAAGGCTATTTGAACTGTGTATTTTTCAGTTTACATAGTCCTTTCACATAGTTCTCATAGAACTGATTATGAGAATTGACTATGAGAATTAGCAGTTCAGTTCACAGAGCCAAGGGTATTTTTGTCCTAAATAATATGGGTCAGAAATTAATTCTAAAAATATAAATTTGACTAGAAATGGACACGTAGACAAAAGGTTAAGAAGAATGGACAAAATAGTAAAAATGCATGAAAAGTCAAGAGAAGGTACTAAAATAAAGAAGAAATATTTTTGTCAAGACTATTTGAAGTCCAAACCTAGAAAATGGGGCTGGCCTAAAAATTCCCCTTTAATTTAATTAAATGGACCATTACCCATGGATCCCATGAAAAGTGGAAGGTGGATAAGTGCTTGTTACCTTGAAAAGAGCCATTTGACTAGGTCAAATGGCTAGAAGTTTCTGTTAGCCCACGAAAAATGGAGGAGAAATAGGCCCATTATCCCATTAACTGCCCATGATCAAATAATACATGGGTAATACATGGAACTACCAAATAACCACCCATGATCCCACTAAATATGTTGGTGGGAAGTTATTTCGGACACTTGGCAACATCTGGAGCAAACATGGGACATTTGTCAACTCATGGTGAAGGCGGGAAACTTAGCTAAGATCTGGACCAGTGCAGTATTTGCCTATAAATACTAGTTCACAAGAAGAAAAAAAGGTTCACACACCAATCAAGCCCAGCGTGTGCTTAAACCAAAGTCTTCCCAGCGAAGCAATTATCTCACTTTTCTTACATTCACTCAGTTACTTCTTCAAGTAATTCGGGTTTCTATCTCTTTTGTACCCCCAACTTTATTATTACGACAAAATAAAGTTACTTCTTTTCCTACACAGTTAGGAAATTGCTAAGTCCTCGCTCGTTGAGGCAAAACCACGAACCATCACTGTGATCCAGCCCTTAGGGTCACAGCACTTTCACGCTCACGGTTACGAAGTCAGAAAAAGGGCATTCAGTCCTTTACGTTGGACATGACAAGTTCTGGCACGCCCGCTCAGTCCTTGAGCCATTTCGGAGCCGAACAGTAGGCAAAATACATCGAGCATTAACAAGTTGCAAAGACTTGCTTGCATGGATGAAAGCAAAAGGACTAAAATCCAGGCTTTCTCTACTTACATTTGGAAGGTTATGGTCTGAGCTATAGATAAGAGTCACCCAAAATGCAAAATGGGTTGGTTAGTCGATGGACGGACCAGAAAGTGTAAAGATCCAGACATCATGTCAAATTACATTGGGAATGTCCTGTCTTTGGCTTTCAGAGAAGCAAGCAAGGCCGAGTTGGAGACCGGAGGTTTGACAGATATCGCCAAGATTTGTCATGATGTGATTTCGAAGGTGACCAACCGGGCTCATTTCTTGGACTTGATCAACTGGATCAAGTGCCAAAGGCCCGGATTGATGTTGTCGAAGGTCGTGCGGGTCCCGCTCTTGTGGTGTCGTCTAGACGAAGGTTTTTGGTGGCCAAGTTAGATTTCGGGTTCGGAAGTCCGACCTTCGTGATTCTACATAGCCAAAATTTCTTTTGCCCTTTTAAAAGTTTTTATGTAGGAAAGAAGAGTTTTTCATGCCTTTTAGGTCTCAACTGATTTCTTGGAGTGAGTAGCAAGGCTTGGATAGGTGGCAATCACACATTGGAGGAAGTGGAAGCAGCTCAAGCCTAAGCCTTTACCAGGAGGCCACTTGGCAGCCATGCATGAAGGCCTGTGGAAGTAGCTCAAGGCCGAAACCTCTACCGATAAATACCAAAGTTGAAGGCCTTGGCAAAGGTCCCCGACCAATTAAGCCCATAGCTTGCTCAAATTATATTTCAATTATCTTTACTTTCCCGCAAAGTTTTTTATCTTTTAGTCTTATCTAGCCCATCATAGATTTTATTTCCTTGTACCTAAACTTCGTTAAACCGTTAATGAAGTTCTTTTAATTTCATCGCACCTTGTTTCTTTTTCTTTTAATTGTCAACAATGATTGGGAAATTCTAAGTTCTTATCCCGACAAGGCAAACCATGAACCACATACGGCCTCACCCCTTAGGCCGTACGCAATGGTCTATACGAAGTCAGATTTGAGGCATCCAAGTCTTAATACGAATTTGGACTGCAATCCAGTCCTGGCACGCCCGCATCAGGCCTAGAATTGCACTACTCGTTGTTCCTAGGCCAATTTTTTCTTTTTGGAAACAAACATTGGCACGCCCTGTGGGGCCCTAATCGTTTCAAGGGGTATGATCACGCCGATTCATGTCGATTCAATACGTTGAATTGGATGTTGAGATTCGGCGTCTTGAAGAAGAAATTTGTTGGCGCGATGATAAGGTCGACGAACTTGAAGATGAGATCAACGGTCTCAACATGGAGAAGTATCGACTCAATCCTACGGAGGGTTGTTTTCTCGACACACAACACTACTACAACGACGCAGTTAGAAGGCTTGAAGACGAAATTGGCAGACTTGAAAATGAGGAATGCCAATTTCGCGGTGAGGTAGCCTATCTCCTGTAGGGGGATGAAAACAGCTGATACTTTGGACCACACTGGATTGCAACGGCTTACTCGTGCCTCTTCACCGAAAACCTAATTCGTCATCGGAAACCTAATCTGCAAGATAGACAAGGGGTGAGCACACCTTTGCCTCTCATGGCAAAGGCCCTCCGATGCCTAAGTTAGTAGCACGTACTGGCTGATAAATCCTAATTATCAGTAGGCAAATAATAAGAATGCAACGTATTGCCTACCTTTTACTCTAGGTTTCGTTTCGTATTTATAGACATACGTATGCTTGTTGCCCAAGCATCCTTCTTGCTCTAGGATTCCTATCTCGTATAGGAATCGTAGATATTGCGGACTCTCGTTCCTTGATCAGTTCATTACCTCAGTCCTTTTAGGACTCTTTTCCATAGCCGAACATCCTAGTTTCATTAGGATATTCACGCAAATCCTTTATTCGCGGGATCTTATCCTATCACGCAGTATAGTTGTACTGTGGATTTCTAGAACATTCCTGATCCTTTATGTCTTTCCAGGCGCTCTCCTCCTATCCGGCTTTAATATTGCCGAGCAAACCACTTGGACCAATGACTTCACATGCCACTGTTCCACATCGCCGAGCATCTGCACGGTGACTATTCCTGTCGTACTTATACCATGGTCCCATGTACCACGTGTTCGGGCCTCATTCGTATCTGTTTGGGAATACCTCCCTACAATTGCTCCCTAGCTTTGCTCGTTGACACTGTTCGGGGATAACTAATAAAGCTAAATTTAGACTTTGAGCCGAACTCCTTTGATCCCGGGCAGTAGCTGTATAAATACTCATTGATGTTTTGGCGCTCTTGTCATTATACCATCTCGGGATTGTGACTCCACGTGGCATGTTTCGTATGCCTTACATTAATTTCAAACTGACGTTTTATCAAGCGGCATCAGAATGGCATCCGCTTTACGTTACTTAAACTCGTAACGGCATGAGACCTGTCTTTTCATCTCCGTCTTTCACCCCTAAACCCCAAAAAGGGATTCCTTTTGGGCTTTTACCAAAAAAAAAAAAATTGAATCTCAGTTTTCTCTCTCTAAACCAAGCAAAAGCTAACTTCTTCTTCCCTCCGCCATCGCCGCAGTCTGCTATTCGATTGCTTCTCAGGCAACCGCTGCAACAGCTTCGTAAGACTCTCATTCTCACTTCTTCTTGCGCCATTTTTTGAGATTCGTCCTCAGATTTATCCTTTTATTTAGGGTTTCAACCTATTCATTTCCTCTATCATCCATGGCAGAAAATAAAGGAAACCTTCCCATACCTAGTAAGTTTAGGAAACTCTGTGAAACCCCTACTGCCATGGCGGCATTCAGGGCCGAATATAATGTTCCTGATAATGTGGGACTTGAGCTTGCCCCTTTAGGTGCTGACAGGGATGGTGGTTCTTAGGATAAAATGTGCATGCCCATCATGGCCATTGTTGAGGGTGGGGTTCATTTCCCCCTTCACCCACTACTCTGCCAAGTTCTAAATTGGTATCGTCTTACCCCCATACAAGTTTCAACAAACGTTTTTAGGTTGGTGATGGGATTGTAGCTCTGAATAGGATTTTGGGGACCCAACTGGGAATTTGGGATATCCAGTGGTGGTATAGCATTGTGCTAAACCCTGAATACAATACTTATTATTTCAAAGTAAGGAAGGCGGAAAAACGTCTCGTGCTCAACCTGCCTGACTCTGCTCGCGATCATGAGATAGATTTCCTCTATGTAACTAGAGCTTTCGAGCCTATTGGGGAGGACGGCCAAGTGGTGGGCTTGCATTGCCCCCACATATGGGGCTACCCACGTATGCTCCTATTTTACTTCGTAGTAATCTTTCATTGCCTTTCTGTAGCTTCTTCACGTCTTTAATTCACGTCTGTGGTTCAATCTTGCAGCGGACAACGCTAACAAGCCCCCCAAACGAGAGCCAAGTTAAGTCCGACCAGCGAAGATTAATAGGATCCTGAAATACACAGGTGATCCTGGTACTTTAACAGCTGGACGGGGTCGTAACACGAATGTACTATTGGGGTACGATCCTGCTTACAAAGGTGTTATCGACAGAAGACTTGCCAATCCAAGCATTAGCGCTGCCTCGACTTCGACTGCTCCCCAGCAAAGGAACTCTAGATCGAATGCTGGAGTGACAATCGCCGGACAGTCAGGTGAAATCCCTATTTCTGAAGGTGTCCTGCTCCCTCGTTTGGTTTTAAGACGGTCTTCTCAACGACAGATTTCCTCTGTACGTCTTCCCGAACAGCCAGCTCCAGTTTCCAACAACAGCCAATCATCTATTCCCGGCTACTCCCCATCTCCTTCAAACTCCATACTATGACTTGCCAACCTTTAGACTTAAGCTCCCTTCTTACCGTACCCTCTCGAGGATGTGGTTCCTCTGGCTGTCAACCGGACATGCCCCTCCACGTCCGCGACGCACCAGAAGGGGCTCGACCCGGAGTAGTTCATCTCCTCGAGGGTCTGACAGTATGCTGGAGGAGGGGGATGCTCATCGGGACAAAAGCCCAGAGATGGAGACGTTGGGGATGCTGGTGCACAAACTGCTATACCAACGCTGGAACAACCCGCTCCGAGCACACAAGTAGTTCACCAAGCCTGGGCCCCTCAACTCATGAGAGGTGATCGTCCAGTCAAAGTTGGGGACAGTGCCAGCTCTTCAGAGACTGCACTGACATCCAGAAAGAATCCTCATCTCCTCCTGACCGGCTTGTTTCCACTGGACTTGTTAATGGAATCAAGGTAACAAAAATTCTTTCGTAACTCTAGCTTTACCTTTCTCGTAGTGGCTATCATTCTCAAATTGAACTTGTGTTTGGTATTCGTAGTTCATTCAAAAAATGGTAACACTGGGACAAAAGTTCCAAGAAGCAGAGACGGAAAGAACCAAACTGTTAAACGACAATACCAGGCTGCTCCGAGCAGTCACAAGGCTGGAGAGAGAGAGAGAGAGAGAGAGAGAGAGAGAGAGAGAGAGAGAGAGAGAGAGAGAGAGAGATAAGGCTAAAGTGAAATCCGTTGAAGCAAAGGGCAAACTTGAGACTGCCGAGGGCAGCCTCAGTCAGGCTTTATCTGAGAATGATAGCGCGTAGAAGACCGCACATGAAGAAGGTTATCAAAAGGGGTCCACAGCTAGCTATGCGGAGCAGATGCCAGCTATTCAGGATCAAATCTGGGTTGCAAGCTGGGAAGCTTGCTTAATAAAGACCGGTATTGCTGAAGATTCAGTCCTCTGGGTGGAGAACGATTTACCAAGCTGTCGAGCTGCAGCCTCTCAAGAGCATGATGACTCTCCCACTGATGATGTTGATCAGTAGATTGACGAATTTGCAGATGCAGATGAAGAGATATAGATGGAATCTCAAGATGCTACAATTGAACATACATCTGTTCGGGAGGTGACCATTGAGACCAACGTCCCAGAGGAGAATGCTGCTGCTGGTGATGGTGATGGTGTTGTTGCAACTGACGCTACCCCAGAGATTCAGAACCTAGATTGAACTAGTAGGCAAGTATTTAGTTCCGTTTTGCTTTTTTAAACTCAAACAATTTGGTTGGTCCTGTGTGACCATAGTATTTCAACCCTACGTGGTACCAGTACTTTCGTACTTTTGATAACATAGGTATTCGGCTCCCCGTGCATATCATTTGGTTTGCTCGGCCATGAACCTTTTTGTGGTGGCCTTTAGTTTTTTTTTATGGTATTTCGTTACCATTTATATGAATATCCCTTATGCTTCGTTTTGCATAGGTGTTTATCAAAAAGTTTCAAGTCTCTCAGTAGTTTTCGTATCATATGCAATTTCTTAAGCTTATTCGTACTTGATTTCTGCATGTTCTCGTATGCACCCCAAAGTTTGTTCACACTTAGATTCTATTAAGTATATTCGTTCTTAGATATTTGTAAGTTTCTCATACTTAAGTATCTCATACTTATTTTAAGCTTTTCATGCTTTAAACAAAAGCTAAGTATTCTCGTACTTAGACAATTCGTTCATATCAAAGTTTCTCATACTAGGAGAGATCATAAGCGTGCAACCCAAGTATGTCGTACTTGAAGTCTCTTATACTTAGTCTAGTATTTATTCGTACACTGTTTTCAAGCTGTTCACTGTGTAATATATATCTCGTTTTACAAGTGACAGGTTTTTCAAACATTCATGTTTAAGTGTCCGGTAATGGATACGTGTATTCGTACGTGGCATTCGTGCCTATCCCCTGCTCCCCAACATGAATAGAGAAAAACAAGTCCATAATTCGTATTTAGAGGAAACAAAAAACTCCAAAATTTTGATATGGATAGAAAGATGATTTTATTCATAATCTTTGAAACTCAAGGTGGCGTTACTCGTACCTTCTTGCAACTAAATAGAAAACAAAGGAGCTTTGTTCGTAGCTCCCACACAATCAAGTAGTGTACTCTAAAATAAAATAAAACTCAAGGGGGCGTTACTCGTACCTTTTACAACTAATGAATATTAGAAAACAAAGGAGCTTTGTTCGTAGCTCCCACACAATCAAGTAGTGTGCTTTAAAACAAAAAAACTCTTTAAACAAAGAATTTTCTCAGATTATGAACGTTCCAAGGTCTCGGCAATGGATTGCCATCCAGATCAACCAATTTGTAGGCCCCTATGCCCACAATCTCGGTTACTCGATACGGGCCTTCCCAATTGGCCCCCAATTTGCCCTCGTTGGCCACTTTAGTATTGCCAAGCACTTTTCGTAGTACAAGGTCCCCAACACCAAACTCTCGTGGGTGAACGTGCGTGTTGTAGCTTTTCATTAGCTGTTCTTGGTAAGATGCTAGATGCACCAGGGCCCTTTCTCTCCTTTCTTTGGCAAGGTCAAGCTCAATTTCAAGGGCCCTGTCATTGACCCCACTTTCAACCAATGCAGTTCTGTTGGTTGGAAGGCCAACTTCTAGAGGTATGACTGCTTCTGTTCCATATGCCAACTAATAGGGCGTCTTTCCCGTAGACCTCCTAGGAGTTGTTCGATGTGCCCACAAGACAAGTGGCAGTTCATTGGGCCACTTCCCCTTTGCTTTGTCCAACCTATTCTTGATTCCGTAAAGGATGGCTTTATTGGATGCTTCTGCATGCCCGTTACTCTGAGGGTAGGCTGGGGTTGAATAATAATTTCTTATACCATATCGGGCATAAAAAGCCTTGAATTTCTTCTGAAATTGGGACCCATTATCTGTAATCAAAGAGTAGGGGACCCCAAATTGAGTAATAATACTCTTCCACACAAACCTTTCTATCATAGGTTCGGTGATTTTAGCCAACGGTTCTACCTCAATCCATTTAGTAAAATAATCTATTGCTACAAGCAGAAATTTTCGATTCCCAGTTGCTTTGTGGAGTGGACCCACAATGTCCATTCCCCATTGAGCAAACGGTCAATGACTTGTCAATGGCACCAAATCTTCTGCTGGTGTTCGAATCATTGGTGATAATTTTTGACATTTCTCACAAATTTGCACATACACTTTCGCATCTTCCTGCATATGTGGCCACCAGTAACCTTGAGTGATTGCTCGGTGGGCGATGGATCTACCCCCAGCAGGGCTTCCACAGGTCCCTTCATGAATTTCGTGCAGAAATTTTTGCACCGTTTTAGGGTGCACATAAAGCAAATAGGGAGCCGTGAAAGATTTTTTGTACAGCTTCCCCTCTAGGGATAGCCAAAACCTAGAAGATTTGGTCTTTATTTTGTGAGCCTCTTTTTTGTCAAAAGGAAGTATTTCATCTCGTAAAAATTCCACAATCGGGTCCATCCAACTTGGTCCTTGGTTCACATCCAAGACCAACTCAACACTCCTCCCAATGCTCGGCTCAGTCAGATACTTGACTGCTACTTTCCTTTTAAATTCAGTGGGCACGGTTGCAGCCAGCCAGGCTAGCGAATCAGCGTGAGCATTCTGTCCAGAACTTATCTGCTCAATGTATACCCTTTTGAAGGTATCAAGCAAGTCCTTGGCTGCTTGCACATATGCCGCCATCTTCTCATTCCGGGCTTCGTACTCCCCGGACAGTTGATTAACCACAAGCTGAGAATCACAATACACCCTCACTCATTTCACTTTCAATGTTCTTGCACTCCTTAATCCAGCTAAGAGTGCCTCATACTCCGCTACGTTATTCGATGCACTAAAACCAAGCCGAACAGATAGCTCAATCATTACTTCTTCAGGAGGAAAAAGCACAATTCCAATTCCTGAACCAGTATTACAAGCTGATTCGTTAGCAAACAGCTTCCATTCCTTCGGGTCCTGTTCGGCCGAGATTTTGTTCTTCATCGTTGGTGATCCAATCACCTGCTCCTTTCTCGTAGGAGGCAGGGATGCTATCGCAAGTGAAAACTCCACCTCAAAATCAGCCAACACTTGGCCTTTAATTGTCGTACGCGGCTGATAGTCAATGTCGTACTGGCTTAACTCGACGGACCAGGTTGAAATTCTTCTAGAGAAATCTGCTTTTCGTAGTAATGATGTCAAAGGGAACTCAGTATAGACCACAACCCTATGGCTCTGAAAGTATTGTGGCAACTTCCTCGTAGCTGTCCTTAATGCTAAGACAAGCTTCTCCAGGGGCAGATATCTCGTTTCTGCGTCCAGCAATGTCTTGCTGACATAATAGATGGGGATTTGGTCGGATCCCATATCCCTTAATAGGACTGCACTTACAGCATGTTCAGAAATAGCCAAATACAAAACTAAAGACTCACCTGGCTATGGAGTTGACAAAAGTGGAGCCTCGGCAAGATACTTCTTCAGGTCCTGGAAGGCTCGCTCGCATTCTGCTCCCCATCGAATCCTTCCCACTTTTTCAATAACTGAAAAAAGGGTCTGCATTTATCACTTGATCTACTGATAAATCTATTGACCGTTGCGGCCATTCCAGTCAACCTCTGAACCTCCTTTGTGGTTCTGGGACTTTGAAGCCTTTACAAGGCCGTTATTTGATCAGGTTTAGCTTCAATTCCTCTCACAATCACTAGATGGCCCAGGAATTTCCCAGAACCCACTCCAAATGCACACTTCGAGGCGTTGAGCTTTAGTTTGTACCTCCTCAGGATTCCAAAAGCTTCTTCCAAATCTGCTATATGCCCCTGTTTGGTTTTACTTTTAACCACCATATCATCTATGTATACCTCCATGGTTTTGCCAAGCAGTTTTCTGAACATGATGGTTGCTAGTCTTTGATATGTTGCCCTTGCATTCCTTAGTCCAAAAGGCATGACACTATAACAGTACAATGATAAGCACCCAGAAATGTAATGTATGGTGCGCTAGTGTCTAGTTTTGGTTCAATTTAATTGTTAATTAGTTATTGTTAACGATGTTTGCTTGTAGTGTGCTGGTTTCGTTTTGCAGAAAAGCCACCAAATAAAGGAGTTTTTAAGGCTAAGGCATGCCACAAGCCTAGGCAAGGATGACCTGACGGCTAGAATTGCCAAGGCAAGGCAAGGCAAAGGCCAAGGCAGAGGAACAGACCAAGTGCTGGAGCTATTCAGTTCGACATCGATGGGAAGGAAAAAGATCCATCGATGCCTAAGGCCTTAGAGGTTCAGCCTAAGCAGCTCGGCATCGATGTAAGGTGAAATGATCCATCGATGCCGAGGTTCGTAGAAGCTCAGTCCTAAGCTGTTCGGCATCGATGGGAAGTTTGATGATCCATCGATGCCGAAGCCTTTAGCACAGCAATCTAAGCCCATTGCCATCGATGCCAAGGGCCATAAGGGCGTATTTTCAGAGCATCTTGCAGAATATTCTGGGCACGGAATACCGAAGTATAAAGCTTGTGACATCATTTTGTAAAAACAAGTAGAATAGATTAATTGTACAACTTTCTAGATCTAGCTTAGATTCTTCTTGGCTTTTTGAATTGTTCTTATTTTGTTCTTCATTTTCAGCAACTGAATTCTTAAATTTCTGCCTTTATTAGTTAGTTTTTGATATTGTCGCTTTAATTAAAGTTTTAGCTTAACTCCCGATCTATCTTAATCTCTAGTTTATTTCAAGTCTTGTTATTTCAATTATGTTAGCTAGATTTTTGTTTGCTCTTATCTCTCTAGATATGTGTGAGTAGTTTTCAAGGGTTAGGTCATGGGGTGACTAGCACCTCATGGCTCGAGCAAAAATTGCTTTTTTCACCAAATAAGTTTTAATCTTTGGTTTGAAAATTGATGTGGGGTTCGGGTTTGTTTGTCAAATTGCTAAAGTGTTAACCTCTTTGATCATGTGTAGGTGAGAGCATCACCTACTCACCACACATGATGCTTGGAGCTCTGTCGCTCGAGGTGTTTGCCAAATGAATTCTAGAGCTAGCTTGGTAATCAAATCATTTTATCTTCCGGTTTAAGAACTTTAATTAAGTATCTTAAATTGCGTAATTGGGTGAAAAGTGTGATTTAGCTCAAGTCGTGGGCGTAAGTAATTCCTAGACCTAGCCTATCTTTTTCCTAGTTAATTCGCTTTTAATTTAGCCTTTTATTTTCCACCGCTTAAAGTAAAACAAAGTTGGCTGTATAAAAGCCGAAAACCTTGCTTACATTTACAAATCCAGCAAAGCCGTACAATTATTCCCTTGGGTACGATCCCGGTCTTCCGGATTATTATGCTTCAATTGGATGCTTATACCCTATGCTTGGGGTGATCTTATTCCTTATATCGGAAAGAAACGAAGCATACAACCCTCGTGGTGTAATGAAGTAAGTCTTCTCCTGATCAGGCCCGAACATAGCAATCTAATGATATCCTCGGTATGCGTCGAGGAAACTCATTCGTTCGTATCCTGCAGTTGAATCAACCAGCTGGTCTATCCTTGGAAGAGGGAAACTATCTTTTGGACATGCCTTATTTAGGTCTGTAAAGTCTACACAAACACGCCACTTCCCATTCTTCTTCTTTGCAACCACAGTGTTGGATAACCATTCTGGGTAGTAAACTTCACGTATTGCTTTGGTCTCCAGCAAACGATCTACCTCTTCAATCACAGCATCAACATGCTGTATGGCTGCCCTTCGTTTCTTTTGAATAACTGGCTTATGTTGTGGATCAATGTTCAAGTGGTGACAGCTCACATCTGCTTCTACCCCGGGCATTTCTTCTGGTACCCATGCAAACACGTCGACATGTTCTTTTAAGAAGCTTACCAATTCGGCCTCTTCATCTGCTGGTAATGTTTCCCCAATTAAAAAATACCTCTCTGGATCAGTCTCGTTGATCTGTATTTTCTTTAGGCCTTCAATCACTTTCTCTGTTGGGCTTCTACCGTCATCCTCAATAGTCGGTTGATCCGGTATCTCTATAGTGTATACCTGATGGGCCCTTTGGATTTTCTTGACCATGGAGATCAAGCACTATTGGGCCACCTTCTGGTTGCTCCTGATCTCTTCAATCCCATTGGATTCGGGAAATTTCACCATCTGGTGATAGGTTGAGGAAACTGCCCTCATTTTATGCAGCCAAGTCCTCCCTATAATCGCGTTATAGGAAGAAGGAACATCTACAACTAGAAAGTCTGTCCTCAAGACCACTGATCCAGCCCGAACAGGCAAAGTTACTTTCCCAAGAGGCCAGATGGCACCTGCCCCAAACCCAATCAAGGGTGTGGTAGACTGCTCCAAGTCCGTCTGGGCCAGCCCCAACTTTTTAAACGCATCATAGTACAATACCTCCATACAACTCCCTGAGTCCACCAGGATTCTCTTAATGTCATATTCCCCAATTCGTAGGGTAATGACTAGAGCATCGTTGTGGGGTATTTGGACTTCTCCCAAGTCCTCATCTGTGAATGCTATGCTTTTGTTACACACATTGTTTCCTCGCCCTGTCTTGTTTCCCAATCGCATAACGTGCCGATCGTGATTGACTTTCCTTTGGAGTAGCCTAACCTCATTTCTCGTATAAGGTGCAGCTAACCCATGTATCATATGGATTACCCCTTTAGGATTCTGCTCGTAATCCATTTCCATAGCTTTCCCTTTGTCTTTGGGATCTCCCTGAATGAATTCTTTGAGATAGCCTTGAGAGACAAAATCGTCAAAGTGCCTCTTGTACATCTCACAGTCTTCGGTCATGTGGCCCCAATCCTTATGGTAACTACAGCGCTGATTCGTAGCACGTTTCACATCTTTATCTCCTCCTAGACTTGGGGGCCATTTGAAGTACGGCTGATTCTTTATTCAATAAAGAATCCTGTAGATGGGTTCCTTCCAAACCGTGGTAATAGAAAACAAAGATTTGGGGTCAGGAACCTGTTTTTCCTTTTACAGCTCTTTCTTAGCCTGCCCGTATTCTTTCTTTTCTCGATAGGTCTTGGGTTTCGGTTTATCAACTTTCTTTGTTGACATCTTAGGTTGTTCGGCCACTGTCTTGCCATCCTCACGGAGTATATCATCTTCCATTCTAGCATGTTGTTCAATTCGCTCCATTAGTTTAGCCAATGTTGCTACTGGATGCATATTCAAAGATCGGCGCACCTCTCCCCGTACAGGCAAGCCAGTCTTGAAGGTTGCAATCGCATACTCTTCACCGCTACATTCAATCTCGTTGAAAGTCTCCCAGTACTTTTTAGCGTAATCCCTGATTAGCTCGCTTTCCGCCTGCTTCATAGTGGAAAGGCTTTCAAACATCTTCGGAGCTCTTCTGCTTGTCAAGAACCGGGCAGTGAATTCCTCAACCAACTGCCTCCATCCTTGTATGGAGCGTGGTGCTAGTTTATGGAACCAAGACAAGGCTACCTTCCCGAGACTTGAAGGGAACATCTTGCATAAGATGCAATCATCCCCATCATGGATGAACATAGCTTGCTGATAGTGCTGTATGTGAGCTACGGGGTCTGTGTTTGTCTCGTAAAGTATGAACGTACCGTGCTTTACTCCTCTCGGTAATCTAGCCTCTTGTAACCTTTTTGCAACAAGGGAAGCTGCTATGTTACTTAGGGCCTTTCGTGCTGCTTCTTGTGCAGTCACTGTCCCATCCTCGTGTTCTTTGGCTTTGTGAGCCACATTCTTGGCCCAATCGGTATCAGGTCTCGTGTACCTATCCCTATGGAGTTTCTTGGTCTCCTTTCTTCCTCAGGGGTGGAGCTTCGACTTTGGCTTCTCTCTTTTCGCGAAGTAGCCCTTCGCCTGATTGGACTCTGGTATGGACTCTCACTCTTTCTTTTTCGTGAAAAAGCTTTCCTCTGTCTTGGAGTTGGACTTCTGCTTCTGCTCCTTCTTCTTCGTGAAGGAGCCTTCTCATAGTCCACCATGGCATACCTGTCTCCCTTTGATTTTCTTCGTGAAAGCCCAGAGTCCTTGGGATGCTCTCGAATCCGTTCTATCTCGCGGATCTTGTGCTCCCGTCTCTTGATTAATCGAGCGAACTCCTTGATTTCCTTCCTCTTTGTATCGAGGACATCTTCACTGTTATGTATACTCCTCCAGTATGCAACTGATGCCTCTCTTCTGTGGGACTTGCTCCTTCTCGTGGAGCCCGTAGCAGTCCTGCCTCCTTTTGTCTTTGGAGTTATCTGGGAATATCAACGGGTCATCTGCGCTTGCTGTTTTCCTGCCATGTCTACTAGTGGGCTTTTTCGGAGCACCTGGTGGGGACTGATCTCCTCCCCCACCTAACTGGTCCTTCGAATTAAATGGTGTAATTGGATCTTTTTCCATCATGGTCGTCTTCCAAGGAATTCTGTTCGTTTCCCACAAACGGCGCCAATTGTAAGGGGATGAAAATGACTGATACTTCGGACCACACTGGATTGCAACGGCTTACTCGTGCCTCTTCACCGGAACCCTAATTCGTCGTCGGAAACCTAATCTGCAAGACAGACAAGGGTGAGCGCACCTTTGCCTCTCGTGGCAAAGACCCTCCGATGCCTAAGTTAGTAGCACATACTGGCTGATAAATCCTAATTATCAGTAGGCAAATAATAAGAATGCAACGTATTGCGTACCTTTTACTCCAGGTTTCGTTTCGTATTTATAGACATACGTATTCTTGTTGCCCAAGCATCCTTCTTGCTATAGGATTCCTATCTCGTATAGGAATCGTAGATATTGCGGACTCTCGTTCCTTTATCAGTTCATTACCTCAGTCCTTTTAGGACTATTTTTCATTGCTTAGCCAAACATCCTAGTTTTATTAGGATATTCACGCAGATCCTTTATTCGTAGGATCTTATCCTATCACGGAGTATAGTTGTACTGTGGATTTCTAGAACATTCCTGATGCTTTATGTCTTTCCAGGAGCTCTCCTCCTGTTTGGCTTTAATATTGCTGAGCAAACCACTTTGACCAATGACTTCACATGCCACTGTTCCACATCGCCGAGCATCTGCACGGCGACTATTCCTATCGTACTTATACCATTGTCCCATGTACCACTTGTTCGAGCCTCATTCCTATCTGTTCGGGAATACCTCCCTACATCTCCTTAATGCTACGTCACATGGCTACTCAAGTATCATGCATTTAGGCCTGCCCGAACAACCTGTATTCCAAAATGGTGGCTTTGGTGGTCCTCATACTCAAAACTTTTGGAGGCCAAGTTGAAGAAAAATCAACATCCAGTCCTATATCGTTGCATCCAACGGAGAACTCTCACAGGAGTTTACTAATCCTTGGGATGCAGCTTTGTGTAGGCTCGAAGAATCCAACCAAGCCATTATCAACTCCAATCAAGCCATTATTGAAGCGTTGGCTAAACTTAAGGATAAGTTGTCAACTCCTACTCCACCACCTGTATCATGGTTTAGCACTTTAGGCTCGACTTCAAGCTTGAATGTGTCTAAATAAGCTTCTAGTAAGCACACTAGGCCTCTAGGCTTCCCTCAGGCCTTAGCTCCCGAAAGCCCTGCGTTCGGGGGCAAAATTCTCAGTCCAGGCCTTCAAGGATTCCTGAATAGCAACAAGACCTGGATGATAAACCTCACAATGATCACGGCAACAATTTTAGGCCTGAGCGCAATAGCCAATATTTAGGAGTTTTTCAAAAACTTCTAGATGGAAAGCTATTTCCAGGTTTGGAGGAGCAAAACAATAGGCCTATTTCGATGCAAAAGAGCAAGATCTTAGGCCTGGAATAAACCAGAACATGGAAAGTCCAATCATGAGGCAAGATCAGCCCATTTTCCCATCTAAGAAGTTGTCTCAAGTCTCTGAAGGGCTACCACCTGCAGATTCAGCCTTGGGCGATGAATAGATCATTGATGCAGGTCAGGAATGATCCAGGCCTACCATCAGCCCTATAGGTAGCTCTGAATTACATGTTGCAGCCATTCTAGAACAAGAGGGACGACATGAAGAGGAGGAAAATGACGACACTCCAGGGCTTGATCACAATTCATTGGTGATTGGAGATCCCCCTCCTCCCCCAGTTAACAAATGCCTTTTTGGCATTATCCAGACTGCCAAAAGGCATTACAAGTTCAGGCCAACTGTAGGACTTCAAGCTGTAGAATCGCGCCCACGTTGGATTTGTGGGGCACATCAAAAGCAAGTGTTATTCACTTGGCTTACACAAAAACATCGTGGTTGTGGGAAAGGTTGAGTGGAAAAAGTCCTTCAAAGGCCGAACGAACATCTCTAAAATGTTCAGCCAAGGCCTATCATTCATTGAGTAGGCCTTATTAAAGTTCTACCAGACCTTTTTATTTCATTGAGCAGGCCTTTTCTTGGTTCAAACCTTCCAATATATTTTTAGTTATTGTCAGGCCTTTTCTTGGTTCAGGTCTGAGCACATGCCTCTATTGGTGTAGATAGGCCTTTTGGCCAGCAAGGAGGCCCTTTCGGGTCTCTCTTTAGGCCTGAACCACCTATTCTGGCCTTCCAACATACTTTAAGACCTTATTGCTAGGCCTTTCATGGGTTTGTAGTTTCTCTACAATCAGGCCCTCATATTGTTGTAAAGGCCCTATAAGCTTTTTGACTATGCCTGGATCAACTTTTAAGAGCACTACAAGCAAAAGTTCGGGCCTTCCAACGTATGTCTTGGCCTTTTTGTTCAAGCCTTCCATGGTTCAGACCTAGAAACTAGGCCTTATGTCCATATACAAAGGCCTTTTGAGCTCTTCCTTTAGGTCTGAGCCACCTTTTTAGGCCTTTCAACATATTTCCAGGTCTTGTTGTCGAACCTTTCATAGGTTTGGAGATTCTCTACGACCGACACTGAAAAAAGGCGTCATATTGGTGTATGAAGGCCTTTCCCACAGAGATGAAGGCCTTTTGAGCTCTTTAAGTAGGCCTGAATCTTTATTATGAACACTCCGAGTGGGAGTTCAGGCCTTCCAAACATATTTTTACGCCCGAACATAGCCTCTATTGGAATAACAGGCCTTATAAGAGGCGATACTTATGAGCCTTGAGATTCAACTCTCGTATAGGCATGAGCATCATCCAATCACTCTAAACAGCCCTAGAGGATGCAGGTTAAGGCCTTTATCTTTCAGAGAGGCCTTTGAAAGGCATGTCCAACCAAAAAGATGGTTGGCAGACTCATTCCAAGGTCTGAATTTAGAGACTATTGTCAAAGGCCTGAATGAAGCATGTAAAATGCCTAATGCCTACTAAGCCCATAGGCAAGGCAAACTAAAGAAGACATGCTAAAATAGGAATCGAGGCCTGTTTGGATGCCAAAAATGGGTTTTCTTTTTAAACACACCTGATCCTAAAAGTAAAGAATCAAGGTGTGGAGGGCAATGTTTACACCCATTTTTGGCCAAAATTAGAAAAAGAATAAAAGAATGGCCTTGGAGGTAGTTTCAGGCCTTGAGAAGCCTTATAAATTGGTCACCTGCAGAATTGGTCCAGTTTGAATGCAAAAGGGCCAATTGAATTTGCAAAGACTTGGGACAAATTAATGACCAAAATATCACTTTCACAAATTCGGGCCCAGGACTGGCCAAAGTCTTGGGTCGACCCATTAGGTCTGAGCGTTTTATCTAGGCCTAGGCCAGTTCTTAGAAACAATAAGGCCTTCTAGTAGGTCCAAATCAGTTAAAGCCTGGGTTTTTCTCCAGGCTTGGGCTCACAAGGCTTATAAAGGATGGAGGTCTATGATTCACCTCAAGCTCAGGCCCAAGTGACGAATGGGCCTGCATCCTAAAACGTTGCATATGGCCTTCAATTGGTAGGAAAAGGCCTTAAGTTGCTTACAAGCAGCTCAAAGGCCTAGAATGTTCTTGCTTAGCAGGTCAAGGTAAGCTACTTACAAGCAGCTCAAGGCCTGAGTTTCTACTATCCTTCAGCATGAAGCAAGACTTGGTATACATGGCAGCCATGCATGGAGACATCCTAAGCAACTCACAAGTAGCTTAGGCCTACCCAAGCAGCTCAAAGGCCTAGAAGTTTCTCTCCAACAGCTAACAAGCAGCTCAACCAGGCCTGCTATATGAAAGCTTAAAGAAAGCAAGTGGTAGGGCACAAGTCTCATGAAATCTCTCTATTCCATATATAAATGTGTATGTGTATATATATGAGGACGGTTCAAGGGACACCCAAAAAAACACCTAAAAAACACCCAAAATCTCAATCTCATAGTTTCCGATCAATTTTTATGATCCGAGCCGCTCAATGTGTGCAAAACATGATTTTAAGGGTGCCCGCAAGAAATCGGCAAAAAAATTACCGGAAAGTGCTTATTTTGAGCAGTTTTTAATTGAATTGTTTATTAAATCTAAGCTAAAAACTGCTCAGATCAAGTATTTCCTGGTCATTTTTTTGCTGATTTCTCGCATGTACACTTACAATCACATTCTGATTACATTGAGCGGTTCGGATCATCAAAATTTGATCAGGAACTATGGGGTGTTTTTTAAGTTTTTTTGGGTTTCATATACCTAAAAATAGCAAGTGGGCCTTTAAAAGGGGCTCAAGAGTCAATACAATGGCTGAAAGGCCTGGTAAAAATTTTGCCTTTAACCTTGGTGGGCCAAAAATCTTCTATCCAGGCAATCAAGCAGCTTATAAGCAGCTCCAAAGGCCTTCGTGATTCTGCATAGCCAAAATTTCTTTTGCCCTTTTACAAGTTTTTATGCAGGAAAGAAGAGTTTATCAGGCCTTTCAGGTCTCAACTGATTTCTTAGAGTGAGGAGTAAGGATTGGATAGGTGGCAATCACTCGTTGGAGGAAGTAGAAGCAGCTCAAGCCTAAGCCTTTACCAAGAGGACACTTGGCAACCATGCATAAAGGCCTGTGGAAGAAGCCCAAGGCTTGAAACTTCTACCGATAAATACTAGAGTTGAAGGCCTTGGCAAAGGTCCCCGACCCATTAAGCCCACGGCTTGCTCAAGTTATCTTTACTTTCCCGCAAAGTTTTTTATCTTTCAGTCCAATCTAGCCCAGCCTTGATTTTATTTCCTTGTACTTAAACTTCGTTAAACCGTTAATGAAGTTCTTTTAATTTCATCGCACCTTTTTTCTTTTTCTTTCCATTTTCAACAACAGTTGGAAAATTCTAAGCCCTTATCCCGACAAGGCAAACCACGAACCACATATGGCCTCACCCCTTAGGCCATACACAATGGTCTATACGAAGTCAGATTTGAGGCATCCAAGCCTTAATACGAATTTGGACTGCAATCCAGTCCTGGCACGCCTGCATCAGGCCTAGAACTGCACTACTCATTGTTCCTAGGCCAATTTTTACTTTTTCGAAACAAACATATACCTATACATTCTAAAAATTTGCTATATGTATGAAGAATAAGTGCTTTATATGAAAAAAAGCTTTTCAGGATGAAAATTCCAAGTCTCTCAGCTGTGGTTACCATATTGAGGCTTTCTTGTGCCTTGATCAAGGGAATAGAAGCAGAGCCTTTATCTGATTTATTAAAACACAATTGAAATATGTTATTCCTTCTATTCAAGCTCTAATAGACTGTCTTTTTGTTATATTGTCTTTAAATGGTTTCAATCTCACCATAATTTTATGGAACAATTTAGACCGCATTAAGGATTTCGCATCTTGAAATATGGTATAACTTTTTTTCAATGAGTAATCGTATGATAGGTACCGAATCAGGATAAATGGGTATATCGTCGGATACATCATTGTATTATAGGATTTGTATACAACAAGGATAAGAGGTGAGATATGCATAGTGTTTGGAATGAGACTCTACGAATTGAAGCATACGAATCCCGTATGTAGGCTTTTAACAAATATGGGTTATAGATGGTGAAATGCTGAAAAGGTTTTTATGAATTCAAAATGAGAAGTGAGAGTTTAATGACAAATCCTCAGAGGAGATTTGAAATATCTCATTACCCTTATCTAAGAATAGGAAAATTATAAATATTAAAGCCCTCCAGGCTCCAAATCCATCCATGTTCATCATTTACTTTATTTCCCAGAGAGCATTTCATTACTCACAAAATAGTGAGCAAAGGATTTCATATAATAGCAACATAAATGCATTAGACGGTATCTACATAAATCATGTTATATTGGCCGGAAGGCAAAAACTCAACCCCAAAACTGAAAAGTGTGCTCATGCAAAACTCAATGGCCGCGGTGTACTCGACTCTAGCGCTCTTGTGTTCTTTCATAGCTGCAATTTCTGCTGCGAGCGCAACTCAAAGTCTCTGTCAGGTGCCTGCAGGGGAGTGCGGCTACCCTCAATGCAACGGAAGATCATGCCCAAATTTGTACCCAGGTATCGGTTTAATTGACAGAATCATGCACTATACTGAAAACTGATTAACCACACACCTTAGTCAAGGCCTTAAAGACATGGAATGTATTACATGGTCTTTTTCTTCTTTGTAGATGCAAATTGCCCAGCTTATGGTCTGTGATCAACTAATGTTGCTCGATCTTTCTGTTATATAAACAAGATAACTTGAATAGTTTGGCTACCAATAAGGATAAATCTATGTAAAGAGGCTAAAACCTAAAATTATTGAGCCTCTGTCTACTGAGAAGATAGGTTCGTTTCTGCCCAATGGTCAAATGAGAGCCAGACATCGATGGGTTGAAACCCAGAAAATGTGGTAAACACTTAACAAAAACGATTTTAGATTCACGTAGAGTTTCTGTATGTGCTGGCCTAGAAATAGCTATAGGTTTGCAATTTTTTTAGTTGCGTATAATCTTTTGTTTTGTCGCAGGATATAAATCTCAATGGCCGGAACTTAAGGGGGTGCGTGCAGTAACAGCAAAGAAGACTATTGAGAAGGAAAACCCATTTGTGAAAGCATGGATATATCCCGAAGGCTCTTTTTTCACGGCTCTCATATGCTCCAAGCGCGTTCTTTTGTTAACTCCAGATAGCGATTGCCCTAATGGTCGAGTCACCAATTCGCCTTATGTTGGATGAAGTGTGTTCGAAGATATGGTGGCACAATAAAAAGCTTGAGCCGATTTTGCAATCAACTCTGTCTCTAGCTTGGGTCTCCACCTATTAAAATTGATTATTCGACTCCTTGTAAACTTGTATCATGCTCAGGTAAAGCATCCCAATAAGAACTTTTACAATGAATTGAAAACTCTATTAGTGATAAATGTTGAAAAAATGGAATTTTAACCAAATAGAATTTGGTGGGACCCACATTGCGCGAGGTGGGCCCAAGCGGGTTTTAGATACTCATTACTAAAGAGTTTAAATTGGAAAAAGAATGAACAAATTTCATTGAGCGATGAATGAAAAATTGTCTCTCAATGTGGGTTTCTGACCAACAACAGTGCATAGTTAGATGGTCAAAGCTAGGTTGATTACCCAGAGTTATTATCCACGATTGTGTATCAGGAATAATGACTGTATCAGTTTTATGCGAGATTTGAATTGCGGAATCAATTCCCCTATTGATTATTGGCTCCTCCATGAATATTTGTATTCATTGTCGTATTGATGGCAGATGCTCCTCCTTCAGCTCTATAAGGGAACCTCTACCTTTGGTTTCAACACACCAAAAAACAATCCAAAGCATCTCTACTACTTCTTCTTCAATACAATTGTTCTTTTTGAGAGAGAGAGAGAGAGAGAGAGAGAGAGAGAGAGAGAGGGAGAGAGAGAGAGAACAGACATAAGTTGGTTCGACGGGCAGTCTACGGCAATGCTCTAGTAGCTGAGTGGTAACCGAGTCACCCTTGTGAGACCAACACCGACACAACCTCCAGCACCGGTGAGGCGGCGAGTTTGTCTTAAGATTGTAGAAAAATAGTGTGGAAAACAATAATATAATTCACTAATTTCTGGAAATTACAAATTTAGGTTTGTATGGTCTAAAACAAGCACCGAAACAATGGCACGAGAATTTTGACAATGCTATGATGTCAAGTGATTTTACAGCAACGAGTGTGACAAATGTGTATATGACAAAGACACAGACGAATGGTACGTCATTTTGTGTCTCTACGTTGATGACATGCTCATTGTTGGTAGTAACGATAAGATTATCAAATCTACTAAGAAGATCTTGAACTCGAAGTTTGACATGAAAGATATGGGTCTTGCAGATGTAATACTAGGTGTTAAAATCACTAGAACATCTGATGGACTTGCACTATCTTAGTCTCATTATGTCAATAAGAATCTTAAGAAGTTCAGCAAGATACGAGTATAGCAAGGACTCATGTGGATGTGAATCTCCATTTATCTAAGAATGTGAGGGTAAGGGTATCCCAATTGGAGTATTCTCGGATAATTGGGAGTCTAATGTACCTGATGTGCTATACAAGGCGCAACATAGCCTATTTAGTTAGCAGACTGAGTAGATATACAAGTAATCCAGGGCATGACCATTGGAAGGTGATAGTGAGAGTACTACGCTATTTAAGGCATACTCGTGATTTGGGACTGCACTACACCAAATATCCAGCAGTACTAGAAGGGTACTATGATGCAAACTGGATATCAGATATGAAAGACTCAAAATTCACGAGTGGATATGTCGTTACATTTGGTGGTGCAGCTGTCTCTTGGAAATCTTCAAAACAGACGTGTATAGCACGTTCTACGATAGAATTTGAATTTATTGCTTTAGATAAAGCAACTGAAAGGCGGAATGACTACACCATCTTCTAGAAGATATTCCAAGATGGTCGAAACCTGTGCCAGCAATTTGCATCTATTGCGATAGTCAATCAGCAATAGGAAGGGCACAAAGTAATATGTATAATGGTAAGTCTAGGCATATCCGTCGTAGACACAATACCATTAGACAATTACTCTCAACTGGGGTTGTTACTGTTGAATATGTGAAGTCAAAGGATAACATTGCGGATCCACTAACCAAATGTTTAAACAAAGAGCTGGTTGAGAAAACATCGAAGGGAATGGGGCTAAAACCTACTACGCTCGTGTTACCGTGAAGGAAACCCAAACTAGCTGACTAGAGATTCCAATATCTAGGTTTAATGGGATAACTTACTTGCGAGTAACTGCGAATGATCACTATGGAGACATGCTCTCTTGCTCATTCCTATGGTGCGACACAATGATACCAGCAAATGGAAACAGGTTAAGCGATGGCTTTTAATGACTCTTATGTGCTGGAATGCCAGGCAAGGTATAGCAATATACCCTTTATAAATAGGTCACCTATGTGAGTATGAAGTGGGGCTGCTTCTTTGAGACTTTAGGAAGGCGGAATTCTCGAGAGAATACTTGCAGAGCTAGGAAGGGGTGTCATGGCCAAACCGAACCCAACAGTGAGAATTGAACTGTGTTGGGAGGAGTTCCGTGGATGCCTGTTGTCTCAGTTTATACAAACAGCAGAACAATTCAAGTCAACATGTTCACTGGTCAACCAGTAAATCCGATAGGTATTCACAAGTGAAGGTTCAAAGCCAAAAGCTACCTATCCTATGCGGAATTTTTCCATTGTACTCTCTCTAGTGTCAGCTTTGTCTCCCGAGTCGGATTCAGCCAGTTTCATTCATGTGGGGGATTGTTGGAAAAATGGAATTTTAACCAAAGAGAATTTGGTGGGACCCACACCGTGCGAGGTGGGCCCAAGTGGGTTTTAGATACTCCTTGCTAAGGAGTTTCAACCGGAAAAAGAATGAACAAATTTCTTTGAGAGATGATTGAGAAATTGTCTCTCAAAGTGGGTTTCGGACCAACAACAGTGCACGGTTTGATGGTCAAAGCTAGGTTGATTACCCAGAGTTATTACCCACGATTGTATATTCAATTTCGAGAATAATAACTGTATTAGTTTTATTTCAGAATTGAATTGCGGAATCAATTTTCCTATTGATTATTGGCTCCTCCATGAATATTTGTATTCATTGTTGTATTGATGGCAGAGGCTCCTCCTACAGCTATATAAGGAAATCTCTACCTTTTGGTTTCAACACACTGAAAAACAATCCAAAGCATCTCTACTACTTCTTCTGCAATACAATTGTTCTTTTCGAGAGAGAGAAAGTGCTTCGTTTGCTTCCGTGTAGAAGGATATTACCCCAAGCGTAGGGTTTGAATATCGATGAAGCAAAATAATCCGGAAGACCGGGATCGTACCCAAGGGAAAACTAGTACGGCTTTGCTCGGATTTGTAGATGCAAGCAAGGATTTCGACTTTTAGCCAGTCAACTTGGTTTTACTTTCAAACGGTGGAAATTTAAGAGGCTAAATTGAAAACGAATAAACTAGGAAAAAGATAGGCTAGGTCTAGGAATCACTAACCCTCATGACTCGGGCTAGATCACATTTTCACCAATTCACGCGGTTCAAGATACGCAATTAAGGTTCCTAAACCCAAAAATAGAGATGGTTTGAAAATCAAGCTAGCTCTAGAATTCTCTTAGTAAACCCCTCATGCGACAGAGCTCTAAGCATCACGTGTGGTGGGTAGTCGATGCTCCCACCTACACGTGATCAAAGAGGTTAACACCTCGGTAATTTACCAAACGAATCCGAACCCCACATCAATTTTCAAATCCAAAGATTAAAACTTTATTGGTGAAAAATGCAATTTTTACCCAAGTCATGGGATGCTAATCATCCCATGACCTAACCCTTGAAACTACTCACACATATCTAGAGAGATAAGAGCAAGCAAAAATCTACTTAACATAATTGAAAAGCAAGACTAGAAGAAAATTAGCTTAAACAATAGATCGGGAACTAAGCAACAACTTTAATTAAAGCAAGAGTATCAAAAGACAATTAATAAAGGCAGGAAATTAAGAATAAGTGCTGAAAATGAAGAACAAAACAAGAACAATTCAAAAAGTTGAAAAGTAATCTAAGCTAGATCTAAAATTATGGGTACATTTCTGTCCAAATCGTGCAAAGGTGACATAACGGGGTATTTATACCGCCTCTGTTTCACGCACGGAATATCCCAAAAGATGCTCTGAAGATGCCCCGCTAAGCCCTTCGGTACCGATAGCCAAGCCTTACATAACTGAGTTAAGGGCTCGGTACTGATTGGACTAAAAACCTTCGATCAATACCAAACCAGTTAGGGCCAGCGCTAAGCATCTCGGTACCGATTGGAGCTAAAACCTTCGATCGGTAGCGAGGCAGTTAGTACCAGCGTTTAAGCAGCTCGGTACAGATTGGAAGGATTCTCTTCGATCGGTAGCGAGCTCTTATCAGTTCTGAACCTTGGCTTCTTTTCCTTCCTTGGCCACGCCTTGGCCACGCCTTGGCCACACCTTGGCCACACTGATTCTGCCTTGGCGTAGCTTGGCTGGATCCCTTCTGCCCGGGCTGTTCCTCTTGCTTTGGCTCTGCCTTGGCGTTGCTCAGCCGTCGGTCACGCCTAGCCTTGGCCTCGCCTTGCTCAGCCTTGACGTCGGGTAACTTTTGCCTGAGATGCGCCTTGGCCATCGGGCAACTTCAGGCCATGACACGCTTTGGACCTTTAAAGCTTCTTATTAGGCGATTCTTCCTGCAATACAGACCAACATACTCTACGAGCAGAACAGATTAAAAACAACTAATTAATAATTAAATTAACCTAAAACTAGACACTAGCGCACCCTCTCATTACATTCCTGGGTGCTTATCAGAAAGAGAGTACAAACACAAGTTGGTTCGACGGGCAGTTTACGGCGGTACTCCGATGGCTGAGTAGTAACCGAGTCAGCCCTGGGAGATGAACACCGACACAACCTCCAGCACCGGTGAGGCAGCGAATTTGTCTTAAGGGCACCGTTGTACAAAACGGGTCTCGGTTTGCAAATTCTTGATCCTTTACCGTTCATGTTTTAGTCACTGTAATTTATGTTCCAGTTGTAAATCCCTAAATTTGTAATTTCCAGAAATTAGTGAATTTCATTATTGTTTTCTACACTATTTTCCTACAATAAATAAGGCGGAGAAGCCATACCAAGTGCAGAAGAAGGCTACTGCTAAGGGCAGGTTTGGAAGAGGTCATAGATGGGTAGTCGTAGACCTATTTTAAATAGGTCTACGGCTATTTTCAGTGAAAAAATTAATTCAAATTCTCGTGGCAAAGCTGAAAGATAAGGAAATCAAATTATGCTAAAAAAAGGGAATTATAGACACCCCAATTTGGATGCTTGGATATCTTTTAAGTCCCCGATGATGATAAAAGGAAATTTATTTGAAATTAATACCTTTTTGGAATGGATTTTTTTCTAATCCCTTCGAAAATCCAAAGTCAACTCTACCGTGTGACCAAGATGTCCACCGTACATTACACATATGTCACCCTAACCGCCTAGCAGTTAAGGTGGTTAATAGCTCCACCGGATGATGGACACATGTCCACTATACGGTAGACACCTCTTACGTACGGTACATTGGTACTTGTACCACCTTTCCAAAATTAACGGCCAAAACTTTTCAGGCCATCATGGCCTAGACCTTAGTCCGCCATGGCCGTTGTAGGCCTACAACAGTCCGGTATATGCTTGAAGACTACTCAAACCCTTTGAAAATCTCCTCTATAAATACCCTAGGATGTTTTTAGAAAGAGATAGATACAAACACAAAGAAAAACGAGGGGAAATCAGTTTTATCAACCAAAAACAATATCAATATGTCTTGAAAAATTAGTATTCATTTCCCTTCTTTCAAACACCAAAAACATCATTTTTCCAAAAACCAAGTCCAAAACCATTGTTCTAAAGCAACCCATGGTTTGAAAATAGGCTTCACATCTTGCCATCAGAGTAGGCAAAGCCTACGAATTTGCTTAAGCTCGCACCAAGGGTTTTTGCAATTGTTACAATTTTCCAAAGAAGGGTTCATTCCAAGAAGGTATAAAATTTATGTTCCTAAACTTTGAGGGAAACCATCAAGTTTAGATTGGTTCCTAATTAATAGCAATTCTAGGCTTGAATGGTTTGAACGTTCCAAAGAAATAAAAGCTGATACCCACACACCTCTACCGTGCGGCACATAGGACTACCATACGACAGAGGTCCTTCAGGGTGCAGATTTTGTTGAAGCCTCTCTTTTATGCTTTGTAGGAATTGCATGAGTAAAGCATTGATTTCTATCATATATTTAGAAGTTTGTTTGGATTCAAAGAATGATCTATGCCTTGATAACTCATTAGAATTATGAAGCATATTAGTCGTGTATTACCTTTTGACAAGTATCATTTTGCACCTGGTTTGTGAGCATGTATGCATGTTAAAACATTGAATGTTAAATAGCTTTATTTTAAAATTGCAAACTACAGAACATATACCGTACGGTACACATACACTTCTATCATACGATGGAGTTTACAATGGGACAAAATGTTATTTTCTACAATTAAACATTTACATTCATATCATGCCTGGTTATTCTTATGTGTTCTACAGCTAAAATGATTTATTTGGTGTACTGTTTATGTGGTATAAAAAGTTAAGCAATAAAATGATTTTAAATCCGCAAGAATTAGTAGAGACCGATTTTATCGGGCGAGGGGGGTGCTTTTTTTTTCCAACAAAACCTTCCCCTCTCGTAACCAGGCTCCTGAGCCCAAAATTCTCTGTTTTCGATAGACCAAAACCTTTTTAAAAGGGCAAAAGAGTCACATTTTTCAATAAACAGTTTCTCAGGTGATAATCATTTTCAAAACCAGGGTGGCGACTCTCAAACAAGCATTTTTTCTTTTTGTAAACTAAAAAATACAAAAAGGGTGCGATAAAAAGGAAAAACCATTTTTTCGGGCATCGAGGCCACAGGAATCATTACAAAATATGCATCATCGTCAAGGACAAAATCAGGATTTTATCTTAGCAGTGCCAAAATGTATTCTAAAAAAAAAAGATGTATTACAATATTAATAGTCATTGGCTCCAAAAAAATTAAATAACATAACAAAAACTATAGTAAATGATGTTTTTGCACATGGAGTATGAAAAAAAATTACAACTTTAATTTTGTGCATAGATAATGCCACTTCCCAAATTTATAATGTCACTCCCCAGATTCCTATATGGATTTTCCAAATTGATAACCGCACTCCCTTTTTGGGAGTGACATTATAAATTTGGGGAGTGACATTATAATTAAATTCCTTAATTTTTTAGGTTAAGTTGTTTTAGGGTTGAAGTGTGGAGTTTTTTTTCTTAATTACACATCATTATTATTTTTTATTTCACTTTGGCCCATTGAATTTAGTTTTGGAATAGTTTTTTGTCTCCTTTCTTGAAAAAATAATAGAAGATTTATGATTAGTATATAATAAAAAATAAATTTAAAAACCTAGCAGTGGCAAGACTATATAAGTTGGGGAAAAAATTATATTTTCACATATAATAATTACATTTTATAAAAATTTTGTCGTGGCGGCCGCTGCCATTAGACCTCCCTAGTTCCATCCTTTCATCGTGGACCCCAAAACTCACTCACTTGTACCCATTCTCCAGTCCAAACTCACTGATCACTCGGGTGTGGTTTAAGTCTAAGCCCACCGCATTGTTCCACCGCACAAATCCACCGCACCCCAAAGATAGATTAGGGGTGAAACAATGTGATGGCCGTAGCATTATTGTTTTGAATTTTTGAAATGGGAACTAACCACAAGGAACGAGATTTGCCAGAGATAGAGTAGGTAAGGAGCCGTCATGTACGCAATGGAGTATATATGGATCAGTTGGGTGGTATATGTACTGTGTAGAGGAAGAGACAATTACACCCTTTTTCCTAGGGGTGAGCTATGTGGGACACTCATTGATAAATTTATGATT
Source organism: Rhododendron mucronatum var. ripense (assembly GCA_019656295.1). Classification (NCBI taxonomy): domain Eukaryota; kingdom Viridiplantae; phylum Streptophyta; class Magnoliopsida; order Ericales; family Ericaceae; genus Rhododendron; species Rhododendron mucronatum. Next base: position 844,351 of record BPLT01000159.1, on the reverse strand, counting down.
ACAATAAAATAAGTGTAATAACACTGAGACCCATCGCATTTAGTTAGTATAGAGTTTTCAAGTTTCGTGGGACCTGCAATATTAAATGGAGTAGGCTATGTGAAAACCGCATCAACGAATTTATAATCTAAAATTAAATCAGCGATTCATTTAATTAGTTAGCATATAGTAATTCAAATTTTGTGGGACTTGCAATATAAAATGGCCTAGGCTAGGTGGGAGTGGGTTAGATTAGCGATATGAGACAAGTCTAACACTCTCCCTCACGTGCAGCTGGATCCGCCTATCAGCTCTTTTTAACTGGCCTGAAGCTTAAAGACAAATGGCTACAAAATTAGATTGACAGTATAACCACTCCCAGGGAAGGTCTTGGTAAAGCCAAGGGTGGCCCTGTAATTTATGTATTTGGCTTGATTTTGTGTACACAACTGTAGAAGCAATTAAAAAACTATTAATTTTGGGTGTTTTAGTTTGGGCGGCTCTTTGATTGGACTTTGGTGCTTTGCTTCCTGATCTTTTGGGTCTCGGATGGTTTTTGTCGATATGTTTTTGATCCGTTTAATCTTTGTATCTCTTTTTCAAAGACATATAATTTTATTTTGCCAGAAAAAAGTAACTACAATGTAGACACCCAATTTAGGACTCTCCAAAACACCTTAAATCTCCAATGATGATAAAATACAGAACCTTAAATTTGGAAGCTTGATTATTAACTTTGAACATTCCAAGTCGAAATCCCATTCAAACATCACTTCCCCAACATTGGACAATCCAGTTGGACACCCAAGCCCCACCGTTGGGAATCATCTTGCGTGGATACAAGAATAATGTGGAGGATAAGAGTGAGGAGGACAGTTTCACCTCAATAGCTAGGTTTTGGGATTGAATTATTTCTGGCATAGTATAACAATTGTATCATATGACGTTTCTCTGAAAATCCAAACATTGGAGGCTTCATTATCCCATCTTTCATACCCTTGAGTGCGTGCTATATATAGTAACTTTTGGGTAGTGATTTTCACACTCCTCATTTTTTATATCAGCACTCCTTTCTTTTGCTTCTGTTTTTGTGAATTAATCATTTTACCTTTTCATAAGTTAATTTTTTACACGTTAAAGGGTAGTGTAGTAAATTCACATTATTAAAAAAATTGTGGAAGGTAAAAGGGGAGTGCAAATATTAATTCACTTAACTTTTTCATGTGAAAAAAATATATAATCCCTCCGTTCCAAATTGAGAGTCCATTTTTTGGATTTTAACTATTTAAGGAGACACGTAATAATTATACTTACAATGCATATTATCTCCACCATTACTCCTATACTCTATCTACTTTATAATACTTATATTCAACTTTGAGGGACATTTTTGAAAAATTATCAAATTTTTCCTTCCATTTTTTAGAAAGGACTATCATTTTGGAATAACTCAAAATATGATAATCGACTCTCAATTTAGAACGGAAAGAGAAGCAAGTAGGAGTAAAATTTGGCCACGCCTATTTCAAATACTCCAATAAAATTTTTTTTTTTGAATCAGTCACAATTTCATTTAAGCCCGAAGGCGAAGATTACATCGCAAAATACAGGATTGTACCAAACTATCTAATCCGGGACCCTAGGACACCCTGCAAAAGCAAATCAACACTAGGTGCCGATATGAGAATCCCGTCCGGGACAAGACAGAAAGATTTCAAATGAAATCCCAGCACAAACCATTACACAACAAAGAGCAGATGTAATCGAAAACAACAAACAGAAAACAAGTGTAAAGGAAGAAACCGCCCTCCTGGACAGACCACACTCGCCACCGGCCGACTGAAACAGAGACCATTCCAGCAGAGGAGAAACATGTTTCTGGGCGCTCTCCATCACACCCGATATGCTGTTTACGGCCCAGAGCAACCAAACCAGTGCTGAAAACGGATATCCCCAACACCGGCAACCCAGCTTTTGACCACTCAGAAGTCAGAATCCATAATCGTTGAATGAAATAAAGACCCACAATAAGAAGCATTCAGAGCGGACTGCAATGAGTATTCTTGATTCAAGGCGGAATTGAGAAAACGTCTATACTCGTTCCAGTTAGTTATATCCTACTCCTACGGTACCAACTCCAATTTTTGCCGCCCATCATCACACAAGGCAGTTCCGCTGCTTCCGCAGACCACGAATCTGCAACCGCTCCCCTCTCTCTCACCCACTCTTTCTCAACTGCCATGACTTCCCTCTTCACTCCTTCCTCTCTCCTTCTCCCATCTTCCAGTAGGAGCTGAAGTTTATTGCCGGGACAGGGAAAAAAAAAAAAAAACGCAAATATAGTTCAAACCTGCTGCAAATGTAGTTCCGAACTCAATCCAAGTAAACTATTCTCTCTCTCTCTCTCTCTCTCTCTCTCTCCCGTCCGTTTTTTTCTAAACGCCCGTTTTTTTCTAAACGCGTTCCAGGTGTTTGATTAAATGTTTACGAAACTGTGGATTGATTTGGACGTTGCAAAGTGGCTTTCTTTTAACGAATTTATGTCTCCCCCCGTTATAGGATCTCAAATTTGTTTTGTGATTCAATGGCTAATGTGATTTGGTGGGAAATCAGTTCTCTTATGTGAGTGGGTGGCCCTTCATCGGAGAGCAAAGGTTTCGATGTGTAAATCTCTCTCTCTCTCAACCCTGTGTAAATCTATGTTTTTTGAGGGTATTCATTCGATTACTTTGTGTATGTGTTCTGCTCGATGGATTATTTTTTCAAGAATTATGCAAACGTGTAATTCCGATTATGATGGCTCATCCTGAATTTTTTTTTTCCTGGATACAAAAAATGAAATCTATGCACCTTAACTCCTCAAATGATCGATGAAATGTATCAAACACAGAAGTAACATTGTTTTTCAATCCGAAGTTCTGTCACTGCTGGGCATGGATATAAGTTACAAGTGGTGCAAACACATTCAAATTAAAGTCGTGAGGTAATAATGAGATTTGGAGAATGTGGGAGTGGAACTATGCACCAGGGGAAGGTGCCATTACCTAACCTCTTGGTTGTGCGGGAATATGCCAATGTAATTGAATAGATTTGGTGGTGTCTCCTTTTATGGTTTGAGATCCTCCTGTATGGGCAAGTGTTTTGAGTATCATTGTACTTACACAAAATAGTTAATTTACCAGGATTGTTCCCCTGGGATTTTTTTGTTATTTCAAAATGGGGAGGAGATATACCTCCATCCATAGACAATACAATAGAGTGTTTATGTAGTTTGTTTACTGTCTAACCTTTTTGTTGGTTTGTTGAAAAGTATCTGAGAACAAAATGATTGGTCTTGGGAAGTTATTTTAAATGGCATAGATATTCAGTTTGGGGTGAGTAGGAACACTTCCCTTGGACGTGGGAACAACATTTTAGCATTATATTGTCTGTCGGGTGAGTGAGATAGCCGACTTATATTGGTACTAGGTTACATCTTATATTGTCTGTCGGGTGAGTGAGATAGCCGACTTATATTGGTACTAGGTTACATTCGAACATTCCTTTAGGCACGAGACTTCGCTAGAACGATCCCGTTTAAAGTTATTCTAAAGATTGAATATTGGTAGAAAATGGGTTTGGTGGGGGTGGACAATAGCAAAGAAGGGTTTTTCATTCAGGTTGATTCAGGGTACGTTAGAGTCTGCCTTTAAGTTTTGTTCATATGAAGGGTTTGGTGTTAAAGATATATTAGGCATGCCTTTTGTTACACTCACATGTTGCATAACATGATTTGCATACGCACCACGTGTGCCTGGCTTTTAGTATGTATAAATGTGTGTGTGAATGGTAGAAACGGAAAAGTTTTGGCTTTAATTACACATTTTAGCTTTAACTGCAGCAATGTTGTGGTTTTGAAAGGAGAATTGGTTAAGGGACTTCACCATTCACAATGTTAAGGCCTTCTTCGATTCTAGTATAATTATAGTTCCATGTTAGTTGCGCAGAAGTTTGAGTGAAAATGCTTTATTTGATTTGGAACTCTGTATTTGAGGAAGTCAGAATTCAGTAAGATTGGTAAGTTTCAGATTTGAGTTGGGGTAGAGGAGAGGAGTGATAAGTTTCAATAAATGTTGCTAGCTGGATAGCAAGTTCTGTAAATGAAAAGGAGTGGAGGGAGTATTGATGTGCTTTTACTTGAATTTAAGTTCAAGCTAACATTGCAGTAGGGGTTGGAGAGACCCTAAGATATGGTCACAAATATAGAGGGTCTAGAAGAATGGATTTTGTGCACGTTTAGATAGCGAGATGTGACACATATGGTATGAAGCCTTATTCATCACACTTAACACGATAGACATACCCCTGCCTCCACTCAATGGTCTAGGTTTGGGGATTGATGGTTCTAGCAGACGGAAGTTGATTCCTTTGTGGAATCCATTTTCTACTATGTTAGTTTAGGAACATAAAGCACTGCTAGTATTAAGTAACCTGAAACATGCTCTTTTTTTTGTTTTTCCTCTTCACAAATGTACCATTTTTCTGTGACTAAGGCTGTCTAAAATGTAACATTCACAATGAAGAATGAAATTTTGTTGCCACATGGAACAAACACATCAGTCCAAAGCCTAAGGACTTCAAGGGGTTAATGTGAAAAGTACTTAATGATTGGTTGTATCCAACATGTTCGATTAAATGATTTAGGGAAATATTAGTCCATTTTTTGGTGTGAGAAGATTGGTATGAATTTCCTTTCCCTCACAATTCTTTGATTCAACTTACACATTCAATTTGCACATTGGGCTTTACTAGATCAAATTCTCTTCCATTATGCTTGCTTATCTCGTTTTAGGAATTGGATGAGAATAAGGGGGAACTGATTTTGTTGAATGAGCAATTGACATTGCAGATGATTAATTTGTGGACGTGCAGAATGTGGACATATCTGTTAGGAGGATATGGGTGTCGAAAGTTAAGGTTGTAAAAATGATCCTGGCCTTTGGTTTGCGTTGATCTGAATCTGGACCTTTTATTAAAGTTTCTCAATCAATCCTATCCGTTAATTTAGAGCAAAACAATTATTTTTTATTTTTTGATCTTGGACAAAACAATTATGGGCCTTTAGATTTATCTGTATTGTCTAAAAGTTCCCTAATGGCAAAGGGATTTGTAGACACAAATTCAACAAAGCGATTGAAACAGTTATAGTTTTTTTTTTTCCCCCGTATTGGGTGCTCTCCTCAATTCAATTTAATTCTTTTCATGCTTATCTTGATTGTTAATAGCCTTCTACCAATATTTACCCTGAAGTTTTGCTGCAATGTGCTTTATCATATCAGGTACAACAGGTTGCAGAGTATTACAATTTTGTTTTCTTCTGTTACCATATATCATCCCTTAAACAAAAACTTTGCATACTAACTGAGCTTCTGCAAACATATCATTCTTTCTTAGGATTGAGATCAAGAAGCCTTGAAGCTCAAAGGGATCAATGCAACTAGATTAAGATAGTGGCAGACTAATAACGTAGCTCTAGTCTTGAACATTTTCCATAAACGCTTATTCTCATACTTAAATGCTGATTTAGTGATCTCAAACGTAGCCAAATTCTTTTGCATGCTCAAAATTGGTATGTAGAAGTTGATACAAAGACATTTTGGACAGTTATGGTGAGGACGTTCAAACACGTTCGACGTTAGTTGTGTTTGTGGACAGATTTTTTTGGGGATACACTTAGCGTTGTCTTCTAGATATCGCCTCGAGATACACATTTTCGTTGGTGTGTATCGATTTTTATTTTTGTTGGTGTTTTGGATGGTCTTTTTTTTTTTTTTTTATCAAGTTTTATGCATTTAAGTTTGTGTATGCAAAAGTTGGGATTGAAAAATTATTTGTTCTTTATTTGTTGATTCAAGTTAACCATGTCAATGGATATGATGAGTTATTGTTTTTTGCAAAGTTGAATTTGTTGGACAAGGGGCTGATGTATTGCAGGCGACTTCCGTATTTATTTGCGTGGGCTGATTTTCAAAGCCGTATATTGCACGCGAGTGTAATATTTATTTGCGTGTGCTGATTGTGATCGAGCAGTGCCTTCAAGCACGAGTATGCACTAGTTTTAGATAAAAAGGTGAAGTACTTCCATGTATATTTTTTTAAATTTCTTGACACCATGTTAAAAATCTCAATTAGTTTTTTTATTTGGTGTCATGAAATTCTAAAAATTATACAAAGAAGTACTTTTTTTATCCAACAGTTATATGTCTCTGCGTAGTGGTCTATTTTTGCAGGATGGAGGGAGTAAAATACTGAAATATATACAAAATCGTAGGCCACACGCAATAAATTTTCTTTAATTTGTTTTTCTCCAAAGCAACATTACTTAATTAGAATAGTCACTATTCTCTCTTCACAAATTAAGTTCATCGTCTAATTTTTTTAATATTTGCATTTATTCTGGAAATACACGTTCATAAATATATCACAATTCAACTCATTATAGCACAGAATTAAACTCCAATGGCTTCTCTGGTTTTCTTTGGTTCAATAAGAAATAGCTTTACAAGAAAAAAAAAAAAAAAATGATTACCCTGGGATAACGCGAGGAGGTTCATCATACTGTAGAATTGAACTTCTTGGGACAATTTTCAAACGACAAAGAAACCATAGTGTACTGTGTATTACACAAACTGATACATACTCTATTCATACTTTTTATTTCTTGAATTTTTCGTATAATCTACGGGACACCCCTTCTACTGGATATATGTGAGATTGAACAGGACTCAAACTGCCCGCGAAAATGCCTGAGTAAGCAGAACAGCTGTGGAACTTCCGCTCAGTCTTCTGACTTCTGAAATTGGAAACGAACAGAAGCTTCTCCATCGATGCGGTTTTTCCAGGTAAAATTTTCATTTTGGAAGCATGCTTCTGGATTCACTTCCATGATTTCCGTTTCCTACTGATGTTTTACCCTGATTTATTGCCTCCCTCGGGGAGAATTTTGCATGTTTGAGGGTAGCATAATGCCCGCATAACTTCTCGAACCAAGCGCTTCTGGAGCAATAAGTCTTGACACTGACAAGGGTTGCAACCATGAAAATGAAGACGAGGATACTCAGGACTGCACAAATGTAACAGTAAAAGTTTGTAACTCAGTATTTTGAGAAAAATAAAAATCCGTATTGCTATTGTCATAAGTACTCTAGAAAACAAGAAAAAACACGTACTTTTGTGTACTTTTTGCACCCTTTAATACACATTCACACACTTATTATTGTCGGCCCATTGGGCTGCTTTTAGATTTTTCCAATAAAAATTGGTTGGTTTAGAGTTGTGTAAAAAATTAAACAGAAATTATGCCAATAGATGGGATCTATAACTTCGTTTATTCCTTGCTTCACTCACACGAATTCAATTGTTAAATATTCAAACCATGTCCTTTTTTATTCCAAAAAAAAATACCCCACCTGCACCTCTTGTACTAAATAATGATCAGCATTAATTAAGAAACTAATTTCTTGATTTACCGTCCCTTGTTTTTATCAAGTACCATATATTTTGGTCAATTTTTTCGGAGTTAAAATAGTGGGATAATCATCCAAAGAAATTCACAATGGGAAAAGAGGAGGATGAAAAATTTACCCTTTCCGCGTGCTGCACTGAAACATGTAACGAAATCTTCTCGCCGAGTCACGTCCCAAGTAATTCCCAGTCCAAAACTATCATCAGCAAGATAAGGACTGTACGAAAATGGAATTGCTACGGTTTTCACAGGCTTACAAGAATCCGGGACGACCCCAAACGACGCGACAACATAGACATGATACTCGGATCCACTCATACACGGAACTTGCACAAAGGGACGCGGAAGTGGAGCAGAGCAATTGAGGTACGTGTAGTTCTTCAGAATGTAGTAGTAACGGAACGGGGTTCGAGAGAGATCGAGGTTTAGAAAGACTTGATGGACACAATTTTCGGGATCAAGGAGACTCATCAGTCTTTTGGAATCGTAAGAGATGGATTTGACAACCAAATCCCCATATGATGGAAAGTGGATTGTGGTTTTGTTTTCCTTGCAAAGTAGTTTGAAACCAGGGTAGCTGCAATTCTGGGGCTGAAGCCCTTTGATTGAGAAAGGAAACAGAATTTCAGGGCCATTTGGGAAACACTTAGCCGGTGGACAATTCTTATCTATGGCTCCTGTATTTAGGAAGATTGAGGAAAAGAGAAGGAAGAAGATGATGACAGCCATTAGATATCAATATCAAATCACACAAGCTTAGTAAGAGAGAGAGAGAGAGAGAGAGAGAGAGGTGATAAGCACAAATGACTGAATGAGATACACTAGCCCTTGATGATCCCTGAAGTTTTTTACAGAAAAAAGTCAAACCAATACTCTGCAAAGGGCAATGCTAGTTAAAAAAAATACCTGGAAATTACCCCGAACAACGTAGTTATGATCGGTAATAAACATTTATTACCGGTCATAAATACCTCTACAAGTGTATTCCGGGTAATTTCTAAATACTTTTTATTTGTTCATAGGACCTTGCAAAAGTTCGGAAAAGACTAACTAATATCTCTTGAGAGAGAGAGAGAGAGGATATTGTAAGTGGAGTCAGGCAGGCAGAGTGTATGACCCGCAAAGCAAGGGACGAGGAGGTCAAAGGCGAAAGAGATCTGAAGAGTGAAGAAGTCTTTTTTTGTTTTAGAGTCTTTGGTCGTTGGTTTTAGTACAAAACAAGACACGAAAGCAAACACAAGAGGGGTGGTAATTTCCAGTTGACTTTTACTAGTGGAGTAGTCTTCTCAGAAATCACAATCTCAACACGTCATCAAGATTGTTTAGTTGCGCCAAAGTGCGTATTGCTAGTAGTTGAGGAGAAGGTTGTTTTAATTTGGACCCCCCATTCAGCAATTCTTTGCACCAAAACAAAGATGCATATATTGTGCCTCTCTTCCATGCTTCTATTTCTGTTTTACAAGGATGTTAATTTGTTCGACTGGATTAATAGTGGATGAATTAATATATAATCACATCAGACATATGAGAGCACCCCTGCACTTCAGGGTTTCCGGTTCTTGAGATCATTAAAACCACAGCCTTTAAGGTTATTTTTTAACTAAGACTCCGTTTGTTTGGACGTAAAATATTTTACTTATTTCTCGGTCTTTGGTTGTATAAAAAATGAAAAAATATTTTACGTGTAAAATATTTTTCATTTATTGGATGAAAATGACTTCTACCCTTAAATCATTCAGGAAATAATTTTCCAAAATGAACCTGATGCCTTCTACTACAATTCTCACTACTCAGTTTCATCGATCGTCAGTCCTGACCCCCGTTTAATTCCAATTTTCTTATCTCTTCACCGTTTAAACCCCCCTCTCTCCCTCTACACTATTTTGTCGATTTCTGAAAATATTTTTCAAGTGTCAACCAAACACCGAAAAATAAAAGTTTGAAATTTGTTTTCTAAAAAAACATTTTATATTGAAACAAAAGGAGCCTAAGTCTTTTGTAAAGTTTCTTGTGAGACAGTTATATACTTCATATGCTTCTGACCATAAAAATAACAACCCAACGGGAAATATGCGGTACGTTTCATTAAAAATTCAGAAAGTCTATTGGCACAGCAAATTTGTGCACAGATTTCTATGTAGGGTCCACTAAGGATCCTACACAAGTGATCCAAGCCGTTCATTATATTTAAAACATTTTTTCAAAGGCTCTCGCGAAAAATCGGCTCAATCCGATACCATAAGTACTTGATCTAATCGCCTAACATTTTATTCTCTAAAAAGTTGAATGAAAAGTTAGATGATTAAATCAAACACTTATAGGTATTGAATTGAGCTGATTTTTAGCGGAGGCCCTTGAAAAAATGCTTTAAACATAATGAACGGCTCAGATCACTTGTGTGGGACTTGTAGTGGGCCCCATATAGAAATCTGTGCATAATCTGTGCACAGATTTGCTGTGCCAGTAGATTGGTTCTTAAAAATTGATGGTCCAGCCTGATGCTGAAATTCAGGCAGGCAAAAGAGCCAATGAAGAGCGATTTGAAAGCCCATAGTTGCCTTTTTTGGTTTTGTGTTTTCGTGGTCGTCCCTTTCCAACTGCTTGCCCTTTCTACTGCTGCCAAACCTCTTCTTTTTCTTTTACTCACAGGGCGGGCGGGCGGCTTCAAGTGATCTATAGTAGATACAGAAAGCCATGTTGTATGGAGCAATTAATTAATCATTCGTTCTCCTTTTACTGTCATGTCTGAAAAGAGGGAAATATAACGATCGAATAAAGAAGTTGCCCGAAGATTGCTTAGCAACGAAGGTATACAAGGAGAGGAAAAAGCAGGTTTACAGTTCCACACCAAACAATGTTAATAAAGGAGCAATACAAAGCAGCAAGATTAGTTTAGGGTCAAAAATATCTCTCTCTCTCTCTCTCTCTCTCTCTCTCTCTCTCTAGGAGCAATACAAAGCAGGAATAATAGTTTTGGGGTCAAATTCTCTCTCTCTCTCTCTCTCTCTCTCTCTCTCTCTATATATATATATATATATATATATATATTGGGGCCGGTTTTCCTCACACAAAAGTCGAAACAAATTTTGCCAAAAAACTAAACGGAGTTTCGCGCAAATGATCAAAGCCGTTCAATTCATTTAAAATAGGTTTTTCAGAGTTTCTATAAAAAAAATCAACTTATTCCAAATGCAAAAAAATCAAAATTGGGTTTGATTCATTGTGTTTTTGGATCTTGTTTTGGTTTTCTTCAATTTTCATGTGTACCGATCATGTATCTGCTGAAGTCTGATGAACACGATTTTTGGTATAATTTAGGTTCTCATTGAACTCTACAAAATGAACAAAGCCGATCATCCAAATGTGATCAGAAGATGGCCGGAAAATTAGAAACTTTTCGGAGGGGATACCGACCCCCTATATGCCGGGGATACATAAAAGTTTCTCCATTAAACGTGTATTAACAAATCAAATAACTGAAAGAACACCTTAAGACCTGATTCCGACTCCGGATTCAGTTCAGCCAAAGCCAATGTAATGGCTATCTCCATATGCCGATATGTGTGCGAAGCACTGTTTTTTGCCTTTGTTCCCGTTGCATTTTACTAATGAAATTCTTCTTCGCTTTTCAAAAGAAAAAAAAAAAAAAAAAAGCAGGCAGCTTCCAATCAATTACGCGAATGAACAACGGAAGGGCACAAAATTTAGAAGAAAAAAAAAAAACTTAAGCAAAGGGCAAAAAGATCTTGCGGGGAAACATTACCAGCAGGATTCAGATGCAAAGTAAAAGACTTGTTCCATGTATAGCGTTACAATGCTCTTATTCACTGAAATTTTGACGCTAACAAAAATAGTTTTGACATTATCATTATCCATATACGTGGTCTTGTGTTTTTATGCGCACTAGACGTCCAAATGCATGTGAGGAAATCATGTACAGAAGGGAAAAATCATGATTTTTGATTAATCTGTAATGGAATCTGACATACGAACGGGGTGGCACTTTATTTTTCTTTCCTTCGTGGCAGTTTTTCTATAGGCAGCGAAAGGGGGAGTTTGGGGAAAAAATATGAGCATGTAAGAGCACTCCCAAAGGGAAGGAGCAAATTCTAGATTAAATATGTACTTTGGTAATTCATGTGGTAAGTTATATACTATATATAAGTGCGCTCCAAGGTGCTCTTCAAATTTAAATATCTTACTTTTTCTTTGAAAGGAACCCACTATGTCAAAGCAATCAATTAATTTACCAATTAAAAGTAGTAGAATTCCCAACAAATGTTGTTTCCACTGGCCAGCGGATTGCTCCCACCCTAGCAAGGAAAGAACTACCCTTTGGCTGACTTAGGTTATAGCCTAGGTCTATTTCAAAACACACACAAAAAAGATATATTTATATGTAAAAATTTCAGTGTAAATAATTTTAGCTTAACACATTATCCCATGCAGCCCAACCCATCATCCAAAATTTAGCTCAGACCCACCCACGATCCAAATGATTTCAGTCAGCAATACGTTGAATCGCAAGGTTTCAGATTCGTAAATATTCCATTATTATGTAGAGCACTAGCTGGTGTGCTTCGATTTATATTTATGTTATTAAATACAAAGCACTGGTTGGTGTGCTTAGATTTTTACTGATTTAGTTGATGCAGAGCACTGACTGGTGTGCTTAAATTTTTACTGATTTCATTGATGCGAGCACTGGCAAGTGTACTTAAGTTTTTATTGATTTAGTTGATGCAGAGTACTGGTTGGTATGCTTAAATTGTGTTAGAATATTGAATCATATAAGATCGTAATCATATTCTGATATGATTATGATATTATATGATTAATCTCTTGATTTCTTTTTATTGTAACTGATTATGATTAGATTGTAATTAGGTTGATTTTCTTTCCATAGTTAGGCTCCCTCACCTTGTATAAATAGGGCCCTCATTGTACAGTTTCATTATTGAATTCAATACACATTTTCTCCTTCTTTCTTTTATTTCAACAAATTTGTATAAAATATTTGTTCTTACAATCTTACTCTTTTAGATTTAAATTATATAATGGAATAGTAAAAAAATTGGAGCGTTTTTTTACTATTTCAGGGCAGAATCAATTTCTGGTTCTACCCTTGCACCTTAGAGATGTGAGTTCGATTCTTGGGGGTAGGCCAACCAATTAGGAAGTCAAAAGTCCATGTGGGTACCCTCGTGTGCACGTCTAGTGGTCTCCCCCCCCCCCCCCCCCCCCCCCCCCCCCCCCCCCCTCTCCTATTTGCTTCTCATTGCTTTCCATTTGTGTTGGTTCCCTGTAACCGACCGTACGTGGATTAGTCTCGTCCCATTTGGTGTGGGAATACCTCCTATAATGTAAAAAAAAAAAAAGTACTCGTAGAATTGATGAGTTGGCAATTTAAAGACTCATTTCTCATTCTTGAAACTTGAACATAGAGTTGTTTCTTCCTTTGGAGGGTGTTTTGATGACATGGCTCGTCAAATTTGGTTTGCCTTTAACTTTTGCTATCTCCTTTGGAGATGCTCTAATATTTCTCAAATTTTCAATTAAAAATTTATTCATGTTAATTAAATATGCGTGACTAGTAAATTATTAAATGTAATATTGTAGTCATTTAATGTCATTTCTCATTTCTGGTTTTCGATGTAAAATCTATATAAGATTTGAAATATCTCATCATGATTACAAGAATATGAGCGACTTATAGTTTAAAGGCCTCCAAATCCGGAAGCGGGGTTTGTTGTGAGCAAACATAGCAGCGTGCATCTGTGCTCCATCTCACTGTCCGTCTCGAAAATAAACACGTCAGAGTGCTGATAAAGTTTTTTAAAATTCAGACCGTTCAAATACTTTTGGAAGATGAGTTTGCGCTCTGCTACACACTGTTGTGTTTTGCTCACAGTAGCCCCTGCTTCCTCCAAATCCATGCCATTTTCACCATAAACTTCAAGACTAGAATCCCATAAAGCAAGAAGTTCTTATGCACAAAATTGACAGGATTCAACATTTCATCCTGGCAACATAAATGCAATCTACTTACCCAGGGAAATAAACATAAATGCATTATCTTTGTATAAATATTGACCTCTGTAGGAGCTAGATTGATCAAGAAAAACATATACCAAACTGGAAGGCTGTACTTGGTGCAAACTCAATGGCTTGGCACTCTTGTTTTCTTTGGTAGCCGTGGTTTCTGCTGAGAACTCAACTCGTACTGATCTCGATCTTTAAGTTCGCGGATGGGGAGTGTGGCTATGGTACCTGCACAGGATTGCGATGCCCGAATATGTATCCAGGTATGTATTGTAGCTGCACGTACGTGTATGACACATGTCACGCTCGATCTCTTCTTTTTAAAATCGATCTACATGTCACGCTCGATCTCTTCTTTTTAAAATCGATCTCCCTCCCTGTTAGATTTCCTTCTTTAAGGTATACAGACCGCTGCCTGTTGAAAACCAAACTGTCCAAATTTATGGACTGTGATCGATCATGTTGCAACTTCCAAGGAAACATAACAGAAAAAATCAGGATAAAATAGCCAAAACCCAAAATTTTGGAGCCTCCACCAAGAAGAACCCATTAAAGTTTGGGTTCATTAATTTGAACAAGTATCGATCATAGCTCCAATGATAAAATGAGAGCCACTGTGGGGTTGAACCCAAGGATTTAAGTATCACTCATTACATATTGTATTAGTTGGTCCACACGCAACTGTTTTTGCGCCTTCCAATATAAGAGCTCCAGACAAAAAATTGCATGTGTACTGTCCGGTTCCTATTATGTATCCGATTCACAGACCTGCTCGATCACCGGTGACGCTAAAATTTTCCTGTATGCGCTGGCCTTGAAATTGCTAGTTTTCAAAAACTATTTTCAATTATGTCAATCGATAACAGAAATGGTTCTCTGTGCTCGCAGGATACAAATCACAATGGCCTGAACTTAAAGGGACAAGTGCGATAAAAGCAAAAGAGATTATCGAGAGGGACAACCCATTTGTGAAAGCATGGATATTTCCAACAAAAGAGATTAGGGCGCAACTGAATTTGCAGAGATTGAAATGGGCATTGGGTATTGATGGTCACAAATAATTGAAGTGAAGGAGTAAATTAAATTTCTATACAAGTGCATGGGAACTTAGTGTACTTAATTGGATAATATAGCTCACATTCTTCTTTATTTTTATTCCGATGCATCGAACATGTACAAAGCTATTTAATAACTCCTGCAACTATGACTTCTATTTAATTAAATTCCTCCTTGGGAACTTAATTAGTTATCCTTTTTACCCTACTTATTTAGGTGTTCATCCTGATATGTTTAAATACTTATCTTTCCATCCTCAAATTCAATTAAATCCTAAACTACCCTTTTTTTCTCCTAATTTTTCAAATCTCTCTTCTTCTTCTTTTTTTTTTATCTTTTCTAATTATCTCAACCCTCTCTACTCTTTCAAACATTTGTCTCACCTAATCTCTACTTATTTAGGTGTTCATCCTAATGTGTTTAAATACTTATCTTTCCATCCTCAAATTCAATTAAATCCTAAACTACCCTTTTTTCTCCTAATTTTTCAAATCTCTCTTCTTCTTTTTTTTATCTTTTCTAATTATCTCAATTCTCTCTACTCTTTCAAACATTTGTATCACCTAATCTTTTGAATTTTTCTCTCCCCTAATCTTCTCTCTCATATTTTCATTCTTCTAAAATCTAAAAAGAAAACACAACTCTTACAAAAATGGATGTTTAAGCCAAAAAAACATGGCAAAACATGATCAATTCACAAAACATGACAAAACCTGATAGAGGTAGATGAACAAGACATGATCAATTAAAAAACATGACAAAACCGAAAAACATGGCAAGTTTCGAGAAGTGTAGGTTTCGATCGAGGTAGATGAACAAAACATGATCAAATAAAAAACATGACAAAAATCAGAAAACATGACAAGTTTTGAGAAGTGTAGGTTTCAATCGAGATAAATGAACAAAACATGATCAAATAAAAAACATGACAAAAATTAGAAAACATTACAATTTTTAAAAAGTGTAGGTTTCAATCTAAATACAGTGAAAAGATATGGAAAGCCAGACTAAAATTGAATTATACGAGTATGATTGATAAAGATAAAAATGAGGAGGGTTTCATGAATCATTAACAACTATAACTCAGAAAATACAACTCCAATTTAGTTTTTCTTTTACTTTTTCATTCCCTTACACCCCATATTTTACATCCGAAAAACTAGAAGGCCCTGACTTCTTGAATCTATGGGTCCAAAAATCAACAGATTCAAGATGATGAACATACCATTCCCGTGAATTTTCAACCATTATTTGCCTTCCATTCTTGTGAAATCTTCCCCTCTATCCACCATTCGTTTTATACCCGGTGACAGCGACCCATGACTGTAGGTAGTGATCGGAGCTATGACCGGCAACAGAAAGGCTGGAATTCCCTGGATTTGACTATGAAGGAGAACTCTAAGCGGCTTTGGAGATCCGGCTAAACGACGGAGAACCGACGACAATGGAAGAAGATCGGCGACTATGGATGAACGATGGTAGGGAGGGAAATGGGGGTGGGGAGGAAATGGCGGTAGGTCATATTCTCAAATATAGAGAGATAGGAGAGAGGGTGTGGGTTTATGAGGGTGATTAATTAGGTTAGGGGATTCTATTTGATCCAGAGGGAGGAGAGGAGTTGGATTGGGTTTTGGTTCAAGAGGAGTGTGGGTCTGGGTGGTGGTGGTTCTTGGGGTTGTTATGGTTGTGGTGGTGGCATTGGTTGGGTGGGGGAGGGGATTAGCATAATCCCTGTAATTGTGGGATTGAAATCCTACGTATATTCGATATATAGATGTGCATGTGTGTGTATATATATAGGAGTAATTTAATTCCTTATTGTAGGAAATGAATACAAGGGTATTTTTGGGTTTTTTTAAATTTGAGGATGAGAACATAATGATTCAAATACACTAGGATGATGACCTAAATAAGTCTCCCAAACAGGATGCATATTTAATTTCTTCTTCCTCGTTTTACCCCATAAAAAGCTTTTTTTAAAACATAAATGTCGAAGGAAGTGGATAAAAAAAATAGGGAAGTTAAGAAATGCGTGGAACAAGTGTAAGAGTGAGAAGGAAAAGGTCTAAAGGGTTTTTTGAAGAAATTAAATTTAAAAAACGCTCTAAAATATGAGAATTTAGAGGTGTGACAAACTATATTTGTATACTAGTGCATGTTCGTGCCTGAAAGCACGGCTCAAACGATCAGTACATACAAATAAAATCTTGACTTGCGTGTAATATATATTTTCTTGTCCAACGAATCCAACCGTGCGAAAAACAATAGGATCGCGTGAAAGCATGGTTCAAGCAATAGTGAATGCACGTTCAAGAGCATGCATAGGCATATACACAATATTGACATCAATTACCAAGTCCTACTCGATGAAACCAATTTAACTCCATCAAATATCGAATTGAAGCTAGCAAAATGCCCATACCTAAAGATACTATGCAAAATAGTTTGACCCAATCTAAAGATATACGAAAAATAGATCCCAATTAATTTTCAATCAAAATGTATTTGTCACCGGTTCTAGTAAGTGATTTAACACTCTTTGTATCATTTAAAAATAAAAATGTGCAACATCCAACTGACAAATCCAAGTTAGGCAATGAAAAAACCCATCAAACCACTGGTACAAATACATCTCCATAGACTAAAGACATTAATCCAACCTATTCAACAGGACCCAGAATCAAATTTGTTAACCAAATAGCATTCTAAACTATGAAGGCTTCATTTTAATGAAATGGAAAAGACAATGAAGGCTTCATTTTGCCCAATTTGATGGTTCAATCTCAACCCTCCAACATGTAATAGAGGACAGTTGTGAGAGACATTATGAAACTCACGGAGGACAGTTGTGAGAGACATTATGAAACTCAAAGATGATGATTAGAATGGAGAAATGGCTCCTGAAGAATTTGAATAGAAGGTAAAAAAAAAAAAAAAAAACAGAGCTTTTTGTGAGTTCCGCAGAGTTTGGAACTCACCCTACTCAAACTCGTAGGAATGGCAAATAGCTTTTCAACAAAATCAATAGCTTTATAAAACTCACCAATGGCACGATGCTAAATACTTAAGCAAAAATAGTGAATTTTCATTCTTCTTTCGTAAATCCCTTTCTAATGTCTGCAAAAGATCACAACGTAGATGGCGATTCGACGGGATTCTTCGTTCCTCGCTTGATCTCTCCTCTGAATATAGTTCTTCTTTTGGGTAATTGCTCTTGTTTTTTCCTCCTTTGCTTTTGATCTTCATGATTTCTGAATTCTATGGCGGGTACGGACACAACTAGGTGCAACTCTACGTGTGTTGGTGATGTTGCGATTGACCTAATTCCTGCTTCTAATCTGCAATCTGCTGGGCTTGGTCTAAGTTTACTAAATTCCCCTGGTGGTTCGATGGATAATGTTGGGGTTAACAATTCTAGGGTTGTCAATCCTAGGGTTTCCCCGCTTCTAAACCATATCCTTAATGGCAATCGGCTTGATTTTTTGGAGCAGATTACTGTCCCTGTTTCAGATTCTTTTAACCCTTGTGCTTCAGTTCCCCCACTTGTGAGTCCGATTAGGGTAGTGTATCGTGGTGATCATCGCCCCACGACTGGTACTTCATGGAGTTCTGTGGTGGCTCATACTGTGTCTGCAACTGATGGTGGTGTTGGTTCCAAATCTATTCCTAGTCCTAATCGGATGAAACTTGAATATATTCCTCCCTCGATTGTTAATGATCGAATTGTAGTATCCCCCTCTGTGGAAGTTGAGGAATTGGGGCATCCTAAGTGGCAAAGATGTATTGTGGGCCATTTTTTGGATAAGAAGTTGGCCTTTACTGCAGTTTAACATATAGCCATGAAGATTTGGGCTAAGTTTGGCATTCGGGAGGTACATTCAAATGATAAGGGATTCTTCTTCTTCATGTTTGAGGGGGAGAAGTTCAGACAATTACTGGAATCAGGGCCATGGCATTTTTGGGGTAAACTTCTTATCCTTAAGCTTTGGCATCCCCATCTTAAGCTAGAGAAGGAACAGCTTTCGCAAATACCGCTTTGGGTCCATTTCTTTAACGTACCTTTGGAAATGTGGACTGGGCCTGGTCTTAGCCATATTGCTAGTTCGGTTGGACGTCCTTTGTATGCTGATCATTTGACTGAATCTGGTCGAAGGCTGAGTTTTGCTAAGATCTGTGTAACGACCCTGATTTTTGGTCAGTAAAAATTTCGTTTAATATTTGAATTTTTATTGACATTGCTTTGATTTACTTTTAAAATCCTATAATTTGTCGTAATTACATTTTTGCCCCTTGAATTTATTTCTTATTCAAGTTATTTATTTAAATTGCTTATATTGCTTTAATTTCCGATAGTTTGTCATAACTGCAATTTAGCTATTGAACTATCGTTTCTTGCACTTTAGCCCCACTTAGCAAGTCTAACTAGCTTCTAACCATCCGGTTAGAAGAACTAAATTGGAAAGTCATCTAGTCATTGCAAAATGACCGTTTTGCCCCCCATTGGACCTTTTGGAACCTTTTGAACCCTAGACTTAGAATTTGAATATTCTTTTTCTTTTAATCAAATTGGTTTATTTCTTTGTCCATTGGACAATAATGGTTAGGGAAACTATTACCCATTGGATAATAGAATCCCATTTGTTTATATTAAAAGTATACTTACTTTAAAGTACTTTTTTATTATTTTAATATTAAAAGTGACCTAATATCTATTATCCATTGGATAATAGATGTTAGGGGAAGATTTAACCATTGGACAATAGAGTGAATCTTTCAAAGTACTATGGGATTATTAAACTAATCATTTTCTTTAATCACATGGGGAAGTACTTATTATTTTAATCAAAAAGTGCATGGTACTAATATTCCAAAAGTACCCTTTATATTATTATATTGGGATTTCAACCACCCTTGTACATGTGTATATATGTATACATATATATTAGTACCTAGGAGAGATATATTATTGCCTTTAGTACCCTATGTCTACTTGTGTACATAAATGGGAAATCCTAGACTTCTAGACCTATGTTGATCTTAAGTACCAAAGAAAACTACTTTTTTATTTCTTTTCTTGCAATATAGCACATGTATATATATATATTGTACTTGACTAGAGAGTGAGAGAGGAGAGAGAGCTGTGGGAGAGAGAGGCAGAGAGGGGGGCCGGTTGTGAGGGAGAGAGGGAGAGAGATTTGGTTGTATCTTGGCATTGAACAACTTTGTACTTCCAATCTTTGAGATTACTTCTCTTCCAAACCAAATCCTAACTCCATTGTACTCTTTTGAACACCTTGCAATTGTTTGAACCATTGGGTCTTGTACAATTCTCATCTCCACCCTTCATTTGATTCAAGAATCTCACCCAAGTACACCATAGCCATGCAAACCTAGGATTTTCCATTGATCTTTCAAGAAAAGTTGGATTTTATTTGATTTAAAAATTGGGGAATTGAGAGAGAGAGGGAGCCGGCCATTAAGAGGAAGGGGGAACCCTTTGCCTATAAATAGAGAGCCACTCTTCACTTGAAAATCACACCTCAAAGCAATTAGCTCCTCCTTCTCTCTAGAATTCAAGCATTCTTGTCCCAAAGTTCAAGAACTTTCTTTGTTCTTGAGAGTTCTTGAGCGAAACCACTAAACCACTCCCAAAACCACCCAACGATCCTTAAAGTAGTGTAGTAGAGGTTAGGAAGTTGTTTCTAGGAAAAGTAATCCAAAACTTTTCCTTTCGAAGCAATCGGAGGGCCGTTACGCTGCCGAAATCAAACCGACGTCCAAACCACCGCCTAGGAGAACGGTAGTGATCCTTACCTAATTATCAAATGCTTACTTTATTTTTGTAAAGTAGTTGTAATCTTACTATGTGAACCTCTACTTACTTTCTTAAAGTTTAAAAGTGACTTTGATCGTTGATTGAAAAGTAGAAAAGTATGATTATGTCATTTTGGAGATTCAAGCATGCTATGTGGACTTAAATGTTCTTGATATACTATTTCGAAGTTGGATTGAATGCATGTTGTATGTAAAGTCTCACACGCGGAGTCTTGCATGAGAACGAAACACTAAAACCGAGAAAAGTAGAAACATGGCACCTAGGGTGTATTTAACAAGGAAGTTGTGTTTTTCCGGTTGGAAAAATATTTTTGAAACTACGTAATGACCATCTCGAGGGTATTACGTGAGTGTGTGTGTGTTCCAATGGAAATCCGGAATAGCAGAACCATTGTGAGGTTGTGTGTGTTCCCATGGGAAACCGGACCGGTGGAACCATGGTGAGGTATAGCTTGGTTATCCACGGAGAGGAGCCAATGCAAATGTGTGCCAATGGGAACCCGGCGCGGCGGAACCATTGTGAGGATACTCGGGAACCCGGCGCGGCGGAACCGAGGTTGGGTGAGTTAAAAAGGTGTTTTTGAAAAGGGGTAATAACGACATGGTTCACGATGAGTCGACACCAACGGAAATCATAAAGCTATTGTTAGCGCTATTGTCTTTTATCACTGATTATGTACTTATCATGTGGAAATCGATGCTAGTATTAGGATTATACTACTGAGCCTTCGTAGCTCACGGTGTTACCTTGTGGTGACCCTGGCATATTATATGGGTGGCGACGCCGGTATAATATGTCAGAATTGATAGACGAACAGGGCGAACTATTCACTTTGGAGGCGTTCGGAGCCGAGGAGCGGGCTAGGATGGAGAAGCAAGAAGAACTGTAGTTAGGAACCCTAGATCCCTTTGTTATTTGAGTAAAAGTACTTTTGTAAGATTTATGATGTAATAACAAGCTGGACTCGCTTCATTTTTATAATAAAATGTTTTATTTAACGTACCCAAAATTCGGGGCGTTACAATCTGTGTGGAAGTTAATTGCTTCTCTCCTCTCCCAGATTCTTTTGATCTAAAGTATGCAAATGGTGAAGTGGAGGTAGTTCGCATTCAATACCCTTGGAAACCTCAGGTGTGTTCTTTATGTCAGGTATTTGGGCATGGGGATGCTAACTGTCCTTTGAAAGTTAAGGAGATGGCCAAGGAAACTAAACCGGCTACTGGTACTAATGGTAAGAATGGAGGGGTGGATACCAATTATGCATGGCAAGTGGTTGGTTCCTTGCGAAAAGACGTTGTTCCTGGTATGGAACTTCGGTCTCCTGTTTCTCTGCAGGCAGTCATTGCCTCTACTAGTGTTATTGGTGTCGTTATGCCTGCCTCTATTCCAACTAGGACTGAAAGTGGTATAGCTGTTTCACCCTCTCCAACTAAGAATGCTCCTCCTGTGTTGGTTAGTGTTGAGATTGGAAAGCAACCTGTTTTTATGTCCTCAGGGGATAAGGTAATCTCTGTGCCTAGCAAATTTGCTATTTTGGATGCCATTGGGCTCAATATGGAAGTTGGTTCAGTTCCTGAGGCTATTGCTCTACCTATTGCTATTGGTGATGGATTACCGGATGAGGTAACTGTTGAGTGTGCTATGTTGGATATGGAATCTGTGTCGGATTTCACTGTGGCCGCTCAATCTCCGTCCACTCCAATTCCAGTTCCTGATGGAAAGAAAGGGGGTGGTAAGGGTGGTGGTAATGTTCCTGCCAAAGGTGGTGGTGGGAAGGGGGGAAGGAAGCACAAACGTTAAAATTCAGGATAGCTAGTTGGAATATAAGGGGTATTAACAACCCCTTAAAACAAAAAGAGGTTAGATCCCTCATTGATTCACAGCGTTTGAGTCTCTGTGGTGTTTTGGAAGCTAAGGCGAGGAAGGATAATCTTCCTACCATTTGGAACAGAAGTTTTCCTTGCTCTTGGTGTTTTTTGGATAACTCTGGTAATCAAGAGGTTGCTCGGATTATTCTTGGTTGGGACCCTAGTCGTCTGCATGTCTCTTTGATTTTCAGTTCTTCTCAATTACTCTGTGTACAAGTTACTTGTCTCTGTACTCAGAGGATGTTTTATGCTTCATTTGTTTATGGAGCTAATTCTGTAGCTGATAGGAGAATCCTCTGGTCTACCATGAGATCTCTATATTCTGCTATTGGTGATTCCCCTTGGATCCAGATGGGCGACTTTAATGTTGCTCTAAGAAGCTCTGAAAGAGTAGGGAGGTTTGATAGTGCTGCTGCTTCTGAATTTTGTCAATGCCTTTTTGATACAAATATGGAGGAGTTGGTTACTAAGGGATGCTGGTTCACATGGTCTAATCAGAGAGGTGGTGGCGGTGGTACTATGAGTCGGATTGATAGGGTGGTGGTCAATGGTGGTTGGCTAGACTTGTTCCCTGAATCAGAAGCTATAGCTCATGTTCCAGGTATTTCTGATCATTGTTCCTTATTGGTTACTGTTTTTGAGGAAGCAAGGTGTAGGAAGCCTTTTAGATTTTACAATTTCTGGATGAAGAATCATCAGTTTAAAGCCTTGGTTATAAATTCTTGGGTCCAACCTCAGTCTGGGTCTGCAATGTTGCGTTTCTCTCTTAAACTCAAAAGATTGAAGCCCGTTTTAAAGCATCTGAATTCCCAATGTTTCTCGAATATTTCTGGAAGAGTTATAGAGGCTAGATCCAATATGGAACTACTTCAAGCTCAGTGTTTACTAAATCCGGGGGATGATAGCATTAGGGATTTGGAAAAGGATGCTGTCAGAACATACATGGAATTAAATGCTGCCGAGGAATCTTTTAAAAAACAAAAGTCGAGGGTGAATTGGTTGGCGCTTGGTGATAATAATACAAAGTTCTTCCATCATAAGGTTAGTTCTCATAGAGTACGGAACAAGATTCTTAGCTTGGTTACTGCTGCTGGTATTCGGTTGGATAAACCTGCAGACATTCATCACGAGGTTATTCAATACTTTAAATGTCTTCTGGGTAAACCATTCATGCAAAGACAGGATGCTAGAACTTCTTTACAGCAGATTATTCGGAGGAAAGTTCCTACCCATATGCAAGAGGACCTAGTGAAACCAATTTTGCTTGATGAGATTCGAGCAGCCCTAAATTCTATTAAAGGTGATAAGGCTCCAGGACCGGATGGGTTTTGTTCAAGTTTTTTCCAGCAGAACTGGGATATAGTAGGGCAGGATCTGGTTGCAGCTGTGATGCTCTTCTTTGAGAAAGGGTATATTCTAAGAGAGTGGAACTCTACTGCCTTGACCTTGGTGCCTAAGATTCCAAATCCTTCTATGGCAAAAGATTACAGACCCATTGCTTGTTGCAATGTGGTGTACAAAGTCATAACAAAGATCATTGCTAACCGGATGCAGCAGACTTTACCCTTGGTTATTAGTGAAACCCAATCTGCTTTCATTAAAGGGAGGAGTATTGTAGATAATGTTCTTATGCATGAATTGATAAGGAATTATCACAGAGATGCAGGGCCCCCTAGATGTGCCATAAAGATAGATATCATGAAAGCTTTTGATTCTGTAGATTGGAATTTTTTGTTAGACACCATGGTGGCTATGGGTTTTCCGCATATTTTTATTGGTTGGATTATGGCTTGTGTTACTACTCCCATGTTTTCTGTAATGATGAATGCTGAGCTGGTGAGATACTTTCCAGGAGCTAGAGGCCTAAGGCAGGGGGATCCCATCTCCCCCTATCTTTTCTTACTTATCATGGAAGCTTTTTCGTCTCTGCTGCAGTTTAACATTGAGAATGGTAATTTTCGATTCCATCCAAGATGCCAAGAGTTAGGGATCTCCGATGCCATGTTTGCAGATGATCTAATTGTTTTTTGTGGTGCTCATGAAGAATCTTTGAGAATCATTATGAATACCCTCAAGGAGTTTCATAGCTATTCTGGTTTGCAGCCCAATATGATGAAGAGTGCCTGTTATTTTTCTGGTGTGCCTACTGCTCTTAAGCTGTCTCTTATCAATCTAATGGGTATTTCAGAGGGTCATCTCCCTGTGAAGTATTTAGGGGTGCCTTTAATCAGCTCAAGGCTTACCTCTGCTGATTGTATTGTCCTTAAAGAAAGAATTTTGGCTCGGATTCAAAGTTGGTCTCAAAAATTTTTATCCTATGGAGGAAGGGCCCAATTGATTCAGTCTGTGCTTTGTAGTATTCATACCTACTGGAGCTCTATCTTTATACTACCTCAAAAAATTATTAAGGAGATTGAGGGAGTGCTGGGGGCTTTCTTATGGTCTGGTCTTGACATGAAGCATACGGGTGCTAAAGTCAGTTGGAAACATCTTTGTGTTTCGAAAAATGAAGGTGGGCTTGGGTTTAGGTCCCTTAAAGAATGGAATAAGGCTTCCAATATTCGGCACCTTTGGGCTTTGAGTTCTAAAGCTGATTCGCTATGGGTAAAGTGGGTGCATATGTACATTTTGAAAGGGCATAGTCTCTGGTGGATTCCTATACCGAATGATGCATCATGGGTAATAAGGAAGCTTCTCAAATTAAGGGATATTTGCCAAGGTTGGATCAGGTATTGCATTGGGGATGGAGAAGATATGTTTCTATGGACTGATAATTGGCACCCCCTTGGTGCATTGTACCAGCAGTTCGGTGATTCCATTGCTACAAATAAGGGTCGGGCTTTGAGGGCTAAAGTATCCTCCATTGTTGTTCAGGGGAATTGGCGATGGCCAAGGCAGAGGAGTCGAGTTATGATGGCGGTTATGCGTCAAACTCCGGCAAATTTTCTTCCTAATCCATTGTCTAAGGATAAAGTAATATGGACTCTTTCATCAGATGGCTGTTACTCTGTCAAGACAGCATGGGAGGCATGCCGACATAGGTGTTCTTTTAAACACTGGCATTTGTTCGTATGGTTTAGCCAGAATGTGCCTCGGTGGAGCTTTATTCTTTGGCTTGCAATTTTGGAGCGTCTTTCCACTAAGGATAGAATAACCAAATGGGGGATCTCCATTAATCCCGTATGTGTGTTGTGTATGGCTTGTGAAGAGTCTCATGGCCATTTGTTTTTTGAATGCCAATTTTCTGCAATGATTTGGAGCCGTGTTTTGCATAAAAATAGCATTTCCCGAGGGCCTCTTTCTTTGCCTCAAGAGCTTATTTGGGCTAGTGCTCAAAGGAAAGGTAAAAGTCTTTGTAGCACTGTATACAAGTTATCTTTGGCAGCTACTTCTTACTTTCTGTGGGGGGAGCGTAATATGTGGATATTTCAGAACAAAAGCAAGGATATAGATGGCTTAGCTGCAGTGATTCTTGATGCGATTAGAGCCAAGCTTTGTTCTTTCAATTCTGTAAAGTTTTCTTGCCTTAATAGGCAAATTTGTGATGATTGGTTACTTAGCTCTAGAGTTTTTAGGATAAATAATGGCTGACTTGTATAGTTTTGTTATTCATTGTATTGTTGCTCAGGGGGATGCCCCGTTGTTTTTGTAGTTGCCGTGTTTTTTGGTGAAATGAAATTACTTACCAAAAAAAAAGATCACAACGTAGGTAAAATTTTAAATAGAGAGTAATCAAACTGAATACTAAATTGCATTAATATGAAGCATCAAATCAAGAAAGAAAGCAATTAAGTAGAAAAGCCTTTATTAGATTAGTAGGAGTTCGTCTTTTAAGAAAACAAAAAAATGACAGTGAGAACATATATAGGGGAATGATCATCAAACTTTCATTAACGTTTGATAATCTTCCTTGTCCTCTACAATTACAGATGTCTTATAACCGTAATAGATGCAAACTCAATTACTTCTAATTAATAGTCACATACGCACATCCAACTCTGAAAAATGAAAGAATCATTAAATATATGAACACCAAATTAGATATGCATGCGCTGAAAACAGTAGATAGTAATCCAGCAATAGGTTGCTTCAATGTTAAGGGAGGACCTGCGCCTGCAAGATGAAAGGGTTCGATTCTCTTTGTAGGCACTCAAGATTTAAGTGGAAGGCACTACAAGAAAATCGGGATGACCTACGCCTACAAGATGAAAGGGTTCGATTCTCTTTGTAGGTACTCAGGATTTAAGTGGAAGGCACTACAAGAAAATCGGGATGACCTACGCCTGCAAGATGAAAGGGTTCGATTCTCTTTGGAGGCACTTAGGATTTAAGTGGGATCTAGCAACGCACAAAAGCGTCACAGCAATAAGACTCGAACCCAACATTTTACTTGGTGATGGAGTGCCACAACCACAAGGCTACATGTTACTCAAATTACCAAAGTTATTAAATTTTGTACACCTTCAATAGAAACTATGGAGTTTTTTTTTAAATTTAAATAATTAATTATTGAGACGGACGGTGAGATTGGAGAAGCGGTAAAAGTGAGTGTGGGGGTAGCATTGTTGTTTTGGCTACAAAAAGTCTACGCCCACCGCTCTCGTTCAAAAATGTTTTGGACGGTCCAGATTTTAAAAAAAAGAGAACTCTTTCAGCCCCATGAAGAGTTTTTTTAAAAGGCAAATGCTAGAAACAGTCCATTGGGCGTTCCATCGTGTGCTGCACGCGCCCAATTTCTGACAAGACTTCAGCATTACATTCAATGCACTGCTACTTTGTCCTCCAGTGATTGCTCTTTCGAATAAAATTACCAACTACCCCATAGCTAATTTCAATCCTATCCTATCCTCTCTTTCTTTCTTTTCTTGGACGTATGTTTTTTGGAAGCCTCTGATTCGGCCCCGTTCCGGAACTTTAAGGAGACAATTTCAAGTTCAAAAATGAGGGGCTTATTGAAATTTAAAAATATGCAATATGGATCTTGTTTGAAAGATCTCATTAAGATCTTTAATACGGTGTAAAAAATATTTTTCATTTACATTATTTTTTAGTTTGAAAATGTGAAATAAGTACTTATTTTTTAAGAAGGTGTTCTGGTACAGGCTCTGATTCTTCCTAAGCAGGATTACAGGAAGATTTTCTGATGATATGATCGATGAAGACCAAAAACTACATCACATATGTCTGACTGTTCTCTCTCTCCGAGTTCGATCTATCTCTCTTTGCAAACCCAGTGCCTAGCTTCTCATTTCTTTCAGGGAAAATTTCATGTAGGCATCCGACCTTTCACACAAATCACACATAAGCACCTGACATTTCTTAAATTTCATATAAACACCTGAACTTTCTAAAAATTCATCAATTCAACACCTGACCTTTATTAAATTTCATATAAACACCTGAGCTTTCTAAAAACTCATCAATTCAACACCTGACCTTTATTAAATTTCATATAAACACCTGAGCTTTCTAAAAATTCATCAATTCAACATCTACCATCACCATTTCGTCTAAAACCAAACGGGAAAAAAGTTAAGTTCTCCAATTTTTTATTTGTTTGAACCAGTGCGAAAATCTTATTTTTCTGATCATTTTATTTAAAAAAGTTAAGTGCTCTAATTTTCAATTCGTTTGAACCGATATGAAAATCTTATTTCTCTGATCATTTTATTTGGCTCTCGTTAGTTGACCCTAAGAAATATTTGATTCTACGACTTTCTTAGGGCTAACTAACGAGAGTTTTAGAGTCAAAAATTAATTATGATTTTTTAAGATAAAATAATCAGAAAAATAAGATCTTCGCACCGGTTTAAACAGATTGAAAATTGGAGCACTTAATTTTTTTAACCATATATTTTTAATATATAAATGATCTATACATGGTTGAAAAATTAATTACTCCAATCTTCAATCCGTTTAAACCAGTACGAAGATCTTATTTTTCTGATCATTTTATTCTAAAGAATCATAATTAATTTTTGATTCTAAGGCTTTCGTTAGTTAGCCCTAAGAGATATTTGATTATACGTCTTTCTTAATGCTAACTAATGAGAGCTTTAGAGTCAAAAATTAATTATGATTCTTTAGGATAAAATAATCAGAAAAATAAGATCTTAGCACTGTTTCAAACAAATAAAAAATCGAAGCACTTAATTTTTTTTCCGTTTGGTTTTAGACTAAATGGTGATGGCAGATGTTGAATTGACGATTTTTTAGAAAGCTCAGGTGTTTATATGAAATTTAATAAAGGTCAGGTGTTAAATTGATAAGTTTTTAGAAAGTTCAGGTGTTTATATGAAATTTAATAAAGGTCAGGTATTGAATTGATGAGTTTTTAGAAAGTTCAGGTGTTTATATGAAATTTAAGAAAGGTCAGGTGTTTATGTGTGATTTGTGTGAAAGGTCGGGTGCCTACGTGAAATTTTCCCTTTCTTTCAGCACAACAACCAATTAGTGACGGTGACGAAACTATTCTCTATTGGCAAAGCTTCTTCACCGTCTCCAACTATTCCAATAATTTAACCAAATTTAACGAAAATAAATTAAGTGTTCTGAATTTCAATCCGTTTGAATGGGTGGGAAGATTTTATGTTTCTGATCATTTAATTCTAAAGGGTCATAATTAAATTTTGATTATAGGACTCTTGTTGGTTAGTCCTAAGAGATATTTGATTCAACGATTTTCTTAGGATTAATCAACGAGAGCCCTATAGTCAAAATTTAATTATGACCATTTATGATAAAATGATTAGAAAACTAAAATCTTTCTATCGGTTCAAACGAATTGAAATTTGGAACACTTAATTTTTTAACCATATTTTTTAATATATAAACTGTAGATTGAAAAATTAAGTGTTCCAAATTTCAATCCGTTTGAATGGGTGAGAAGATTTTATTTTTCTGATCATTTAATTCTAAAGGGTCATAATTAAATTTTGACTCTAGGGCTCTCGTTGGTTAGTCCTAAAAGATATTTGATTCTACGATTTTCTTAGGGTTAATCAACGAGAGTCCTATAGTCAAAATTTAACTATGACCCTTTAGAATTAAATGATAAATAAAATGAAATTTTCTCACACATTCAAACGAATTGTAATTTGGAACACTTAATTTTTGAGAGAAAGCTGTGTCCGGAGAATTTTTTGCTCATTTTATTTTAAATGGCCATAATGAATTTTTTGCTCTAAGACCTTTCAACAAACACCCTAAAACTCATTATTTAGTTTCAAGACTTTCTTAGGGTGTTCATTAAAAGGCCTTGAAGGCAAAAATTTATTTCGACCATTTAGGATGACATGATCAGAAAAATAACATCTTTACACCAGTTCAAACGGATTGAAAATTGAAACATTTATTTTTATTAGACTTGTAATATTCCGAAATTTTTAATAAAATTTGTGTTTTGTGTTTTTATGTATTTTTATGTAATATTCCGATATTGATTAGAATTTGTGCTTTTATGTATTCTCATGTTTTGACAATATGTACTCAATTATAATAAAATGAAATTTTATTTCAATTTATTATTGTTCATTACAAGTTATTTTTATTATTCATTATTAAGACTAATTAATTAACTAATTAAAATAATATAAATTTATTAAGTATAAAGTTAATTTGAATTGAAAATAGAATTTGAGTTAACAAAAAAAAAAAAAAGGGAGGTAAATGGGAAAAGAAACAAATAAAGAAAATAATTGAGAATTAAAAAATAAAAAAAAATTCAAAGTGGAAGGAAAAGAGAAAAAAATGAAAAAAAAAATCTAACAGAAAAGAAACAAAAGAAAATAAAAAGGAAAAAAGAGAAAAAAAAATCCTAAATGGGCGGGGGTGGGGAGCAGGAGAAGGAAGGGGAGGGGGGAGGGGTAATAGGGGAAAAGGGGGGGGGGGGGGGGGGGGGGGGGGAGGGGTAATAGGGGAAAAGGGGGTGGGGGGGGGAGGAAGTAGGCCCGTTTTGGTACAGTAAGGGAAGACAAAAGGTAAATTCTTAATTTAAAATTAAGAGACAAGAATGACTGCATAGAGGAGGGTACACGGATATGATAGAACTTTGTTTTGTGTTGGATGGAGAGAAAGACCCTCATTTCTGCGACGCCCACTGGGCAGTGAGCAGCAGGACCCTTTTTAAAATTCGGAACATTAATTGCCGAGATAACAGTGCTACACCCGCTGCTCCCCCCATCTCACCGTCTGTCTCGATAATCAATGGTCGGATTTTAAAAAACTCTTTCAAAGAAGAGTTTAAGTTTGGGTAGTAATAATGCCAAAACAGTTTTTGTTGGTGCCAAAACTCCAATGCATAAAAGTATTGTACATTGTATATGGTACAAACCTTTTATGCACTAAAGTTTTGACACCAACAAAAATAATTTTAACACCAACAAAAACAATTTGGCATTATCATTTCCCCTAAGTTTTACCCCTAAAAGAGTTTTTTTCAAATTTCGGCTGTCCAAAATACTATATGACGACGAAATTGAGTGTGATGGATGGGAGGGGTGAAAATAAGCAGTAAACTTCTCCTTGCCGAAACCGTCAGTAAAATTGAAGGAACGGTGAAAATGAACAGTTGGAGCAGCATTGCTAATTGGTTTGCCTAGTAATGGAATGAATCATATAAACTTTTCGGAAAATGATAATGTCAAAATTATTTTTGTTGGTATCAAAATTCTTGTGCATTAAAATTTTGTACATTACAAATGGTGCAAGCAGCCTTTTGTGTAGTAAAGTTTTGACACCAACAAAAACGATTTTTTGCACGAACAAAAACGATTGTGATTATCATTTCCCAATTAACAGTATATATATTGTTGTGATTGATATCGAGCACGTGCCCGACAAGTCCCAGCTTATCCCCTCTGCCAGTCTCTACGCTACCCCCTCCTCGCACAGGGTCTTGTACTCCATCCATCCATCCATCGTTTTCTTCTCTCTCTGGATTTCGTTTCCTCAACAGGATCGGCGACGAGTTTGAGAAACCCTAACCCTAGTAAAATCAAATCGTTCGCTCGTTTCTCTCTCTTCATCGCCAGATCTTTAGACTTCACCGGCCTTTAACTGCTCTACCAAGTATACTTATTTTTAAACTTTTACATTTCTCAGTCTGTCTGTTTTTGTTTTCGTATACGTCTGCATATTAAGGATTTGATTCGTCAGGTAAACTCCGTGTGGAAAAAAGATGTGCTATTCTTCTACGAGTTTTGTGATTTTTATGTTTTGCTGGATTGAAACATCTTTGTTTGTCTCTTTATATATGCTTGATTTCTTTTGGTTACGTGTTCTATAACATAATTCTGTTTTTTTCTTCGGTGAAAAAATCGTGCTTATCAGATGAAGAGTTGTATTTATGTATAAAGATTGGTGCTTTATGTAGTTAATGAATTTTGTCTGTGTGGCTGATTGGTGTTTACAGAGCGTTGCTCGGACTCTAATTGGGGGCTCCCCGAAAGTGGGCAGTGGGATTAAGCCCCACGATTAGTTGAGGTGGGTGTGAGCTGGCATGGCCGCCTGAGTAAGTAAAGAAAGGTAAGAAGTTAAAAGTAGGTTGTAGAGAAGACATGGAGGATTGGTAGGACAAAAAGAAGAAGAATAGTTTGGGGCTAAAGTGGGTAGACAAAGACTTGCTTTGGATTTTGATCCTACTTTGCTTGACGTGGCTTATTTGGAGAGAGTGGAATAGGGGATATTTTGATGGGGTGGAGAGGCCAATGTTTAGGCTTAAGAGTCTTTTCCTCTCTAGTTTGTATAGTTGGGGGTCGAGGGAGTGTAATCCTATCCTTGACCAATTTCTTGGTGTGATAGATAGTTTTGGTGTAAGAGTGGAGTACAGGGCTTTTTCAGTCAATTGGTTTTTAGGCTTTCAGGTGTTTTGGGACTTTTTGGTTTTGGCCTTCTTTTGCACATGAGTGGCTTCCCCTTGACGCCTTTCCTATAATTGTATTGAGTGTCTGAAAAAGGAAAAAAAAAGAAAGATGAGGACGGGGGCCCAATTGCCTCAACCTTGTTCTGATGTTCAGATTTCTGGAATACCCCAGCTTACTATGGTGCACTTGGATAAGCAACTTGGATAGTGAATTTTGTTCTTGGGTATCCAGAATTCTGATACCCATTTAGTTTATCATTTTGTGATCTAGGAACCCATACCAGCATTGCCTCTCCAGTTTGCATTCTCAAGCGACCCATGTAAAATTCATCCCTAGAGAGTAATTTAGTTCGATTTTTCCCATGTTTTTTCTCCAGTGGAAAGTCAAGAGTCTGTTGATTTGGTTCGAAATAGTCTCTGATTTAGTTGTTAAATTTTCTGCCCCATGTGCGTTGAAGTTGACATTATACATCTTTGTAAAAGTGCTAATAAACGAGTTTGCCGAACATGTCTCTTTTTGTGGTTCCAACTATAAATAGTTTTCTTGATATTTTTGGTCACGATTTGTTTAACAGTTTCAATCATTGGATGTATCTATTTGTTGAAAGCATAAAATTGTGCTTATGGATAGTATTATTTTGCTATTGATTGCAGACATGGCTAGCTTGGCTCCTGAAGGTTCTCAATTTGATACTCGTCAATATGATACCAAAATGAATGAGTTGTGAGTTCTGGCCTTTGATTTATTAAACTATCACTGTAATTTTGACTGAAAGTGGGGGGATTTTCTCTCTCTCTCTCTCTCTCTCTCTCTCTCTCTCTCTCTCTCTCTCTCCCATTTTGTTATGTGGTTATTAAAAGATATTAACTTCTACTTCACCTTCTTATGCACAACAGTAATACTTATTTTGGTTCTCTCTCTCTCTCTCTCTCTCTCTCTCTCTCTCTCTCTCATTTTGTTATGTAGTTATTAAAAGATATTAACTTCTCCTTCACCTTCTTATGCGCAACAATAATGCTTATTTTGGTTCTGTCGTTTTGTCAATTGGTGGGTACAGACTTGGCACAGCTGATGGAGAAGAATTCTTCACCTCATATGATGAAGTTTATGACAGCTTTGATGCAATGGGCTTACAAGAAAATCTGCTGAGGGGCATCTACGCTTATGGTATATTTGTGTATTGAGAAAAAACAAACGTGAACTTAGCTTCCATGTGCAAATGTAGCTTTTACGCCATCTGATGAGATCTTAAACCATCCAGTTGAAGCTTTTCCCTTTTTAATGGATTATGTTTTACATCGCTTCATTTGGTTTGGTTCTGAGTCTTCTGACGCTCATCTAGCAACTTTAAGAGCTGAAAGTTGTTTCTGAATTTTCTTTGAAGGTTTTGAGAAGCCATCTGCAATTCAGCAAAGGGGAATAGTTCCGTTCTGTAAAGGACTAGATGTTATTCAACAAGCACAGTCTGGAACTGGAAAAACAGCAACTTTCTGCTCTGGAGTTCTTCAGCAGCTTGATTATAACATAGTTGAGTGCCAGGCATTGGTTCTTGCACCCACTCGTGAACTCGCCCAACAAATCGAGAAGGTTATGCGAGCACTAGGTGACTATCTCGGTGTGAAGGTTCATGCTTGTGTGGGAGGGACCAGTGTGCGTGAGGATCAGCGCATTCTCTCAAGTGGGGTCCATGTTGTTGTTGGTACTCCCGGCCGAGTATTTGACATGTTGCGGAGACAGTCGCTTCGTCCTGATTACATTAAAATGTTTGTGTTGGATGAAGCTGATGAAATGCTTTCACGTGGTTTCAAGGATCAGGTCTGTCATTTTCGTTGCGTTATTGTTTTGTTAATCTGTTTTATTCTATTATTAGAATTTGCGATTGATGTGTCAAGAATGAGGAATGTGGTTTGTCACGTGCTAGCTGGTGCTGTTGGTATGAGGTTATCATCCGTCTCAGAAGCACGTGTATGGGTATGGCCGTATGGGTATGGGTATGGGTATGGGTATGGGTATGAGTACTGGCACCATATTGCATGTTGATAAGGCGGAACTTAGAAAATGAAGGGTACGGGTATGGCTACATCACACACACACACACACACACACATATATATATATATATATTTGTAATTTAGAGCAATATATTACAAGTAATGATGACATTTCAAATTAAGAAAATAGCTAAAAGACATGGGCAGTTAAGAATCCAACATCAAATAACAGTTTAGCGTTAAACTTAAGATACGACATAGAGTTTAATGCCATTATATTAAAGAACCTATGGACTAAAATTTGTGTTTTACACTCATGCTAAGCATGGGAAAAAAAGAAGTCCACTTAACTTCATTTTTTGTGTTGGGTACGGCCTGATATATATATATATACGGTACTTCTGCCGTGCGGCAAAAGTTATTAAGTAAATTTTTGGTATGTTTTTCATGAATCAGGTACATATTTAGAAGTATCATGCAAAGTACCGGTACCTGGTATGTTATGGGTACGAGTATGGCAGGGTTTTAGATGTACCCATGCTTTATGTGACCATCTTTTTAGGGATTCAGTAACTTTTACTTGACTAATAGAATATCAAGTAAAGGGGCCTGAAAAACGTTTTATTATTTACTCAATATAATACCTAGGTAGATGAGGACTAATATTTCACCTTAAATATTAAAGGAAGAACAAACTTTCGCGGATGGGATGTTTTCTTTTAAGTATTTGAGCCTTTCAGGTTGTATTTTTGCATTAGTATATGCGTGCGGTCATTGTCTCTTGAGCTCATCTTGCAGCTACATTGTCCTGAGACACAGTTCAATTTAAGCTGTTGGAATTTTGGTTCTATGTCTAATGCGAGAATCTTTGTTGCTGTCAGATCTATGACATTTTCCAGTTGCTGCCACCCAAAATCCAGGTTGGGGTGTTCTCTGCCACTATGCCACCCGAGGCCCTCGAAATCACTAGGAAATTCATGAATAAACCCGTGAGGATTCTTGTGAAACGTGATGAGCTTACTCTTGAGGGTATTAAGCAATTTTATGTTAACGTTGATAAGGAGGAATGGAAGCTTGAGACTCTTTGTGATCTTTATGAAACCTTGGCGATAACCCAAAGTGTCATCTTTGTTAACACTCGGCGCAAGGTTGACTGGCTCACTGACAAAATGCGCAGCCGTGATCACACGGTGTCTGCCACCCATGGAGACATGGATCAGAACACGAGAGATATCATCATGCGGGAGTTTAGGTCTGGGTCCTCTCGTGTGCTCATTACCACTGATCTCTTGGCCCGTGGTATTGATGTCCAACAAGTCTCCCTTGTGATCAATTATGACCTCCCAACGCAGCCAGAGAACTATCTACATCGAATTGGACGTAGTGGACGGTTTGGGAGGAAAGGTGTTGCCATCAATTTTGTCACAAAAGACGATGAGAGGATGCTCTTTGACATCCAGAAGTTCTACAATGTGGTAGTTGAGGAGCTTCCAGCAAACGTTGCTGATCTCCTTTGAGGGGTTTGATCTGGTGAAGTAAATTGTTTCCTTCTTGGAAGTTATTTATCATCGTATTCCTTAGGCTTTAGAACAATGGTTAAATGGTTAAACCTGTACGTGACTGCAATTTTGAGTGCAAGTTTTGTTTTTTTGTTTTGTATGGGTTATATGTACTTTCAAAATTCAGTGTTTAAACTTCTGTTATTTATTTCTGCAGTTGGCGTTTCTGTTTCTGTATGAGAATGATACACCTATTAAGTTATGCTCTTGCTTTCCTTTCGAGACAGACTGCTTTACACAAGGTTTATGAATGGCATTTTCTCCTGTGTCTAAGTGTACCACTTTCATTTTTGGCATATTTGTCCGTTCAAGATATGCAATGTGATTTTCCGTTGCTCGATTACTTTAGTAAGTGTAACTGTGGAAGTAACAAGCTTGTTTCTTCCATCCCCATTGTGAGACTTAGGACGGACCTCTCATGTTTCCATTGGTGGATGAGGTGCTTCCTAATTAAACATGAATTTGTGGTTTGAGGTCAAGTGTGTTTGCACCTGTGGCTTCCTTCCTGTATGGGATCGTTATATTCTTTTCTTATTTGTTTAATCTTTTGTTAGTATATATATCATAGTCTTCATAACAAGTTTCTGGCATTTGAGGATGGAGGAGTCTATGATTATGGTGGCCTGCTAGCTTCTTTTCAGGTATGTTTCTTGTAGTTCTCCGGTATTGCTGGTATATTGTTCTACTTTTTTATGAAGGGATGATGGCCATCTATTTCAGATGTGGAGCAAACATCCTTCTTGGGGTTTTACACGAAAACAATCATATCGTGTGTTGACATCTTACAATGCCGTAGTTGCATAATTAAAATGACTGGCATGCCAAAATACATGTGATAACACTTGGAAGAGGGTGAAAGGAATCTATGCAGCTGATGAGACTGGTGCTTTTGTCATCGTTTCTTACATTGAATAGATTTTCACTCAAGAAGATTTAAAGGCTTTAAGTGGACATCCATGTCCTGATTTTGGAGGCCGTTGCTTACACATTAGCCATTCAATACATCAAACTCTTAAAACAGGTACACATTGGGTGCAGTGTTGCTTGTTATACGGGTCAGGTTGGTTTTTTTTATTTTTTCCCCTTGAAATTCATTCGGAATTCTAGGTAGCTTTGATGTTGGATTAATATGAGTAGAGATTGCTCTAGTAAATTGGTAGAGTTATTTGGCTCAATTTTGATACTGGGGCTGCATTTATTTTACGTTGCTCGTTTAGTGAAATGGGGCTCTTGATAATCTACAAGAGTACCAGGCTCATTAGGACTCGTTACCTTTGTGGGCGTGCTGCAGGGGTCGTTGGAAGACGTACTAATTGCAGAGGGCACCGATGACAGGAAATTTGAAAGAGGCCGTGGCCATAGTTTTCGGTGACGATAAATTGTCATAACTCAAGTTCTTTGATGTTGTACTTTTCTTGCTATCAATGAAGTTTTCAATGAAGTTTCTTACGTTTCCTAACAAAACAAAAAAAAAAAAGTTCTTTGATGGGAGTCGAGCTATATTCTTGTGCTAACCCATAACACATATGGCACATGCATGTGATTCTAGATCTATTTTCCTACTAGTATTTTAGTTGGTTCAACATCAGTCCTATAACTGCAAATAATCGAGAAAAAGATAGTAAAGAAATTGAACTTTTCATTGAATGATAAAGGCAGATATAAAGAGTAGTACCAAATATGCATTCCAACAAAAATTAAAAAAGCTAAAAAAACCAAAACCCCCTCGGATGAAAATTAAATCTCCATATAACGCCTAACGGTAGATACAGTACGTCTCATTTTTAATACAAACAAACAACCTCTCATAAGCTAAAGCCATTTTTCTTGCAGTAAACATGGATGCTGCGAACGCCTCGGACGCCTTCCCTCTACGGCTCATCCTCTTTGATCCTTCCGCAATTGCCACCTCTAATGTTGCCACCAAAGACTCAACGTTTGGTGCAAACATGAAACCAAACTCATCGTCGACCATAATGGTACCTTTGATCGTGGGAAATCGTGATGCCATTAGGGGTTTCCCACTCATCATTGCCTCCATGAGAGTGAGGTCAAGCCCTTGAGGCCTCAACGTCGGGTTGAGGAAGATGTCGATTCCATTGTAGAAAGCTCGCAATTCGGGGGGCTTCATGGACCCTAGAACTATGACTTGAGGCCCCAACTTTCTGTACCTGTTGGGGATTCAAATGATCAATAAATCAATAAGTATGAGTACATTGAATGGATCATAAAACTGTATTGACAAAAACTAACCTCATAGAAATACAACATAAAGTAATTGGCATGTTCTGTACTTGACATTTTTTAGGGCGCAACTCAATTTGGAGAGGTCGAAATGGTTTCTGATCGAAATATCAATAAAACTATGGGTACACTATCTGATGTACACCAAATTTACATCGCGTTTCATGAGACCTCGAAGTGAATACTACCCACTTCGGAGCCTCTCGATTTGTTTAAAACATTTTTTTTAAGAATCGCTGTAAAAAATCAGCTTGGTCGGATATCAGTAAAGGCTTGATTGATTCTATGCCCAAAAGAATTGATCAAACTCTTACTGATATCCGATTCAGCTGATTTTTTACAAAAATCCTTAAAAAATTATTTTAAAAGAATCGAGCGGCTCCGACCATTTGTGTGTATGTGTCTCAGGAGCACTAAATAAATTTTCATGTACCTGTTGATAAATGAGCAATACTACGGATAGAGACAGAAATCCAAACATATATGTATTTGTGATTGTCTAAATGCACGTGGGTTCCACACAAAAGATGTGGGGTCCACAAACATCAGGCGGTGCCAAATACATTCTTGTCTGAATATGCATAATTTCTTCTGTTTTCTAGCATTTTTGGTTGATAAATAAAGGCCGGGCTATTCGCAGCCACGTATTTTCTCCCATAGCCCACTCTATTTCGGTAAGTGGTTGTTGAAAATCATAAATAACATTTCGGTAAATAGCTGTTGAAAATAAGATTATATTTCGGTAACTACATGTCGAAAATATATTCAACTTTCGGTAGACAACTGCCAAACATGCATTTTCGGTAAATAGCTGTTGAAAAAAATATCATATTTCGGTAATTTGATGTTGAAAATGTATCTTAATTTCGGTAACTAACTGTCGAGTCTAATTGAAAATTTTTAACGGGCTGTGGGAGAAAATACGTGGCTGCGAATAGCCGCGTCCTAAATAAAGAGGAAAGGTATGTAAAATTGCATGTAGGTCCCAACATTAATTACCTATCTTCCCAAGGTCCGGACCCGGCGACAACCAAGTACACATCCGAGTGCTTCTCTTGGACC
Source organism: Rhododendron mucronatum var. ripense (assembly GCA_019656295.1). Taxonomy (NCBI): domain Eukaryota; kingdom Viridiplantae; phylum Streptophyta; class Magnoliopsida; order Ericales; family Ericaceae; genus Rhododendron; species Rhododendron mucronatum. The sequence continues at coordinate 805,347 of BPLT01000159.1, read as the reverse complement.
ATCGAAAACGCCTCAAACAACAACGGATGCCCTTTATCTTTCACTAATCTTCCAGCCACCCCAAGCACCAAACTAGCATTACTCGGGATCCCAATTCGAGTCCGGAATTTGTTTCCCAATCTCGAATCTACCCCGAATTCCTTGTCGTTGATGCCATTGATGATTACGTGAACCCTTTCGTTCGGTATTTGGTACACGTCTCTCAACATTTCGCCGCAGCTATCACTTATTGCAATGTGGTGTTGGTAGTTGTTGAAGAATCTTATTTCACTTATTACTTTTGGGATTACTCCCTGGAGGCTGTGGTTGAACATCGGCGAGATTGGCTCGCTGAGCGGCCGGATTAAGTCTTGGTAGATGGATGAGTATATGCTTTCAAGGGCTATACCTGTTGGGTATTTGTAAGATGATGTGCAAAAGGTGTAGAGAAAAAGTTCATAATTAATAGAAGTTTGTGAATTTGGAGATCAATTAAGATTATAGTACTGTATTACATAAAAAGGGAACAAATGAATGGTAAATTATTAAAATTACCCCTGAGGTTTCTACAAATTATAGATCGTCCCTTGCATTTGGAAAATTACAAAATACCCATCTATTGTTATAAATTACTCTCCTGTCATGATGTAACTGCTAGAAAATTCGACAAAATTTGTCTGACATCATCAAATCCTTATTAAATTGGACCAAATTGCCTTTTTTAGCCTATGAAAGGCTATTTTTATACACTTGCAACCTTTTACAAGTAACCAAAGAACATTGTGGTCCGTTCAAATAAGGATTTAACTATATCAGACAGATTTCATTGAGTTTCCTAGCAGCTACATCACAAGAAGGAAGCAATTTGTTTTGTAATTCTCCAAACTTGAGGGAGCAATCTGTTATTTGCATCGGGGTGATTTTGATAATTTGCCCTTAAATAAAGGATGAAAAATAGGATAAATGAGAGGGGACGAATAAATTGTCGACTTGTTGTGAAGGCATTCTTCGCTTAGTTTTGTGAAGCCTTGGGCAATTAAATACCATTCATAGGACAACTAATAAATCTCACCAATTTACAGCATTGGTGCCAATATTTTGTCAAATTTCTTTTATGAAATCCAAAAAAAATATGACAATTATAGCGTTGAGACGAAGACGAAGGGAGGGACTTGAAAGTATGAGATCAAAATGATACTTATCAAATAAATTTTTTATAAATTCTAGAAAACATTCCACAATAGCCATGTTCATTGTCAAAATATGTTTTTATTTGTAACGAAGACAATCCAATAATTGTTTTGTAGGTAATGTAAATTGAATTAGAGTTCTGTATTTTAGATAATAATTACCCACTTAACAAGATTGTCGCTCATATCAAATTCAAATTGCAATAAGCGAAAGTTTTAAAACGTTTTTTTTTTCTTCCCATAAAAATAAAATTTTTCGTTTCCATAAACTCAATTCTACTAACAATACCATGCCATGTGACTGCGAGGTTGGGCAGTCCGCGAGCCAACCAATGAGGCAGCGCCACGCTCTCCGAGTGAACCACATCAAACGGTTTATCCCGGTTCTCCACTTCAAATTGCTCCCAAGCCTTATTATATCTCCACTTGCTGCCCGGTTCACCTTCATGGCAATGAATTACCGGGTCACCCGAACCGCCCTCCAAAATACTCTTCACCTCTTTACCCACGCTATCCAAAGGCGAAGTGAAAACGTGAACCATGTGGCCGCGGCGGGCCAACGCGGTGTAGAGCGTGTGCGCGTGGCGCTCCATGCCACCCGGCGCGGCCCCGACCGGCCACTTCCTCGAGAAAACCGCAATTTTCAGCCTAGCCAGAGGAGGGCTGTCTCCAGCGAACGAGAGGCGGTTCCATGAGAATTTGGCGGCCCGGAGGTCGCCAGACCAGGCGGCGACCCCTGTGGGGGACGGGGTGGAGCAGGGAGGAGAGGTGGGGGCGTGGAGGAGGAGGAGGGCGGGGATGGTGAAGAGAACTATGAAGAAGAGGGTGGTGGAGAGTTTGGATAGGAGGGAGAAAGTCATTGGCTTTTTTGGTTTTGTGATTAGGGGTGCCATTTGGGATTGTTTTTCAAAAGTAAGAGAAGGTCTATTAAGATGGGTAATGAGTTGTGCTTTCTCCTCTTCATTTTTTTTTGGTTGTTTTTGGCCGGGCTTGTGATGTGTTTGGCGTGAATCGTGAATTAACTTTTGCTTTTGCTTTTGAAGTTGGGTGGAAGTTTTTGCCTTTGAGTGCATTTCTCACGCCTCTAGCTAGTAAGAGGAAAAAGTGGATTCCCCGGGTCAGTGCCTAACATTTTGTGACTTGTTCTTTTGGCAATGGTTTATTACCAGAAACAAAAGAAGACGAAGAAACTGCATGGTTGAGTTTTTTTTATAACTCGGCTGTGTACAATCCGGATTAGCTTAAGCGCACCTCGAGTAATTTTAGGGGCTCAATTCCATCGTTCACTTGCGAAGAGTCCAATTAAAATTGGAGCAAAGTTCCATATGGATTGGCCCGAAAGGATTTGATAGAACCCAAGAGGTTTCAAACTTGTGATCTTAGGATAGAGCAAACATTTAAGTCTCGGATCTTGACTATCAAGTCAACCCAATGGGGTTATGCTAGGTTGAGTTCGGACATTTTTAACTTCTTCTTTTTTTTTTTTTTTTAAGTTGGTTTAATTTTTTTTTCATAAACCTTTTTTATAGGCATATGGTAAAAATATTTAGATTTTTGGACGAATAAGAGAATTTTTTAAAAATACAAAAAAATATGGATGGAACTTGAAAAGAATTAAGAAGATCAATAGTAAGCTAAAAATCTATATATTTTGACTTCTTTATTCGACTTTTAGCAAAAGTTTTTAAACTTGAAATCATATTTTTAAAATTTCTAATTTTCCTTGTCAACAGTAATAAGAAGTCTAAAAGAAAATTACCCAAAACCAGCAAAAGTTCAGAAAAAGAAAAAAACCAAGTCAATAACCTGATTGTTGTACGTCTGTTGTTGGACGAGTAATCACAATCCGATAAGCAATCGTATGTTTTTTTTATTTTATTAACGATGATCGATTGAGATCATGGTATGTAATCGAAAAGTATTGAATCTATGTTTGTCCCGGAGTTTGAAGAATAGTGGCTCGTTTTTTAGCGAAGCAACAAGGCGGAATGCGGGATAACAAATTGTTCAGGCGCGCTTGTCGGGAAAGGTTAATTGAGAATTTAAACAGAAAATGGATGCTTTCCGGTAACTGTTAATTGCCCAGGTCAACGATATTCTGTTAGCTCAAGGAAGACGCATTTGAATGCAGATTTTTGCCCAAAACAAATTAAAGAGCCCTTTGGGTGATTTGTGATGCAAGTATTTGAATTTGAATCCCGGCCCATACATGCATAATTAAATAATATTATTGTTGACTTAATTTCTTATGTAATATGATAGTCAGCATTCAGTAATGTAAGGCACAGATCCAGTGCTAGCTTTTTGCTTGGCCTCAAAGCACACTTTAATTCACAACTTTACTTGTTCTCTTCGAAATCACCCTTTTTCTTTTTCTTTTTTATCACTTTGCGTATGCTCGATCAGTTAAATGTGCATTTAATAATATATCAGCCATTCACATCCATTTTTTATTTTTTTCATTTTGCGTATGAACACTGTCTATGTGATTTTTATATAGTACTGTGGGACGGGGGACTACATGTATCCGAGGGATTAATCGAGGCAAAAAAGCATGTACGTTGGAGCCTCTTTACTAGAAACTTGAGGATCAAGTATGTGGGTTATAACATAGGTAGAGCTAAGAATACCAATGTAGCTTCTATCATTAAAAATGGAGTTTGGATTTGGCCTAATCCAAGATGTGCTGGTACTAGGCAGATTGTTGCTAGTACTAAACTTTCTTTGATGCCCAACCCACTTGTTCTTGATTCTGTGAGATGGTTACAACTAAGTCTGGGGCATATACAACTAATTAAGTCAGCTTGGAATGCTCTGCATACCAATTTTTTAGTGGTTCCTTAATAAGCACCCAATAATGCATATTCTTGGTGCTTAAGTTCTCTAGTATATTGTGTTTGTACATATATATTGTCGTTTTTATGCAATATTGCACGTAAGGTGTGTTTTTAATGTTTTCAAGTAAACCGTGTGAATAAGGCACGGTTGAACGCCAAGGAATGCTCCAGGTGCAACCAATTGCCCAAGGCCACGTGTCACCACATTGTGGTGCTCGAAAAGTCATGAAGAGATAGTTTGGAGGTTGCTCGGGTCACCCAAGGGTTAAGGGAATTGAAGGAGATGGAAGGATCTTTTCAAAGCAACTCATTTTCCGACCAGTTGAGGATAGAATCGTCATATCTTTTTATGTACAAATTATCTTGGATCCAAACTACTTGGGTTAAAAAGTAGACTCGACAAACTTTCCAACGGTCTTAAAAACACCCTAATCTGAGTTCAGGAGTATCCGGAGCGAGCCCACAAAGTTCAGCCAAGCAAAATTTGCCTTAATGGCCTAGGTATCGATACCAATTTTCATAGGTATCGATACCAATCACCTTAAATCCCTCAGAATCTGTTCGGGACGAAAGGTATCGATACCCTTTAGCATAGGTATTGATACAAATGGCTTCTGAATAGATTTTTGCCACTTTTTCAACCTTCCATTTATGGAATAGTTGCTACTTATGGTATGTTTTTAGGATATTTGTATAGAGAGAAGTTGTTCTTGTATAAATACTCCTCTCTCTCTCTCTCTCTCTCTCTCTCTCACTGTACAAGATATTTACCTTTTATGCTTTAAGTCTTTTTTCTAGGATTTCTATTCTTGCTTTCTCAAGCTTTTCGAGTTATTTCCTTCAAGGACACTAATAAGTCTTTATCGTATGTTAATTTCTTATCTGTTAATGTTGTAGCTACAGACTAGATTCTCCTTAATATCAACTTTGTTTTCGTTTTCTGTAGTTAAATCTTATGTCTCATTTTTCTACTATGCTTTATCTTTCAAGTATGTGTGAAGAGTTTATCAGCTAAGTTTTGCGGTGATTCTTTCTCAATGATTTAGGCTTGTATTTGTCTCGTTATCTCGGGCTTGAAGAATGACTTTTGGAATATACTAAACTTGTGATTTTTCGGTCTAAACTAGGGTTGTTAACTTCTTCGATGCCATGTTAGCAAGTGGTCTTGGCGCGCGACATTTTGAAAACTCTATCACTCATAGGTTTCGATAAATGTGTCCAAAATGAGTTTATTAATATTCCAGAAAACCATATCATTTGATTTAAACAAGGTTCAAAGCTAAATCTTCCGAGTGTAAACACACGGTCGTGACTCTCGCTTGAATTATCCTCAAGAATTGATATTAGCCTAAGTCATGGGAAGGATGATCCCTTGATTTGCCTTTTAGTTAATTAAAACCTTTTTCTAGTTGTCTAAAGAGAGTAATCTCCACCGTTCAAGTAAAACCGACAGTTGGCCGTCTAAACGCCTCAAACCCTTAGACCTATAATCCATACTAGCTATATTCGAGCTCCTAGCGGGTACAATCTCGGTCTTTCTGGTTATTATGCTGATGACGACCTAGCCCTACGTTTGGGGTATTTTAACCTTATTTGAAGGCAAGGTTATTGGCTAAGCATTCCTTGGTCTAAGTGTGTTTGGTTTCCAAGTCATGTTCCTCGTTGGTCTTTCATCGAAAGGCTTGCAATTTTGGGGAGGTTGTCTACCAAGGATAGACTTCACAGTTGGGGAATACCAGTTGATGCGATGTATCTGCTCTACCAAGACGTGGAGGAGTCTCATGAACATTTGGTTTTTGAGTGCTCATATTCTCAAATGGTTTGGCAGATGTTGCTTCACAAGAATAACATTCAACGCCCCTATTTTGGTTTGGCTAGTGAACTGGATTAATTGGATGTACGCTCACAAATATTTTGATTCCCGTCCTAATCGTGTTTATAAAATTTCTATAGCTGCCTCAATTTATTGGATTTGGAGGGAACGTAATTGAAGGTAGTTTCAACTTTCAAGGGGTTGGTGTGCTTGCTCAAACTTTGGGGACCCAAATTATTAAGGAAGTCTGAGGCAGCTTATGCTCATGGAAGAATGTTAAGCGTAGCAATGCAAATCAGTTTTTTGTTACATCCTAGAACCTTGGTTCTAAGATATTGTCCTATGCAATTGCTTTGTTCATATTTTTACTTTTCCTAGCTTGATAGGTAGGCTCTGATCGATTCTACAGAGGTTTTGACCTCTTGTTGATTCTGGTTGGTTTGCTTTATAAGAGTTCTAACTTTACCTCCAAATAATAATAATAATAATAATAACAATGCGTAAGATGATGCAACCTTTGCAATAGTATTTGGTTGATTAGATTGGGCTTGCATAAAGTTTATGGACTAGTATTAGATATTTAAGGATAGTCAAGTACTACAATTGGACTTACCATAGGGTGGGTTAGGCCCTCTGTGGAGTAACCCAAGTTTTAAAACGACATACTTAGGCCTCATTCTTCCTAATTCGTTTTAATTTTTCGTCTTAGTCTTTGGAACTAATCATTTGTCTTGAAAAGAGGAAACAGAAAAATAAAAAAAATTTAGTCCGAAGTTCAAAAAAATTTGTCAGATGACAAAAATACTAGTCGTTTGGTATTTTTCTTCTTTAGTAAAAAAGAATTCCTTTGGTCCTAATTTTTACATTTTAGACTCTTGTCATAAAGGCGATTGTTTAATCCGAAAAAATAACATGAATCTAACAGAAATTCAAAAGAGATGAATTAAAAAACCAAAAATTTACGGAGAATGGTATATATTTAGAAAAAAAAAACATTACTTGGCGTAGTGACATTCTTAAATTTTGTGAGAAAAATATAATAACAGTCTTCTATTTTGTTAGTGTATAATAACAGTCTTCTATCCTGCATAAGGTACAAGTTTGTTAGGCTCTAAAATTTTGACATTAACGAAAATAGTTTTGACATTATGATCCCCCATGACCAGAATAAATACATAGGTGCACGCGATGTTCTTATATTTTGGAGAAAAAGGGTTATTTTTTAAAAAGATAAGCAAAGTAAAGATTAAACTAATTCTTGTATCTCATCAAAACGTAATATAAATTCGTACTCGAAAAACCTAACCGAAGCTGCCCCAAAAGATTTATCTTCATAACGACCGATGGATATGTATTAGTGGTTATTTAGCTAGCTAGACGCTAGTTGGGCGACCGAGAGCGCTGCTTAATTCGATTAATCGCCGCATAGATTAGATACAGTAGATAGATATAGCGAATTGAGGGGAAAATAAAGTTTTAGAACTTTATTACAAAATGATCCAGTATTGCGAAAAACCGACCGGAATTTCCGATAAGAGGATCTCGCCTGGTATTTACTGAAATGGCCAGTACAGCGCGGTATCGTCTGATATTGGGACCGGTACGGTATTGGAGGGTCATGGTACCGTTTATTCATCAATTCGATATGTTCCGGTCGGTATCAGCCGGTACGGAATAGTATTCACAATCTTGGGGTAGATCTTTGGAGAGAGAGGTGTGGAGAGGATCCAGGTCCCTAGAATTACAAAAGTACTTAATTACCCCTTACTTTTGAAACGGTTGAAGACATATTGACCATGGGCCACTGGACCTTCTTCAAAAAGGCAAAAGTGATAAAATGAAAAGGTTTTTTTTTTTTTTTTCTATTTTAATGAGCCCAAAATTGTTTACGGGGATAAAATTTTAGTAACTTAGTCATGGGAGTGTTCTTCCTTTTGTTGTATTTACTAAATAAGAGTTATATAATGACAATTTAATTTTTATTGTCTAAAAAAAGTTAATGTTATAAAGAATTGGATGTAATGAGAAAAATAATGAATTTATAACTGTATATATTGGTATTTGCGCTAAATCCGAAATGGTAACCGACTAACCGGTATTTAACCGGTACCGATACATATCGTACCAATAAGAAAATCGGTACTCTTGTCGGTACGGTATTCAGAACCCTGATCCAAAAATTAATAAAAACCAACGTACGTAAAGCAAAAAATTTATCAACAAAACAAGAGACTATTTCAAACCAAATCAACAAAGTTGAGACTTTCCACTTGGAAAAAAGAAAGGGGGGGGGGGGGGGGGGGGGGGGGGGGGGGCGGGGGGGAGAAAGGAATCGAACGGAATTTCTCTGAGGGGACGGCTTGAGAATGCAGGCTCGAGAGGCATTTAGAAGATGCTAGTATAGGGTTCATAATCTCAAAAAGATAAACTAAACAGGCATTAAAATTTGGATACCCAAGAATACCACTTACATATCCTGCAAATCGCTTTCCATATCTGTGCATCAGAAAAAGCTCATGTGTTCTACAAATCTATCAAGGGAACTCAAAACGTGGTTGCAGCAATTGCCCCCCACCTCCGTTTTCTTAAACCAATATATATAAAGGAACGGCATCAAATGGATGCCAGTATGCCACCCATGTGCAAAAGAAGGCCAAAAATTAAAAGGCTCAAAACACCGGAAAACCTTAAAAAAAACAACTAATATATGCAAAAATATCTATCATATCAAGAAATAGGCCAAGGGTAGGATTACACTCCCTCTACCCCAACCTACACAGACTACAGAGCAACTCCAGCCCATCAAACTAACTACTATTCCGGTCCCCCAAATAAGCCACATCAAGCAATACGGAATCTAAATCCAGAGCTTCCGTTTTCACCAAACAACCCTAGCCCCAAGCTATTCTTGACTAAGCTCGATAAGTAATCCTCGATGTCTCCTCTACAACCTATTTTTCCCCTTTTAACCTTATTTAACTACAAAATTCTCTCGCAGAAAAAATCCATTAACTAATACAGCCCCAATTTCTACGTACATCAAAACATAACCAACAATTTTCACGGGAAGAATTATCTAATAGAGCTTGTAATCAAAAGAAATCAAGCAGCTACAGCAACATCTACATAGATCTTTAACCCAGAAAAAAATGAAAAAAATCAAGTAACTTCGAGAAGAATAAAACATCTTTACAACAGAGTCTACCATATGAATCGAATCCTCATGTAGATTGCATGTTATCTACATGAAGATAAAAATATATATTAAGCGAGAAGGAAAAAAGCATACTTGATCCATAAGAATGGCACAGCGCACAAGTAGTTAGAAGCTTAGAACAAGTACATCATCTTCCAGTGTGACTAAAAACCAAATAAACTACAAAGAGAACAGAAAACTAAAACATAAGCAAGGCCAACTCTCAATCTTCATCATCCGAGCTCCCCATGTAACTACTATAATCACTACTATCATCATCAATATCAAGCTGAACATGTCGAACTTGTATCGTCTCTGGTGCTTTAGGTAATCCTTGAGCAGGAATCGGCCTAGGCGGTTGCTCCTCAACTCTACCAGGAACGGAGAGAGAATCCAATGGAGGCAATGGAACTGGGTCTCCGGGCTTCCATCCAGGTGGGGGTACAATGGGTAAATCACTTGGCAATTCCACAGGCATCCCAGGTTTCCACCCAGATGGAACCACAATGTTTGGAGGAACAAGCCCCGGAATTGCAGAAAAATTCGCAAGCGGATCTGCCGAGTGTATCTCAATCAATGACTCGATTGTTTGCTCCTTGCTTTCCGCCGATTTAGGTAAACCGATATCAAGATCAGCAAGTGCATACAACTGAGAGGCACGCATTTGTTCCTCCTGAGGAGCAGGCGGGAGGGCCCCGCGCAAAGGAGCCTGTCCAGCTCCGAATTCCGGCGGAGCAAATGTTGTGTAACTTATCCTGTGGGCATAAGACAAAATGTCTGGTAGATTCAACCGAGTAGAAATAGACGTGGTACAAGAATTGTCTGTGTCATCTTCTGATTTAGATCTTTTGGGGCGGCGATAATCGGAATAATCATCGACGAGGACATCGAGAACCTGTTCGGCTTCTTTGAGTTTGTTAGCAAAGGAAAGCATCGTGGTATCTTTAGACCGAATTTCGCGAGCGACTATCTGCTTAGAATCTTGAAGGTCCAGAATTTCTTGGAGTTCCGCAACAGCTTCAAAAAGCTGAGTTTGGAGGGATGTGAAAAGGGAGAGGATTTCTTTGGTGGACGAAGGAGAGGAGTCTGGTGGAATTTGTGCTCCGGACTGAGTTTGGGGAGATAGAAAGGTAGGGATAGAGCCTCGGAAGGCACTAAGCCAGTGAGACCGATTTGGTGAGACTTCGAACAGTCGGGAGACGAGTGAGGACATATGAAGGAGAAGACATTGGGCTCTAGACAAAGGAGGAAGAAGAGGAAGTAGGGTTGAGGAGGTGGTTGTGGCAGTTGACGGATTTGATTGCTGATTGGGGTGATGAGATTGTGGGAGTTGGGAGGAGAATTTAGGAGGGGTAGGATTTTGTAGAGAGGGTGAATTTGGATTTGGCAGGCCTAGCCTGGCTGGTGATTGTACCATTTGGTGTGGGACATTTTGTAGCATCTTGGACTTCCACTACCTTTCACAGAAACCTAAAACAACAAAGAATGAGAATATACATCACTGTAAATCACCAGACAATAAAATGTGGACATAGATAAATATTTCAAGCAAAGAATAATTAGTTGACTTGTGGTGGACAAAAATTCGAGGAGAATAGAGTACTACTTATTAGTGATTCTTGTGGCCAAGTTCAACCATTGAAGCAAGCACTCCTTTTCAAACTAGAAAAGGAAACCAATGTTATGTTTCCTGGTGAGTAATGTTAGAACATAAGAGACAAAACAGTGTAAATAACTAGCAACTTTCCCGCAAAGAACAATGTTCCAGAACAGTGGCCGTACACACAAGTACATATACACCTATGACCTATGCATCACACACAATACTTACGCCACATCAAGCATGTTTAGATCATGAATCTAAGAGCAATCAAAAATGGAGATGGAAAAGCACTAACACAGCATGAGGAAGGTAGGATGTAAGTAATGGCCAAATTCAATACAACACTTCCTCCACAATGTGCCAGAGAGATTCTACGTTCATTAGACAAATCATCAAACTCATGTGGCGCCACAACATACCAACAAATTTTATCCACTGTAATTTGCAAATGACAGAGCCCTCAAAACCAGCCAAAATGTGGTTATAAACGAGATGTAGATTGAGAAAAAGTATGATCAATTGATCATGAACAGCATGAAAAACCATATGCAAATTACGGAGACCCTCTTTGCCACTAATTAGTGTATGCCAAAAAAGACTGTACACAACCGCAAGCTAAAAGCACCCCTCCCCAGCTCATTTAATTCTTTTATGGGTTATAAGTTGTAACGAGAAGTTGCAACAACCTGTCACAAACTCCCAACATGAAAAGGAAAAAGCTATAACAAATAGAGCAAGAAAGCAACATGCATGAAGATACTAATAAGAAACTAAGCTATCAATTATAAGCATTATTCCATGTTAAATCCACCAGAGCAATCCAATCACTTACAAAGACAAGGGGGGAAAAAACACAATTCCAGCCGTTACAGAGAACCAGAAGAGCCTCTAATGCCAACCAACTACAAGGGCGGGACGGGAAACAGTTCGCATGTAAAGAATCTTGCCATCTATTTCACTAGAGTAGGATAATAGGTTGAGGAGTTACTCCTCAAAATATGGGCTTCCTAAAGTGGATCATTGAAATGCCAAAATCTTGCATCCAATTTTAAAGGTTTCTCAAGTGGTCTTTGAATTATTTCATATTATCCTCATGGGGCTCGTGCAATGGATTGGCCATGCTACTGGCCTTAAGCCAGATTCTGGGTTTTTAACACGGGCCTTCAAATGGCATGGGATCAGAGCAGTGGCAAACCTAGAATATTGCATAGTAGGGGCACACATTACTCATAATGGTGATTGTTTTTTTTCCGTCTGTACGGGAAAGGGTAGCAAGTAATAACATTTGTATGTGAATATAAATAACTTCACCTTAGGAAAACAGAAACCAATGGGTGTGGAGAGGGGGTGCAAATTATTAGTTTATGAAAAAGACTAATATATATCCAAATCTAGAAAATTTAGGTGGTGTTCTGGTTTCTTAAAAAAGAACTTTTTAGAAAAGGAAGGTAATTTCTAGCTCAAAAATCATGTGTTTACGCAAATAATTTTTCTACCAATATGGATCTTGTTTGATAGATTTCATTGAGATCTTTTATACGGTGCAAAAAAAATCAAAAAATTATTTTTCATTTTCATTATATTTGAGTTTGAAAATTGAAGAAAAAGAACTTTTTAAAAAAGAAGGGTTAGTGGAACACCTCCTAAAGTGCAATATATGCACAGGCCACTAACTTTACAGAGCATAATACAATTATACAAGGATACCAAGATAATGCTACAAAATTGAGTGGGGAATTGTGCCCCTACATAAGTTCGCTGCGGGATCAGAGTCCTAATAATGACTCTACAGAGGGTATTCAACTAATCATGCAGCAAGTAACTTCTCATATCAGCTAAAATCTGATCATAAATGTGCAGGTTTTAATGGGAAAGAATGTGACAGCAATATCCAATATTCCCTGGGAAAGCAATGGGTGTGCAAATCAGTAAGCTTGAGATTTAGTCAGCACAACAGGAGAAATTTAAGTCCTCAGTCCTCACCCACCAAGAATAGTTCAGCCTGTTTAAGCTTAGCGGACAACCGGATGGGGAATTACTAGAAGTGTTATATTTTAGTTTTTTCTTTTCGGCTTCGGCCCCTACCGGTACCTGAAAAAGGAAGAGAAGAGAAAAGAAGAGAGTATCCTTCTGTAGAACTCTGACATATGAAGTAACACATACACAGGTACTCCTTGAGTTCATGGCTTTTACCCATGTGTGTCTCTGAATTTAATTGAAATTCCAAATAAACCTCGTACAGAATCAATAAAGAAAACTTCCCCACTGATTCTGAAACCACAGTTACACCCAAAAATGTGCTGTGTGATAAAATTTCTATAAGTAGAGCACAAGACAGGTCTGACCAATGTCCATCTATGTATAAGTAGAACTATACTAGTGCCCCTCTATGCATCAATAGTCTTCAAGCAACGCATACATGTAATCAATAGTATTCCAGCACGCGCAATGCATGCATGCATAGTGAGGGCCTGAGGGGTATGCAGTTTTCAAATACCTATAACTACCCTTCCCTTCCCTTCCCTCATCTTAAACCATATCAAAAGGGGCATAAGAATCAAGATGAAATCATGAAATAACCAAGACAGCGACAAAATCTAACAGATCAGTAACAGTGTACATCCATACGTGGGTAGGATGTATGGACCTCATAACACCACAATAAAACCATAAATGCAATAAACAAAGCATTTCAAAGAAAAACAATGCATACACTTTTCTTTATCCAAATTATTTCTTTGGGTAGCTACAACGTTCTAAATGGCGCTTGGCGCTAGTTGGGCAGTGACCCGCCGCCAAGCCATTTGGCGTTTTTTTTTTTTTGGTTTTTTTTTTTTTTATATACATCTTTTGTGCCGTTTTTGTGAACTCTAACCTGATACTTTAACTCAACTTGTTTACAGTCATAATTAAAGCATCCATTACTACAAAAAAAAAAAGGTGCATAACAACTACAAAATCAACTTCATTACTTAGTTCCATGGGCCACACAAAAAATGAGAAATAAAAAGAGCAGCACCTATGCATCAAGAAAGCAACAACAAAGGCAGTGTTCACCACATTCCATGAGCAAAGTTCAATATTCAAACTAGTACAAACCCAAATTAAACTAAGTAGTACGGGTACCAACTACCAAGTTAAAACAATTTGTCATTGCTATTCGTAAGCATATGCAGAAAACAACTGACAAATATTTAAAGGTCTCAGGATGAATATAGTGTCTTTCAATCAAGTACTAAAGGTTAATTCCTCAAGGGGGTCACTGGTGAGTTCTAATAAGTAGCATAACTTCGTCAAAGTTTAAAGATTTCACTGTGCCCTCTCTTTAGAGCCAGAGGAAAGTCACACAATCTGTTTTTTTTTTTTTATCCATTTATATTTTATACAGAGGAGAGCCATAATATATGTAAGAGTCATGCTATGTGTACCGACGGGATTTGTAGGGAAATCGTACCGACCGGCCGCGCCGGCCCTTCTCCGGCCACCGGACGGCCGATCTATATATACACGAAAAATGGGTGTTTAGATCAAGCACCATAAACGCATCGGATGCCGTTGATTCTCGCGGGGGCCCCTCGGTTTTTTTTTCTAGAATTTTTGGACGGCTTGGATCGGCCGTCCGGTGGCCGGAGAAGGCTCGGCGCGGCCGGTCGGTACGATTTCCCTACACACGGTCGGTGTATATATCATTTTCGTATATGTAATATGTATACAATCAGCACTTAGCAGCATAGACACGGGAGAGAGAGAGACGAGACAGAAGAGAGTCTGAGACAGACGAGAGAGACAGACAGACATAACAGAAGAGAGACGAGAGAGAGAGAGAGACAAACGAGCGAGCTGCGAGAGAGATGGGGAGAGACGCGAGAGAGAGAGAGACATACCGGCGGGCGGTGACTGATCGACGCCAACGACGATGAACGATTGGACCTCGCCAATGGAATGGAGAATGGGTGTGGGACTAATGTGTAATTGTCTAATTGTAGTATATATACATGATTTTGTAAAAATTACAAACTAAGCCCTTTTAGTTTAATTCAACACATTTTAGGCTGCCAAAGTCCTCCAACCCAAGGCCCGCCAAGGCCGCCTAGGTGGCCGCCAAACACCGCCAACCCTCCTAGGCTGCCAAATCAAACGCCAAGGGATATAGGCGTGGCGGTAGGGTGGCACCAAGCGCCTAGGCGGTCGCCTTGCCCGCCATTTAGAACACTGGGTCGCTAATCTTTCTAGGTGGATAGCCACCAAAGGCATGAACACACACACACACACACAAAGGGCAGGTAGTCTAAGAGCATCTCCAATACCCTATGTTCTAAATGGCGGCCGCCCAAGCCGTCTAGGTGCTTGGAGGTGCCTTGCCGCCGCGCCTATAGCCCTTGACATTTGATTTGGCGCCCAGGGAGGTTTGGCGGTGTTTGGCGGCTGCCTAGGCGGCCTTGGCGGCCTTGGCGGTCTTAAGGGCTTGGCAGCGGCCTTGGCGTCTTTGGAGGCCTTTGGCAGCCTAAAATATATATATATATATATATATATATATATATATATATATATATATATATATAATATACAAGAGATGTGAGCGAAGCCATACTACTTATTGTCTTATTCAACTTATTTGCTAGTTGCTATTACTTAATTTCATTTGGATTTGTACTTTAAAGTTTGGACTTACATTATGGATACATAGAATATAGTTTGATTGGATAATGGTTTGTTAAAAAAAAAAAATCCGCTGAATTGCTTGGCGCCACCTACGCGGCTTGGCGCTTAGAGGTGGGTCTCTGCCATACTAGTGCCAAGCGCCATTTAGAAAATTGCCAATACCACTAGAGAGTTTGACGAGCCTCTCACTTCTGGGCAATCCGAAGCCCTCTCTCAGTCTCTCCTCTGCGATCGACATTGTAGGGAGGTATTCCCGAACAGATAAGTTTGGGTGCCGAGCACGTGATGTATTCAGGACACGTGGCGTGCATGATAAGTTCATTGCCGAACAGTACGATGAACCTCAATATAGGCCAGTCACACGCGAAGTCACTGGTCCAGACAGTCTGTTCGCCAGACAAGGTCAAAAGATATGCGAAGTCATTTGACCAGATATAACAATATGGACCAGTCGCATGTGATATCATTGGACCAGGAGGACTGTTCGGCAACGAGGAAGCCGAACAATGCAACAAGTTGCCCTAAGTCGTGACGTGGGAAAATAATACTCCAGAATGATAATATTCCGTAGAAGGATAAGATTCCGAGTATAAAGGATCGAAGTAAGAGACCCAATGTGAGTGGGGTGTTCGGATAATTATGGGAAAGAGACCCATAAAGATTGAGCTTTCGTACAGATAAGGGAATGAGAATCCAGAAGATACTAGGTTTCCTATACGAGGTAGGGATCCTAGGGCAACAAGGATGCTTGGACTGCAAGCATCCGTGAGCCTATAAATACGAGGTGAGCCTGGAGGTAAAAGGTACGCAATATTTGGCCATCTCTTATTGCTTTCCTACTGATAATTAGGGTTTAGACCAGTACGTGATACTAACTTAAGCATCGGAGGGCCTTTGCCACGCGAGGCAAAGGTGCGCTCACCCCTTGTCTGTTTTGCAGATTAGGGTTCCGACGAAGAACTAGGGTTCCGGTGTAGAGGCACGTGTAGCCGCTACAAATTGGTGTTGTTCAGAACACTGATTGTTTTCATCCCCCTACAATTGGCGCCGTCTGTGGGAAACGAACCAGTTCGTGAAAATATAACCATGATGGAAGAAGATCCAACCACGCCGTTCGATCCAAAGAACCAGTTAACTGGTGGAGGGGATAAATCTCCACCGGGAGCTCCGAGAAAGCCCGTTGGAAGAGAGGATAGAGCAGCTACTGGCTCCACGAGAAGGAGCAAGTCCCACCGAAGAGAGGCATCGGTGGACCGTTCAAAAAGTGTTCATAACAGTGAAGATATCCTCGACACAAAGAGGAAAGAAATTGAGGAGTACGCTCGTTTGATTAAGAGACGAGAGTACGAGATACGAGAGCTAGAGCGGGTACGAGATCACCCGGAGGACTCCGGACTTTCGCGAAGGAGTTCTAGAGAAGACAAGAGGGCTTTACTAGTCCATAAACAGCCCCGTTCACGAGAAAGAAGAGGCAGGAGTAACAGTCCCACCACGAGATGGTGTGAAGCTTCCCCACGGAGAAGGAGAAGCAGAAGTAGAGACCGTACGCCAGAAAGGCGAAGGGCGTCTTCACGAAGAAGAAGGAGCAGAGAGCGAAGTTCCTCATCTGAAGAAAAGACGAGGAAGCACCACCGTGACAGGTACGAGAGACCTGATGCTGATTGGGCCAAAGCCACAGCTCATAAGACGATTGAAAAAGAAGAAGGGACAGTGTCCGCACGAGAAGCGGCGCGTAAAGCCCTGAGTAACATCGCAGCCTCCCCGTTTGCAAAAAGGCTGCAGGAGGCCAGGTTGCCGAGCAGAGTGAAGCACGGAGCGTTCGTGCTTTACGAGACAAACACGGACCCTGTGTCTCACATACAGCATTACCAACAGGCCATGTTCATGCATGATGGTGATGATGCCATTCTCTGCAAAATGTTCCCATCAAGTCTTGGCAAGGTGGCCCTAAGCTGGTTTCATAAACTAGCACCACAATCCATAAGAGGATGGAGGCAGTTGGCTGAAGAATTCACTGCTCGGTTCTTGACAAGCAGAAAGGCCCCAAAGACCTTTGAGAGTCTATCCACTATGAAACAGGCGGAAAGTGAGCCGATCAGAGATTATGCCAAGAAGTACTGGGAAACTTTCAACGAGATTGAAAGTTGCAGTGAAGAGTATGCCATAGCAACCTTCAAAACTGGTTTGCCTGTTCGGGGAGAACTGCGCCGCTCATTGAATAAACATCCGGTGTCTACGCTGGCGAAACTGATGGAGCGAATAGAGCAGCATGCCAGAATGGAAGATGACATACTCCGCGAAGACGGCAGGGTTGCTGCCGAAGACCCTAAGACGCCAGCAAAGAAGGCGGACAAGCCTGAGCCCAAAACATACAAGGAGCGCAAAGATTACGGGCAGGCTAAGAAGGATCCGTACAAGGAAAAGCAAGCCCCTGACCCCAAGTCCTTCTTTTCTATCAATACTGTTTGGAAGGAGCCAATTTATAGGATTCTTTATCGAATAAAGAATCAACCATATTTCAAGTGGCCTCCGAGCCTTGGCGGAGATAAGGACGCTAGACGTGCTACGAATCAGCACTGCAGCTACCACAAGGCTTGGGGCCACATGACTGAAGATTGCGAGATGTACAAGAAACACCTCGATGATTTGGTCTCTCGGGGCTATCTCAAGGAATTCATCCAGGAGGATCCCAAGGAAAAGGAGAAGGCCATGGAACTGGATTATGAGCAAAATCCTAAAGGAGTAATCCATATGATACATGGGTTGGCTGCACCTTATACGAGAAATGAGGTTAGACTGTTACAGAGGCAATTTAAACACGATCAGCACGTGACGCGATTGGGCAATAAAAGAGGGCGAGAGAATGATGTATGCAAAGAAAGCATAGCCTTCACAGATGATGATTTGGGAGAGGTCTAGATACCTCATAACGATGCTCTGGTCATAACCCTACGAGTTGGGGAGTATGACATTGAAAGGATCCTAGTGGATTCAGGAAGTTGTACAGAGGTGATGTACTACGATGCGTTCAAAAAGCTTGGACTCGCCCAGACAGATTTGGAACAGTCCACGACACCATTGATTGGGTTTGGTGCAGGGGCAGTGTGGCCCCTTGGAAAGGTGACCCTGCCTGTTCGGGCAGGTTCAGTTGTCTTAAGGACGGATTTCCTGGTGGTAGACGTCCCCTCTTCTTATAACGCGATTATAGGAAGAACTTGGTTACACAAGATGAGGGCAGTCTCCTCGACTTACCACCAGATGGTGAAATTCCCAGGATCCAATGGGATCGAGTCAATCAGGGGTAACCAGAGAGCGGCCCAACAGTGTTTGATCTCTATCATTAAGAAGGCCCCAAAGGCCCATCATGTTCACACACTGGAAGTGCCAGATCAACCGACTATCGAGGATGTCGGCCGAAGCCCGGCTGATAAGGTGATCGAGGGTTTGGAGAAGATTCAGATCAACGAGGCTGATCCTGAAAGATATTTTTTGATTGGGGAATCGTTACCTGCAGTGGAAAGGACCGAATCAATACAATTTCTGAAGGAGTATGTTGATGTGTTTGCATGGGTACCAGAAGAGATGCCTGGTGTAGATGCTGACATAATCTGTCACCATCTGAATGTTGACCCTCAGCATAAACCGGTTATTCAGAAGAAGCGTAGGGCTGCCGTGCAGCATGTGGATGCTGTTGTTGAAGAGGTCAATCGATTGCTTGAGGGAAAAGCAATACGCGAGGTTCACTACCCTGAGTGGCTATCCAACACTGTAGTCGTGAAGAAAAAGAATGGAAAGTGGCGTGTCTGTGTGGACTTCACAGACTTGAACAAAGCCTGCCCTAAAGATAGTTTTCCCCTCCCAAGGATAGACCAGTTGGTTGACGCAACAGCTGGCTATGAGCGAATGAGTTTTCTTGATGCGTATCGAGGATACCATCAAATTGCTATGTATGGGCCCGATCAGGAGAAAACGTCTTTCATCACCCCACGGGGTTTGTACTGCTATAGTGTGATGCCGTTTGGGCTGAGAAATGCAGGGGCGACGTACCAAAGACTTGCAACTCTCATGTTTAAGGAACTGCTCGGGAGAACTATGGAGGTTTACATAGACGATATGGTGGTGAAAAGCCGAGACAAGCGAGGGCATATCACAGACTTAAGAGAGGTCTTTGAGATCTTGAGGAAATACAAATTAAAACTCAACGCCTCGAAATGTGCGTTTGGGGTTGGTTCTGGAAAATTCCTAGGGCACTTGGTGACTATGAGGGGGATTGAGGCTAACCCAGACCAGATTGCGGCCTTACAGAAGTTGCAAAATCCCAGAACCACGAAGGAGGTTCAAAGACTAACTGGGATGGCTGCCGCCCTCAACAGATTTATCAGCAGATCAAGCGACAAGTGTAGGCCCTTCTTTCAGTTGTTAAAAAAAAGGGAAGGATTTGAATGGGGAGCAGAATGTGAGCAAGCTTTCCAGGACCTGAAGAAGTATCTGGCTGAGCCACCACTTCTGTCAACCCCACAGCCAGGTGAGTCCTTGATTTTATACCTAGCTGTTTCTGAGCATGCTGTTAGTGCAGTCCTGTTAAGGGATTTGGGAGTTGAACAAATCCCAATTTACTATGTTAGCAAAACATTACTAGACGCAGAAACGAGATATCTGCCCCTGGAAAAACTTGTCCTGGCACTTAGGACAGCAACGAGAAAGCTGCCACACTACTTCCAAAGCCATAGGGTTGTAGTGTACACTGAGTTTCCATTGAAGTCACTACTACGAAAGGCAGATTTTTCTGGAAGAATCTCGACGTGGTCCGTCGAGTTGAGTCAGTATGATATTGATTATCAACCACGAACAGCAATCAAGGGCCAAGTGCTGGCTGATTTTGTGGCAGAGTTTTCTCCCACAGTAGCTCCCCTGCCTCCTACGAAAACAGGACAGGAGAGTAGAACCTTGTCCACGAGGGACAAGGTCTCAGCCGAACAGGATGGCACGGAATGGAATCTATTCGTTGATGGATCATCTTGTAATACTGGTTCAGGAATTGGTGTTGTTCTTTTTTCTCCTGGAGGAATTATGATAGAACTGTCTGTTCGGCTGGGATTCAGCGCGTCAAATAACGTGGCGGAATACGAGGCACTCCTAGCTGGGTTAAGAAGTGCGAAGACTCTGAAGGCAAAAAGAGTTAGGGTGCATTGTGACTCGCAGCTTGTGGTAAATCAGCTGTCCGGCGAGTATCAGGCCCGGAACGAAAAAATGGCGGCATACATGGAAGCTGCCAAGGATTTGCTTGACACCTTCGAGAGGGTCCACATTGAACAGATAAGCTCCGGACAAAATGCACATGCCGACTCATTGGCATGGCTGGCTGCAGCAGTCCCAACTGAACTCAAGCGAAGAGTTGCAGTTGAGTATCTGAATGAGCCGAGCATTGGTAGAAGCGTGGAGTTAGTTTTGGAAGTGAACCAAGGTCCAAGTTGGATGGACCCAATTGTGGAGTTTTTACGAGATGAAATACTCCCCGCTGACAAGAAAGAGGCACATAAGGTCAAAACCAAGTCAGGAAGGTTTTGGTTGTCCCCAGAGGGGAAGCTTTACAGAAAGTCCTTTACAGGCCCTTATTTGTTGTGCGTGCACCCCGAGATGGTTCAGAGATTTCTTCACGAAATACATGAAGGAACATGTGGAAGTCATGCTGGGGGAAGATCCATTGCCCACCGAGCAATTACCCAAGGCTACTGGTGGCCACATATGCAGGAGGATGCAAAGATGTATGTTAAAATTTGTGAGAAATGTCAGAAATTCTCACCAATGATTCGAACACCTGCGGAGGATTTGGTGCCTTTGACAAGTCCTTGGCCGTTTGCTCAATGGGGGATGGACATCGTGGGTCCATTACACAAAGCAACTGGGAACCGAAAATTCCTTTTAGTTGCAACCGATTACTTCACCAAGTGGATTGAGGCTGAACCACTGGCCAAAATTACCGAGCCCATGGTTGAGAAGTTCGTGTGGAAGAGTATTATTACTCGATTCGGGGTTCCTTATTCTCTGATCACAGATAACGGGTCCCAATTTCAAAAGAAATTCAAGGCGTTCTGTGCCCAATATGGAATTCGAAATTATTATTCCACTCCAGCCTACCCTCAAAGTAATGGGCAGGCAGAAGCGTCTAACAAAACCATTCTTGATGGGATCAAGAAGAGGTTGGATAAGGCAAAGGGGAAATGGCCTGATGAATTGCCCCTTGTTTTATGGGCTCATAGGACAACACCGAGGAGGTCTACGGGAGAGACCCCCTATTCGTTGGCATACGGTACAGAGGCAGTTATACCTCTAGAAGTAGGACTTCCAACGAACAGGACTGTGTTGGTTGAAAGTGGGGGCAATGACAGAGCCCTCGAAATTGAGCTTGACCTCGCCGAGGAGAGGAGAGAAAGGGCCCTAATCCATTTGGCCTCCTACCAGGAACAGTTGATGAAGAGCTACAATAAGCATGTTCACCCACGAGAATTTGGTGTTGGGGACCTTGTACTACGGAAGGTGCTCGGCAACACCAAGGTAGCCAACGAAGGCAAGCTAGGAGCCAATTGGGAAGGCCCGTATCGGGTGACAGAGATTGTGGGCGTTGGGGCCTACAGATTGGTTGATCTGGACGGCGTCCCAATTCCGAGGCCATGGAATGCTCATAATCTGAGAAAATTCTTTGTTTAAAAAGAATTTAGTTTTGTTCCACCACGTGATTATGTGGGAATTACGAATAAAGTTCCCTTCTGTTTCTTATTTTTAGTTGTAAGGGGTACGAATAACGCCCCCTTAAGTTCAGTCTATGAATAAAGACACCCTTTTCTTCACAGTATATTTGGCTTTTTCAAATATTTAGGATTTTAATATGAATACTGATTTTTCTTTTCATTATTCATATTGGGGAGCATGGGATTGGCACGAACGCCATATATGAATATATCTATGCTTGATAGCTTGAGAACCGCGCACGAACAAACGCTAAAGTATGAGAAACTTGTAAACAAATGTACCCCAAGTATGAAAACACTTGGGTTGCATGCAGCTGTTCGGGTACAATCATTCGAGTAAATGATTGTGCTAAAGAGTATGAGATACTATAAGTCCGAGAAACTTACTGTTAACTGTTGTAGTTAAATTCAAAAGGATTTTAAATCATAACCTGGTATGAGATACATGTAAGTACGAAATACTTATAACATGCCTACGTACGAATATACTTTGGGGCATGCATACGTAAACATGCAAAATAATCAAGTACGAAATACTTGATTCTGCGAGGCATAACGAGACATGTCAAACACTTAGTGAAATCTAAGTATTGGAAACTTACCCCAAACACATGTCACACACGGCTTGCATATATGAACATGCAAGAGATCAAGTACGAAAAGGCTTGGTTCTGTTATGACGAAACATGTCAAAACAACAGATAAACAGCTTTAAGTTCGAACATTCTTAAAGGAAGTCCAAGTACGAAGCACTTGCAGAAAGCAATAAATGAAAGAAGATTGAGAGCACGAGGTGCTTCGAACTAAACGCAACAAATCTGTGGCCAAGAAAGGGCCGAGCAAAATCAGATGTTTAATGCCACGCAGGGCTAGCAAAACCACGGTCACACAGGACCTGTAAACTGTTCCGAAGGTGGGGAATAAAACTCACACTTAGTCCAATTCTTGGACCTCAGGAGCAGGCTGGTTTATCGTCTCAGCGTTTGGCTCTCTTGGCATACCACCACCAGTGTCTCCTTCCACAACGATGGGATCGTTGGTCGATTCCCGAGCAGGTGACTCCGCAGCAACAGCCCCCAGAACGTCAGTAGGTGTATCTTCTTCAGCATCAGCAAAATCTTCGATCTGTTGATCGATGTCATCTTCTGGGTTGCCTTGACGTTCTTCTACAGCTTGAGCACGTCTGCTTGGTAGGTCATTGTCCTCCCAAAAGGGGGAATCTTCAGCAACCCCAACTTTTGTTAAGCAGGTCTCCCAGCATGCTACCCAGATTTGGTCCTGGATAGCGGGCATCTGCTCAACATAGCTAGCAGTGGTGGCATCGAACCCTTTTTGGTATCCCTCCTCATAGGCTGCTTTCTTGGTGCTGTCGATTTCAGATAAGGCCTGGTTGAGGCTCTCCTCGGCTGTGTCCAGTTTGGCTTTAGTATCGTCTGCTTCTAGTTTTGCCTTGTCCCTTTCTCTCTCCAGCCTCGCTACAGTCTGAAGCAGCCTAGTGTTATCCCTCATGAGCCTGTTGCGCTCAGCTTCAGTTTCTTCCACTCTTTGACCCAATGTCACCATCTTTTGGATAAACTGAAAATGCCCAAGCATTGAAAACGACGTTATGAATAAAACGTCAGAAAATGCAAGATGAAGTGTTGAAACTACTTTACCTTTATCCCACTGACGAGACCGGTGGACACCAGCCGTTCGGATGTAGATCCAGCCTCCTTTTGCATATCAACTGGGAGCAGCAACCCTTGTGCAAGAGCGACCGCCGTCTCCGATGAACTGGCGGTGTCCCCAATATGCACGGGACGGTCACCCCTAGTCAGTGGTGGAGCCCATGTTTGGGGAAGAACCTGGCCAGGGGGTGATTGGGGTTGGTTACCTCCCCCATCAGTAGGTATGTCAGAAAGGGAAGGGTCTTCAGTCCTGGGACGCCTGTCCCGATGAGCATCCGTAGCTTCAAGGGAGCTGTCACGTGGAGATGAGGACGATCGTGTCGACCTCCCTCTCGTGCGCCGAGGTGGTGGTGGGGCAACACCAGTTGATGCCGCCCTGCTGGCGGCACCACGATTCTGTGTGGATACAGTCAGGAGTGTGCTAAGGTCAATAGGTTGACGAGCCATCGTACCTGGGTTTGTAGGGGACTGGGAATACCCTGAAGACGACGACTGGCTAGTGACACAAAGGGGAATGGCCTGTTGAGAGTGATGCTCGGCGGTGTTTCTCCTTCGCCCTGATCTTCTAAGCACTACACGCGTTTGGAGAACGCCTTCAGGAACCTGAATTTCACCTGATCGCCCGGCAAGAGTAACTCCTGCCTGCAGTCTTGAACCTTGCGGCGGGGGAGCAGTTGAGGTGGAAGCGATACTTGTGCCTGGGTGGGCAAGTCTTCTATCAATAACTCCTCTGTAGGCAGGATCGTATCCCAATAGCACGTCAGCGTTACGGCCTCGTCCAGCTGTTCGGGTACCCGGTTCGCCCGTGTATTTTAAGATTCTGTTTATTTCTTCTGTTCGGATGTAATTCGGTTCTCGACGAGGGCGCTTGTTCGCGTTCTCCGCTGAAATAAAGAAAGCATAAATACGAATTTAAAAGCATCCAGGGATTAAAGAGAAAACAGTAAACGAGAATTACGAAGGCAAATTAGAAGCATACGTGGGTAACCCCATATGTGGGGGCAATGCAAGCCTACCACTTGGCCGTCTTCCCCTATTGGCTCGAAGGCACCAGTCACGTAGAGGAAGTCGATTTCATGGTCGTGAGCGGAATCTGGCAGGTTTAGCACGAGACGCTTGTCTGCCCTTCTAACTTTGAAGTAAAATGTATTGTAATCAGGGTTCAATACTATGCTGTACCACCATTGGATGTCCCAGATTCCCAACTGGGTCCCCAAAATCCTATTTAAAGCTATGACCCCCATTATCAACCTAAAGACGTTGGTTGAGACTTGCATAGGGGTGAGGCGATACCAGTTCAGAATTTGGCGGAGTAATGGATGAAGGGGAAAACGCACTCCGCCCTCAACAATGGCCACAATAGGGATGCACATCCTGTCCCATGAGCCACCATCCCTGTCTGCCCCCAGTGGGGCGAGTTCAAGCCCCACATTGTCAGGGATGGCATACTCCGCCCTAAAAGCCGCCATGGCTGTAGGATTCTCACAAAGTCTTCTAAACTTACTGGGTTTGGGAACATTTTCATTCCCATCCGCCATGACTATTATAGAAAGCTCTACGACTTCCTAAAAATGAAACCCTACTGATAGGTACGGTTGAAGATCAAAGATCTCAGAAATAGAATGAGGAAAAAGGAAAGGTGGGATTCTTACGAAGCTTTTGCAGCGGTTGCTCGAGGTGCGATCGAGTTGCAGGCGGCGGCAATGGCGGTTACACCTCTCGTCTGGTTTTCAAAGTAGATGGGAGAAAAGGGGTTGAGTTTTGGTAAAAGGGGCTGAAACCCCCTTTTTCTTAAGAATTTAAAACGAAACTGACAGAGTCGAAACGTCACCTCTTACGCCGTTACACGAAAAGTAACGGAAAGTAAAGATATCGTTCTGACGCCGTTCTAGAGACGTCAGTTCAGTATTTATGAAGGGCATACGAAACATGCCACGTGGCGTTATTACCCTAAAATGATATAATGACTAAGCCGCCAAAGACCTTAAACGGTGTTAACGAATTGGCTGCCCGGGGCTAGCAAGTACAGCCCAGAATCGTTGTTTCTAAAAGCTTCATCCATCACCCCCGAACAGAGGCAAGCAGATGAAGCTGGGGAGCAATTGTAGGGAGGTATTCCCGAACATCAAAGCCCTCTCTCTCGACTCTTCACTCCGGTACACTCTCTGCTCTCAGTCTCTCGCTCTCTTTGATTGATCTCTCTGCTCTCTGTCTCTCTCTCTGATCGATCGAGTGACCCACGCTCAGCTTTTTCTCTATCTCCTTCCTAATCTCTCTCTCTCTGTTCTGTTCGACTCTTACCCATAGGTCCCAGACACAATTTTGTTTTTTTTTGATCCTGTCGGTCAGACTTCAGAGACTCACACAAAATCACAACTCACAGTCACAGAGTCACACGTACACACTACAGTGACTAATAACCCACAAGTTTGTGAATTATGTTTCTGCATTTTGTGACTACACAGTAATGAGTAATAACTCTACAGCTTTTGCATTTTGTGAATTATGTTTTATCTCCTTTGTTTGTTTAGATATTGTAGATGTTGAATAGAATCGATCCTGCTTGGAAGTATTCAAAGAGACATGATGATAATAAGTTCAAATTCAAATGTAATTTTTGTAACAAAGTGGTTACTGGGAGTGTTTACCGAGTGAAGCTACGTCTTGCTGGAGGATACCCTGATGTGACTTCATGTCCTAATTGCCCGAAACCAGTTAAAGAGGAGATTAGGGCATTTATCTATAAGAAAAAGGAGACGGTGTCTAGCATAACTCCTCCAGATTTTGATGAAATGGGCAACGAGGAGGACATTGATGAGGATGAGTTTTATGTACAATCGAAGCCCCCTCCTAAGAGGCCTGCTGCCACTGCTACCACCAGCTCCAAGTTCGAACTTAGGAAGTCCAAGACCAAAGGGCTTATGGATGCTTACTTCACCCCTGACCCAGAGATCGAGGTAGAGAATAGGAGAAGTGGTAAACAACCTAAAGTTGACGATAATACACTGCAAAAAGAAGTGATTGAAAGAGCGGGCTCATCAATCTATTGCGAGGTGGATTTACGATGCTGGAATACCTCTCAATGTCGTCAATGTGGAGTCCTTTGAACCGATGATTGAGGCTATTGGGCAATATGACCCTGGTTTAACACTGCCAACTTATTTTCAAGTGCGTGTCCCTCTTCTTAAAAAAGAGGTGGAAAATGTGAACAAACAAATGGAGGACCACAAGAAGGAGAGGGAGGAAAATGGATGCACTCTTATGTGTGATGGATGGACGGATCGAAAGAATAGGTCATTAATAAATTTTTTGGTTAATTGTCCTAAAGGTAGCATGTTTATTGAATCGGTTGATGCATCGAGTTGTTCCACAACCGGGGACAGCATGTATAGGTTGCTTGACGAGTATGTGGAGCGAATCGGAGAAGCTAATGTGGTCCTAGTTGTCACGGATAGTGCCGCATACAATAAGATGGCAGGTAACAATGAATTGTCATATGTTAGTTACTAGTTACTACTCAAAGTCTCAAATGTATTATTTCTTACTTTATCACTTACTCTTAGAATCTTATTGTACTTGTTCTAACTTATGATAGAAGTTGTTAATGGCAAAAAGACCACATTTGTATTGGACTCCATGTGTTGCCTATTGTTTGGATTTAATGTTAGAAGACATTTTCAAGTTGCCATATTTGAAGAGGACATGGGAAAAGGCGATCAAGATACACGGTTATATCTATAACCGTCCGACATTGTTGAACATGATGAGATACTTTACCCAAAGAAAAGAGTTGATTAAACCAGCAAAGACTCGTTTTGCAACAACTTGTTTGACTTTACAAAGGGTTCATCAACAAAAAAATAACCTAAGAAAGATGTTCACATTAGAGGCTTAAAGTAAAAGCAAGTGGTCTAAGGAGACGGATGGTAAAAAGGTAGCAGAAATAATGTTGTCGCCATCATTTTGGAACAATGTCTTGATGGCCCTAAGATTTGCATGTCCTCTTGTTAAAGTACTTCGTTTGGTTGATGGTGAAGAAAAACCAGCAATGGGATACATCTACGAGGCCACGGATAGGGCCAAAGAAACTATTATAAACACGTTTGGCGGAGATAAAGACAAGTATAAAACTGTGTTTGAAAAGCATTTTTTCACAAGGATGGTGCAAGGATGAAAGCTGATAAAGAGGTATGAAAGGGCTTGGTGGATTGTATTGAAAGGCTGGTGCCAACTGAGAGGATGCAAGATGAAATTCTTCAACAGATAGCATTATATGAGGGGAGGAGGGAATCTTCAAAAAGGACATGGCAATTAAGCAAAGAACTACAAGGTCACCAGGTGATCACAATTTTTTACTCTTTGTGTTTAAAAGCCTTAAATACTACCTCTTTATTCTTTATCCTTTTCGACAATATAACTAATTGGCAATGTGCAGTTGAGTGGTGGAAGTTATTTGGTCGTGAAACTCCTGAATTGCAAAAATTTGCCATCAAGATCCTTAGCCTTACTTGCAGTTCATCCGGATGTGAGAGAAATTGTAGTGTGTTCGAACATGTGACTATTACATTAAGGGATTTCTAATCGTTTTGAAGGTGTGAATCGTGTGATATGAACTTAAATCCCTTTTAACTTTATTTGCAGCTTCACACCAAAAAAAAGAAATAAGCTAGATCAAAAGCACCTCAACGACTTGGTGTTTGTTAAGTACAAGAGAGCATTGAGGCGTCGATATATGAACCGTGGCAAATTTGACCCGATTTCCTTGAAGAACATTGATGAGAGCAACGAATGGTTGATTGGGAAATTGGAGGATGAACTTGTATTTGACGGTGAAGATTTGGATTAGAATGTTGTTGCGGAGGCTAGTGGGGTTGAACAACCTTGCAAAGAAACTAGGTCAACTCATAAACCAACAACTTCAAAGAAGCGTTCAAAAGCATCAAGTTTTTGTGTAGATGATTGGGAAGAAGAATTTAATGACATTGTTTCAGATGAAGGAGGAAGATGTGGATAGATATCAGTCAAACGATGATGGAGAAGATGAAGATATTGGTGATGAATGATGAAAGGATGATAGTTTGGAATATCTGGAATTCTGGATTGTTAGTTTGTTACATTTTATGAGCGTATTTTACTAGTATTTCGTATGTTGGAATGTTGGATTGTTGGTTATCATGCAATATGGTGATATTTGTTCTTGTTTTGATGGTAGGAGTGAATATTGGTCATTTATGTAGTTTATATTACTTTTTTTTTCAACGCTCGCCTCGCTTCAATGAGGGGCGAGGCGAGAAATGAGGGGCTCGCCTCGCCTCGCCCCGACGAGGGCTTTGTTGCCTCGCATATTTAAATCACTGCTCTATTCCTCACTGAACCAACCACAGCAATCCCTCTTAGAACCAAACCTTAAATCACATTTCACTCCTTTTTATTCTTCCTCAATATTCAATGTGCATGCTTAAAATCAACAAAGTTGAGACTTTCCACTAGGGGAAAAAAAACATGGGGAATCAAACGGAATTTCTCTGAGGTTGAATTTGTCAATTGTCACTTAACGGCTTGAGAATGCAGGCTCAAGAGGCATTTAGAAGATGCCAATATAGAGTTCATAATCACAAAAAGATAAACTAAACAGGCATTAAAATTATGGATACCCAAGAACACCACTTACATATCCTGCAAATCGCTTTACATATCTGTGCATCAGAATAAGCTCATGTGTTCTACAAATCTATCAAGGGAACTCAGAACATGGTTGTAGCAATTGGCCCCCCACCTCCGTTTTCTTAAACCGATATATTTAAAGGAACAGCATCAAATGGATGCCACCCATGTACAAAAGAAAGCCAAAAACTAAAAGGCTCAAAACACCGAAAAACCTAAAAACAACAACCAATATATGCAAAAATATCTATCATATCAAGAAATAGATCAAGGGTAGGATTACACTCCCTCTACCCCAAACTACACAGACTACAGAGCAAAAGACTATTAGCCTCTCTATCCCATCAAACTAACTACTATTCCGCTCTCCCCAAATAAGCCACATCAAGCAAAATACGGGATCTAAATCCAGAGCTTCTGTCTTCACCTAACAACTCTAGCCCCAAGCTATTCTTGACTAAGCTCTACCACTAATCCTCCATGTCTCCTCTACAACCTATTTTTCCCTTTTTACCCTTATTTAACTACAAAATTCTCTCACAGAAAAAATCCATTAACTAATAATAAAGCACCAATTTTTACGTACATCAGAACATAACCAACAATTTTCACGGGAAGAATTATCTAATAGAGCTTGTAATCAAAAGAAATCAAGCAGCTACAGCAACATCTACATAGATCTTTAATCCAGAAAAAAATGAAAAAAATCAAGAAACTTCGAGAAGAATAACACATCTTTACAACATAGAGTCTACCCGATGAATCGAATCCTCATGTAGATTGCATATGATCTACATGAAGATAAAAACATATATAAAGCGAGAGACGGAAAAAAGCATACTTGATAACAGTTGAAGATCGGTGAAAATTGATGAAGAGAGAGAGAGATGCGTCGGAGAGAGAGAGAGAGCGCGGTCGATCTGATTTGCTAGAGTTAGGGTTTTCCAAACTCCTCGGATCTAAAGCCGCGGAGTTAAAAGGAATACACAGAGTCTCGGGCTGTTTGGATGGGGGATTAGCCCCCGGATATACCACACGGCCGGATTGCAAATCCGGCCCTACCTCTTCTCCGGTCTTTGGCCGGCAAAAAGGGAAGCCCGATTAGAGGCGACTTCGGATTACATATCCACCAGCGGGTTGATGCGGGTGGATTACGAACGACAGGGGTACCCCTATCGTTGGTTATGCGGGGTTGGTAGATTACTGAACTGCCCCTAAAATTTATCTTCCATTAACGCCAATTACAACTTTGGAGGAGCTCCAATGATTTCTACCAGAATACACAACACAGACCCAACTGATTTCTACCAAAAAACACAACAGAAATTACCTCATTTTCCCTGACAAATGGCCGGAATGTGCAAACCTCGCTGGAATCTGGACTCGCCGGAATCTGTGAGTGAGATCGGTATGGGGTTCGGAGGGAGATCGAGACTGGAGTGAATCGGTGTGGTTAGAGAGAGGGAGAGAGAGAGAGAGAGAGACGCCGATATACTGTGTGAGAGAAGAGAGAGTTCTGTTTTTTCTTTTTCTTTTTCTTTTTCTTTTCCTTCTTTTTAATCCAAAAGCGAGACTGTTGATGTAATCAAGGAAGGTTTATTATCCAGTGTAGTGCCACTTGTTAGAGAAAATGCTGCACAAAGAATTAGAGCAATCCATCCAATGATCCAATGGTGCACAAATTAAAAAATAAATAAAATATCACGTTTCACTTGCATTTTTTTAAATAATATTTTTTCCCTAATAAATAATAAGTTTAAATATTTGTAACATAAAATGAATTTATTTTATCCCACAACTAATGGTAAATATCTATTTATTCTACTTGTAATAAAATTAGTCCAATTCATCCATTAAAATAATAAATTGGGGGCAATTAAGTCATTTAACAATTTATCTCTTTATATCCACCTTTCATATCTTCCTTCTTAAAAAACTATCCAAACACTGAATTAATAATTCACCAATCTTGAGAGGTGAGTCCGCCATTCTTACATATCACCCATTATTCTATATCCACCATCAAATTAACCCAAAATCAAATTCTCCATCCAAACGGGCCGAGAGAGAGTGGAATATGAGACTGTGCATAGATAAGCTGGGACTTTCCACATTCCCTACTACTACGTCGTTTTGAGGCTCCTTAACTCCTAAGCATCGTCTACAATATACTGTCGGCCCGACTTGACCGAGGCCCAAAACAAACTAAGCTCCATGCTAGGAGCCTCAACCCAAAAGCAAATTTTGTGTTGTCACTTGCGAAACTATGACATTAGGTAGGTGTGCGTGGAATTTGGATTAAGGTTTCGTTCCCTTTTTTTTTTAAAATATTCTTTTTGAAAAAGAAAGATAATTTCAAACTTAAATATAATGAAAATGAAAAATAATTTTTTAATTTTTTTTGTACTGTTTAAAAGATCTCAATGAAATCTATCAAATAAGATCCATATTGATAGAAAAATTATTTGTGTAAACACATAATTTTTAAACTTAAAAATTATTTTCTTTTTCTAAAAGTTTATTTTTTTAGAAACCGAAACGGGGCTTAGCAGAAAATTAGAGTCCCGCTCTAGTTTTTATGTTTGGTTTCATACCAATCCTAAATAGTTTTATGTATGGGTAAACTATAGTTAACCCCCTCTAACTAAGCCTCGCGTGCACTTTGTCCCCTCTAACTTTTCTTTTTGTCACTCTACCCTCTCTGACTAACTGAATTTCAAACGGTCATAACTTCTTCGTCCAAAATCAAGAACATGCAAATTATATATCGATTTCGAGGTCTTGAAGTCAGCTTTTTAACGACACCAAAATCACATCACGATTCAAAGCACACAGAAAGTTATGATCAAAAGAGTAAGGACTGATAGACAGAAAGACCGTTCTCCCTTTTCGAGGGGGCAAAATGCACGTGAGGCTTAGTTAGAGGGGGTTAACTATAGTTTACCCTTTTCGAAACTTTGTATAGGCTCAGTTGTGTTGCGCAAGGACCTTCTTTTTTTTTACCCAAAGTCAAATCAACCCCTCTCTCTCTCTCTCAAATGCTCTTCTCCCTCCAGACCTCCGGTGTGTGTGAGGCACACACCTTTTGTGAGCGTGTGTGTGAGTGCTTGTGTGTGGTTATAACATTGTTGATTATGGGCAAGGAGCTAAAAATGGGGCTTACCTCTAAAACCCCATTCAATTAATTATGAAATAATTTTGGTGTTTAATAAACTTCTTTTTTACCTTTCATAAAAAATTCGGATTTGAGAAATTTAAACGGCAAAAGAATACTGACTATGTGGGTAAGCTAGAAGTGTTATATTTTAGTTATATTTTACTTAAATTCGGACTCGGCTCTTAGATTCTTGATATCGGTTTACTAGAAGTGTTATATTTTACAGTAGTATCCTTCTGTAGAACTTTGACATTTGAAGTAACCGAACATAAAAACTAGAGCCTATACAAAGTTTCGAAAAAACTATTCAGGACTGGTATGAAACCAAACATAAAAACTTGAGCCGGACTCTAATTTTCTGTTAAGCCCCATTCCGGTTTCTAAAAAAATGAATTTTTAGAAAAAAAAACGGTAAATTTAAGCTCAAAAATTATGTGTTTACACAAATAATTTTTCAATTAATATAGATTTTATTTGATAGATCTCATTGAGATCTTTTAAACGGTGTAAAAAAAAAATTTATTTTTTATTTTCATCATATTTAAGCTTAAAATTATCTTTATTTTTCAAAAAAAATGTTTAAAAAAAAAGCGGAACGACACCTTAATCCAAATTCCAAACACACACCTACCTAATGCCATAGTTTCACAAGTGACAACACAAAATTTGCTTTTGGGTTGAGGCTCCTAGCATGGAGCTTAGTTTGTTTGAACAGTTCTACACACACAGAAAAATGTGCACAGATTGTGCACAAATTTTTTTGTAGGGCCCACCACGGGTTCCACACAAATCATCCAAACCGTTCATTAAATGTAAAACATTTTTTCAAGGGCCCCCGTACAAAATAAGCTCAATCCAATACCTATAGATGCTTCATCCAACCATCTAACTTTTCATTCAGATTTCCGGATAATGAAAAGTTATATGGTTGGATCGAATACCTATAGGTATCGGATTGAACTTATTTTTTACAGAGACCCTTGAAAAAATGTTTTACATTT
Organism: Rhododendron mucronatum var. ripense; assembly: GCA_019656295.1. Taxonomy (NCBI): domain Eukaryota; kingdom Viridiplantae; phylum Streptophyta; class Magnoliopsida; order Ericales; family Ericaceae; genus Rhododendron; species Rhododendron mucronatum. The sequence continues at coordinate 771,829 of BPLT01000159.1, read as the reverse complement.
AATGAACAGCTCGGATGATTTGTGTGGGACCCTTGGTGGGCCCCACAACAAAATCTGTGCACAATCTGTGCACAGATCTGCTGTGTGGGCAGACTTTCTGAGTTTGTTTTGGGCCTCGGTCAAGTTGGGCCGACAGTATACTGTAGACAATGCTTAGGAGTTAAGGAGCCTCAAAACGGCGTAGTATTAGGGAATGTGGAAAGTCCCAGCTTATCTACGCACAGTCTCATACGGTAGTAGATCCGAGGAGTTTGGAAAACCCTAATCTAGCAAATCAGATCGACCGCGCTCTCTCTCTCTCTCTCTCTCTCTCTCTCTCTCTCTTCATCAATTTTCACCGATCTTCAACTGTTATCAAGTATGTTTTTTTCCGTCTCTTGCTTTATATATGTTTTTATCTTCATGTAGATCATATGCAATCTACATGAGGATTCGATTCATCTGGTAGACTCTATGTTGTAAAGATGTGTTATTCTTCTTGAAGTTTCTTGATTTTTTTCATTTTTTTCTGGATTAAAGATCTATGTAGACGTTGCTGTAGCTGCTAGATTTCTTTTGATTACAAGCTCTATTAGATAATTCTTCCCGTGAAAATTGTTGGTTATGTTCTGATGTACGTAAAAATTGGTGCTTTATTAGTTAATGGATTTTTTCTTTGAGAGAATTTTGTAGTTAAATAAGGGTAAAAAGGGAAAAATAGGTTGTAGAGGAGACATGGAGGATTAGTGGTATAGCTTAGTCAAGAATAGCTTGGGGCTAGAGTTGTTAGGTGAAGACGGAAGCTCTGGATTTAGATCCCGTATTTTGCTTGATGTGGCTTATTTGGGGAGAGCGGAATAGTAGTTAGTTTGATGGGATGGAGAGGCTAATAGTCTTTTGCTCTGTAGTCTGTGTAGTTTGGGGTAGAGGGAGTGTAATCCTACCCTTGGCCTATTTCTTGATATGATAGATATTTTTGCATATATTGGTTGTTGTTTTTAGGTTTTTCGGTGTTTTGAGCCTTTTAGTTTATGGCCTTCTTTTGTACATGGGTGGCATCCATTTGATGCTGTTCCTTTAAATATATCGGTTTAAGAAAACGGAGGTGGGGGGCCAATTGCTGCAACCATGTTCTGAGTTCCCTTGATAGATTTGTAGAACACAGGAGCTTATTCTGATGCACATATATGTAAAGCGATTTCCAGGATATGTAAGTGGTGTTCTTGGGTATCCATAATTTTAATGCCTGATTAGTTTATCTTTTTGTGATTATGAACCCTATACTAGCATCTTCTAAATGCCTCTCGAGCCTGCATTCTCAAGCTGTCAAGTGACACTTGTAAAATTCAACCTCAGAGAAATTACGTTCGATTCCCCATGTTTTTTTTCCAAGTGGAAAGTCTCAACTTTTTTGATTTGGTTTGAAATAGTCTCTTGTTTTGTTGATAAATTTTCCACTTCATGTACGTTGGTTTTTATTAATTTCTGGATTAAATGTATACGTATGTTTCTGTATATGCTTGATTTCTTCTGATTAAATGTTTTTTTTTAAATTCTCATTTTCTCATGTGAAAATTGTGCTTTATGTGCTTATAAGATGAAGAGGTTGTATGTGTATGTACAGATTGGTGCTTTACGTAGTTAATGAATTGTATGCGAGAAAATTGGGGGAAAAAAAGGTTGTAGAGGAACCATGGAGTATTGGTGGTAGAGCTGATTCAAGAATGGCTCGGGGCCAGAGTGGGTAGATGAAGACGGAAGCTCTGTATGTTGATTGTGCTTTGCATGATGTGGCTTATTTGGAGGGACTAGAGAGCCAAATAGTAGATATTTTGATGTGGTGGAGAGGCCTATGTTTGGGAGTAAAAGTCTTCTCCTCTGTACTATGGATAATTAAGAGTTGAGAGAGTGTAATCCTACCCTTTGACCAATTTCTTAGTATGATAGATATTTTTTGCAATACAGGCCACAGGGGAGTGCAATGGAGTATCGGGCTTTCTCCAGAGATTGTTTTTTAGGATTTTTGTTTTTGGGGGGCTTTTCTGTTTTTGGCCTCCGTTTGTACATGGGCGGCAATGAGCAAGTTGCTGCAACCTTGTCCTGACGTATTCTGATGCACATGGATTTACAAAGCGATTTCCAGGATTGATGAATTGTGTTATTGGGTATCAAGAATTCAAATACGCATTTAGTTTATCATTATATGATTTATGAACCCTATACTAGCAGCTTGTCATTGCCTCTCGATTCCACATTGATGCTTTTCAAGCTAGAGGGTTTTTGTCCCCACATCCACTCCCTCTGCTTTCAAAATTGAACATGCAAGAGCAATTGTGTTTCTTTCATGTTTTTTTACATCTGTGGGAGACACAAGTCTAGTGCTTTGGTTCGAAGTTTGTTAAATTTTAGGCTTCTTGTACGCTGAAGCTGTTATTTTCCATCTTTGTAAGGTGCTACTAAACTATTTAGCATACTGTATGTATCAGTTTGTGGTGGTGGTGGTGCCAACTATAAACAGGTGTTTAATTTTTTTTTGGTCACATCATTCAATGTAGCTTTACAATGGAGAATTCTTTAGACCATGAACCTGACTGAGTTTGCATTGCATAGTGTCAATAGTTACTGGCTCAATTTCATGATCATACTTGGTGGGACTTATCCCTGAGTTGGAAGCTTTTCTATGAAATTGTGCTTATTGATGCTTTGTTTTCCTATTCATTGCAGACATGGCTGGCTTGGCTCCCGAGGGTTCTCAGTTTGATACTCGTCAATATGATACCAAAATGAATGAGATGTGAGTTCCGGCCCTTTGGTTTATTAAACAATTATTGTAATTTGATTGACAGTAAGATGGGTTTTCAGCTCTCCCTGTCTCTTTTCCCTTCTCCTCCTTATGTGCAACAATAATTTTCATTTTGGTCTTGTGGTTCTGTTAATTGTTGGGTACAGACTTGGCCCAGGTGATGGAGAAGAATTCTTCACCTCATATGATGAAGTTTATGACAGTTTTGATGCAATGGGATTACAAGAAAATCTCCTGAGGGGCATCTACGCTTACGGTATATTTTTGTATTCTGAAAAACTAAACATGGATAACAATAAGCATCCACAGTAAGTTTCTGAAATTCCTATTTTGCTACCCATCCAATTAAAGCAAAAGAAATAGGATTTGAAAAATAATGATCAACACCGGATATACATGGAAAACCCTAGATGGGTAAAAAACCACAAGAAGGAATTAAACACTATAGAAAAACATTGTACGGTTACAATCGAACTTACTACACAATTGAGAATCCTCACAATTGACCCAAGACCGATAGCTGAATCCTCTTTCACCGTACCCGGTGCTTGACCTCCGTCGCCTCGAATCCTCAAGCCGTTCGATTATCCTTTTAGAAATCCACTGGAGACCAACTCTGAATATGTTAAGACAAAGTAATGAAAACCTCATGAAGTTAAGTAAATGTTTCAAAGTTCCTACATGGGTACTCCAAGATTCAACGTAAACACACTTCTCAGTTTTGATTGCCGCTACAATCATTGAATGAGAACTTCAAGCTTCAAAGGTAAGAGTACCCTTTCATACTTTTAACCAAAACCCGCGTCGCTTTTTTTCTTTTGCTGCTGCTGTGTGTATTGTCCATACCCTAGCTGAAAAGGAAAAGCCACTTTTTATAATAATAGCCTTCCGATCGATTGGGAAATCGATCTGTCACTCCATCTGCTTTTATTTCATTTGGTTGCTACACTTGATTAGTGGGTCCCGATGGATGCGAGTTGGATAGACCAATCAATCCGCTCAAAAAGAACACTCACACTCACTCTCAATTACCAATCAGTCCTGCTACACACACAGCAATCTGTGCACAGATTGTGCACAGATTTTGTTGTGGGGCCCACCACGGGTCCCACACAAATCATCCGAGCCGTTCATTAAATGTAAAACATTTTTTCAAGGGTTTCCGTAAAAAATAAGCTCAATCCAATACCTATAGGTTCTTCATCCAACCATCTAACTTTTCATTCAGATTTCCGGATAATGAAAAGTTGTATGATTGGATCGAGCACCTATAGGTATCGGATTGACATTATTTTCCACGGGGACCCTTGAAAAAATGTTTTACATTTAATGAACAGCTCGGATGATTTGTGTGGGACCCGTGGTGGGCCCCACAATGAAATCTGTGCACAATCTGTTCACAGATTGTATGTGTGTGTAGCCTTTCTGATTACCAATTATGATTCCTTCCACTCTATTCCTATATAGATTCACTATGCTTAGAAAATATTAAAAAAGATACAACTTGATAAAGAAAGGAATACATTTGAAAATCCGTTTTGTCAATG